>CM048754.1:28829479-29429479 GCA_026315105.1 Locusta migratoria | reverse complement strand
GAAACCTGGTGTCTCTAGTACGACTTTGAAACAAAACGACAAGGCAGGGAATGGCGTTCTCCCACATCACCTCGTCCTAGAAAGGTCCGAGTGGCAAAATCACGCATCAAAAGGAAGCTCATCAACCCGCTGTTTAAAGCGCTCGACTAGAAACCAGAGGGTCGCGAGCTCGAAACCCGGTCGGATCACGGATTTTTTTTCCGTCTGAGTTTCAACCAAGTCTTCACTCTAATCGATGCGAGGAGTCGCCAGAAACGACACGTGATTCGCATTCCACGTTAAACTGTAGGTCCCCTTTCTTTTCCCCGGTGGGATAATAGGGCAGGAAGTAAAATGTTATAATCCTCATTCCAAAGAAAGCAGGAGCAGACAGTTTAATAAGTCATGGTTGCAAAATATTAAGACGAATTATTTACAGAAGGATGGAAAAGCTGGTAGATGCCGACCTCGGGGAAGATCAGTTTGGGTTCAAGAGAAATGTAGGAACACGGGAGACAATATTCACTTTACGGCTTATCCTAGAAGATAGATTAAGAAAAGGTAAACCTACATTTCTAGCTTTTGTAGATTTGGAGAAGGCTTTTGACAATGTTGATTGGGATAAATTCTTTCAAGTTCTGAAGCAAGCAGGAGTAAAATAGAGAGAGCGTAAGGTTATTAATAACTTGTAGAAAAACCAGACAGCGGTTGTCAGAGTTGAAGGAAATGAATGGTTGCATTGAGCGAGCTATATAGGAAAGCAAGGAGAAATTTGGAGAAGGAATTAAAGTTCAGGGTGAAAAACTGAAAACGTTTTGTTTTGCCGATGACATTGTAATTCTGTCAGAGACAGCAAAGGACCTGGAAGAGCATTTGAACGGAATGGACAGTGTGCTGAAAGGTACATATAAAATGAACATTAACAACAGCAAAACTAGGGTAATGGAGTGCAGTCTAAGAAAATCAGGTGATGATGAAGGAATTAGATTAGGTAACGAAACAATAAAAGAGGTAGATGAGTTTTGTTATTTGTGCAGTAAAATCGCAAATTATGGTTGCAGTACAGGAGGTATAAAATGCAGAATGGCAATAGGTAGAAAAGTGTTCTTGAAAAAGAGAAATTTGTGCACTTCGAGTATTGATTTAAGCCTAAGGAAGTCCTTTGTGAAGGCATTTGTGTGGATTGTTGCCTTGTATGGGAGTGAAACATGGACGATAAACAGTGCGGACATGAAAAAGATAGAGGCTTATGAAATGTGATGCTACAGAAGAATGCTGTAGATTATATGGGTGTAACTAATGAGAAGATACTGAATTGGGGAGAATAGACATCAAGTATGTGGATTAAAAACCGCAGAGGAAGACCAAGAGATGGCTACAGTAAGCAGATACAGACAGATGTAGGTTGCCCTTCTTATGTGGAGTTGAAGAGGCTTGCTCAGGATAGGGTATTGTGGAGAGCTGCATCAAACCAGTCTCCGGACTGAAGATCACAACAACAACAACAACAACAACAACAAAGGGGACACGCAAGTCACCGAAGTGGAGTCCAATTGAAATACTTGCACCAGACCAATGAGTGACACGAAATTATTATTACCTTTTTCGATAGTGAAGGTACTATCCATAAGGAATGACTACGAACGCTGTAAGGCACGTTGAAATTTTGACCCGTTTCATGCAACGTCTACGTACGGCGCAGCACAAGAACGTTCATTGTTTTCTGTTCGGCCACACTCAGCCAATATCGTCAAACAGTTCCTGACGCAACCTGAACATCCACTATATTCGCCGGATATCAATCCTCCAGACTTCTTGGTATTCCCTGAACTCAAACTTGCTTTTTAAGGAAAGAGATTTGTCTGCATTCCTGGCATCCAACAAAACGTGAGAATGCTACGATTCAAACGACTTGTTGTTTCTCCACTAGGAAGCAACTGACATTCCACAAGATTTCATCAATATTGCTCCAGCCATTTTGGACTCTACATGGAACATACATACATACATACACACATCCATTTTTATAGTTACAGATTAAGAATTGCGGTCTCGGTTCCTTCGGACATGTCTGAAAGAACAGACGTTCAACATGATGCCACAGCTGTTGTAAAGATACATTTTAACGGCGGTTTTTGAGTCTCAGCTCCTCTTAGGTGCTGTAATGATACGATTTAGACATATGAAACAATGAAGTGAGGCCGGAATTCGACCCGGAACGTCTTTTTTTTTTTTTTTTTTTTTTTTTTTTTTTTTTTTTTTTTTTTTTTGCGACCCACCTATTGCATAGAAACATCTGGGGGCAATTAAATAAAAAGTAAAAGACACCAACACACAAAAGCAGGTGTGAGCTCGTGCGGCACACACACACACACACACACACACACACACACACACACACACGCATACACAAATGTATATACAGGTTGTCACACTCAGCTGTTTCACCACAGATATCTCTGAAACTACAGGAGATATTGAAAAACCACTTTCACGGTCATGAGCGTACGACAGGGACTTACGAAAGTAGGTACTATGAGACAATCTAAAACGTGAAGAAATATTACTTTCAACACAAACTGATGTTTTTTAATGGATACCCCATATTATTTATTAAGTAATCGATAGAATGAAAAATCACAAAAAGATTGGCGGCGGTTGCATCACGGTGCGTCAATTACATCCGGAGAAACTGCGAAGCGAAGTTGACGTTTGAAATACATGAGGCGCGGGTGTCCGTGAATCAACTGTGAGTCTCGTTTGAGCCTCGGACACGCGCTAGCACCGCGCTTCATGTATTTCAAACGTCAACTTCGCTTCGCAGTGTCTCCGGATGTAATTGACGCATCGTGATGCAACCGATCCCATTATTGTTGTGATTTTCACCCTATCGATTGCTTAAGAAATAATATGGGGTATCCATTAAAAACCATAAGTTTGTGTTGAAAATAATATTTCTTCACGTTTTAGAGTGTCTCTTAGTACCTACTTTCATAAGTCTCTGCCGTAAGTTCATGACCGTAAAAATCGTTTTTCAATATCTCTTGTAGTTTCCGAGATATCTGGGGTGAAACAGTTGATTGGGACACCCTGTAAACTAATATAATGTGCAAGGAGGACGGTCCTCATATTTCTTTGTAGAGAAATTTTTTATTGTATTTACTTATTTATAATAAGTATCTGAAAAATCAAAATGTGAATAGGCAATGTTAAAAAATCTCAGAGGTATATTTGACACTGTCTATCATTTACAACACAGTCAATATTTGGATTAAAGTTGGTTAATTTCATCCTCAAATCACTGTCTACATTCGGTCTATTCCGGTACTAACTTTTCAAGAAGAATTTCTAGGGAGTCGTCAGACTGATTAGGAATAGTGAATGACCTTCTGTATCTCCATGCAACAGTTGTCTGCTATATTCGTTTTCCCGCACCTTCTAATTCTCGCAAGGATTGATTTGCAATGTACCCTAAAATGATTGGCTCTGCAGGTCGAACAAATTACCGTGACACGCAGGTCAGATATCAGAAAGTAGTGCACATGTTAGTTCAAGAAAGGTAAGCAATCCTTAACTGTGCTCAAAAACGTTCCGAAATATCACTCCTATAAGTACAAAAACAAAATAAATACTGCTAAGTGACCTCACTGGGTACGGGAGCGGGGTAGTGGTGTTGTCTCAGTAAAGATAAAGATTACTTACTGAGAGATAAAAAAGAAATTTTCTAACTTTTTAAAAACATAAGTAACTGCAAGTTATGAAAAAGAATAACAATAAAAAAGAGAGGATAGAATACAATCATTAATGGTATCATGCTGATACTCGAAACTACAAGAAAAGAAAATAATAATCAAAAGACAAAAACTAGTTTGAGGAGCGTTAAATTGAAATCAGATGTTCAAATGTTTGTATATATGTCGGACCAAACTGCGTGGTCATCAGTCTGTAACTTACAAACTACTTAAACCTAGGTAAACTAACCGAAGGACAAACACAAACACCCATGCCCGAGAGAGGACTCGAACCTCCGACGGCGACCATCCGTGCGTTCCGCAGCGAGGGGCCTTAGACTGCTCGGCTACTCCACCGCGGCTGAATTGAAAAACCGGACGAGAGACTGCCGCCGTAATGTCAAGAATAATGTTCTACCCAAGAAATGTTTTTAAAGATGTGTTGCGTGCGTACAAATACCCTTTGCTACGTTCTTTGCTGGTGTCAGCTGGGTCTCTGAAACCTACAAAAATTAGCTGGTTTTTACACTCCTGGCAATTAAAATTCCTACACCACGAAGATGACGTCCAACAGACGCGAAATTTAACCGACAGGAAGAACATGCTGTGACATGCAAATGATCAGCTTTTCAGAGCATTCACACAAGGTTGGCGCCGGTGGCGATACCTACAACGTGCTGACATCAGGAAAGTTTCCAACCGATTTCTCATTCACAAACAGCAGTTGACCGGCGTTGCCTGGTGAAACGTTGTTGTGATGCCTCGTGTAAGTAGGATAAATGCGTACCATCACGTTTCCGACTTTGACAAAGGTCGGATTGTAGCCTATCGTGGTTTATCGTATCGCGACATTGCTGCTCGCATTGGTCGCGATCCAATGACTTCTAGCAGAATATGGAATCGTTTGATTGAGGAGGGCAATACGGAACGCCGTGCTGGATCCCAACGGCCTCACATCACTAGCAGTCGAGATGACAAGCATCTTATCCGGATGACTGTAACGAATTGTGCAGCCACATCTCGATCCCTGAGTCAACAGATGGGGACGTTTGCAAGAGAACAAGCATCTGCAGAACAGTTCGGCGACGTTTGCAGCAGCATGGACTATCAGCTCGGAGACCGTGGCTGCGGTTACCCTTGACGCTGCATCGCAGACAGGAACGCATGCGATGGTGTACGCTACGGCGAACCTGGGTGGACGAATGGCAAAACGTCATTTTTTCGGATGAATCCAGGTTCTGTTTAGAGCATCATGATAGTCGCATCCGTGATTGGTGACATTGCGGCTAACGCACATTGGAAACATGATTCGTCATCGCCATACTGGCGTATCACCCGGCGTGATGGTATGGGGTGCCATTTGTTAATGTCACGACCTCTAATTCGCATCGGCGGTGCTTTGAACAGTGACCATTACATTTCAGATGTGTTATGACCCGTGGGTCTACCCTTCATGCGATCCCTGCGAAACTCTACATTTCAGCAGGATAATGCAGGACCGCATATTGCAGGTCCTGTACGGACCTTTCTCGATATAGAAAATATTCGACTGCTGCCCGGTCCAGCACATTTTCCAGATCTCTCACCAACTGAAAAAGTCTGGTCAGTGGTGTCCGAGCAACTGGCCAGTCACTACTCTTGATGAACTATGGTATCGTGTTGAAGCTGCATTGGCATCTGTACCTGCACACGCCATGCAAGCTCTGTTTGACTCAATGCCCAGGCGTATGAATGCCGTTATTACCGCCAGAGGTGGTTGTCATGGGTACTGATTTCTCAGGGTGTATGCACACAAATTTCGTGTAAATGTAATCATGTGTCTGTTCTAGTATAAAATATTTGTCCAATCTTCTCCATTTCTTGTTGGTGTAGCAATTTTAATGGCCAGTAGTGTAGAATAAAATCATGCTATCACGCTCCGCGAATCTTTAATTCAGCGCAAAGTTCCTAGTGATTGGAAAAGAGCGCAGGCGACTGCCGTTTATAAGAAAGGAAAGAGAACTAACCCACAAAATTACAGGCCAATATCGTTGACATCAGTTTCATGTAGGATTTTGGAGCATATTCTCAGTTCAAATATAGTATCTGTAAGGTGATGCACATGAGTAGGAAAAACAATCCCATAATATTCGAATACAGCATTAGTCGTGAGCTCGTTGATGCTGTCGCGTCGTTCAAATATCTAGGCGTAACATTGCACAGCGATATGAAATGGAACGGACACGTAAGGACAGTTGTGAGTAAGGCGGACAGCCGACTTCGGTTTATTGGGAGAATTTTGGGAAGATGTACTTCACCTGTAAAGGAGACCGCGTATAAAACGCTTGTACGACCACGTCTTGAGTATTGCTCAAATGTTTGGGACCCGCAGCAGATCAGTTTAAAGGAAGACATAGAAGCAGTGCAGAGGCGAGCAGCTGGGTTTGTTACTGGGTTTGTTACCAATGCGCGAGTGTCACGGAAATGCTCCGGCAACTCAATTGGGGATCGCTGGAGAAAAGACGACGTTCTTTTCGTGAATTTCTGTTGAGGAAATTTAGAGGGCCGGAATTTGAAGCTGAGTGTAGTACGATCTTGCTGACGCCTATTTACATTTCACGTAGTGATCACAATGACAAGATAAGAGCCGCGGTGGAGTAGCCGAGCGGTCTAAAGCGTCTCGCTGCGGAGAGCGCGGTTGCTCGCCGTGGAGGTTCGAGTCCTCCCTGGGGCATGGGTGTTGTCCTTAGGTTAGTTTACCTAGGTTTAAGTAGTTTGTAAGCTACGGACTGATGACCACGCAGTTTGGTCCGATAGAATTACAAACATATGAACATACGATATATATGACAAGATAAGAGAAATTAGGGCTCGTACGGAGGTATATAGGCATTTTTTTCCCTCGTTCTATTTGGGAGTGGAATAGGAAAGGAAATGCCTGGTAGTGGTACAGTGTGCCCTTCGCCACGCACCTTACGGAGGATTGCGGAGTATGGATGTAGATGTAGATGGGACACGAGTTCTTTTGCCCTTAGCATAAGTTAGTGTAAGTAGTTAGTAAGCCTAGGGACTGATGACTAATGTAGTGAAGTGCCGCAGGTTTAGAGAGAAGAAACAAGCAGCGGGCCGCCGGCGACTGACCTCCCTGCCGAGCACGGTGACGGAGCGTCCGCGCACCAGGCCGCTGGTGGTGGCGACGACGAGCGGGTCTGCGCTGGCGTCGGGCCCCGAGGCGTTGGCGCTGGCGCCGGCGCTGGCGTGCGCGTGGCCGTGGTGCGACCGGCCGGGCGAGCTGTTGTGGTGGCCCGCGTGCGCCGTGGCGCGGCCCTCCGCCGCGCCCGCCAGCCACGCCGCCAGCAGCAGCCACGCTGACAGCCGCTGCCGCTGCCGCCGCATCGCCTCCTGCGAGCACGCCACACCAACAGGTCAGCGAGCCATAATCTCTATCCGTATAAAAACGAAGGGACACTCATTCATTCACTCGCTCACTCACTGACTAAACACCAAATCTCGAAAACTATTACCCCTAAGGTAAAAAAAAAAAGAAGGGTAAAGCAGTCAACAATCCATAGATTAGTTTGAACACCACAGTGCTTTACTCAGCGTGGTCCTGTTTGGAGGTGGTATGCCGTTGCCTTCCTCCGACCTTCGAACTGACTTACCAGCCAGTTATAGGGGGACCTACAGTTTAACGGAGGTTCCGGATAGAGGTCTGCACCTCGCTCGGTTGCTCGCTCGAATCGCGTGATACACGTCGTTCTATGACAGTCCGGTAGGTGTCGGCACTGCAGCTTGCGGCAAGGCGTGTGGCTGCGCTCGACTTCCTCCACGCTCGTTCGAGCGGGGCACGCTCGATTGGCCCGACCGTCCACACTGCCCGCTCGACACTCGGTCGCGTACCGCAGCGCCACTCGCTTCCAAGGCGAGTGTCAGGAGCAAATTAGATGCTAGAGAATACATCCTGACTGCGAAATTTGGAATTGTTTCCTTTCCCGGGTGCTTCGAAATCTGTTCTCTCGATACACTTGAACTAGCCATTCAGTTTCGCATTTTGTACTTTACCGTACAAGTTATTATACGTGATTAATATAAAGTTTCTATGCTAAGATAATTTACTAAAGGAGTTACCCATGATCTTTCTTTCTTTCTTGTTCCCATTTTCTGGACTGTTAGTGCTTGTTTAGTGGTAGATGTAACTTGCCGTCTTAACGAGGAAATAATTGAATTTAATATCCATTCCTCTAATCACTCTCAAGTCCTGGAATACTTTGTGCGTCTTTTATATTGATATTAAATACTCCTATATTGATGTACACCCGTTAGGTTAGGTTTGCCGGCCGCGGTGGCCGAGGTGACTGAGGCGCTCCAGTCACGGTCAGCACGGCCACTACGGTCGGGGGTTCGAATCCCCCTTCGGGCATGGATATTTGTGCCGTCCTAGTTCGTAAGCAGTTCGTAAGTAGTTTGTAAGTTTAGGGACTGATGACCCCGTAGTTAAGTCCCATAAGCTTAAAAAACATTTGAACATTTTTTTTTTAGGTTTGTGTATCTCTCTGTTGCACCCCATTAACACACATTCCCGTAGCATTTTGGCACTGTGTGTGGTTGCTACGCCTCTACCATTTCCAAGTTAGTGCTGAACGGGAATTTTTCCAATTGCAACATTCAGATAACCCCACTGTCACTGTCGTCTTTTTTATCTACATAATAAAGAACGCATGCAAGCTTTTGTACAATATATAGGATCCGCCCTTTCTTCCGTCGTCAGGGTCATATATGCTGGTCTAATGCTCATATATCCTGTACCTGTTTTAAATCCTCTTATTCCAATTGTTTAGTTTACACAGCTGTACGAATTTATGGTGCTCCTTGTGTTTCAGTGATATCTGTTTTATATTTATTTAGGGCCGTCTGAAGAATGTCACCCGGGTGCACCAGCGAAAAGAATGAACTGCATGTTTTCGGACTGGCGGGGTAAGAGATCGGCCTAGGTACATTGCAGGAGAAGTGACAATTAGGGGGGGAGGGGGGGGGAGCTACCCCTCAAGTGACCAATTTGTTGTGCTCAAAAAATTGTTTTCATTTAATCGAAGTTGAATCTATGAAATTTGTGTTTTATCAAAAGATACTTTCATACCAAAAATCATTAAAATCGCTTCACTGGACTCTAAGTTATGTTTCTATTTTACGGACAGTTTTAGAGGGACCGTTTCACCCCTTAAATATGTTTTTCTGACGCTAAAAAAATACGTGTCCCATCGTTTTTCCTGTATTATACGCAAATTTCATAAAAATCGGAGAGAGACTTGGGTAGGTTTCCTTGTGAGTACAGCGGCAGCACTACGCTGTGCGGCCTCTGCCCGCCCCGCCCCACGCAGCCTGTTCGAGTGTCAACACGCTCGTTCCGAGCGTACACACTCGCCGCGCCATCGACGAGCGTTGCGCACTCGACCGAGTACGAGCGAGTGAAACCGGCGATTTGCAGACCTCTAGTTCCGAACCACGGCGCTACTCGGTATTTTTCACATGAGCAATACTGCCAGAGGTGAAAGAAGTGGAAAGTGACAGATAAAAATCCTAGGACATGGTGGCTATCGAACCCGCGACCTTTGGATTTGTAGTCTGGCACTCTACCACTGTGCAACCGAGGCGCACGAATGAAGGTGAAATTGGCAGGAATTTAGTTTATAGGTAGTAGACGTCAGCTAAGAAACGATTTTGCGATAGGACCGATAGTTCAGGAGATATGTCGTCATAAACAATGAAAACTTCGCCGCCTTTGCGGAACGTGATAGTGTGACTTTATCAGTCCGCTATTTAAGAAGGAGAGCACTTAGCGACTTGCAACAAACCTTCAAGATAATTTCAAACCTATAGGAATCTTTTTCTCGCTGACAACCACAGCAAAATGTTGAAAGCAAAAAGGTTTCTCGCTTACTACGTTTCCGATGTTCACTGAGTGAAATTACGGCATTCGGTAAGTTGTTGTTGTTATGGTCTTCAGTCCGGAGACTGGTTTTATGCAGCTCTCCACCTTACTCTATCCTGAGCAAGCCTTTTCATCTCCTCATAAGAACGGCAACCCACATCCACTTGAATCTGCTTACTACACGTGTCCCTTGGTCTCCCTCTGCGATTTTTACCCTACACACTTCCCTCCAGTGCTAAATTTACGATTCCCCGGTAAAACGTTGAAATTTATATTTCTACACTACATATTCCACCCGCAGGAAATTTTACACACAGTATACACACGTATAGTTGAATGCACCTTTTAAATTGTATCACAGTACGGCACGTAGTTCATGACATACGAGCACATAAACAGTAACATTCATAGAAAACCGCCCCATCACGCACCAAGTTTTAATCTATTATTTCTTTACTACTGATTATATTCGCAACAGATTTTCAGACATACAGCACTTATACAAATGAATATATATCTCAAAAATTATACAATTGTACAACATATAACTCAGTAAATTTCAGATCATACATACTACGATGGGTAAAAACTTTTCACATCAGGTATCACGTTTCATTACATTTCTTATTTACTGCTAAGACACCCCTGTATTCCAGTGAGCTTAAGGAAATTCCTGAAAGATGACAGTGCTGTTGAAAACTTTGATGCAACTTTGAACTGTGAAGCGCATGCCGCTGTAAGGACTAGCAATAGATATCTATAGACCTCCAAGGAAAGGAAGAGAACGAAACAGAGTACATCCGACGAATACCCATTATTTCCGACAGATTAGGTTTTTAATTTTAAGAGACTGCAGTTTGCAGTGGGACTTGCGTTCTCTATTACGATTAATAAATCACAGGGCAATCTACTCAATACTGTGGAGTGTATTTGAAATCTCCATGTTTCTCACACAGACAGCTTTATATCGCTTGCTCAGGCATGGGCTCTCCACAGAAAATATTCATTTATATCCTGGACAAGTCAAAAGAAATATTTTTATAGTCATGAAGGAAGGAATATTAGCGTTTAACGCGTCGTCGACAACGTGGTCATTAGAGGTGGAGCTTATGTTCGGACTGTTTGGGTAAGGATGGGAAACGAAATCTTAATTTGAAGTTTTTGTGTATAGTATACTTTTAAGTATGGTGTAGTACAGCAAATATCCAGGAGTACAATACGAACTTTCATGGGGTTTCATAGGTCAACTTGAGAGTACCTTAGGGCAACATATAATCTTCATTTCCTCAAAATCGGATCAGGAGAAGAAAAGATATCGTAATTTGTAGTTTCTGGTGTATACTACGCTTGAATTGCAGCGTAGCATAGCAAAGATCGGATAGAGGCGCTGTCTGTCTGTCTGTTCTCTTATAACTCAAGATCCAGACAACCAAATGACGTGAAATTTGGTACACGTACACAAAACTACATGGAGAAGGTTCTTAAATAGGTTTCGTTCCATTCCAGTCTCACTCAGCCATGTGCCTGTTCTAAGCCGTGTGAACATGAACTACCCCCCCCCCACCCCCCGCCCCCAAAAAAAGGGAATTATCATATTGCTTTAACATAAATGTACCCTTTTGTTACATGAAAATAAACGGTTTTGTACGCTTCTACAGAAAACCTTGTTTCAAACCAGGGAAAAGCTGAGTACTTGCAGCTAGTAACATTATAAATATGAATGCTAGTGTTTATCCGTCTATGCATTTAGTTCACACTAGCCGGCCGCGGTGGCCGAGGGGACTGAGGCGCTCCAGTCACGGTCTGCACGGCCACTACGGTCGGGTGTTCGAATCCCCCCTCGGGCATGGATATTTGTGCCGTCCTTAGTATAAGGTAGTTGATAAGTAGTTTGTAAGTTTAGGGACTGATGACCCCGTAGTTAAGTCCCATAAGCTTAACAAACATTTGAACATTTTGAGTTCACACTTCACGCATGGGTTACTTGTTAAAGGTGTTCGAATATCCTTGCATCTGGGTGCAAAATACTGTGCTAGTCTGCAATGAAATCCCAATTCTTTCGTAAACCCCTGCATCATGTGCGAATTCTCAACAACAGTGTACAACTCTCCAAAATGATCCAGGGGTTTTCGAAAGAATTCGAAATTCATTGCAGACCAGCATAGTATTGCATCCAGATGCAAGGAAGACATTTCCAAAACCTCCTTCAACCAAGGAGATTAGAATAAAGGGAGGTGGCCTTATCTATACGGAACACATACGTCAGATGAAGCCTGTCCGCCATCTTGGTCAGTTTTGGAATGCTATTTCTTCGTTGAAACTATGCATTAAGTCGATCGTATTCCCGTTAATGCACTGAACTGACAGTCACTGCAAAGTATGTACATTCAAACAATAAACTTTCTTGAATAAATAGTAATAAACACTCATCATTGTATAGTTAAAAAACTTAATTATTGACGGCTAATTTGAAATCATTTAACACGTTGTACATCGCGGCAACACCGTCAGAAGTTTTATTCCTGTTTTAAGTGACATAAAACATTGGCTCTACAATACGGACACTTCTCCGAGACTGAGCAGTATGGCAGAGGCAGGCTTCACTTTTTCAATGTAAGGGCGTCTCCCCGTATTCTAACCTCCTTGCCTTTAACAGGCAACCCATACGTGAAATGTGAACTGAATGCGACGTAAAACCTAATAGTAAAGTCTAAATTTCAAATTAATTTGTACTAATTACGACCTTGTTAACAACAAAGTGAAATGTGAACTAAATGGGCTATAAATCTTAGTGCTTGTAATTTGGGGCTGTTTGCTGATGATGCTGTGGTGTATGGGAGGGTGTCGTCTTTAACTGACTGTAATAGCATACAGGATGGCTTTAACAAAATTTCTAGTTGGTGAGAAGAATGGCGGCCGCGCGGGAGTAGCCGAGCGGTCTGGAGCGCCACGTTGCGGATCGCGCGGCATCCCGCTTCGGAAGTTTGAATTCTACTTCGGGCATGGATGTTTGTGTTGTTTTCATTATAAGTTAGTTCCTTAGTAGTTTGAAATTTTAGGGACTAATGATCTCGCAGTTAAGTTCAAAATTTTCAAATGTTTTTCAAGCTTAAGGGGCTTGACTGTGGGGTCATCAGTCCTTAAACATACAAACTACTTATGAACTACATTATACGAAAGACAGCACAAATATCCGTGCCCGAACGGGGACGCATTTAAGTCCCACAAGCTTTACAAACATTTGAAGAATGTAGAAAAATGTGATGTGATGCACATAAGTAGGAAAAACAATCCCATAATGTTCGAATACAGCATTAGTAGTGAGTTTGTTGATGCAGTCGCGTCGTTCAAATATCTAGGCGTAACATTGCAGAGCGATATGAAATGGAACGAACATGTAAGGACAGTTGTGAGTAAGGCGGACAGCCGACTTCGGTTTATTGGGAGAATTTTGGGAAGATGTACTTCAGCTGTAAAGGAGACCGTGTATAATACGCTTGTACGACCACGTCTTGAGTATTGCTGAAGTGTTTGGGACCCGCAGCAGATCAGTTTAAAGGAAGACATAGAGGCGGTTCAGAGGCGAGCAGCTGGGTTTGTTACTGGTAGGTTCGACCAATGCGCGAGTGTCACGGAAATGCTACGGCAACTCAATTGGGGATCGCTAGAGGAAAGACGACGTTCTTTTGGTGAATTTCTGTTCAAGAAATTTAGAGGGCTGAAATTTGAAGCTGTATGTAGTATGATCTTGCTGCCACCTACTTACATTTCGCGTATTGATCTCAAAGACAGGATAAGAGAAATTAGGGCTCGTACGGAGGCATATAGGTATCCTTTTTTTCCTCGTTATATTTGGGAGTGTAATATGAAAGGAAATCCCTAGTATTGGCACAGTGTACCCTTCGCCTCGCACCTTACGGTGAATTGCGGAGTATGTATGTACCTGTAGATACTGAAGTCCAAATTTCAAATTGATGTGTACTAACTAGTACGATGTTTAAAATGCCGTCAGTGGCGGCTTGAAACCATGTATTTGTAATTATCTCGCAAATGGTGCGTTTGCAGACATTTTTGCTTCTATTATCGTGTACTTTCGACGTTACGTTTGCGCCGTCCTTTATCATATAGCCTGTATACATTGCTGTTTATTCTGTGAAAGTGTTTCCACTCTCGCATACAAACGTTGAATCAGGTGCTTGGGGAATGGCAGCCCATTCTTCACGAACTGCTGCACTCAGGAGAGGCATCGATGTCGCGGCCGCGCAGTGGAACCGATTGCGACGGCGTCTATGTGAGGGCTCTGTCCGCCGTGGTCGTCACTTCGTTACGTTTGCTAGATTTACTCTTAATTAACCCAATCGATGGTTCCCAAGCTTTGCTAAGGTTATAGCCACAGTCACTGTTTATGAGGTCGTCACTTGTGCGAATTTCAATGACCTCTCTAACGACGCAGTCCCAGTATCTCGACGTCTGTACCAGAATCCTAGTGCGCTCATACTCCATCACGTGATTCTCCGACAAACAATCTTCAGCGACCGCCGACTTGCTCGGATACATCAATCGTGTGTACATCTGGTGTTCAACGCATCGATCCTCAACGGTACGCATCGTCTGTCCAATATATGACTTTCCACTCTGACACGGAATCTGGTACAGCCGGTCTTCCTCAAACCGAGATCATCTCTGGCGCTCCCCACCAGTGCACGAATTTTATTCGGCGGACAAAAAACAGTGCCAACCTGGTGTTTTTACAAAATGCGGGCGACGTTCCCCGAGAGTGCGCCGGTATATGGAGCGAACGCAGTGCCTACATCCCCCTTCGTGTTTTCATCCGTTTCCACAGGTTGTGATGTAGTGGTTGGGCGGAGAGCCCGCTGAATCTGCCACTCTGAGTACCCATTTTTCGAAATACAGTTCTCAGGTCTTCCTGGGGTACACACTCTGCGCGCCCTATGTACTAGAGTTTTAAATACCCCACTGGGCTATCACATCTACATCTACATGGGATAATCTGCAAATCACATTTAAGTGACTGGCAGAGGGTTCATCGAACAAACGTTATACAATTTTACCTCACATTCCATTCTCGAATAGCGCGCGGGAAGGAAGAACACTTGAATCTCTCCGTTCGAGTCAACAATATATTTTCGCATTCGGAGGAGAATGTTGGCGATTGGAGTTTCGTAATTAGCTCACGCCGCCGCGATAAGCGCCGTTGTTGTAATGATTCGCATCCCAGATCCTGTATCATTTCCGTAAGGCTGTCTCCCCTGTATCGTGACAATACGAAACGAGCTGCCCTTCTTCGGACTCTTTCGATGTCCTCCGCCAAACCCACCTGATAAGGATCCCACACTGTGCAGCAATACTCCAAAAATAATGGACGGGCAAGCGTAGTGTATGCAGCCTCTTTAGAAATTCTGTTGCATCTTTTAAGGGTTATGCCAATAAAACGCAGTCTCTGGTTCGCCTTTCCCACGACATTATCTACGTGTTATTTCCAATTTAGGTCTAAAGTAATAATAATTCCTAGGTATTTTGTGGAGTTTACAGCCTTCACTTTATGAAAATAAGGAACAGTAGAGGACCAATAACACTACCCTGTGGAACGCCCGACATCACCTCTGTTTTAGTTGATGCCTTACCATCTATTTCTACGAACTGTGTCCTCTCTGGCAGGAAATCCCCTATCCAGACGCAAATTTGGGGCGATGTACAATAACCACGCAATTTGATTAACAGCCGTTTGAGGTACGGTGTGAAAAGCCTTCTGGAAATCAAAACGTACGGAATCGATTTGTGAACCCTTGTCGATAGCACCCATCACTTCGTCTGAATAAAGAGCTAGTTGTGTTTCGCATGAACGATATTTTCTCAATCGGTGTTGACGTTGATTCAATGGATCATTCTGTTCGAGATAATTAATACTTGAATACAGGATATGTTCCAAAACCCTGCTGCAAATTGACGTCCATGAAATAAGCCTGTAGTTTAGTGGGTTACTCCTACTGCCTTTCTTGAATATAGGTGTGATCTGTGCAACTTTTCAATCTTTTGGTACAGATAGTTCTTTGAGAGAGCGGTTGTATATGACTGTTAAGTAAGGAGCTATCGCTTCAGTATAACCAGATATAAATCTAATGGGAATGCAGTCCGGACCAGACGACTTGTTCTTATTAAGTGATATTAGTTGCTTCACTACTCCAATGATATCTACTTCTACGTTACTCATTACGTCCTTTGTTCGTAATTCGAAATCTGGAATACTGGTTTCGTTTTCTTTGGTGAATGAGTTTCTAAAATCTATGTTTAGTAACTCTGCTTTAGTAGCGCTGTCATCGGCAGGATCGCCATTACTATCACGTAGTGAGTGTATTTTTAGTCAGAAACAGTGGACCTATGGATGTTTGTGAGTATGGAAATCTCGCGTACAGACTTCTGACACAAGTGATACCTGATCACCCAATCTCGTTGGATGTCCGTGAGTTCCGCTGATCGCCCCATCCTGCTCTCTCACCATGTCTAATGACTACTGAGGCCGCTGGTATGCAGTACCCGGCAACAGGTGTCAGTAAACTGCATCTAATGTGCAAAAAGTACATTTTGGGGGTGTCCGGATACTTTTGATCACACGGAGTAGATCTAGCGCTTGAGCGTACGGTACTAGATGCAGCTGCCGGATAACTCGACAGATCTAACGGACAACAGAGGAGGTGTGCCTTCGCGCATCAGTGCCTGCTCTGTCCGGCAATTAAAACCGTCCGCGCTGCTCATTACGAGCGCGGCGGCCGTGCCCCGATGGCCGCGCCGGTGTTAGGTTATTATAGAGCAGAGGCAGTATTTCACAGCGCTAAATTGCGCGCCAACTTGGGTCGTTAGCAACTTTGTAGTTTACCCCCTGCCGC
Organism: Locusta migratoria; assembly: GCA_026315105.1. NCBI lineage: Eukaryota > Metazoa > Arthropoda > Insecta > Orthoptera > Acrididae > Locusta > Locusta migratoria. Next base: position 29,412,956 of record CM048754.1, on the reverse strand, counting down.
AGACACCGCGGCCTCGTAATTAACCCGTCTAAAAACAGACGCCCCAGGCCCGCGCCGCAGCCTTCCCAGAGGAGACCGACAAATTTCGTGCCAAACTGAAACTGCTTGAAGCTCTGCGAATGACACTGTATTGACTGAGGTTCCAAGAAGTAGGTAAGCAAAGTGCTCGCGAGGTTAATTGTCAACACTAAGGGCCGGTTCGTCCATCTCTCGTTAATCTTGTCGTTAGTAAATGAGAAGATGCCTTTAACGTCTCGTTAAATGTGCTCGTTAAGTGCACTGCGTTTGTCATTGCCACATACACCTCTCGTTTGCTGACCTGGAGAAAACGAGAAGGTACGATATATTTCGACTATGTTGGCAATAGAAACACATGAAAGTGCAGTCTGAATAAACAGCTGTTCCCCATATTTGACTATTAGGGAAGAGGTTAGCAGACAGTTGTTATTTGGTGCTATGGCAAACAAACGTGAAAGAAGCTCAAATTTTACAAGAAATTAGTGCGAGAGTCTTGTGTCCCTAATAGAGAAATATGACACATTGGAATGTATATATATATATATATATATATATATATATATATATATATATATATATATATATATATATATATATAAAAAAAAGAAAGAAAAAAAAGAACGACGATGCGACATGGAACGAAAAAGAAGCGACCTTGCGGCAAATGAATTCAATACTGTCCACGGAACATGTAGGACAGCAAAAGTGCTTAGGGCCTAGTACGATAATATACTGCCAAGTACATAGTACATTAGTGCAGGTTAAATTCTACGACGCTTCTCGCCGGGCTGCAGTGATTATGTTGGCAACAATGGTAATGATGGCAACTCAGATGACCAATATATGTTTTTTCGTGACAACTGCAATTAAAACGAAAATTATTTTTTTCTCAACGGACAGGGGTACATACAAGAACCTGTCGACCATATAGCAGGTACAGTATTAAATTTGCTGCGAGTGAAACGACCAGAAATAACATTTACTCTGTAGCTCGTGAAAAATATTTACTCAGTTCTTCACTTCATTGTTCATCTGTTCCAACATAAGCACTAGAGCCCGTCGAGAAGCGTCGTAAAATTTTACCTTAGTGCAAGCAATAAACTGCACGTAGGTCAAAGTGCACTGTTCCTGTAGATCGGAGAAAGAAATCACTTTTAAGGCCTTACACTAGGTGCAACAAGCATAAGTAAATACTGAATTAATAAGTTTTCACACATAGATAATGTATTCTGTTTTTTATCACAACAGATAACTTACAAAATACATAACTATATGTTGGTCTCTTCACATGGTCGTGTAGTTTTTCATGCAGCATTTTCAAATTGGCTTTTCGAAAACGAAATTGCGTAACAAAATCTGCATCATCCCAGCATTCAAAATGATTTGGACGAACATAAATACGTCTAGGACGCCTTATAGGGGCAATGTCCTCTAGACCATCCAAAATATTGACATGGTAGTAATTGTCAACGAAATCTTATTCCGGCCATTTTCCTCATACCGATTCTCACTTAACTAGTCGTTACCCGTAAGTTTGTATTTTGATATCGAAACAATATTTTTAAGGTTATGTTGCATATCTGCAATGTATCAAACTCATCTAACCGCTACTGACATGGATAGGGCGAGAAATATGACGATACAATTCACCAATAAAGCTGCTTTCCACACTAGTTTTTCATACATGTAGTGCTTCTGTTATTTTGTTCGATAAATCGGTCTTTTTCACGTGAATACAGTGATGTATTTTAGCGCTTTGGAATCCTGCCATTTTGATACAAATTCTCACTTAACTGGTCGTTAGCCGTGTAACGAGCAGAATTTTACTCGTTAACTTAACGACCAGTTTGAGGTCCTTTAACCTCAGGTTAACTCATAACGAAACATTGACGGACGCAATTCTCTACTAACGATAAGTTAAAATCTTAACTCGAACTATGACAAACCGGCCCTTAAGCAATAAGACACTAGGGGAAAAAAGGGGAATGTCCAAAAAAAAAATTTCGTTAGTTACTGACTGGTTCTTATGCTCTGTGAAAAGCTCCATATGTGCTGTAAACTGACCTATGAAAGAAAGTTCAGAGAAATAAAAATGTTAAATATAGACGTACAGGGTAAAAAGGAGGAATGCCCATTGTACAGATATTCCTTGACGTCTTGGTCAAGAAAAGAGCTGATGGCACCCTGGGTCATGGTGTGTATCGGAAGACAACGCACACTGATCTGTATTTACACGCAGACAGCTGTCACCGCATTTCACAGAGGAATGGGATACTTAAAACTAGTACATAGGGCGCGCACAATATCCGACACAGAGAGTATACCCCAGGAAATGGAACACATTGGAACTGCATTCCGAAATAATTGGTACTCAGAGTGACAGATTCAGCGGGCTTTCCGCCCAACCACTGCAGCACAACCTGTGGAAACGGATGAAAACACGAGGGAGGAGGTAGGCACTGCTTTTATTCCATCTACCGGCGCATTCTCGGGGAAGGTCGCCCGCATTTTGAAGAAACACCAGGTTCGAACTGGCTTTTGTCCGCCGAATAAAATTCGTGCACTGGTGGGGATCGCCAAAGATCTCGGTTTGAAGAAGGCCAGCGTGTACCAGATTCCGTGTCAGTGTGGCAGTCATAAATTGGACAGACGATGCGTACCGTCGAGGATCGATGCCTTGAACACCAGAGGCACACACGATTGTTGTACCCGAGCAAGTCGGCGGTCGTTAAACATTGTTTGTCGGAGAATCACGCGATCGGGTATGAACTCATTACGATTCTGGTACAGACGTCGAGATACTTGGACTGAGTCGTTAGAGAGGCAATTGAAATTAGCCCAAGTGACGACCTCATAAACAGTGACTGTGGTTATAATCTTAGCAAAGCTTGGGAACCATCGATTGGGTTAATTAAGAGTAAATCTAGCAAACGTAACGTAGTGGACGACCACGGCGGGCAGAGCCCTCACACCGACGTCATCTCAGACGCCGTCGCAATCGGTTCCACTGCGCGACCGCGGCGCGGGGCGCGGACCGCGGAGGGGTCGCTCCGCGGACCGAGGGTATTTAAATCGCCCGCCACCGGGCTAGAACCCAGTTCCCTGCGAGCAGCCGTAGCGTGCGGATCTCCGTGCCGGTGCGTTTCCAGGAGCTCAGTCCGTCAGTTCACCTGATGATGGCGACATGTATGATCGCCGAAATAGTGTGTGACACTGAAGACTGCCAGTACTTTGATTAGCTTTTTACAGTTTGCTGTTCATGAAATGAGGCGATTCGATTCACTTAGTCACATTCCTCATTAGAGGACACTCATATATGCAAAGTGACACGGACATGGCTTTGGTAAACCATAACACACCAGCAGAGACTCCTGGGCAATGGAATGAGGGGATTACAACGGCAAGAAGTAAGCCCACTACATATGAGGCTGTCGATATGGATTTCACAATGTTTGGAGTTTGGACAGATTTTCATTCTCCACTCTTCACTTATACGTGTCCTTAACCGGTCAGGCTAACAAAGGAGATAAGAACTGGAGTAACTTCAGACAGTGACTACTTACAACGGAGGTTGGTCTTTGGTGTTGTTGTTGACGGAAACGAATCGACAGGCAAACAAAAGATGAAAACTCCGGCAATCAAAAATAAAAAAGCCATCAAGAAGGAAAGAAAAATTTGCTGCCTCTAGATGTTTAGCAAAAGCCATTCAGCCTGGAGAGTTTTCACTTCCAAAGGAATCAAGCGAGGAACCATTAAAAACATCCAAAGCCAAGTACACGGATCTTCAGGACCTTAAACCTCTGTGTGGAGCAGAAGGGAGAGCATATTTGGACAGTCTTAAATGTGATGAATAATCGGCCTATTTTTCAAGATAATGGTTCAATTAAATGTCTTAATATGTTCAAGAACTCATTGACTTTTAAATAGGCCTTATTTCTTAAAAGCCCTCATTTCTCTATGTAATATTAAATCAGTAAGTCGATTATGGAAACCAGTTTCTGTGTATAAATCTTAAAATAAAATCAATGTTTATTGCAATATGTGGTTTTTATTGCCTGATTATTATTTATAAACAGTTGTTTAAAAGGTTTTTATAGATATGTATGAATAAACTGTAAAATATTTATTTTGGAAACGTTTGAAAACACTAATTCGTCGTTCTCTCAAAATCTAGTTTTTGTAAAATGCCCCCTTTTTCCCCTGGTGTCTTCAATTTGAATTGACCATGAACTTTTGAGTAACCAAAATAATCTCTACCATTACATAAAGACCTCGTATGATTCAGTAGACAGGCAAAAATTGTTTCAAATTCTAGAGGAGATGAAATTAGATAGAAAATCCAGTGCACTAGTAAAACAGACCCTAAACAACACAACATCTAAGGTCAACTTCAGAGGAAAGCGTTCGGAGTCCTTCAAGATTAATACCGGGAGGAGACAGGGAGACAGAATGTCGAAATGTTTTTAGGTGGAAATCCGCAGCCTTGATGTACTTTGAATAAATCATTCTCATGCCAAGGCTGCAAAATATTTTTATTTGTTATATTCTACCGGTTTCGGCAGTTACTGCCATTAACAGGAAATCATCAAGCTAAATGGAAGAAAAATACATGACAGTTACAATTACACAACATGGAGTCACAAATAACTTTTTTTACGATATTGTTGCTACTTACATATTTTGCATCAAAGCCAATAAGATGACATATTTACTGAGTACAGCAACGTCTAATTTACAATAAATATTGTGATTGTTTCTAAAAGCCCTTCCATTTTATATCATGTAGGAGGTATTGCTGCAATTAAGATTAACTACTACAAATGAGGAATTCTTTTGTTGCAGTCTCTGACAATACGTACAGATGACATTATTGGAAAAGGGTAAAGTTTAACAAAGAAATCTTTGTTTGTAGTTTTGTAAACAGTGAAAATAGGTCACTTATGACACAGTTACTAGGGGATTAACTTTCATGTGTCAAAAGAGGTCTAAATTAAAGGATATTGTTATCATCATCATTACATTTTACAAATCCCTCTGTTTAACAAATATCGCAATTTATTTGTTGCATACCAAATTCAAATGTTTGCAATTCTATGGGACCAAACTACGTTGGTCATCACCTACAAACTACTTAAACTAAGTTAAACCCACCTAAGGACAACACACACATCCATGCCCGAGGGAGGTTCAAAATAAATGTTCAAATGTTTGTTAAGCTTAAGGGACTTAACTACGGGGTCATCAGTCCCTAAACTTACAAACTACTTATGAACTACTTACAACTAAGGACGGCACAAATAGCCATGCCTGAGGGGGGATTCGAACCCCCGACCGTAGTGGCCGTGCAGACCGTGACTGAAGCGCCTCAGTCTCCTCGGCCACCGCGGCCGGCCCCGATGGAGGATTCGAACCTCCGACGCGGGAGGCCTCGCGATCCAGACCGCTCGGCTACTCCCTCACGGCTGCTTCATACCAATCAAAGAAACTTTTCCATTTAGGAGAGTTTTTAGGATCGTTAAAGATTCATGTAAATATTAGACAACAGTGAAAGTGTTTGAATGTAATATATTCGATGGTGCACACTGTGTGTGTGTGTGTGTGTGTGTGTGTGTGTGTGTGTGTGTTCCAATAATGTCATCTGTACATATTGTCAGCGTCTGTAACTTAAGAATTTCCTCATTTGTAGTAGTTACAGATTAATTATAGCAATACCTACTAAATGATGTGAAACGGTAGGGCTTTTAGAAACAATCACAATAAATTAATGTAAATTAGACGTTGCTGTACTCAGTAAAACTGTCATCTTATCGGCTTTCATGTAAAATATGTAATTTGTGTGTGTGTGTGTGTGTGTGTGTGTGTGTGTGTGTGTGACTCCATGTTGCGTAATTGTAACTGTCATGTATTTCTGTTCCATTTAGTTTATTGATCTCCATCGAAAAGACAAAATATATGAGAAACATCACGGCAGCTCCTCCATGGATGGCAAAAGAAGGAAGGAAAATTCACAAGGTGGATAAATTCAAATACCTAGGAGAATGGATAGATACTGGACCGACAGAAAAGGATGCAATGGAAGCGCGAACAAGCAAAATTAATTTATCATATAAACTGTCGAGGAACATCATTTATAATAAGAAGAATCTTTCTATCAATGCAAAACTGAAACATTAGCAGACAGTGATCCGCCCTGAAGCTTTATATGCAGCAGCAACAAAAAAAATGTTCAAATGTCTGTAAATCTATCGGACCAAACTGTGTGGTCATCAGTCCGTAGCTTACAAACTACTTAAACTAAAAGCTAACCTAAGGACAACACACACACCCATGCCCCAGGGAGGACTCGAACCTCCACGGCGAGCAACAGCGCGCTTCGCAGCGAGGCGCTTTTTTTTTTTTTTTTTTTTTTTTTTTTTTTTTTTTTTTTTTTGGCTCTATGGGTAGTTCCGTTCGTTGCGGACGCTGATCACGTTTGTTCGTTTGTGTTCGTTCTGTTCTTGGCTCAGCTTTTTTATTGCAGAGGGCGTTCCGTCCTCTGACCGGGCGCGCTGAGCCACGGCGCCCGGCGGACCGCTCGGCTACTCCTCCGCGGCAGCAGCAACAATCAGCCTAGTAAGAACTGGAGTGATCAGGAGGCTAGAACTGGTGGAACGGAAGATTCTCAGGAAAATGTCAGGACATCGAAGAACAGAAAATGCTCAATTTAGAAAGCGATCCAAGCAGTAACTTTATTCCAAGATAGGAAAAATATCCAATGTCATCAGGAAATGAAGGAGCGTGTTCTGTTAATGGCAGTAACTGCCGAAACCGGTAGAATATAACAAATAAAAATATTTTGCAGCCTTGGCATGAGAATGATTTATTCAAAGTGTCCAAAGAACACGCTCAGGAAGTTAACGCAGCAAATTCCACAATTCTTGTTATACAAGAGAAGGAAAATACAGTGGATACAAGGAGTACAAAGAGATCTGGAAGAAATGGGAATACTGGAACCAGAAACTCACAACAGCGTGATTTTTCAAAACAAAAATTCAGGCATTTGCAGCTTTCGAGGAAAGAACTAGACCGATAACTAAGTCGTCGTGGACAGAAGAGTGAAGAAGGATTCAAAGTATGAGAATGAAAAAATATTAGAAAAGAAGGAAGAACAGAAGAAACGAATCTGATATGAATTAACGTGGTCCTAAGATGGCCGAAACGAAAAAAGAAGAAGAAGAAGAAAAAAAAGTTTTTATTCAATGTTGTTACCAAATATCTGGAAAACTATGGAAGGTATCAGTCGTGGCCTCTTGCTAACTTTCCACTTTATTCAGAAGCTATAATTGAGAAATAGTTCACAGGAGAGGGGGACATGTATAAGAAGTATGTGTGCCACGAAAATTGGCAAATGATCCTAAATGACGAAAAGTGTAAAGTTATCCATACGATCTTTAAAAGCAATCCGTTAAAGTTCAAGTACATGATAAAGTAGTCAAATACGAGGTATGTCCACAAAGTAAGTTCCGTTTGTTTATATAAAACAAACGTGTACAGATACAGAAAAAAATATTTATTGTGCAAAAATCTACAATTGTTAAGCCACGGCGGAGCGCATTAAGGCGCTATGTTCCGATGCGCGAGGCCGTTCCCCGTAGGGGGTTCGAATCCCCCATCGGGCATGGATGTTTGTGCTGTCTTTACTATAAGGTAGTTCATAAATAGTTTGTAAGTTTAGTGACTGGTGACCCCGAAGTTAAGTCCCACAAGCTTTACAAACATTTGAACAACTGTTAATCTACTTTTCTACATAGCTTCCGAAATTTTGTAGGCACTTGTCATAGCGTGGCACAATTTTTGTATGCCTCCTTCATAGAAGGTTGCCGCCTGTGTATTCAGCCATGTGCTAACATGATCTTTCAGCTTGTCATCACCGTTGAAGTGTTGACCACCAAGCACAGACTTTAGGTGTAAGAAGAGATGAAAGTCTCGAGAAAAAAAAAAAAAAAAAAAAAAAAAAAAAAAAAAAAAAAAAAAAAAAAAAAAAAACACCTTTTGACAGTAATCCTCGGCGCTTGCGCGATGCAATTTCTTAATGGTCGAGTAGTAACCACGAGCATTGATTGTTTGGCCTCGTGGTAAGAAATCCTTCAGCAAAATGTGTTTTTTGTCCCAAAAAAACGGTGCACGTGACTTTTCGAAGTGTCAAAATTTGCTTAGGCTTAACCTTCGTTGGCGATGAACTGTGCCTCCATTGCACTGATTGCCGTTTTGTTTCAGGGGTGTCGTACGACACTCAAGTTTCATCCCCCGTGACTATCCGGGAAAGAAAACCATCGCCTTCTTCATTTTAGCGTGTCAAAAACCGAAGTGCATTGCCCACCCATTGTGTTTTTTATTTTTATTTTTATTTTAATTATTTATTTATTTTTTGTGTTGTTCTGTAAGAATTATGGGTATTCCTCTTGAGCAAAGTTTCCGAAATTTCTGTGAGATTTACGGAACTTCTATGGCAAGGGCATTAAGTGTAAACTTACGGTTGTGCTTAATATTCAGTTGCGTGAACCATTTCATCAGTAACCACAGACGGGCATCCACAGCACTTCATCACGTCCTTCACTGAACAGTCTGAGCCATCTTCTAACCGTTGAATCACTCATAGCATTTGGTCCGTAACATCGCAGATTTTCCGATGAATTTCCTCCGGTTTAACTTACTTTGCATTTAGAAAACGAATCACAGATCTAATTTCACACGCGGCGGCAGTTTCAATTAGGGTATACATTATAAAGAAGCACTACAAAGCACACGTCGGCAGCAGCGATCTGAAAATGTCTTACATGTCTTCTCCTTGAGTCAGAGCAACTGCTGCATGCTCGGAACTGCGATCAGGGCGCTACCGCGGATAGAAATAGAAACGGACGACCCTCCTATAAACGTTATATATTGAACTAAATGCCCTGAAATCGATATTATATAGAAAATATCGTAAAGAAGGTGAAACAAAGGATACTTTTGTTTGGGAGAACACTAAGTTCACGGTACATCATCGAGTAAAACAAAAGTGATTTCTTGACGTTCCCCAGGGAAGTGTTATAAAGCCCCTATTTTTATAAACAATTTAGGAGAGAATCTGAGTAGCTCTTTTAGACTGTTCGCAGATCATGTCACTTATCGGTTAGTAAAGTCACCAAAAGATCAAAAGCAACTGCAAAATGATTTAGATAGCTACATGGTGTAAAAATTGTCAATTGACCCTTAATAATGATAAGTTTCAAGTCAGCCATATGACCATTAAAAGAAATCCGTTAAATTTCAATTAGACGATAAATCAGTCAAACCTACAGGCCGTCAATTCTACTAAATACTTAGGAGTAACAATTGCGAACAATTTAAATTGGAAAGAACACATAGAAATTATTGTAGGGAAGGCGAACCATAGACAACGTTTCATTGGCAGAACAATGAGAAGGTGTATATACTTGTGACTCCTATTTTGGAGTATTGCTGCGCATTGTGGGATCACATCAGATGGGAGTGATCGACGATTTAGAGAAAGTTCAGAGAAGGGCAGCTCGTTTCGTATTATCGCGATATAGGGGAGAGAGTGTCACGGGAATGATGCACGAGTTGGGGTGGAAATCGTTAAAAGAAAGCCGTTATTTGTTGTCTTTCACCAACTTCTTCTTGATAATGCGAACATATACTGTTAGCTCCCACCTACATAGGGAGACCACAGCATTGCGATAAAATAAGAGAAAACAGAAAGATTTCCCGCGAGCTATTAGAGAATTGGAACTATAGAGAAATATCATAAAAGTGGTTCGATGAACCCTCTGCCATGCACTTCAAAGTAACTTGCAGAGTATCCATGTAGATGTAGAATGCGAACATGTTTTGTTAGCACCCGCCTATAACGTGAGACTTGATAATCATAATAAAATAAGAGAAATCAGAACGTAAATGGAAAGGTTTAGCCGTTCCTCCTTCTCACGTGCTATTACAGAATGGGCCGACAGAGAAACGACTAAAAATATCAAATGTTTTTGATATGTCGCAGCTCTTAAATATTGTAGAAAAGACATTTTTTTTTAAATATGCACCAAAGCTGCTTTTATTTGAAATGCTGACGACTAGTTTCGGGCTTTGCCCATTTTCTAAGGGATATCTGTGCCGTCCTTAGGATAAGGTAGTTGATAAGTAGTTTGTAAGTTTAGGGACTGATGACCCCGTAGTTAAGTCCCATAAGCTTAACAAACATTTGAACATTTCATTTTGAAAATCGACCAATTTTGTTTACAATGGTCACTGGGGATAAAATTTTACGTATCATGTCGGCGGCCTCGCATGATTATGTTGGCAACATCAACAACACGATAGAAAATCTTTGCCCATTTGTTCGAATACCATAGAATGACTTGATTAGTGTATCGTACAGACCATAAAGAAAACAAATAATGCTGTTCCTGCTTTATGGTTGACAGGTTCTTGTATGTACCCTCGTCCACTCAGTAAAAATAATTGCCCTCGTAAAGCGAAGATTCCACGAGAAAACATCAGTGTTGTCAAGCGATTGGCTAAAATGAAGACTCACAGGATTCTCACTATTCAGCGTCTGTTGCCAACATTATCATAGGAGGCCGCTGAGATATTTGGTAAAATTTAACCGGCACTGGGAGGTATGAAACGGTATCTTTTACATGTTAAGGAAAATGCCTGACTCAATAACAAATAAAAACTGAAGTATATACTTCTCATGCTATTTTCGAATTATATAACTTTCATTAGCCTAATATTTGAAATGGAACTACAATTTCGATACAACGATATTCAGAATTCCAGACATGTCGACTACGTAGTTCCACCCGTGCACCGCTACATGCCTCTCCCGGCGCACCATCTTTTATATCGGCATTCTCGACTTCGTAGTTCCACCCGAGCACCGCTAGATGCCTCTCCCGGCGCATCATCATTTATATCGGCATTCATATGAAAACATCCATATCCTTTAACCACTCTTAATCACAGCGAAAATAAAGCATTTGAACGGCACAAGAAAGTGAGTTGGGAGCACTCCATGTTTCGATATTCACTTATTTTAATACGTTATTTTAATACTGCAGATGCGCTGCATTACAGTTGGAGAATGTAGAACTTGATCCAAACTGTAGATTGGAAAATTTCTACTTCTTTTTACCACTTTTAATGGATAAATGCACATATGTATATCTATAAATGTGAATGTTCCGTGTATGTTTATCACTCTGAACCACAAGACATAAAGAGCTAAAAATTTGTACAGTTACTAATGTCTACCCGGGGAAGGCTTTAGGCACGGTTTTATGGCGATCGGATACCTATTTATCTATGTATATTAATGTGAATGTCTGTTCGGTGTACGCTTATCACGTCCGCACTAGAAGACGCAGAGACTTAAATATCTGTACAGTTACTAATTTATACCTGAGGAAGGTTTATAGCGATCTGGTAGATATTTAGTAATTTGAAGCATATAACGCGAAATGCGGAACAATGATTACTCTTTGAGAATTATATTTACTCTTTGAAAATGGTTTTATTGTTTGCATTGTTGCTTGGCGGTTGATAATGATAAGAGCTTGGAGTATATTGGGATGGAAAGTTGCCGGTGTATATAAAATTCTAGGTGTGTATGTGTTAATATTTCGCTCTGCAGCGAAAACTACAGAACGCAAACGAATGGAATGTGTTTAATTGTTGTCCGAAGTCTACCGTTGTACACCATAGCAGTTCCATGCGGGGTGTGGAGAATATAGTGGTTGAAAGTCGTCAAATTATAAAAGAAAATTCGGACTGAAGGCCCAGCGATGACGTTTGCGACTCTATAGCCAGGAGGTTACATATAGCGAAACGTGATACCATAGACCATATTTTTGTTCTATGCATGCTACAATGTCTTCAGCTCTTTCTCTGTAAATGTTTGTTTCTAAAGAAGGTTTTGTATTCAATTTCATCCTTCAAAACCAGTCTCATGACACACTACTGAAAGATAGCTTATCTATCATAACCAACCAATACGCGCGCGGAGCCGCGGGTTTAAGCTAGTAATATTTATATTCGTGAAATCTACGACAAACAATATTTCGAGTTATGTAACTTTCATTGGCCTTCTTGTACGAATAAATTAGTAATCTGTACCACAATTTTCGTATTATCGTATTTATATAATGATGATGTAGTGGAAGACACTTACTTGCAGGTGCTATGAAGAGACGGCTCCCGCGGTACTAAATTTCCGAAAGCCGTTCCGCACTGTGGACAGACAACAGCAATGCGAGTACACGGAAGAATCCCGACTGTCTCTAGGAAGTCCCCACTCACAGTAGCGGAGCGCTGTACCAGACGGCGGACGTCCGCAGCAATCATGGTTTAACGCGTGAAGCGCCACCGGCCATGCATATTTCATGCGTCGTTAGGTACTAGCAGTGTTCGCTAACGATGTTGTTGTGTACAAGACAGTCTCACTGTTAACTAAATGCAAGAAAATTCGGAACCGACAAATTTTCCGCTTCCAGATATATCTGAATGAACTGGAAGTATGGAAAAGCTGGTAGAAGCCGACGTCAGGGAAGAGCAGTTTGGATTCAGAAGAAATGTAGGAAAACGGATGGCAATACTCACTTTACGACTTATCTTACAAGATAGAAATTAAGGAAATGGTAATCTACATTTCTAGCTTTTGTAGATTTGCAGAGCCGGCCGCAGTGGCCGAGGGGACTGAGGTGCTCCAGTCACGGTCTGCACGGCCACTACGGTCGAGGGTTCGAATCCCCCCTCGGGCATGGATATTTGTGCCGTCCTTAGTCTTAGCTAGTTCATAAGTAGTTTGTTAGCTTAGAGACTGATGACCCCATAGTTAAGTCCCTTAAGTTCTACAAACATTTGAAGATTTGAAGATTTGGAGAAAGCTTTTGACAATGTTGACTGGAAGAGACTCTTTCAAATTCTGAAATCAACAGGAGTAAAATATAGGGATTGGAGGGTTATTTACAACTTGTACAAAAACCAGACAGCAGTTATCAGAGTTGAAGGGCATGAAAGGGTTGCACAGGTTGGGAAGGGAGTAAGACAGGGCTGTAACCTTTCTAGAATGTTATTCAATTTGTACAATGAGGAAGCTATAAAGGAAAGCAAGGACAAATTTGGAGAAGGAATTAAAGTTCACGTTGAAGACATAAATACATTGCGTTTTGCCGATGAAAATGTTCAAATGTTTGTTAAGCTTATGGGACTTAACTACGGGGTCATTAGTCCCTAAACTTACAAACTACTTATGAAGTAGCTAATCCTAAGGACGCCACAAATATTCATGCCCGAGGGGGGATTCGAACCCCCGACCGTAGTGGCCGTGCAGACCGTGACTGGAGCGCCTCAGTCTCCTCGGTCACCGCGGCCGGCTTTTGCCGGTGACATTTTAATTCTGTCAGATACAGCAAAGAGCCTGGATGGAACGGGATGGACAGTGTGTTGAAAGGAGCGTATAAGATGAACATTAACAAGAGCAAAACAAGAGTAATGGAATGCAGTCTAATAAAATCTGGTGATGCTGAAGGAATTGGATCAGGTAACGAATCAATACAGATGGTAGATGAGTTTTGTTGCTTGGGCAGTAAAATAACTTACTATGGTCGCAGGTACAGAGGATATAAAATGCAGAATGGCAATGGGAAGAAAAGCGTTTTTGAAAAAGAGAAATTTGTTAAAATCGAATATTGATTTAAGCGTAAGGAAGTTCTTTCTAAAGGCATTTGTGTGGAGTGTTCCCTTGTATGGGAGTGAAACGTGGACGATAAAGAGTGCGGACAGAAAGAGGATACAGGCTTTTGAAATGTGGTGCTGAAGAAGAATGCTGGAGGACTAGGTGGGTGGATCGCGTAACTAATGAGGAGCTAATGAACAGAAGTGGGGAGAAAAGGAATTTCTGGCATACCTTGACTAAAAGAAAGGATTGCTTGGTAGAACACTTTCTTAGAATTCAAGGAATCGTGAATTTTGCGCTAGAGGGAAGTGTTTGGGGTTAAAACCGCAGAGGGAGAGCAAGAGATGGATACAGTAAGCAGATTCAAACGGATGTAGGTTGCTGTTCTTATGAGGAGATAAAGAGGCTTGCTGAGGATAGAAAAGGGTGGAGAACTGCATTAAAGCAGTCTCCGGACTGAAGACCACAACAACAAACTGCCGCCCATTGCCTGTGTACTGACATTACTTCCGTTTTAGAGATGATGATATTCATACTATAATTCTCAAACATCTGAAAAAGATAAGGAATACTCGAAGTAACATAAACGAAAAAATGGAAATTGGTAATTTTATACGGGCATCGCCACTTCCAATTATATTCGTATTTTGTACGCTGGTATGCCGTTGATCCGATTGCGATAAAATTTTGCATACTTGAACTTTAAAAGAAGAGGGAGGTCGCTTTGTAGGTAAGATTTCGTACGGGAGAGCTAGGACAGGATGAGATTGGCGGAGAGCGTGGGATAAAATAACAGAGGGGAGGCGGTGGATAAGTGGATAGAGGGGTGAAGCTTCACTTCCTATATGTGCTTGTTGTTCAGTTTGTAACAATCTGTCACTGGAAAAACATCTATAGGAAGTGAAGCTTGATGCCATATATTTATTTTAAAGTTTTTCAGCTTTGTTACCTGATATGTTAAGCAACTGGCTAAGCTCTGCTAACGCTTGATAATGGTGTATTAACCGAAACCGGTAGCTCTGAGCTAATACAGTAAACAGTTGTGGTCAACGTGTCATTTTACAATTATTTAAAAACTGATAAATCCCACCTTTTCACTTTCCTAAATAGTGTAGGAAGTCTATTCAATCCCCATGCATATTTAGCAACTGCAAAGCATTGCCGGGTCTCCTGGTAGGTACTGAATTAAATCGTATGGCCACGGCTGCAGTTTAGTGCATGAGTAGCAGAAATACGCGTCACCTGTGTGTGCCATAAACACATTCCTCCCGAACCTACGTTGACATGATTCGAAAAAGTTGCTCCTTTGAAGCGGCATAAAAGTTAAACAAAATTTTATTTAGATTATCCATTATGGATATTTTAGAACCCATGACTATTAATTTCAATATGATTCAAGAAAAATGCAGCCAGTCACTTTGACTTGAAACGATATTGTTTTATTACATTAACCTGTTTTCGAACCTTTTCAGGATCATCTTCAGACTTTGCATGTCTTACAGGATCATTTTAAGCGTGTTGTTCATTCCACGTAAATTTACAGATACAAAACACGAACCAAACAACGTGCAAGCCGATTTATTGAACTATTTTTCCATCTTCGCACCAAACAACACGCTTAAAATGATTCTCTAAGACATGCACCGTCTGGAGCTGATCATGAAAACGTTCAAAAACCGGTTAATGGAATAAAACAGTCTCATTTCAATTAAGTGACTGGCTGTATTTTTCTTAAATCATATTTAAACAAACTTGTCTGTAGACCTACCTATCGAAAGCGTATCTATTTCGGAAGATGTAGGTAGGGCGGCGTAACTGTAGACTGGGATACCACCCGTCTGCTTTGACCCATGACGTCATCAAGATGGCCGGCCGCGGTGGCCGAGGGGACTGCGGCGCTCCAGTCACGGTCTGCACGGCCACTACGGTCGAGGGTTCGAATCCCCCCTCGGGCATGGATATTTGTGCAGTCCTTAGTGTTAGCTAGATCATAAATAGTTTGTAAGTTTAGGGACTGATGACCCCGTAGTTAAGTCCCATAAGCTCTACAAACATTTGAACATTTGAATCATCAAGATGTCGGAAAACCAGTATACAGAATATGTTAATACTTCTGTATTGTAGATACAAATAATAATAATAATAAAATCTCTCGGTTACCCTACACCTAACCATTAGAGAGAAGCTACAGATCACTTTTAAAACACAAAATATTAATGTTTTGCTTGTAAACAATCGTCTTTAAGTCAACCACCACATAATCACTCACGCCTTCTACAAACACGCACGGACCTCAAAACTACCGCGCTGCGGTGACGTCACGGGTCAAAGCTGACGGGCGATATCCCCGTCTACAGGTGAGCCGGTGGGGCAGTATCGTATGTACCTTCGTCAATGTACAATATAGGAACATATACAGCGTTTGTAGGGATTGTTCAGCAAGAAGAAAAATATCAACGTTTGATAGCACACGGGTTGTTGCTTTATGACAACGAGGACTTTGACTCGCGACTATTCATCTTGTAACCTGTCTTAGAGTGACGTGGTGAGGGCCTGGAATCGTTTTAAGACTCCACGTAGTGTTGATGATGACTCATGCGCCCCGGAGCAACGTCTTCGACAAACCTACCAGATGACACCGTAATGAACGATGGGTCTGTGGGGGCTACCGGGAGAGAAATGGAAGACCAGACATCTACATCCACATAAATACTCCGCTAATCACATTTACATGCAAGGCAGTAGCTTCATCTAAGCGTTGATATATAACGGAAGAAGTCCTCAGTTCAGAATTGAACAGACTAAGCAAATATTTTCGCCAGTGGAGTTTACGGCCCAACCCACATAAAACAGAAGTGTGCTGTTTCTACCTCTGCAATAGACTTGCCGACAAAACCCTAAATATTGATTTCGAGGGGAAAAGACTCCACCGCAGCACACATTCTAAGTACCTAGGCCACACCTCACAAAGTTAGCCCTGAATCTGAGGAGCAGGAACAACACAGTGCACAAATTATGTGGTACTAGTTGGGGATCTTCTGCGGACACGCTGCCAACTTCAGCTCTTCGACTCGTCTACACGGCTGCAGCTGTGTGGCTGAACAGCACCCACATACAGAAATTCGACACCCAGCTGCGCGAGACCATGCGCATTACCAGTGGGACAATCCGATCTACTCCCGCTTCTTGGCTGCCGGCACTGAGCCACAGCCTACCGCCAGATGCCAGAAGGAAGTGCGCCCTCATACGCGAATATCAACGGATCCTGGGTAATCCACAGCTACCACAGCTGAAAATGTCTCTCTCTCTCTCTATTCGTTTAGTCGATTCCGACTCTTCGTGACCCCATTAACCGAAGCAAACCAATTCCCTCTGTCCCGCACTTTCTCCAGTAGATGTTCCAGGTTGGAACACGTTGCTTCTGTGATGCCATCGATCCACCTCATCCTTTGCCGTCCTCTTCTTCTAGTGCCTTCGATCTTCCCCAGCATTAATGTTTATTTCCAGTGAGGCATGTCTTCGCATAATGTGTCCAAAGTAGGTCAGCTTCTGTTTTAATATTAGACCTTCCAGAGAGCAATCTGGTTTTATTTGCTCCAATATAGATCTGTTTGTTCTTTTTTGCCGTCCATGGAATCCTAAGAATTTTTCTCTAGCACCACAATTCAAAGGCCGTTCAGCCTTTCTAATGGTCCAGGTCTCGCATCCATACATTACAACTGGGAAGACCATAGACTTCACAATACATATCTTTGTTGTTAAAGTTATGTCTCTGGACCTTATAATCTTTTCAAGGTTTGACATCGCCTTTCTTCCGAGCAACAAGCGTCTCCTGATTTCGTTGCTGCAGTCGCCATCATCAGAAATCTGGAAACCGAGATAATTGAATGTGGACACCACCTCCATGGATTCTCCTCCTATATCCCATGAATTAATAGGTTTAGTAGCCATAATTTTGGTTTTCCTTACATTTAGCCTGAGACCCGCTAAAAGATGTAGCCCACGCCAAACGGAGAAGGCTGAGATCGAGACATCCTCCCATTGTTACAGCCAAGAACCTACCGGAAAACAAGTTCGACGTCCTCCAGTCATGGACTGAACAATGGCGACAAAACTGCCCTGCACAGTGCCGAAGCCTGCCCTGCATAGAGAAGACGCCACCAGGGTTCCATCAGCCCCGCGCCGTGTGAACGATCCTCAACCTAATGCGCATCCGACTGTAAGATGTGCAGATGCGCTCCACAAACGGGGAAAAATCCTCTCCCCAGAAACTGACTGTGGCGCGGAGAGGCAAACTGCGCAGCATATTGTGAAGGAGTGCAGAAAACGCGCATACTGTGGAACATTCAGTGACCTTCTATTTGGGACCAGTCATTCTGTAAAATATAGCAAAAATCTGGACGTTTGCTTATAAATCAAAGATGTGGAAAATTGTTACATAATCTATGGGTAAACATTTGTAATTTGTAATGTATAACACATGAGAGTGTTATGTTTCCAACTGCCATACACTAAATAAATAAATAAATATAATACACTGTGTAATCAAAAGTATTCAAGTATCCGGACACCTGGCTTAAAGTGACTTACAAGTACGTGGCGTCCTCCATCGGTAATGCTGGAATTCAATACGGTGTCGGCCCATCATTAGCCTCAATGACAGCTTCACTCTAGCAGTCATACGTTCAGTCAGGTGCTGGTAGGTTTCTAGGGGAATGGCAGCCCATTCTTCACGGAGTGCTGCACTGAGGAGAGGTAACGATGTAGGACGGTGAGGCCTGGCACGAAGTAAGAGTTCCAAAATATCCCACGGGTGTTCTATAGGATTCAACTGAGGAGTCTTTGCAGGCCAGTCCACTTCAGGGCTGTTATTGTCGTCTAACCACTCCACCACAGGCCGTGAATCACGAACAGGTGCTCGATCGTATTGAAAGATGCAAACGCCGTCCCCGCATTGCTTTTCAGCAGTGGGAAGCAGGAAGGTGCTTAAAACATCAATGTAGGCCTGTGCTGTCATAGTGTGACCTAAAATAACAAGGTCTGCAATCCCCTCCACGAAAAACACGACCACATCATAACACCACCGCCTCCGAATTTTACTGTTCGCAATACACACGATGGCAGATGACGTTCACCGGGCATTCGAAATACCCACACCCTGTCATTGCATCGTCACATTGTACCGGGTGATCAAAAAGTCAGTATAAATTAACTTAATAAATCATGGAATAATGTAGATAGAAAGGTAAAAATTGACACACACATGCTTAGAATGAAATGGGGTTTTATTAGATCATAAAAAGACAAAGTTCAAAAAATGTCCCACAGATGGCGCGTGATTCTAGTTTTGTAACTGCTACCGTGACAGGTGAGAGGTACGCCGATGTTACAGAAGCGCAACACTCCCAGCCTGGCTGATAAACACCTGCTGAAATGTACGATTTTTATGCAGGATGGCACTCCACCCCATATTGCTAGCCGCGTGAAAGATCTCTTGCGCGCGTCCTTTGGTGATGATCGTGTGCTCAGCCGCCACTTTCGTCATGCTTGGCCTCCCAGGTCCCCAGACCTCAGTCCGTGCGATTATTGGCTTTGGGGTTACCTGAAGTCGCAAGTGTATCTTGATCGACCGACATCTCTAGGGATGCTGAAAGACAGCATCCGATGCCAATGTCTCACCATAACCCCGGACATGCTTTACAGTGCTGTTCAAATATTGTTCCTCAACTACAGCTATTGTTGAGAAGTGACGGTGAACATATTGAGCATTGGCTGTCCAGCGCCATCTGTGGGACATATTTTGAAGTTTTTTTTTTTTTTTTTTTTTTTTTTTTTTTTTTTTTTTTTTTTTTCCTCAATAAAACCCCATGTCATTCCAAGCATGGGTGGCAATTTTTAACCCCCCTCTATCTACATTATTCCGTGGTTTATTAAGTTTTCACATTTATACTGACTTTTTTATCGCCCGGTATACCGTAATTCGTCACTCCACTCAACATTTCTTCACTTCTCAATCGTCCAATGTTTATGTTTCTTACACCAACCTAGGCGTCGTTTGGCATTCACCTGCATGATATGTGGCTTATGGGCAACCGCTGGACCATGAAAACAAAGTTTTCTCACTTCCTGCCTACATGTAATGGTACTTGGAATTAATCTTGGCGCTGTTTTGTTTCAAATTAGGCAAAACGGCGACGAAGACCCATGGGTTGTTGGTGCAAGTGTATGGCGTTGGAGCAGTGAGTAAAAAGTGTGTGTCTGAGAGGTTTAAACGCTTTAGAGACGGGAAGGAAGATGTCGAGGATGAACCACGTTCGGGTGGAACGTCCATAATCACAGTCCAAACAACAGCGAACGAGTGCAACGAATGCTTGCGGATGATCCGTTTCCCAGCCTTAAACTAGGCCTGAAAGGCTTACGCTTCGCAACGGTTGCAGAGATCCAACAACGCGTGACTTTAGTTCTTCGAGCGATTCCACAAGAAGCATTTGCTGACAGTTTCCAACAGCTGTACAACAGATGTTAGAAGTGTATTGTAGCCAATGGCGATTACTTTTGTGGTGGAGTGTACGGGACAAGGAAAAATTTGAGACATTTAATGTAATAATCAAACTATCCACGGGTGTACTGCCGGTCTATCGCCGGCAAGTCACATATTGGACAGACGATGCGTACCGTCGAGAATCGATGCGTTGAACACACACAATTGATGTATCCGAGGAAGTCGGCGGTCGCTGAACACTGTTTGTCGGAGAATCACGCGATGGAGTATGAACGCACTAGGATTCTGGTACAGACGTCGAGATACTGGGACTGCGTCGTTAGAGAGGCCACTGAAATTCGTACAAGTGACGACCTCATAAACCGTGACTGTGGCTATAATCTTAGCAAAGCTTGGGAACCAGTGATTGGGTTAATTAAGAGTAAATCTAGCAAACGTAACGAAGTGACGACCACGGCGGACAGAACCCTCACACCGACGTCATCTCAACGCCGGCGCAATCGGTTCCACTGCGCGACCGCGACGCGGGGCGCGGACCACGGAGGGGTCGCTCCGCGGGCCGAGGGTATTTAAATCGCCCGCCACCGGAGCAGAACCCAGCAGCCGTAGCGTGCGGATCTCCGTGCCGGCGCGTTTCCAGGAGCTCAGTCCGTCAGTTCACCTGATGATGGCGACATGTATGATCGCCGAAATATTGTGCCCGTTGGTCATTATAGACCGGCAGTACACCCGTGAATATTTTGATTATCAAATACGCCGGGAGAAACTCAAGAATCACATTTAATGTAATAAATCGAACAAGTGGTGAGTGGACTTCGGCGGTCAAACAAGGAAGTGTTACGATGGAGTAAGCCGGCAGTATAGTGAAGCAGAGTGGGTCGGGCGCTCAGCAAAATTAAGTAGCTCAAAGCAAACTTCAAGTATCGCAAGTGTGTCGGCAGCCGCGCGTGCTACGCAACAACTCCGAACAGCTGTGTTGCTTAAGGGAAGAAGCAGCCACAGTCTGCGTGACCCAAAAATAGGACTCGGCTTTCAAACCTTTTCAGGATCATCTTCAGAAGGTGCATATCTTACAGGATCTTTGGTGCGAAGACGGAAACATACTTTAATAAATCGGCTTGTACGTTGTTTAGTTCATGTTTTGTTTCTGTAAATTTACGTGAAATGAACAACACCCTTAAAATGATTCTGTAAGACATGCAACGTCTGAAGATGAACCTGAAAAGGTTCAAAAACAGGTTAATGTAATAGAACAATATCATTTCAAGTCAAAGTGACTGGCTGTATTTATCTTAAATCATATTGCAATTAATAGTCATGACTTCTAAAGTATCCATAATGGATAATCTAAATAAAAATTTGTTTAACTTTTATACCGCTTCAAAGGACCAACTTTGTCGAATCATGTCAACGTAGGTACGGGAGGAATGTGTTTATGGCACATACAGGTGATGTGTATTTCCGCTATTCACGCACTAAAACTGCTGCCTTGGACATGAAGATTTAAATCACTACCTACTAGGAACCCGACAATGCTTCAGTTGCTAAATATGCATGGGAACTGAATATACTTCCTACACTGCTTGTTTAATGTCTTTCTCTACCACTTCCCCCATCTCTGTGCTTATTCTCTTGTATTAATTATTACTGTCGAATTTGCTAAGATGTTGTGTGAAGCCAAAGGGACGCACTAGAAGCTGAGAAATAGCGACCATCGCAGATAGCAGGCTAAAGTGGACACATATTGGTTACGGGAAGTAAGCAGTAAAGAAATAGCTTTGAGAACTACAGACGCCCACATCCACCTTTCCAGGGTAGAGTGTTTCCTACCGGACAATAAACACATAACTCCATACAGAGTCTAGACGCTATTGTAAGATGTCACATTAGTACTTGGTTGCCAACAGGCACGTCTTAATGTACGTAGCAAAGGTGATAGCAGTCCTTGGGAACAGCAACGTCAGAACGTCAGTGGGTTCACGAGGATAGAGAGCGGGGGTAAAGGAGGAAAACTACTAGTTAGCAGCTCCCCACTCTGCAGGGTGCGTAAGGCGTGACCAGCTGACGTAAAACAGCTGATGTAGCAAGTCAGCTAGCCTACATCGATGAAACGCAAACCGACGGGGTCAACTCTGGCATATAAAGATTGGAGGAAAAGGCAGGCTAGGCATTGTCAGAGTCAGAGTGTCAGCCACAGCTAGGCAGATACCTGCCGCCCGGACTGCGCCAATCGTCGCTGCTAATGTTGATCTTTAGTTGAGTTGGGCGCAGGTGGCGAGTTCTGCAATGCGGCGACTGGGTCGCTGCGGTCTACACGGCTTCCCTGGCGGGAAGTAGAGTCTATACGAGGATGGCGAGCAGCGGGACCTCGACCTCAACGGGGTGCTGCCGGGCATCGAACCGGCACCGGGCACAGTGAGGCGGCAGCAAACAGCACAGCATTGACCCGAGAGCGCAGTGCGTACGCAAGGACGCGGCGGTACTAGGAGCGCTCTCGTAATCTCTTCGAGAGCGGAGCAACAGCTGGAGGCGAAAGGCGACCGGGTTCCAAGCCCGGGCCACACCCCCGTTCTAAGATCGTCGGCGAGGCCAGGCGCGGCGTGGCAGGGGTGAGCTTAGTGACACGCTAGGCAAGCGTCGGCCTGACGTCATCAGGAGCTGAACGCGATACATCCACCTGTCGACACGAGTCCTTATTTCGACACCAGAAATTGTCTCCGGCCAATGAGAACTCGCTAGCTGTCAGCCAGTGAGCTACGCCATAATACTGACAAACATATGCCAGCAGACGACGATGTTCTGAGTATAGTGTATACATTTGCAAAAGTAATAAAAATTATCCTCTTAGGATTACTGTTAACCACATACCCTATAATTGTGACGTATTCACAAATAAACTGCCAAATGTTGGTGACAATTAAGGAATATCAATAAAACCACACTCTCGAAAATCTCCGCGTCTTCGAAACTAAGCAGTAAAATACTGGGAACAAACAAGCAATATTACGAGATATTAGAAAATAAAGAGGCAAATGTTTCTGACTAGCGAATAGTGTGAATATCACTGATAATTACTTCATTTAGGCCTACCATTTTCTCGGAAATCGTAACATATTTGGAACAAAGGTCAAATATTTTTGTGAAGGAAAAACAGAAATATCATTGCTAATGTTATCACTTGCAGCAGTTTCATTCCCATTTTCTAGTCATACACAAATTTCCAAATCGATGACACCTATTCCTGACACAGCATTCTGTTACAATTAACATCGAGTACTGTGTAACATACTACTGTTATATGAATGAGAAAATCCCACAATATGTTATGAATAAGTAACTACTGCAATGTGATACAAACAATAAAAGTAAATTAAAAAAAAAAAGGCAGTGGGACAGATTTGAACCCTATACCTCAGAATTGGTGATCTACTGTCCTATCCACTACACTGCAACAACTTCATGTTACAAACGTCTGTGGTAGACCTTAGTAGGTGTTTTTATTGTTAATGTGGTTTTATTGTTGATCCAGCTACGATTTTGTTATACATCTTTGATGCGCTGTTAGCCTGAAACACATTACTGCGAGTTATAAAACCAAAACTGCGAGATATACGGCAAATCAAGATGGCTTCTGTAGACATGGAAAGAAAAAGTGGAAATCTCTTAGGTTAGGTACAGGTTAAACAAGACATTTATTTTATAGTATGTGATGGCGCTTACTCTCCGAATCTCCGGTTAAGAAACACACAACATCACATTGGCCGGAGATAATTTCTGCTTGTCGAAATAAGGACTCGTGTGTTCTATAGCTACAAAGATCGATAGCACTCGGTCGTGGCGACAGTCGAGTTTGTTCGCGAGTTGTGACTGTGACGTCAGCACTACGCTTGCCTAGCGTGTCACTAAGCTCACCCGCGCGGCATATGCAACGTCACTCCGCTGGACTACGTAAGCTGCGGCCAGCGAGCTGAGGCGACAGCACCCACCTCCAGCGGGGCAGAGCGGAGTCAGCGGCTTCGTCAGCGGGTCCGTGACAATACGCGCACACTCTCCACTGGCATTCTGGTTGTACGAATATTTCAGTAAATGTTATTGCCGATTAAACCGCTGTTTTACTGTCGCCCTTCTCACAGCCCACAGATGCATCGCTGTCCTGACAAAACGACAAATGATAAGAAATATGCAAAAAGGGAGATTCCTCAAGTAAACATCCTTACAATCACAAGCAACATTTTACATTTTGGAGGCCAGTAAAGGTATTATGTTGTTTGCTGTATTTCCTGAGACCATTCACCGGAACTTCTCAGACGCATCTTGCAGACAGCAGGTAACGAACTACCGAGCAAGTAGGAGAGCCCGTTTGCGGACGAAGCTACTGAGCGGCCGTCGGCCGATTAAGTGCCGGTATTGTCCGCCTGCAGTCTCCGTGTGCCCATTGTCCGGCGGCCCGCAGGGCGGTCGATGAACCCTTCAGGGTGAGCCTGGCTCCCCCTTGCGATCGCTACGTGCCCAGGAAGAAGGCCGGAACGGTAGAGCACACGTTCACCGCAACCATACCACTGCGTGACGTCATTATGACGTGTGCTTGTCCAGTTGCCACTTTCGATTATGTATAATCGACTAAGCGAGGTTTGTTTGGATTCAAACCATTGATCTCTGTACTACCTGGATGTCGAATTTCAGTTGTCTGAGCGTGCCAGTCATAAATGTTAACATTTAGTTTCTTGCGAAATTTTAAGTAGGGCGAGGTCGGCCGAATCGAGTCGGGAAATGAATCGGGTCAGTTTTAGAAATTCCTGCCTAATCACCATGTACGAAGTAGTATGGGAAGTGCTGCCACACAGCGGTAACTGTTGAAACTCTGTGTATGAGTTGAAAAGAGGTACACATTGTCATGCATGTTCGTTGTTATGTAAAAATTTGTGGAAGATTGCGAGGTAAGTTCTTAAAATTTTCTCCTTTGTAAAACAACTTTGGATTCTAATCCATATATCTCTGGTAATTAGTTTAGTAATTTGTTAAGTATTCGTTTAAAAGTAAGTTTATATAATGGAGAAAAGGTTATGGTGTTAACAGGGCGTAGATATCCTTGTGCAGGACGCCCAACGTAGAGAAAAAATAATTTGCATTTCCGCTGAATCGGGTCAATGCAGTCCGGGTGAAAAGGGTCAATACTTTTATTTCGATTCATTACTGTTATTATATTTTCCGTATTTTATTATATCCTTTCCGGTTTTTTATTGCAAATGAGGAAATGTAAAAGAAAAACAGTTACTGTTTGCAGCGGGGATGACATGCAAAATGCAACTATAGCTTACCGGGAGGGTAGAAATCAGCGCCATGCAGCAGAATTGGTTGAGTTACCGCATTCCTGTCTAAAACGGCGACTGAAAGTGGAAAGGATTATCCAGCAAAGGTAAAAGGTAGTCAAACAATATTTAATAAGGAGCAAGAAACAGAACTTGTTTCAAGAATCCTGAGGTTATGTGCTTGTGGCTTCCCGTTGGATACAAATACTGTCAGAAGGGCTGCCTACGAGTTCGCAGAATGCAACAGAATAAAGCATCATTTTTTTTTCACGCCAAAGAAATGGCAGGTAAGAAGTGGCTACAAGGGTTCATGGGACGAAACCAAAATTTGTCTTCGTGAAATGCGGAAGGGCTATCCCTAGCCAGATGCAGTGGTTTAAATAAGCAGGATGTGGGTCACTGCTTGTCCTTGTTAATAAATACTATGGATGATCTTGATTTACTGAACAAGCCTCAGCTAATTTATAATACTGATGAATCAGGTTGTCAAATGAACAACAAGCCAACGAGCCAACTGATCCTATTCGCCGAATTGATGACCCGATTCCCCTTACATGAAGAAGGCGAATAGGATCTGCTTTCAGATTTATGTTGTGCAACTGTGAACAATATTTACGAATTGTTATATATTTGAATTTGTAAACAAAAGGAAATAGTTTTTATGGATATACAATGAAAATTTGTTGGTGTGTATATTTGTCTTTTATTTCGATTATAACAAATTTTGACCCGATTCAGCAGACCTTACCCTATGGCTGCTACGAAATGTTAGTAGCACAAAAAATTAAAATGCGTTTCGCTTCCACTGCCACACCAGCCTATTATATCATATGTCGGCATAAAGTTCAAAACAAGAAGCAAGCAAGCATTTCTTGACACACAGAAATTAATGGAAATTCGTTTGCCATATTCAAACATGGCAAACAACGCGAAATCATGAGCAGCCACGCTGCAAGTTCTACACTCAGAAACGAGAGTTATACATCCAAAAACACGTCGTTTTTAGTACCATTAATTTGTAAACGAAAGTCAATGAACGCCATATTGGCGGGTAGCTCCAGAAGTTCGTGATAAACAGATATGAAAAAATATCAGGCACGTACTCCCTGTAGCGCTGTGGACAAATGAGAGAAGATGATGTGAAGCAGAAGGTCGTGGGCGGTGGTTCATTCATCGTTACTGACTTTTTTTTTTTTTACATCGAATGAGAGTTTTCTGACACTATTATTAATTAAACAGAATTTACGTTCTCCGTTATTTCGGCTTATTTACATGTACGACCGTGTAACTTAACCCTTTCAGACCCAAGGCTGTAGGTGATGTGATCTTAATATAGAGGGGGATGTTTAAGATACAAACAGTATTCATTAAAAAAATTAATTCATTCTAAAAAATGTTGTACCCAAACAATTTTTGGTTTTGGGCCTTCACTACAAATTTTTATGATCTGCACCATCTTACAGCAACATGCCTTTGAAAGCAATGACATAATAACATCACAGGACCCTATAAAATTAACTGGCTGACACATATGATAGCTTCACATCGCAAAACACCAACAAGTTTTTCTTGTCGCCATTTTAAGTGTACTGGAAGTTTGCCGACTGCTGGTACCACACAATGTAGAAACATGGATGTAAAAGACGTTGCGCACGTTACCACAGTCCATCGACGATTTTGTGATGCAAACTCGCACTTCCTAGCGTGAATCACAAAGAAATAAAGCGAGCAAAACTAGAACCGCACAGAGGCTGAAAGGGCTAAAAGTGTGTTTGTTCTATTTAGTGAACATGGCGTGAAATATGGACCAACGACTTGCAAACATTGTCTCCTGAACTACTTGCACGTAAACTGCAGACACACAGTAATAATAGATGTAAACGTAATGCTCATATAAATAATCTCTATACAGGGTGTTTCAAAAAGGTACGGCCAAACTTTCAGGAAACATTCCTCACACACAAAGAAAGAAAATATATTATGTGGACATGTGTCCGGAACCGCTTCATTTCCATGTTAGAGCTCATTTTATTACTTCTCTTCAAATCACATTAATCATGGAATGGAAAAACACAGCAACAGAACGCACCAGCGTGACTTCAAACACTTTGTTACAGGAAATGTTCAAAATGTCCGTGAGCGAGGATACACGCATCCACCCTCCGTCGCACAGAATCCCTGATGCGCTGATGCAGCCCTGGAGAATGGCGTATTGTATCACAGGCGTCCACAATATGAGCACGAAAAGTCTCTAAATGCCCCCATAAGAGCTTTTAAATGCCCCCATAATTGAAAGTCAAGAGTGTTGAGGTCAGGAGAGCGTGGAGGCCATGGAATTGGTCCGCCTCTACAAATCCATCGGTCACTGAATCTGTTGTTGAGAAGCGTACGAACACGTCGACTTAAAATGTGCAGGAGCTCCATCGTGCATGAACCACATGTTGTGTCGTACTTGTAAAGGCACATGTTCTAGCAGCACAGGTAGAGTATCCCGTATGAAATCATGGTAACGTGCTCCAGTGAGCGTAGGTGGGAGAACATGAGGCCCAATCAAGACATCACCAACAATTCCTGCCCAAACATTCACAGAAAATCTGTGTTGATGACGTGATTGCACAATTGCATGCGGATTCTAGTCAGCCCACGCATGTTGATAGTGAAAATTTACAATTTGATCACGTTGGAATGAAGCCTCATCCGTAAAAGAAATACTAAAATGAGCTCTAACATGGAAATTAAGCGTTTCCGGACACATGTGCACATAACATATTTTCTTTCTTTGTGTCTGAGAAATGTTTCCTGAAAGTTTGGAAGTACCTTTTTGTAACACCCTGTATATAGACAGGCAATGTCCCGACTGACTCACTGACTGATTGATCGACTGGCTCACCATCGCCCAGCCCAAATCACTGAAGATAGAAACTTTAAATATGTAGAGAGTGTTGATCTTACTCTGTAGGCGTCATTTAAGAAGCGATTTTCCCATATTCCGTCCGTAAGGGGGTGAAATAGGCGATGAAACGTGTTTTGAAAATAGGCAATTTTGAAGCTATAATTACAAAATTCCTGATTTTAATCGAGGGTTCGAATTTAAAAGAGACGTGTTTCGGCATTTTTTTGAAAGTCAATCGATAAGGGTGTAAAATAGGGGCCGCAAGAAATTGATTTTCAAAATATATGTTGCTGTTAAATCAAATTTTAAGCGAAAACTACGAAACTTCGGATATGGAATCTTGGGCAGGATTTCAAAAAAATAAAAAAAATAAAAAAAAAAATAAAAAAAAATAAAAAAATAAAAATAAAAAAAAATAAAGTTACAGTATTTTTGGAAATTCAACAACTACGAGGATAAAATAGGAAGTCAAAAATTCTTTTCGAAAACACATTGTTGTCAAGACAATTTTGAAGCTAGAGCTGCAAAAATTGATATTTGTATTGTTCGTTAGAATTTAAAAAAAATACATGTTTCGGTATTTTTGAAAATTCAGCCATCAAGGGGGTTAAATTGAAGAGGGGATATTTTACTATTAAGGCAAGTTTGAAGCTGTACAGTGGAGTCCCGAAACCTCGGCACTCGGTAACCCAGCAATCCGGGTAACTCGGCCATTCCTGTGTACACCCTCTGGAATTATTCCGTGCTCGCAGAATGCAAGGAAGAATTGAAATCTTAGTCGCGGTGGATTAGCCGTGCGCACTGGGGTGCCGTGCTGCGGCCGTTCACCGTCGAGGGTTCGAGTCCCCTCTCAGTCATGGGTGTCTGTGTTGTCTTTAGTTTAGTTTACCTTAGTTTAATTAGTTTCTAAGCTACAGACTAATAACCATGCAGTTGCGTCCGATAGATTTACAAACATTTTAACATTTTTTGAAATCGTAGCGTGTAGCAGTTACAGGCTAAGCTATAAATGGGCCTGGACATCATCTTTTCTTGTGCCACCTAGCCTCAATTTAAATGTATTTCATTAATTATGTATATAGATGCTTCTTCATATGATAAAACAGTCGTGATCAAAATTATGGGAGTGCCTTTTTTACAGTGCCTTTTAAAATCGGCTTAGGCGTGATGAGAATTTTAGTGGAATATGTTTTATGAAGTAAACAACTATTGTCCATACGTTTCATTGTATTTTTCTAAATGTAAATTAAAGTACGTGCTCATAAGTAACGAATATCATTTTTTTTATATATTCACTTAAATTTATTTTGTGTTACTGTATTCTATCAATTGTATTGCATTTTAGAGTAACAACAGAAAGTATTTTATAACAAAAAATACTACCTATTCTTTTATAACACCGTTCCCGAAAACCCAGCATTTTAAAAAACTCGGCCACCCTTCGGTCCACATTAGACCAAGTTTTCGGGACTTTACTTTATATGTTTTCTTGATCAGAATTAAAAAGACATGTGTTTCGGTATTTTGAGAAAATTAATCATGTAGGGGGTGAAATAGGGGATGAAACATTTTTTTGAAAATACGTTGCTACTAAGTCCATTTTGAACCCAGAATTCCGAAAAAAGATATTTGCATACTTGGTTGGAATTTAAAAGACACATGTTGGGGTATTTTTTGAAATTCAACTATTAAGGGGTACCATAGGGGGTTACAAGTAGTAAAATCAAATGTTTGTAAATTTTAAGAGACTTAACTACGGTATCATTAGTCTCTAAGGCTTACAAACGAATTAAACTAACTTATGCTAAGGGCAACACAAACACGTATGCCCGAGGGGCGAAGCGAACCCCCGACGGCGAACAGCAGCGCGCACCGGAGCATGGCGACTCAATACGGACGGCCA
This sequence comes from Locusta migratoria, assembly GCA_026315105.1. Classification (NCBI taxonomy): domain Eukaryota; kingdom Metazoa; phylum Arthropoda; class Insecta; order Orthoptera; family Acrididae; genus Locusta; species Locusta migratoria. The sequence continues at coordinate 29,382,617 of CM048754.1, read as the reverse complement.
TTCTGCCGCGGCTGCAAGTAGTATCACAACAAGAAATGTTCAAATGTCTGTAAATCTATCGGACCAAACTGCGTGGTCATCAGTCCGTAGCTTACAAACTACTTAAACCTAGGTAAACTAACCTAAAAACAACACACACACACACACACACACACGCGCGCCCCAGGGAGGACTCGAACCTCCGATGGCGAGCAACCGCGCGTTCCGCAGCGAGGCGCCTTAGACCGCTCGACTACTCCACCGCGGCAGTATCACAACATTTCATTGTGATAGTACTTAAGCTATATCTATGAAAATTTATATTAAAAGGGAGAAACAACCGGTGCAGACCAACCAGCCTATGGATGCGAAGCAGCGGGCGATAAGCTAGTTTTATATATAAAGTACGTACTAGAGTTGTGTGGCAATTGTCATTCCGTACTGAAGTGCCTTGTTTGAAAGTGATGTGCGTGGTGTTGAGGGACAGGAAGGGCATTATGATCACTGACTTCCTCCCCAAAGATGTCTGAATGTCTGATGTTACTAGGAAACCTAAGAAACTACAACTAGACGTGCCATTCAGTAGAAGAGGCGTGGAACGCTCACTGCAGGCGTTGTGCTGCTCGTCCAATAGGGCTCGACACACGGCAACTGTTTTGCAGAAGTTCGGCTGGGAGCTGTTTAATCATACAGTTTAGAGTCCCGATCTTTCCTTGCGCCTCTACCACGTAGTTTAAAAAGTTTAAATATTGATTTACCTGCAGCCACTAAAGTATTCCAAATAGCTGTTCTCTTTCTTTAAAGTAGTGAAACTTGTGTCCTGTACCAGTGGCGGCTGGTGCTTCAAGCGCCTCCCCCCCCCCCCACCCCCACCTTTCGCACCCTCGGTACTTAGATGCTTCGGCGCCCCCATCCCCCAGCTCGGCGTGCAAAAAGACGCGCCCTGGTTTGCCCCCCCCCCCCCTCACGCTTTAGAAATATTTTCGTTAAAAGACCTGCAGAATGTCTTACCTCGGCTTTTTTGCGCCTGCTTCAAGTCGAGCTGAGGTGCGACCTACTAACCTTCTTCGTTTCACTCCATTGATCCAAGATTGAAGCTGAGTAATTTGTTTCTAAAAGATACTGGGCTATGTTCGTTTTCTTCGATAATAAATAGCAATAATATATGAATATGCATATCTAATATATAAAGCAGAGTGTCCGTATGTTTGTACGTGTTGCATACAAATCTACAGTTTTGTTGCAATCTTTATCAAATTTTGTACACGTAAGCTTCAATCCACGAGGACGGTCGCCATAAGTGTAAGAATCACATACGATATATAGTTCACGAGATATGACGTCATAAACAATGATATGCGCGAAAAACTGATGCATTTTGCGACAATGCTGTTCATTTTCTCCGAAACCATTGGACCGATTTCAACCAAATTTGGTACACACATTCCTTACCGTGAGGTAACAATTGCTGCATGGTTAAGAATCACATACGGCACATGGTTCAAAAGATATTAAGTCATAACCAATAGAAATCGCAAAAAAATGCCATATAATGCGGTGAGACTTTATAAAAACGCTATAGGAGAACGAGAGTACTTAGTAACTTGCAACAAACTTTAAACATAATTTCAAACCTTTATTAAACTTTTTCTCGCTGGCAACCATAGTAAAATGATGAAAGGAAAAAAATTTCTCGCTTACTACTTTTCCGCTGTTTATGGAGTAAAACTATGGCTCTCGATATGACGTTACAATTTATAATTTGCACACTACAAATTGTAGCCACAGGAAATTTTACAGACACAATACACACATATTGTTGAATGTACCTGCTAAATTGTATCACATTTAGACACGTTGTTCATGAGATATCAGCATATAAACAGTAAAGTTCTGCTGTTCATGGACTAAAACTACGGCTTTCGGTATGACGTTACAATTTATAATTTCTACACTACAACTTGTAGCCGTAGGAAATTTTACAGACGGTATACACGCATACAGTTGAGTGTACCTGCTAAATTGTATCACAGTACGACACATATTTCATGAGATATGAGCACATAATCAGTAACGTTCATGAAAAACCGCCCCTTCCCGTAACAACTTTTAATCTTTTACTTCTTTACTACTAACTGTATTCCCAAGAGATTTTACAGACATACAGCCCTTATACAAATGAATACATACGTGCAAAATGCCAGGAATAAATAAATAAATATCCGGGCAACGCCGGGTTTTCAGTTAGTGAACACTAAAACACAGTAACTCATTGCACTGCCAAGTGACTGTAACAAAACAAATCTGTTACGGTGAAGAGACAAGCTATCTTCGGGACACCTGAGACTGGAAGGAGCATCCCCTTACGCAAGCGCAGAATGGTGCTTCCAAAATCGCAACAAATTTGCTAAAACGTTCAAAGATACGTTGCAAGTAACAAGTTATTGTTGTCTGTAAAAACGTAACCGCCAGAGCTCTATTAGCCTGGAGCTGGCGTCTCTACCAGCTCCAATGCCAATGTTAAAAGCGTCGTTTCCCCTCGCCCCTCCCTGCAACGGGAGCGCCCACATGCTGCCTCCAGGCGGTTCAAAAGAGAATTTGAGCCTCAGCCGCGCATGCACATTGCAACGCTGCGGCCGCTGCCGCCTATATTAAGCGGCCGCGCTACGACTCGTATACGTGCTGTCTCCGCGACGTAAAACGTTTCTCATGCAATAAAAATACTTTGAATGTGCATATAAAATGATCTGATAGCAGAACGAAACGAAGAATAATTTTTATGTAATTTAGTTATTTACTTTTTTTTTTCACGAGTTTTTTTTCCGAGGGGTCTACTGAACCAGTCGCCACTGTCCTATACACAGCACAGACAAATATATACAGACGGGAAACCTCCGTAAGGGCCCGGTCCCACGCCCAGGGGTGCGGGTGTGATATTCCTGGCCTGTGCCCACTTCATATTTCTGGCCGCTGGCCGTTTCTTTGCTAACATCGTACGCGTCTTAAACGCGGAAGAAAGACAGAAGTGCAGCATGTGTTAAAATGTGGGGTGGGGAGCAGTAGCATATGGCACAGTAGGTGCTGGTTCCTGTGGGAAAGCCCGCCTATGTTACTGGTGCTCTCCTCGCATTGGTTGCTGCATTTCACATCACGTGAATCTTATGAAATTAGTTTTGTTTATTATATACAAAATATTAATTATTCAGAGCTGAGAATTTATGAAAAATATCTCTCAAGGACAGGCTAGATTGTGACAGTTTAAAAAGTTTGAGGTGCCTTCTCTTATTGTAACAAGAGAAGAGCGATTTTGTAGAAGGCGCGCGACGGCCCTGTTTTGGCACGAAATAGAGCGTCAGGTGCCCTCTAGTCTCGCAACGCGCCGCAGTTTCAGTCTCGAGCTGGCCACTATACGCACCGGACCGCACCGATCACGAGTAAAGATTTGTGTAACAGTGATAACAGTCGAGGTCTCAACATGAACTACGGGCAGCATAGGCCGTACCGTATTAACAAAAGATGTTCATATTTAATTATTTATTTAATAAATGGCATCCCTGACAATTAAAAATATCGCGAGTCGTTTCTTATGCTTCCATCAAACAGAACTTACTTTAGCCTCACTTGTATGCTGTAGAAGAACCAACGACCTGTGTGCTGTCTTCTGCGCTGGGGAGACAAGTATAGAAGACAACAGGTTAGTCAGAACTTTATGCTTTCCATAAAGTCTTGGACAGCAACTACAGCACCTTGTGCGTACTGTAGGGCGGTACAAATACACACTGCTACGCAACAGCATCTGCAAGGATGTGGAGGTTTTAGTGGACTTGTGGGAGGAAGCAGTACTACCTTCTCCGTCCGCAAATAAAACCCTAGGAAGCTTGTTCCATGATGGCGCTGCGGTCAGAAGCAGCTCTTTAAACTGGCCAGAGCTGGTGGCAGGTAGTGGGTGTCCCCACCACCACCTCCCCTCAAACGCCAGCAAGCCGGTGGCAGGCGGCACGAGCTCTCCCCTCAGCCTCCCCTCCACGCTACCCTCCGACGTGCGAGAGGCACCCTAAGCCAGGGAACGGCCTGACACCTGCTAGCATCTTACGGAACTACGAGGGGAGCGTAGGACAGTGGTTTAGGGGGGGTTTCTCCTCTGTATATGTTACTCTGTGGCTGCAGACAGCGATATTTTGCTGCGCCCCTGCCGGCAGTTTGACGTCATCGTCGCCGCAGCTGCGCGGCTCTTAACGACTGCGAATTAAGGCCCGCAGCGGCGGCAACTGCGGGCACTTAGGCCAGTTTACTCGCCAAACAGCTGGCCGCCGCGCCGGCCTCTGCATCAGCGGCAACTACAGTAGCACCAATCAGAGGCGCGGCGCAGTCTGACCACAACTGCTGCTGCCCTCATTGGTTAAGCCCTTTCTACACAGGAAATGAGAGCTTACTGCCGCGTCTACACGCTTGGCGCTTGCTGCAAACTCCGAGCCTCTACAAACTCTGGGCTATGTTTGTTCTGGAAAGGCAACCATGACGGACGTCGAGGTTGTCAGGCATAACTTTTGGCTTAACCCATCCCTATTAGAAAAGGAAAAATGAAGAAGAAAAAAACAACGAAAATTACGCCAAATAAGATGGTGCATATTAAAAATTCATAGAAACCGTAGCAGGTAATTATTAAATTATTACATTGTAGCTTCATACATGCATCTAAGATTATAATGTAGTTTATTATATGTATTTCATTTAATTAGATTTGATTATAAATTGAATGACACGAGAAAATTGCACCGGCCGCGGTGGCCGAAGAGACTGAGGCGCTCCAATCACGGTCTGCACGGCCACTACGAACGGGGGTTCCAATCCCCCCTCGGGCGTGGACATTTGTGCCGTCTTTAGTATTAGCTAGTTCATAAGTAGTTCGTAAGTTTAGGGACTGATGACCCCGTAGTTAAGTCCCATAAGCTATTCAAAAATTTGAAATTTGATTTTTTTTATTAGAAAATTACTTCAAATTTTAATTATTATTTTAACATTATCCTTTCAGATGCCCTCTACAGCGGAAGAGCGGATTAATATAGAAAGAGGACACAGAAGTAAATTCCCACATTGTGTGGGATCGATAGACGGCAAACACATAGTTATCGAGTGTCCGCCTCAAACTGGAACTGAATATTTCAATTACAAGAAAACTTTCAGAATAATGCTTTTGGCTTTAGTCGACAGCAATTATAACTTTAAATTTTTGATATGGGATGTCGAGGGAGAATTAGTGATGGAACTGTTTTCAACAGTTCATTATTATGGCAAAAAATCTGTAGAAACGAAATGAACTTTACTACACCATTGCCCACTTTCTAAATCGAATAAGAACGTGCCATACGTGTTTTTAGCAGATGGTGCTCTTGCACTCAACACACATGTTATGGAGCCTTACCCTGGAAATCATGAGACTGGATCTAGATCCCAGGTTGTAGTGGAGAATACTTTTGGCATTTTAACTTCGGTATTTCGAATTTATCGAACACCTATTAGTTTAGATCTCGAAACTGTGAAAGAAATTACTATGACCTGTGTACTACTAAATAACTTCCTCAGAAAAAGTAGAACTTCTTCATGAAGATATATTCCCCCTGGAACTTTGGATGTATGGGACAGTAATTGGAATCTGATAACACCTGGTGCATGACGGAATAAAATGAATATAATGCGATACAAAATTTGCCACTTGTACCTCGAAGATCACCGCTAAATGTCACCAAGATTAGGGACGAATTTACTACATATTTTTGTAGAAGTAAGAATGCTTCATCAGGAGTTCTGACTTCTTAATTTTAGGGCAAACACTTCATATTTTAGAAACTGTAAAAATCAAAGTTGATGGATTACAAAATATTAAAGTGTTATTGCTTATCGTTTCTGAGTTCAGACCAATCTTGTTGCTATATATTAGCAGAAGAAATGATTCCATAAACTGGTATGCAAACGAAATTGTTTCGTAAATATCTTCGACTCCTTTCGGCAAAATGTTATTACCTATTATTTATTTACGTGTATACATATTTTGTTAGTAACAGAACTGTGTCAGTAAATATACGTATACAACTTTGAAAAATTTACACTTTGTTCCAATCATATATTTATCAAATTTATTGTTCAAATGTTTGTAGATATTATGGGAGTTAACTGCGGGGTCATCAGTCGCTAAACTTACAAACTACTTATGAACTAGCTAATACTAAGAACGGCACAAATATCCGTGCCCGAGGGGGGGATTCGTACCCCGACCGTAGTGGCCGTGCAGACTGTGACTGGCGTACCGCAGAACGCTCGGCCACCGCGGCCGGCTTTATTGTTCACATCGTGTACATGCAAATAAATAAATAATATAGTAAGGACAGTAAACACTCACGCAGTCAAACAGGCACACAACACAGTCGTACAACCATGACGTCCGGCTGCCGCACTTCGAATCACTGTGACTGCGTCTTGCGCCTGTGTGATTGCGTGAGTGTTCTATGTTCTGAAGTCCATGGCCGATAGCTGAAAGTGTTGTACGTGTGTGTCTTTTGTATGTGCCTGTCGCAGCTCATCGCCACGTCTTTGCGGTGAGTTGTAAACTGTCCTTACTAATTATTAATTCCAACCTTGAGTTTCCATTATTATTTTCCAAATAAATAAATAAATTTATACGTGAGCCAGAACGAATAGAATCTTGTTTCTTCTTTTAATGTTTACGAAATGTGACCATAAGAATTTCTTTTTTGTTTTTAATCTCCTTGACAGGTTTCTTTAAGCGTCTAAAGTCATTTTTAAACAATGAAGGAAAGTGGACAATATAGATAATAGTCTTCAGAAACGCTCCTACCGTACTCGTTCCGTACTATGAACTCATACAAGATCTTGCGGGAGCTTGTTATTGTGGTGTCGCACAAGTATGAAGTGCGCGCTACCTACTTTCGCCGCGCGCTGCCATGCACGCACGGCGCGGCGTTCTTACGACGACAGCCACGAGCGCCCTCTGCTGCAACTCCGCTCGTGGCCACCACTGAACGACATCGATCACTTGGGACTGAGATAGGAACGAGTTAACACTTCGGAATCAGATAGGCACCAGTGAAGACTTGGCTATCGGACAGGCACTAGGCAGGTCTCTAGCTCAACTATGTATCAGCATTCTGCAGTACTGAGCTATGTAAAAGTTAAGTATTGTATACATTCTGTGCAATATATATCTCGTTCTAATTTACTCTAGTGTTTCTAGTTTCTGCTGTCCCACTGGCTGCTCACCTCCGTATCTGCACAAGCGTGCTACCTTTATTCCTGTGTCGGTCTTCCTACTCGGCCACCGACACCTACGACGGAAACGAGACACAAAAGTGGCGACGAGGCTGGGACACAAAAGATTAGACGATAAACGTAAAGAGAGAGTAAACGCTTCTAGTGAATGTCTCTCGAGTCTTGTTTGTGGTTGTTTTGCAGGGTTGTACATCGGCAGCGCGTTTTCTGGAAATGAGTTCAACACCGGTAAACTTAGCCATAGTGACGGGGTTTGCATTGGCTTTCGTTCCTAGAAGCGGATACAACGCCGAAGGAAAAAAAAAATAGATGCTGGATGCGACCGTGGCTTCAGAGAAGAGAAGAACAAAACCGCGACAGTTACAGCATGCTAATGAGAGAATTAATGCCGGAGAATCCTCATGAATTCCTGTATTATATCTCATTTTTCCTTTCTGGCATGCTGTAACAACGTAAACAAACCTGATGCTGCTATGACTTCAAGTTCTATTAACGAATAATTACGAGATTCCAGAATGAAACTTTCACTCTGCGCCGGCCACGGTGGCCGAGGGGACTGAGGCGCTCCAGTCACGGTCTGCACGGCCACTGCGGTCGGGGGTTCGAATCCCCCCTCGGGCATGGATATTTGTGCCGTCCTAGTTCGTAAGTAGTTCATAAGTAGTTTGTAAGTTTAGGGACTGATGACCCCGTAGTTATGTCCCATAGACTATACAAACATTTAACATTTGATTTCACTCTGCAGCGGAATGTCCGCTGATATGAAACTTACTGGCAGATTAAAATTGTGGGGCGAGGTACTGGCGGAAGTAAAGTTGTAAAGCGGCATCGTGAATCGTGTCGGGATAGCTCAGTCTGTAGAGCGCTTGCCCGCGAAAGGCAAAGGGCCCAGGTTCGAGTCCCGGTTCCGGCACACAATTTTAATCTGCCAGGAAGTTTCAATTGCGAGTTTGTTTAACTAACAGGGAAAACTTTCGTAACTTATGACGGTACAGGCTATTCCGAACATCATAGCTCTTCGCTATATGCCTGTATTAAAAGTTTAATTGCAGCCTTGTTTCGTTCCATAACTGCAACTGCATTAGTCGTGATTTCCCATTAGTACATCATTAAATAACTATGAAATTTACAAATGTTTAAAAACTCTCATGAAAATATTTACGATAAGTACAACAGTCACTTGATCAGAGAGTTCCTTGGGACGATGAAACGACTTCAAACTGTGACAAAATAAAAATACACGTAACTAGGAAGCAAAATGGCAGACTAGTCAGAGTCGTGACAGTAGCAGACAGCTACTAGCTCGCGCATGCGCAGTAAACCCACTAGTACCGAATTTTGGACTCGCCCTTTTTTTTTATCGTTTCGAAAACCGCGCGTGGATTCTACCGCGAAAATACTAGTAGCCACGCTCAAACGACAGACGGTCGCCTTTAACGCAACTTATTCTCGAACTATTACAATATTGGCATAATGCGAAAAGACAGTCCAAAACACTGTAATTAATTATTTATTTATATATCACACAAGATATCTTTCGGCATTAAATGCCATCGTCAGGTGTTTCTGCAAAAATATTTTCTTATATCAGTATGTATCCTAGTGCTACACAAATAAATTTACGTACATAAAATTTTAGAAATTTCACTTATAAAAGTGTACAGTACGTACGGTATTTAGAGGTTGTATGTGCTACAGCTGACTATTTATTAGGTGATGTTTTACATTTGATTTACGAATTGTAGCCAGTTACAGCATCTGTCAATACCTCAGAATACTACACGTTTACAAATATTTACAAATTTTTGTAAAATTTTATTTACGTAAATTTATTTATGTAGCACTTGGATACACACTGATATAAGAAAATGTTTTTGCAGAAACACCTGACGATGGCATTTAATGCCGAAAGATATCTTGTGTGATATATAAATAAATAATTAATTACAGTGTTTTAGGCTATCCTTTCACATTATGTCAATATACGACATTTCTAACCCTGTGGGCCTGAGATATAACAAGTTAAACTATTACAGATTCGTTCATCGTTTAAAAAAGGGCTTAACGCAGTACAAGTTGGAGCATCCGCCATTTTGTTGCCCGAAGGTCTTAAATATAAACATGCTGCGGTGTTATAGGACCTGCGTCACGGCACTTTAGCTCGAAATTACGGTTGGTTGTGCAGCGCTGACCGCGGTGGCCGAGGGGACTGAGGCGCTCCAGTCACGGTCTGCACGGCCACTACGGTCGGGGGTTCGAATCCCCCCTCGGGCATGGATATTTGTGCCGTACTAGCTTGTAAGTAGTTCATAAGTAGTTTGTGAGTTTAGGGACTGATGACCCCGTAGCTAAGTCCCATAGACTATACAAACTGTTCTGATCATTCTAGAAGTGAATTTGGAATGGTTCCTTTCCAAAAAGATTCGGAGAGAAGAAAAAATTGGAGAGTTAAATGCCGTCGCTAAAACAGGGAACCTGGGCGGAACGCACAGTTACCGTAATGTAAGCAAATAATATTTATTATGAGTTGAAGCGGTATTTAGTAATAAAAATCGTGTGCGATATTCGAACGTAAGTTTTTGTTTACCTGTTTTGAAAGTAATACTTTTTTTTTTTTTTGAGCATATGGGACTGAACTACGGGGTCACCAGTCCCTAAACTTACAAACTACTTATGAACTAGCTAATACTAAGGACGGCACAAATATCCATGCCCAATGGGGGATTCGAACCCCCGAGCGCAGTGGCCGTGCAGACCGTGACTGACGCGCTGCAGAGCGCTCGGCCACCGCGGCCGGCTACTACCTCTTAACAGAGGTAGGTAATAAGCAGCCCTAAATATCATATATACCACAGCAAAACATTTCCAGAACAAACAGCATTTAGAGTACTATATGCGTGTCTTATAGTATACTGACAAATACACCACACCAAGGAGTTTTATACTCACGTTGCCAAATTGCTGAATATACTTCTATTACGTTATAGAGAAAGTCCCAGAATTTATTTTAAACACTAAAACGAAAAAATAATATAAGTATACTGGATAAAATTTAACTTATAGTGGTAGCAGCGTACTTTTCTGATGTTGCCAATAACCCTTGAATGTTATGTGTGGTATTTCTAAGTATTGTCGTTATAACTTGCAGTATGTAATTTGGAAGAACGGAACATCATGTTTCATCACAAAACACACCCACAGTTTATTTTTTACAACTAAATATTGACGCAAATTTATAAAAGACTATAACTTAACTGACACATAATGCTGAAAACTTCAGTTACGGCTGCGGGTGCGTAGTGTATTAATGTTGGCAACGAAATGTTTATTTCAGAATGATGATTAATTTACTGACAAGACAAGACAAGTTACATACAAAAGCCTGTCAACCTTAGAGAAGGAACACTATATTTCAAGGTCAACACGAAGGATTATTCCCCTCATTCTATGAGATAAGATTTTCAAACAGCATTCAATGGTTGTTGACAATATCAGCACTGTACGCCTCCACGGCCGTAAGTAAACTTTTATCCTGATACTAAAATTCTTTTACGTCTTAGAGTTTATAATACATCCTGAAACTTTATCAATAACGTAACAGAAGTTTATTCAGCAATGTCGGTCCAAAAATCCGATGTGATGAATTTCTCACAGCAAGACGGCGAACAAACCTCGCATATTGAAAGTCAATTTTGAAATATAAGCCAAGCTTGAATGGTCATTCTGATTTCCACGAAGAAAATAAACAAACATAGGACGTCATTTGATCACAGAAATATATATCTTTCTTGCACCTATATACTTTATTCGGACAAAAAAGGAAATCAATATCTAAATCTACATCTACATCCATACTCTGCAAGACACCCGATGGTGTGTGGCAGAGGGTACCTTGAGTACCACTATCGGTTCTCCCTCCTATTCCAGTCTGGTATTGTTCGCGGATAGATAGACTGTCAGTATGCCTCTGAATGGGCTCTAATCTCTCTGATTTTATCTTCATGATCTCTTCGAGAGATATACGTAGGCCCTCTCGAAACTTCGACAAAAGCCCGTACCGAGCGACAGAACGTCTCTCTTGCAGAGTCTTCCACTGGAGTTTATCGATCATCTCCGTAACGCTTTCTCGATTACCAAATGATCCTGTAACGAAGCGCGCTGCTCTCCGTTGGATCTTTGCTACTTACTCTATCAGCCCCATCCGGTACGGATCCTACACCGGTGAGCAGTATTCAAGCTGTGGGTGAACAACTGTACTGTAACCTACTTCCTTTGTTTTCGGACTGCATTTCCTTAGGATTCCTCCAATGAATCTAAGTCTGGCATCTGCTTTACCGACGATTGATTTTATATGGTCGTTCCATTTTAAATCACTCCTAATGCCTGCTCCCAGATAGTTTATTGAATTAACTGCTTCCAGTTGCTGACCTGCTACAGTGTAGCTAAATGATGCAGGATCTTTCTTCCTATATATTCGCAGCGCATTACACTTGTCTATATTGAGATTCAGTTGCCATTCCTTACACTATGTGTCAATTCGTTGCAGATCCTCCTGCATTTCAGTACAATTTTCAATTGCTACAACCTCTCGATATACTACAGCATCATCCGCAAAAAGCCTCGGTGAATTTCTGATGTTACCTGCAAGGTCATTTATATATTTGTGAACAGCAATGGACTCACAACACTCCCCTGTGGCACACTTGACATCACTCTTACTTAGGAAGACTTCTCTCCATTGAGAATGACATGCTGCATTCTGTTATCTGGAAACTACTCAATCCAATCACACAATTGGTCTGATAGACCATATGCTCTTACTTTGTTCATTAAACGACTGTGGGGTACTGTATCAAACGCCTTGCAAACCTCAAGAAACACTGCATCTACCTGGGAATCCGTGTCTATGGCCCTATGAGTCTCGCGGACGAATAGCATGAGCTGGGTTTCACACGATCAACTATTTCGAAACCCATGCTGATACCTACAGAGCAGACTTCTAGTCTCCAGAAATGTCATTATACTCGAACATAATACGAGATCCAAAATTCTACAACTGAGCGACGTTAGAGATACGGGCCTATAGTTCTGGACATCTTTTCTATTTCCCTTCTTGAAAACGGGGTTGACCTGCATCATTTTCCAATCTTTTGGAGCGCTACCACTGCCTTCGTGAAATCAAGGCCGTAGCATAGTCATTATGACGTCATGCATTGAGGCGGGATTGAGGCACCTGATTGGTAGGCCGACGTTCGGAATAATTTCAAAATCCATTTCATATGCATACTTAGCAATGAGACGCCTCAATCCTGTCTCAATGCATGACGTCATCATGGCTGTGATACGGCCTTGATTTCACGAAGGCAGTGGCGCTACGTTCTTCTAGACCTACGGTACACCACTGCAAGAAGGGGGCATGTTCCTTCGCGTACTCTGTGTAAAAACGAACTTGTATCCCATCTGGTCTAACGGCGTTTCCTGTGGGATTTTAATTGTTTTTCTACCTATCGGTCAGTTATTTCGATATCTACCATTTTGTCATGTGTGACAATCTAGAGAAGAAACTACAGTGCAGTCATCCTCTGTGAAACAGCTTTGGAAAAAGACATTTAGTATCACAGCCTTTGGAATGTCATCCTCTGTTTCAGTACCATTTTTGCCACAGAGTGTCTGGACATTTTGTTTTGATCCACCTACCGCTTTTACATAAGACCAAAATTTCCTAGGATTTTCAGCCAAATCAGTGCATAGAACTTTACTTTCAAATTCGTTGAACGCCTCTCGCATAGCCCTCCTCACGCTACATTCCGCTTCGTTTAATTGTTGTTTGTCTACAAGGCTTTGTCTATGTTTATGTTAGCAGTGAAGTTCTCTTTGCTTCCGTAGCAGTTTTCTAATTCGGTTGTTGTACCGTGGTGGCTCCTTTCAATTTTGCTTGGTACATATTCATCTAATGCATATTGTACGATGGTTTTGAACTTTATCCACTGCTCCTCAACACTATTTATACTTGAGATAATACTTCTGAGTTGAGCCGTCAAGTACTCTGAAATAACATCTACATAGATACTCTGCAAATCACATTAAAGTAGTAATTTACATGAAAACCGCACATATTTTTTTATTCGTACTTTTCTATATTTTATAAAATAATTATGGTTTCAATCAAAAAGCGTAAGTTACAGTTTTTACAGTATTGTCTTCACTATTAGTTGACGACGGCAGTCTTTGATTGACAGTTTCTGAAGAGCTACGATGCTGTTTTTGGGAAGCCATCTCCATAGCTACTTATGGCTTTTCAAGCAGCTAACCTAGTGTACCATCGTTTTAGGTGACGACAAGGTGTTCAGTTCCTCTTATACATATAAACAAAACTGACACAAGACGTGGAATTAGAGATCCTACAATGTTTTATGTAACTAAATTCGAAAACAAGGGAAAAAAATGTTGGTTACATCCGGATACGAACAACTGACTCCAAGGTTGAAAGGCAAGATCGCTAGCACCTGAGCTAAATCGACAGATACTTTAAGTGGTTTTATTATTGACCCTTATGCGTACTTTCAAAACTTCAAAGTCGATTTTCTCCAGAACTTTTGAGAGTTGCGTCTTCCCTATTATCATTATTATGAGTTTGTAACAACAGTATCTAATTTATACTCATATTTCTGTACCATAACAGGTACGAGAAAGCATGCGGATGATTTATCTTCTACACTAATACCATCTTCATGAAGAAGGATTTTTTTTAATCTATTGGACCAAACTGCGTGGTCATCAGTCCGTAGCTTACAAACTACTTAAACCTAGGTAAACTAACCTAAGGACAACACACACACCCATGCCACAGGGAGGACTCGGACCTCCACGGCGAGCAACCGCGCGCTCCGCAGCGAGACGCTTTAGACCGCTCGGCTACTCCACTGCGGCAAGAAGGGTTCTTCGTAACTTCATCTCAACTAATCGCAATACATTATCAGGATTTATTAGCAATCGCTGCCCCATCTGACGCTTCACCACACGAATAACATCACAAACCGCAACTTCGGAGGCACACTGCACCGTCCCTACTGGCGAACCGACAGGTCAAAGTGCAAGGCACACGCAGAGGCCTCTAACGGACGACTGCAGAGTTTTGCAGATGCGGGAGTATGACTAGTGCGATAAGGGATCTTTATATTATCTCTCATACGATTTCAGTGTATATGTGTTTGTTCGAGTTTAATAACGTGTCTAGCTGAATACCAAGTACATCACTGAAAGTTAACGACACATCTTGAAATATCCATCGTTGGATTTCAAAACTCGACGGTTTTTCTACTGGACGTTGTTTTCACGTTCCTGTTGTCAAAATACATACTTGATAGAGCGTGGTACCTCGCCCTGATACTGCCGGTGCCCAAACTCCTGGCTCGTGCTACTAGCAGGCGACTTCTTGGTTTGCCGGCCGCTCCAGTCACGGTCTGCACGACCACTGCGGTCGGGGGATCGAATCCCCCCTCGGGCATGGATTTTTGTGCCGTCCTAGTTCGTAAGTAGTTCATAAGTAGTTTGTATGTTTAGGGACTGATGACCCCGTAGTTAAGTCCCATAGACTCTACAAACATTTGAACATTTTTTTGATGACCCCGTAGTTAAGTCCCATAAGCTTAACAAACATTTGAACATTTTGAACTTATTGGTTTATGTGTTGTGGCGGGGGGCATCGAAAGAAGTATCACGACACGTGTACTTGCGATTAGTCAGAATTGTTAAACACAGTTTTTCGAAATTCGTTCACCAAACAAGACAAATCAAACAGTCCAGAATTCGAATCAAGAACGAGGAAGGAAGATTAGTGTTTAACGCCCCATCGACAGCATGGTCATTAGAGGCGGAGCTTACGCACGGGTTGTTTGGGTAAGGATGGGGAAGGAAATGGGCCGTGCCCTTTGAAAGGAATCATCCCGGCATTTGCCTGGAGCCATTCAGGGAAATCATGGAAAACCTAAATCTGAATGGCCGGAGGTGGATTTGAACCACCGTCCTCCCGAAAAGGAGTCCGGTTCATAACCACTGCGCCACCTCGCTCGGTGAATCAAGAACAACCGCCAGCTTGCGTGATTTAGTAGATACCCCTAGCGTACTAGAACGATTAACATCACTTAACAAATGCAGCTCCATCCGGTCGCGATTGTATACCAATTAGGTTCCTTTCAAAATATACTAATACAGTTGCCCATACTTAGCTACCATATACAACTGCTCGCTCAATGAAAGATCCGCACCCAACGACTGGAAAGTTGTACAGGTCACTCCAATATTTAAGAAAGGCAATAGGAGTGATCCCCAAAATTGCAGGCCTATATCAAGAAGTAGATTTGCAGCAGCATTTTGAACGTATACGTTTCTCTAATATTATGAACAATCTCCGAGAGAACTACGTATTGACACATAGTCAACACGGATTCAGAAAGTATCGTTCCTGTGAAACATACAGTATTGGCCATTAAAATTGCAACACAAAGAAGAAATGCAAATGATAAACGGTAATTCATTGGACAAATATATTATACTAGAATTGACATGTTATTATTCACGCAATTTGGGTGCATAGATCCTCATAAATCAGTACCCAGAACAACCACGTCTGGCCGTAGTAACGACCTTGATACGCCTGGGCATTGAGTCAACAGAGCTTGGATGGCGTGTACAGGTTTAGATACCCATGCTGCTTCAACACGATACCACAGTTCATCAAGAGCAGTGACTGGCGTATTGTGACGAGCCAGTTCCTCGGCAACCATTGACCAGACTTTTCAGTTAGAATATGCTGGCCAGGGAAGCAGTCGAACATTTTCCGTATCCAGAAAGGCCCTTACCTGCAACATGTGTTCGTGCATTACTCTGCTGAGATGTATAGGGTTTCGCAGGGATCGAATGAAGTGTAGAGCCACGGGTCGTAACACATCTGAAATGTAACGGCCACTGTTCAAAGTGCCGTCGATGTGAACAAGAGGTGACCGAGACGTGTAACCAATGGCACCCCATACCATCCCGCCGGGTGATAAGCCAGTATGGCGATGACGAATACACGCTTCCAATATGCGTGCGCCGCGATGTCGCCAAACAAGGATGCGACCATCATGATGCTGTAAACAGAACCTGGATTCATCCCCCCCCCCAAAAAAAAAAAAAAAAACGAAGTTTTGCCATTCGTGCTTCCAGGTTTGTCGTTGCGTACACCATCGAAGGCGCTCCTGTCTAAAATGCAGCGTCAAGGGTAACCGCAGCCATGGTCTCCGAGCTGATAGTCCATGCTGCTGTAAACGTCTTCGAACTGTTCGTGCAGATAGTTGTTGTTTTGGAAACGTCCCCATCCGTTGACCGATGGATCTAGACGTGGCTGCACGATCCGTTCAAATGTTTGTAAATCTATCGTACCAAACTGCTTGGTCATCAGTCCGTAGCTTACAAACTACTTAAACTAAGGTAAACTAACCTAAGGACAACACACACACACACACACACACACACACACACACACACACACACACACATATATATATATATATATATATATATATATATATATATATATATATGCCCTAGGGAGGACTCGAACCTCCGACGGCGAGCAAACTCGCGCTCCGCAGCGAGGCGCCTTAGGCCGCACAGCTACTCCACCGCGGCTGCACGATCCGTCACAGCCATGCGGATGAGATGCCTGTCATCTCGACTGCTAGTGATACGATGTCGTTAGGATTCAGCCGGCGTTCCGTATTGCCCTCCCGAACCCACCGATTCCATATTCTGCTAACAGTCACTGAATCGCGACCAACGCGAGCAGCAATGTCGCGATACGATAAACCGCATTCGCGATAGGCTACAATCCGACCTTTATCAGTGTCTGAAACGTGATGGTACGCATTTCTCCTCCTTACAAGAGGCATCACAACAACGTTTCAGCAGACAACGCCGGTTAACTGCTGTTTGTGTATATCGGAAATTTTCCTCATTTCAGCACGTTGTAGGTGTCGCCACCGGCACCAACCTTGTGTGAATGTTCTGAAAAGCATTTGCATATCACAGTATCTTCTTCCTGTCGGTTAAATTTCGCATCTGTAGCACCTTACTTCGTGGTGTAGCAATTTTAATGGCCAGGAGTGTATTTACTGGGGGTTCTAGGCTTCTTGATCTATCTAACTGCATTAATAACTGCGTTGTAATTTCTGTTGGTTCCCCTGTTATAATAGTGGCTGATCTCACATACAGCGACATTGCTTTCGACTTTACGTCCACTAAGCACATCCATCCATTCACTTGGTGTAATACAGCAGTTATTGCAGCCACCCGAAAGACCTCCCCTTTCCATATGAAATTCGTTACATATGACATAATGTTTTTAGCTATTGTGGCTAGAATCGGTAAAACTTGCGCTATATAATAGTCTTTTTATAAAACACATGTATTAATCAACTGAACCCTATCATATTGGTAAAGGCTTCGAAGATAGTTATCTATCAAAGCTCCATTGATTTTGCGTGCTACTTCTCTCCAGTTTGCCGCTGTCATCTGCAAAGAGGACGCCTTCAACAATATACCAAGAGCTTTGTGTTCTTCAGCTGGTATGGCGCAAGCAATGTGAAAAATGTTCAAAAATTTACTTTTCCTTTCTACTTGGCCCCAGATGCAGCACAATATTTTCTGAGCACTGCCTCGAAAGTAGTGACGTCTTTTTCATGTCTGATCACTACTCCTACGTCATCTGCATAGGCTCCTGTTGCATTTTTAATTCCTGTTAAAGTTATCCCTGTCAAATTTCTCTATTGAGATAATGTAGACCAGCATGGACAAGGGACTCCTTTGTGGTACATCTCTGTTAATTTGTCAGTTTTATGTTAATTATGAATTAACTGAAATTTTTGCATTGATCCCATGGCAATTTTTTTTTCTGATAACGTTTTACTGGAAACCCATTCGTATCCCGAGCAAGTCTCTTCATCACCTCATACGACCTGCAACCTACATCCATTTGAATCTGCTTACTGTACTCATCCCTTAGTCTCCCTCTGCGATTTTTACCCTAAACACTTCCTTCCAACGCTAAATTCACAATTTCTAGATGTGTAAGAATGTGTCCTACCAATCGATCCCTTCTTTTATTCAAGGTATGCCAGAAATTCATTTTCTCCCCAATACTGTCCAATACCTCCTCATTAGTTACGCGAGCCACCCACCTAATCTTCAGCATTCTTCTGCAGCACCACATTTCAAAAGCCTCTATCCTCTTTCTGTCCGCACTGTTTATCGTCCATGTTTCACTCCCATACAAGGTAACACTCGACACAAATGCCTTCAGAAAGGACTTCCTTACGCTTAAATTAACATTCGATGTTCTATTTTTAAAAATTCTTTTCTTCCCAATGCCATTCTGCATTTTATATCCTCTGCACTAACGACCATCATTTGTTATTTTACTGCACAAGTAACAAAACTCATCTACCACCTTTACTGTTCCATTACCTAATCTAATTCCTTCAGCATCGTCTGATTTTCTTAGACTGCACTCCATTACCCTAGTTTTGCTCTTGTTAATGTTCATCTTATATGCACCTTTCAACAAGCTGTCCATTCCGTTCACCTACTCCTCCAGGTCCTTTGCTGTCTCTGACAGAATTACTATGTCATCAGCAAAACGCAATGTTTTTAACTCTTCACCCTTAACTTTTATTCCTTCTCGAAATTTCTCCTTGCTTTCTTTTATATCTTTCTCAATGTACAAATTGAACAACAATGGAGAAATGATTCAGCCCTGTTTTACTCCCTTCCCAACCTCTGCATCCCTTTCATGCCCTTCAACTCTGATAACCGCTGTCTGGTTTCTGTACAAGTTGTAAATAACCTTCTGTTCCCTATATTTTACTTCTGCTGATTTCAGAATCCGAAAGAGTGTATTCCAATTTACATTGTGAAAAGCCTTTTCCAAATCTATAGAAAGCTAGAAATGTAGCTTTGTCTCTCCTTAATTTATCTTCAAATATAAGCCGTAAAGTGAGTATGGCCTCCCGTGTTCCTACATTTTTCCTGAATCCAAAGTGATCTTCCTAGAGGTCGGCTTCTACCAGCTTTTCCATTCTTCTGTAAATAAGTCGTGTTAAAATTTTGAAACCATGACTTATGAAACTGATGGTTCTGTAATTTTCACTTCTGTCTGCGCCTGCTCTGTTTGGAATGGGGATTATAACATTTTTCTTAAAGTCTGAGGGTACTTCACCATTCTCATACATCTTACACACCAGGTGAAACAGTTTTGTCATGGGTGGTTCTCCCAGAGACTTCAGTAGCTCTGAGAGAATGTCATCTGCTCCAGGGGCCTTGTTTCACTTAGTTCTTTCAGTGCTCTGTCAAATTCATCTCTCACTGTAGTATCTCCTATTTCATCCTCCTCTACTTCTTCTCCCATTCCTACAATATTGCCTATAAGTTCATTTCCTTCGTAGAGCCTCTCTATATACTCTTTCCACCTTTCAGCTTTCCCTTCTTTGCTGAGAACTCATAACACTTGTCTTGTGGGTATGCATATGCACCGCGGGAGTACACTGAATCGGATGCTTCCAGCACTAAAGCTTCCGTCTGAACTTAACGTGTTGTTACATCCATGGCGTCTTGTTCAGAGTGTAAGCCTTTGAATCCGAGGATAAATTTGATTGAAGACGTGATTATTTTAACTCTTTATGTGATGGTCGCGATATATTGCCCATCTAACATAGGTGTAAAAAGTGTACGTTTTATATTGAAAAATGACCGTTAACGACACAAAGGTGTTGCTAAAGGGATGGCATGCGTTCTAACGATCACTTTTAATTTTCTGAGGCTGGTCGATACGCATATTAGGCATATTCAGGGGCAGGTATAGACTCTGACCACGACTTATTGTTTATGAACTGCAAATTAAAACTTAAGAAGGTAGAAAATTTAAGGAGATGCAATCTGGACAACTTGAAGAAACAAGATGTGGTTGAGTGTTTTAGAAGGAGTATTAGGCATGGATTGTTTGAAACGGGGGAAAGTAATACAGTAGAAGAAGAATGGGTAGCTCTGAGAGACAGGCTAGTGAAGGCCGCAGAGGATCATCTAGCCAGAAGGGCAATGCCTAATACAAATCCCTGGATAACACAGGAGATACTGAACTTAATTGATGAGAGGGGAAAATATATAAATGCATCAAGTGAAGCAAGCAAAAGGGAGTACAGACGTTGAGGTTGACAAGAATTGCAGACTGGCTAAGCAGGAGTGGCTTGAGGAGAAATGCTCCACAAAAAGATTTGAATAAAAACAAGGCCCCTGGAATAGATTATTTTCCATCTGAACTACTATTATCATTAGGAGAAGACATTGTTCCACCTGGTGTTGTTCGTGCAACATTTCCGTGACGCTTTCCGCCCTGCAACGTGATAAAACAAATCGAGCTGCCCTTCTCTGAACCTTCTCAATGTCTTCCGTCAGTCCCACCTGGCGAGGGTCCCACACTGGGCAACAGCACTCCAGGAGACAACGCACAAGTGTAATGTAGGCAGTCTCTATGGTGGAACTGGTGCATCAAATGTTCAAATGTCTGTAAATCTATCGGACCAAACTGCGTGGTCATCAGTCCGTAGCTTACAAACTACTTAAACCTAGGTAAACTAATCTACGGACAAACACACACACCCATGCCCCAGGGAGAACTGGAACATCCACGGCGAGCAACCGCGCGCTCCGCAGCGAGACGCTTTAGACCGCTTGGCTACTCCACCGCGGCACTGGTGCATCTTCGAAGCGTTCTGCCAATGAAACGTAACCTTTGGTTCGCCTTCCCCACAATATTTTCTGTGTGTTCTCTCTAGTCAAAGTTGTTCGTAATTGTAACTTCTAGGTATTTGGTAGAATTTACGACCTTAAGGTTTCGCCGATTTGACGCGTAATTGAAGTTCAGCTGATTTCTTTTAGTGGTCATGTGACTTACTTCACACTTTTCATTATTTAGTGTCTATTGCCAATTTTCGTACCATCTAGAATTTTTGTCTAAATCGCTTTGCAGTTGCTTTTGATCCTCTGTTGACTTCACTAACCGATAAACGACAGCATCATCCACGAGCAGTGTAAGGGTGCTATTCAGATTGTCTCCTAAATCGTTTATAACACAAGGAAGAGTAGGGGACCTATAACGATTTCCTGGGGAACGCCAGATATCACTTCTGTTTCACTCGATGACTTACCGTCAATTACCACGAACTGTGTCCTTTCTGATAGGAAATCGTGAATCCAATCGCACAATTTGGGGCGATATTTCATAAGCACGCAATTTCATTAGGAGCTACTAAACAAAGTTTCTGATTTGCTGTAGACTTGAAAATGGTCATCACTGACCGAAACCGGTCGTCAAAACGACGAAAAAATTTTGTGATCTCTGACGTAAATAGAGATACTGAAAAACCTGTTTCTTCTTTTCACTTTCAAGTGAAATGAACGTAAAGTAATTCTGCGTATATTAAACGCTTCTATAAGTCAAATGGCCGACCGCGGTGGCCGAGGGGACTGCGGCGCGCCAGTCACGGTCTGCACGGCCACTACGGTCGGGGGGTCCGAATCCCCCCCCCCCTCGGACATAGATATTTGTGCCATCCTTAGTATTAGGTAGTCATAAGTAGTTTGTAAGTTTAGGGACTGATGACCCTTAGTTAAGTCCCATAAGCTATACAAACATTTGAATTTTTAAGTCAAATGAGGTGCAGTAAAAATATTAGCTTTCAAATTTTCGGAAAGAAAAGATTTGTCCTACAAAGCGTAAGGTATCCGCCGTGAGGATCAGAGTTGCCAACTGAATTTTCCACTAAAACTGGTGGTTACTGCACTCCCTTTATGGAGAAGTATGAGTTCTAGAGGCTGGTGGATTTTATAGTGGTTTAGAAGAATTCAGTTTCGCTTTTTATGTGTTTTGAAATATTTTACTTTTACTCTGAAGACAACTGTGATGCATTACTATATGACATCAAGGGAACCATCACACTCCACAGATTACATGCGGGATTCCCTGTAAAATGAACAGTATTTAGTAGCAGCTGGTTCATTTCACGAGCGAAGGCGGCTCGCAAAGGTTCAGGGAATGCAGCAACCAGTTTCAAACAATGGGTGCTGACATATTTCATTGTCGGTCCGAATAACCACTGAAAGCGTCTTGACTCACGTCACATGTGCAGAAATAGTACTCGATTGACATCGTTCGTTGCGTGCACTGTACATTATTGCGATTCTCGGTGTATGCTATCATTTCACTTCATACCTTTATAACTATGCCGAAATCACAATATGTGCAAATGTTTCGGGATTGTTGGCTTCATGGCTCATTCCATTGCCGATGTTGAGGGGTTATTTAGCAGTATGAATGCAATAAAAAATAAGCAGAGAAATGGAATGAAGTTACATCTTTTATCTGCCATATTAAGAATACGCTGTGGTTTGTGGTTGGCAATGATTAGATATTCCAACAAACATTGTAAAACAAATCGGTACCAAGGAATAAGGAATAGTACCTATCAGAAACCGACAATGATGGTGATGCAAACAAATCTGATTCTTCTTCAGAAGACGAATTCATTCCGGCACACAATTTTAATCTGCCAGGAAGTTTCATATCAGAGTGAAAGTTTCATTCTGGAAACATCCCTTAGGCGGTGGCTAAGTCATGTCTCCACCATATCCTTTCTTCCAGGAGTGCTAGTCTTGCATGGTTCGCAGGAGAGCTTCTGTGAAATTTGGAAAGTAGGAGGCGAGGTACTGGCGGAAGTAAATTTGTGAGGCGGCATCGTGAGACGTGTCGGGATAGCTCAGTCGGTAGAGCGCTTGCCCGCGTAAGGCAAAGGTCCCAGGGTCGAGTCCCGGTTCCAGCACACAATTTTAATCTGCCAGGGAGTTTCAACTTTTTGTATGTTCTTAACCTTGAATTGCTGGTTTATTGTACATTTAAATGATTGCTAATATTCTATTACTTAAGAATAAACGAAAGTAATTACTAACATACTTAATGTTTTTTTTTTTTTTTTTTTTTTTTTTTTTTTTTTTTTTTTTTTTTTTTTTTTTTTCATGATAACTTAAAAACGCTTAGTGGAAACTTTGGCAGTTATGATAGTAGGGGGAATTTCGTTAGAGGTTTTCTAGTGGTTTTGCACTTGAAACTGGTGTGGAGCTCACTTTAACTGTTGGAAACAGGATGTGGCTATTTTTATTTATTTATTTCATTCAAATACACAGGTGCAGCGGAGTGTTCTGTTACTTTTTATTTCTATTTTGTGCCCAAGCTATACACAGTCGTGTTCAAAACCAAAACAACCACAAGAAGAAGAACAAGACAGCAGGAGGCGCAGTAAGAGCTAGGCCAGGCCAGGCGACAAGGCAGGTACTCACAGAGTCCGCTCGCAGCGTGCGTGTGTCTGCTCGCCGGCAGTTTCCCTTTACGGTGCGTGGGCGGTGCGTGGCAGGCGGTACGCACACGACTGCAGGCGCGGCAACAGGTGGCTCCGGAGGAGAGCGCGCACGCCGACCAACCCACTCGACTTATCGCAACGGACCCCACTTGCGAAGAAACGCTCTTCCGGACCTACCGCTGCGAGAGAATACTCGCGACGGGCAGTCACCCCAAAACAAGTAATAAAAACAGCACAAATTTTTTTTATGCCAGGAGAAAATAAAACTCTGCGAAATGTAACCGGTTTCCAGCAGGAAGCCCACTACCAGTCACGTATTAAAAATTATATCGAATGTTAATTTATTCTTGCAAACAATCGCCAGGAATTTTCGCAAACAATTCAGTAGAATGTCCGGTTACAAATGCACCAAGAAAACCACAAAATTCGACGGCCCTTTAAAGGCAATTTGGCGGGAAACCTCGCACGAATTCGTCGTCTACCTCAGAGAGCGAGCAGCGGCTTGGAATGTCACCTTCAAGAGAATGAAATTGACGATCAGCAACCCTTGTATCATTCGTCCAGCGGCACGTCTGATCAGGCTACTGATTCTCAATATCATGGAAACTGTGAAGTTTGTATTTTTATTAAAGCTGTGTACCATAAGATTCAATACATCCCGCACACTGCAATCGTGTTTAAAAACGCGCTACTCTATACGATATTTTCCCACGTGACTGGCAAAACAGTACATATACAAATATACATATGTATACGTATATATGATGACTCACTACCGAGATTTTTTTCCTTTGCTGAACAGCAAATAATATTGGAAAATTGTTCCCCTGAATGTGATATGTACTCTCTCGATTCCCACCACTATTGCTCCGGATAATACGACAGTGGAAAATGAATGGTTAGGACCGGTCGCCAACGCCCTGCGCTCGTAGTAGTAAACAACAGTACTGTTTCTGCTTCTGTGTGGTGAGGAAATAGTCGCTAGTCACCGTCGGGGTCCTGGCGCGTTTGACAACTCGATTTCGGTAGGTGTCCTACACTCGCTGTAGAGCTGGTATGTTACGCGCCGCCTGTTCCGGAGCGTTTGTTTACTGTCACTGTGCGTTCGCCGCTCAGCACTCTCCGCAGCCGGCGCCGCGGTGTTCGTCGCCGTCGCTGCCGCGCGCCGTCCACGTCGTCATCGTCGGCGCCGAGGTTCAAAACGGCGGGCGTGTCGCGCGCGGTCGCGATCGGGTCGAGTGTGACTGGGAGGGAGCGCGCTGGAGCCCTGAGTAGACGCGTCCGTCTGCGACCGGGTGCGGGCTGGATCTGGTCTGGCGCCGGGCGTCGGGGCGGCGCAGCGGCCGGGAGTGGGGGCAGGCTGTGTGGAGGGGGAAGGCGGGCGGTGGTGGGGGGCCGCCGGACCGCGATGCGCATGCGCGGGAGGTCTGTAGCTGCGAGCCGCCCGCGTAACCGACCGCGCCGAGCAAAAAGAAATATTAGTCTCCCTCAACGGCACAGGGGGAGAGGGAGTGTCCTGGGATCTGGTCACAGTTCGTACTTCGTAGTAATCGATGGTGAGGCATCGACTAAAACAGAGGTGATATAGGGCGTTCCACAGGGTAGTGTTATTGGTCCTCTGCTGTTCCTTATTTACATAAACGATTTAAGGGAAAATCTAAGTAACACTCTTACGTTGTTTACAGATGACGCCGTCATTTACCGTCAAGTAAAATCATCTGAAGATTAAAACCAACTGCAGAACGATTTGAATAAGACATCTGTATGGTGTAAGAATTGCCAATTTAAATAATGAGAAGTGTGAAGTCGTCCACACGAGTACGAAAAGAAATCCGTTAAACTTTGTTTACAAGATAAATCAATCAAATGTAAAGGCCGTAAACTCCACAAAATACCTAGAAATTACAATTTCTTCTCACTTAAATTGGTAAGAACACGTAGAAAGTGTCGTGGGAAAGGCGAACCAGAGACTGCGTTTTATTGGCAGAACCCTTAAAAGATGCCACAGAACTACTAAAGAAACTGCGTACACTACGCTTGTCCGTCCTTTCATGAAATATTGCTGCCCAGTGTGGGATCCTTATCAGGTCGGTTTGACGGAGGACATCGAAGGAGTTCAAAGAAGGGCAGCTGGTTTCGTATTGTCGCGATACAGGGGAGACAGCGTCACGGAAATGATACAGGATCTGGGATGGGAATCATTACAACAACGACGCTTATCGCTGCGACGTGGGCTACTTACGAAACTACAATCGCCAACATTCTCCTCCGAATGCGAAAATATATTGTTGACTCCCACTTACATATGTAGAAATGATCATCAGAATAAAATACGAGAAACCAGAGCTCGAACGGAGAGATTCAGGTGTTCTTTCTTCCCGCGCGCTATTCGAGAATGGAATGGGAGATAAAATAGTATAACGGTGGTTCGATGAACCTCTGCCAGACACTTAAATGTGATTTGCAGAGTATCCCATGTAGATGTACTAGAGCTCCTAAAAACACAAGCTGGCGCATCCGCCATTTTCATTCCTTGCGGATGCTAAACACGTAGTTTATGCGAACAGAGTTGTTTTATTCATGTTTAGAGAAATATTTTAGAAGTGTTCGGCATAGAGCCTTAGATCGTGCTACTGTGAGCTTGCATTCCGTTGTTGTTTACATAGATATGTGGATTAGACACAAAAATCTCGCGTTTTCGTTACTTATTGCGGTTTTTCTTTTCTGTCCTAATAAAGTAAAAAAGCGCAAGAAACATATATACTTCTGTGATACTACGTTTGATGCTGCCGAAACTGGTCATCTAGATAAAAGTTTTAAGCTTGTATTTGTCAATATGCGAGGTTTGTTTGCCGTCTTGCAATAAGTGTTTGTTGTCTGCTGTGACAAATTCACGACATCGGATTTTTGTACTCACATTGCTGAATGCACTTCCATTACGTTATTGAGAAAGTTTCAGAACGTATTACAAACACTAAAACTAAGAAGAATATTAGTGTACAGGATCTAAAGATTACAGTCGGAATGGCACACGGTGTCGATGTTGGCAACAACCGCTGAATGCTATTTGAAAACCTAATCGTATAGAATGCGGGAAATAATCTTTCGTGTTGAACCTTCTCTAAGGTTGATAGGTTTTCGTATGTAAGATACCCTTGTCTTGTCAATAATTTAATAATCCTTGTAAATCGTTCTCAACATTAGCACATTACACCGCCGCAGCCGTAAGTAAAATTTACCAAGTATTTTTTGTCAGTTGGCATTTACTAATGAGAATTATTATTATTTTTTTTTTATGGGACTTAACTACGGGGTCATCAGTCCCTAAACTTACAAACTACTTATGAACCAACAAAGACTAAGGACGGCACAAATATGCATGCCCGAGAGGGGATTCGAACCCCCGACCGTAGTGGTCGTGCAGACCGTGACTGGAGCGCCTCAGTCCCCTTGGCCACCGCGGCCGGCTTGACGGTGTATCTTGTGATAAAACATCAGGTACCATTCTTTCAAATTGCATACTTCAAGTTATGACCATAAAACATCGAAATACCAGAAATAGCATTCAACGGTAGTTGCCTGTATTAGCATAGTACGCTGCCACAGCCGTAACTAAGCTTTTTGCGCAGTATATTTATATTTTCCGTTTTAGTGTTTGTAATACTCTCTCGCAATAACGTAATAGAAGTATATTCAAGAATTTGTGCAATGTCAGTACAAAACATTTTGATGTGGTGTATTTCTCAATATACTACATAATACACACATATTGAGCTGTAAAAACAGTATGTTCTTTGATGTTTTGCTGTGTTATGATATTTTGCGACTGCTAACTCCCGACATGCATATTACTTCAAGTCATAATAATAGATAATAGTTACTTACAATTCGTAACTGTGGGCTCGGTCCGGGTTCCCAGTTTTAGCACCGACAGTTAATGATTGACTTTTTTCTTCTCTTAGAATCTCTCGGGAAACTAAACGTTCCGTAGCTGCCTCTGGAATGATGTGAGCAGTTTATGGCAACACAACCAGCCGTAATGTCGTGCTAAAGTGCCGTGACGGACATCCTATAGCACCGCAGTGTTTAACTTAGGAGCTACCGGTATGAAAATGGCGGCAGCTCGTACTTACAGCAGCCTTAAACCTACGCATTCGTCACTCAAATCTCTCGCGTTTCTAGGAAAGAAATAAGACTGTCCGTCACGTCAACGTCACGTCACGTCAAGTTGTATTCACACTGTCCGTCAGTATCCGTCACGTCAATTCGCCCACCTCAATATGCGATGTTGAGTGTGAGGTTATGAGTGGCGATCTGCTATGTAGAAAGTCATAGTTGCAGAAGACTGTCTTGGCACCGGTCAGCCTATGGAATACAACAACACGGAGATTCTGGCATGCACTTCCACCTATTGGGATAGTGGTATTAAGGAAGCTGTTGAAATTAAACTAGCAAGCGACCTTATAAACAGAGGTGGTGGTTTTTTTTAAATTCTTCTTGGAATTCGGCACTGTCTCTCTTCAACAAAAAAAAAAAAAAAAAAAAAAAAAAAAAAAAAAAAAAAAAAAAAATACCAGAGCGATAAAATTAATGCTGCCTCACCTGTTGATTAAGTCACTATCGATAATTTTGATGTTTGTACATCTTTGGTGTGCGCCTCGGTTGCACAGTGGTAGAGTGCCAGAATACAATTCCAAAGGTCGCGGGTTCGAACTCCGCCAGGTCCTAGGATTTTTATCTGTCACTTTCCACTTCTTTCACCTCTGGCAGTATTGCTCATGTGAAAAATACCGAGTAGCACCGTGGTGCGGAGCCCACGTTAAACTGTAGGTCCCCCTATAACTGGCTAGGTAAGTCAGTTCGAAGGTCGGAGGAAGGCAACGGCATACCACCTCCAAACAGGACCATGCCTAGTAAAGCACTGTGGTGTTCAAACCAATCTTCGGATTGTCGACTGCTTTACCTTCTACATCTTTGGTTGTGTTGATTCTGCAGTGACTTGTGCTGTGTGTGTTATCTTCCTCGTTTACGCTCTGCAAACCGAGGTATTAAATACGCTTGCACATTGCTTCCTTTTGAGTGCAGTTGTGCCTTGAGAATGGCAGGGTGTCCTCCTTCCGAAATATCGGCGGTTGTCGACGACGTCACCCGGCAGCATACCCGTAAGTTGTTTGAACACTTCAGAGTATATTTACAACATTTTCATAAATAAATACCTAGGAGAACAAAAGACTGGACGTAGTTACAAAAAATTCTCACAGACGGCAGCAGTAAGCAGGACGGACAGAAGCTGGCCCCGTTTGAAACCAGTGTCAGTCGGCTGGAAAACAATAAAAGCTAAGGTGGGCGGAAATGAAGCCGCTGTGCTGGAGCGATTTTGATGAATTTTTTGGGATATTTTCAGATCAGTCCAAAGCAGCGAGCACATAATTACATAGAGAGACGTTACAATGACAGATAAATGAAGCCGGCTGAGAGCGCGACACCCAACCTACATGGCGGCCGAGCGCCAGCCGGTCACAGCTGCCAGCACACGGCACTTCACTGAGTTCGCTGTCTGTTAATTCCTTTTTCATATATTTCAAGGCGTTTCTTTTTAGACAGTCTATTTTGACCATAATAATTACTAATTTTAGCTGTTGTTGTGCTCTTCAGTCCGAAGACTGGTTTGATGTTGCTCTCCGCAACACCCTATCCTGAGCAAGCCTCGTCAACTCCACATAAGAACGGCAACCTACATCTGTCTGAATCTGCTTACTGAATCAACCTATTGGACTTCCTCTGCGGTTTTTACCCCAAACACTTGCCTCCAACGCTAAATTCACAATTCCTTGATGTCTAAGAATTAGCCCTACCAATCGATCCTTTCTTTTAGTCAAGGTATGCCAGAAATTCCTTTTCTCGCCAATTCTGTTCAGTACCTTCTCATTAGTTACGCGATACACCCACCTAATCTTCAGCATTCTTCTGTAGCACCACATATCAAAAACCTCTATCCTTTTCCTGTCCGCACTGTTTGTCGCCCATGTTTCACTCCCATACAAGGCAACACTCCACACAAATGCCTTCACAAAGGACTTCCTTGGGCTTAAATCAATATTCGAAATTAACAAATTTCTCTTTTCCAAGAATGCTTTTCTACTCATTGCCATTCTGCATTTTATATTCTCTGTACTGCGACCATAATTTGTTATTTTACTGCCCAAATAACAAAACTCATCAACCTCCTTTATTGTTTCGTTACCTAATCTAATTCCTTCAGCATCGCCTGATTTTCTTAGACTGCACTCCATTACCCTAGTTTTGCTCTTGTTAATGCTCATCTTATATGCGCCTTTCAGCACACTGTCCATTCCGTTCAACTGCTCTTCCAGGTCCTTTTCCGACTCTGGCAGATTTACCATGTCGTCGGCAAAACGCAATGTTTTTAATTCTTCACCCTGAAATTTAATTCCAATTCAAATGTTCAAATGTTTGTAGAGCTTATGGAACTTAACTACGGGGTTATCAGTCCCTAAACTTACAAACTACTTATGAGTTAGTTAACACTAAGGACGGCACAAATATCCATGCCCGAGGAGGGATTCGAACCTCCGACCATAGCGGCCGTGCAGACCGTGACTGGCGCGCCGCAAACTTTAATTCCTTCTCCATATTTCTCCTTGCTTTGCATTATAGCTTGCTCAATGTACAAACTGAATAACATTGCAGAAAGGCTACAAACCTTTCTTACTCCGTTCCCAACCACTGCATCCCTTTCATGCCCTTCAACTCTGGCAACCGCTGTCTGGTTTTTGTACAAGTTATAAATAACCTTTTGCTCTCTATATTTTATTCCTGTTTCCTCCAGAACTTGAAAGAGTTTATTCTAGTCACCATTGTCAAAGCCTTCTCCAAATCTACAAAAGCTAGCTATGTAGGTTTGCCTTTCCTCAATCTATCTTCTAGGATAAGCCGTAGAGTAAGTATTGCCTCTCGTATTCCTAAATTTCTCCTGAACGCAAACTGATCTTCCCTGAGGTCGGCTTCTACCAGCTGTTCCATCCTTCTGTAAATAATTCGTGTTAATTTCAGCTAGGGATAGCAAATCATACTATTATATAGCACATTTTTCCTCTGTCTGTCCCTTTAACCTTTTATAACTCGGGGAGTATAGAACGTATCGTCGTGCGGTTTCTTTTAATTTCTTCTTTAGAATCCTGGGATAATCTTAGGCTATATTTAACGTCAATGCGAATTTAGGAAAACTAAAATAAGATCATAAGGGAGAATCGTTTACCGCTTCTTCACTTTAGTCACCTCTGGAGCCTAAACTATAAGAGCTAGGCCAGTGTACATAGTATAAACTTGCAGAACTCACAAACACCTACAAAGGAAAAAGAAAGCACATTTATTATTTTTCTTTTCTAAAGTTCTGACGCCAGATGGCTTCATACTACAGATATAGTGATTGTGGGCGATCTGTAAAAGTTAGACATATGATCTCGCGGTCTTTTTTTTTTTTTTTTTTTTTTTTTTTTTTTAAATCTTCGTGAGTTCTATAATTCTATTATTTTTCATTTTCTTATTAGCCTAGTTGAACACAGGATTATACCGAAGAAACTGAAAGAAACCACATCACGATAAGTTCTGCAGCTCTCGAGTTAAAGCAGTTTATAGATTACCCGTGCAAAGCCGGAACGACTCAGCTAGTTAGTAATAAAATAAATACAAATTATTAAGTCATAATTATTGGATACCGAAAATTGTATCCCAAATTACAAATGTTTATCAATATTGATCACAAAGTACAAGGTGAGTGAGCAACAGAATGTGTACTCGCTGATGGGCAAGCTCGCTGAAAGTAACGAGTAGAATTTCAAAAGTTCCACCGCTATATTGTATCAAAATTTGTGAGAAAACCAGGGGAGCTATAAAAAAGTTGTTTGAATAAAAACAAAAGTTTATTTCATTACCTACAACTTTCTCACTAACGAAAATTTCCTGATCGCAAAACAAAAAATGTGGCAGGCGACTAACTTTTTCATGCCACAATTTATATTTCATATAAAAGTAATAGTTTCAATAATTATTTTTATACAAACACAATACGTATTGTACTTGCTATGAACACTGTTGCTTTCCTTCAGTATTCAGATGTCTGCGTGAAATATTTGGTAATTTTTCCCCTATTCTAAGGGGTTAAAATGACAATGTAAAATGAGGCGACCTCAATTGAACAACTACGCATTTATCGCCCCAACCCATCCAAGATGGCTGCCGTGACTTTACTGCCTGTACGCTGATGTAGGCGGTGTAGCCTCTCGGTCAGGGGTCTCCAAAATACGGCCCGCGAAGATATTTAATCTGGCCAGCGTTTGAAGTTAAGCTTTCTGCGACTAAGCACGCAATTTTCGCTTGATTAACTCAAAGAGGTTGCTTGGACCATTGCAGGACTCAATGCACGTTAAAACGCGTACACTGTTCATAAATAAGAGGACACCACACACCACTAGCAGCTATCTGTGACTGCTATTTTTTGTTCCAGGCTGGGTTTTACCGCTTCGTTATGGTAGGTATTTGTTATTTCATGATTTCTTTGTTTCAAATAGGTGTACGTTCATTGTTCAGAGTGCTCGTGTAATATGTCGGCTGAAGCTAAAAAGAAAAAGAAAATAGTCGATATGAGAGTCGTATATTCAGTCATATATGGAGAGTGATATGCTTTGTTATAAAGAGAGGCAAGAAAATAACACGTGGGCTGTGTAATGAAGATATTGCTGTGCTCGAGGAATAAAACATACTTCGTTATTAACAAAATAGCATGCTGCACAGTTTGATGAATTCAATGACAATGTACATGAGCATAAATTATACCATTACAATGTGGACCGTGTATTCAAAACGGAAATCCCGTACCACACACTAAGTATACTAAACAGTATTAAACTACTTGACATTTTCACTGGATTTTGTGTAAAAAAAAAAAAAAAAAAATAAAAAAAAATAAAAATAAAATAAAATAAAAAAAATCGTGGCTTTCTTACTATGAGAAATTGGGTGGTGAAATAAAAGGTTGGGATTCCACAAGTATTTGTAGGTCTAGTGAAATATGATAGATATCGTGGTGGTCATATTGTATACTATTGAAATATGAGTGCCCGACATGTTGATAACGTCACAGGTCAAATTATACGTCAGGTATTGTAATTTTCAGTAATCCCAATCTATGTCATCCGGCCCCCATTGTGAATCGAAACTTGAGATGTATTCCTCACGGTATAATACACTCCTGACCATTAAAATTGCTACACTACGAAGACGACGTGCTACAGACGCGAAATTTTAAGCGACAGGAAAAAGATGCTGTGATATGCAAATTGTTAGCTTTTCAGAGCATTCACACAGGGTTGGCGCCGGTGGCGTCACCTACAACGTCCTGAGAAAAATTTCCAACCGATTTCTCATACACAAACAGCAGTTGACCGGCGTTGCCTAGTCAAACGTTGTTGTGATGCCTCGTGTAAGAAGGAGAAATGCTTACCATCGCGACTGATGACCACGTAGTCTAGTCCCCTCTAAACAACAACAACAACAGCTTACCATCGCGTTTCCGACTTTGATAAAGGTCAGATTGTAGCCTATCGCGATTGCGGTTTGTCGTATTGCGACCTCGCTGCTCGCGGTGGTCGCGATCCAATGAGTGTTAGCAGAATATGGAATCGGTGGGTTCGGGACGGCAATAAGGAACGCCGTGCTGGATCCCAACGGCCTGGTATCACTAGCAGTCAAGATGACAAGCATCATATCTGCATGGCTACAATCACGTCTCGATCCCCGAGTCAACAGATGGGGACGTTTGCAAGACAACAACCATCTGCACGAACAGTTCGACGACGTTTGCAGCAGCATGGACTATCAGCTCGGAGACCATCGCTGCCGTTACCAAATGATCAAATGTTCAAAAGTTTGTATAGCTTATGGGACTTAACTATGGGGTCATCAGTCCCTAAACTTACAAACTACTTATCAACTAGCTTATCCTAAGGACGGCACAAATATCCATGACCGAGGGGGGATTCGAACCTCCGACCGTAGTGGCCGTGCAGACCGTGACTGGAGCACCTTAGTCCCTTCGGCCACCGCGGCCGGCTGCCGTTACCCTTGACGCTGCATCAGATAGGAGCGCCTGCGATGGTGTACGCGAAGACGAACTGGGTGCACGAATAGCAAAACTTCATTTTTTCGGATGAATCCATGGTCTGTTTACGGCATCATGATGGTCGCATCTGTGTTTGGTGACATCGCGGTGAACGCACATTGGAAGCATGTATTCGTCACTGGCGTATCACCCGGCGTGATGGTATGAGGTGCCATTGGTTACAAGTCTCGGTCACCTCTTGTTCGCATCGACGGCTCTTTGAACAGTGGCCGTTACATTTCAGATGTGTTACGACCCGTGACTCTACCCTTTATCGATCCCTGCGAAACGCTACATTTCACAGGGATAATGCACGACCGCATGTTGCAGGTCCTGTTCGGGCCTTTCTGGATGCGGAAAATGTTCGACTGCTGCCCTGGCCAGCACATTCTCCAGATCTCTCATCAACTGAAAACGTCTAGTCCATGGGGGCAGAGCAACTGGCTCGTTACAATACGCCAGTCACTACTCTTGATGAACTGTGGTGGCGTGTTGTAGCCTCATGGGCATCTGTACCTGTACACGCCATCCCAGCTCTGTTTGACTCAATGCCCAGGCGTATCAAGGCCGTTATTGCGGCTAGATGTAGTTGTTCTGGGTACTGATTTCTCAGGATCTATGCACCCCAATTGCGTGAAAATGTAATCAAATGACAGTTCTGGTATAATTGTGGAATGAATGCCCGTTTATCATCTTCATTTCTTCTTGGAATAGCAATTTTATAGGCCAGTAGAGTAATTTGGAGACCCGTGGTGTATGTTATTCTGTGCTCGCTGGCTGCGAGGCGCCCTAGCAGGTCCGGGGCTGTTGACCGGCAGCGAGGGAGCAGCTAGTGGCTGCCCTCGACCCCCGAGTGGTTCCTCTCCACACGAGCAGCCCCCGGCTATTGCCCCCTTATCGATTCCCGCCTCTTC
Source organism: Locusta migratoria (assembly GCA_026315105.1). Classification (NCBI taxonomy): domain Eukaryota; kingdom Metazoa; phylum Arthropoda; class Insecta; order Orthoptera; family Acrididae; genus Locusta; species Locusta migratoria. The sequence goes on along the minus strand of CM048754.1, from coordinate 29,347,815 downwards.
TGCCGCCGCCGCGAAGATGTCTCGCCGTGACAGAACGATGGCAAGAGCCGACCTGTTACTACCGACACTGCTAGCTTACAACGCCCGCACGAAAAAGTGATTGCAACTTCTAGCTAAGCTACTCAGCTTGTACTGACAGCAGACAGCGAATTGATTCCGTATTTCTTGATTTCCAGAAGTCTTTTGACACCGTACCTCACAAACGGCTATTAATCAAATTGCGTGGTTATGGTATATCGCCCGAAATTACCGACTGGATAGGGAATTTCCTTTCAGAGAGGACAAGGTTTGTAGTAATCGACGGTAAGGCAGCGACTAAAACAGAGGTGATATCGGGCGTTCCACAGGGTAGTGTTATTGGTCCTCTGCTGTTCCTTATTTACATAAACGATTTAGGGGAAAATCCAAGTAGCTCTCTTAAGTTGTTTGCAGATGACGCCGTCATTTACCGTCTAGTAAAATCATCTGAAGATCAAAACCAACTGCAGAACGATCTGAATAAGATATCAGTATTGTGTAAAAATTGGCAATTGACTCTAAATAATGAGAAGTGTGAAGTCGTCCACATGAGTACGAAAACAAATCCGTTAAACTTAGTTTACAAGATAGATGAATCAAAAGTGAAGGCCATAAACTCCACAAAATACCTAGGAATTACTATTTCTTCAGACTTACATTGGAAAGAACAAGTAGATAATGTGGTTGGAAAGGCGAACCAGACACTACTTTTTATTGGCAGAACCCTTTAAAGATGCAACAGAAGTACTAAAGACACTGCATACACTACGCTTGACCGTCCTTATTTGGAGTATTGCTGCCCAGTGTGGAATCCTTATCAGGAGGTTTGACGTAGGACATCCAATGAGTCCAAAGAAGGGCAGCTCGTTTCGTATTGTCACAATACAGGGGAGACAGCGTTACGGAAATGATACAGGATCTGGGATGGGAATCATTACAACAACGGCGCTTATCGTTGCGGCATGGGCTACTTACGAAACTTCAATCACCAACATTCTCCTCCGAATACGAAAATATATTGTTGACTCCCACTTACATAGATAGAAATGATCATCAGAATAAAATACGACAAATCAGAGCACGAACGGAGAGATTCAGATGTTCTTTCTTCCCGTGAGCTATTAGAGAATGGAATGGGAGATAAATGGTATAAAGGTGATTCAAAATTCAAATGTTCGTATGGCTTATGGGTCTTAATTATGGGGTCATCAGTCCTTAAACTTACAAATTACTTATGAACTAACTAATACTAAGGACGGCACAAATATCCATGCCCGAGGGGGGATTCGAACTCCCGACCGTAGTGGCCGTGCAGACCGTGACTGGAGCGCCTCAGTCCCCTCGGCCACCGCGGCTGGCAAAGGTGATTCGATGAACCGTCTGCCAGGCACTTAAATGTGATTTGCAGAGTATCCCATGTAGATGTAGATGTGGTGGAGACCCATCCTGTTGAAAGTAAGAGGGAAAACTGCCTTCTTTATTCAGAATTAAGAGAAACGCCACTTCTTGTAGCATTTGCAGGTAAGTTTGAGCATTTTATTTCTAGTCAATAACAAAGGGTCTAATACACGGGTATCCCATATTCCAAATCACACCATAACATTTACGCCACCAAAAACCTTTGAAGGTTCCATCCATCGAGAATTATGGTCACTCCAATATCTATAGTTGTGACGGTTGACTACAGTACTAACATAAAAGATGGCCTCAGCAGTGAAAAGATACCTCGAGAAGGAGAGAGATCTTCCTAGAATGAAACTTTCACTCTGCAGCGGAGTGATAGTTTCATTCGGAAATATCCCTTACGATGCGGCTAAGTCATGTCTCCAACCTATCCCTTCTTCCAGGAGTGCTAGTCTTGCAAGGCTCGCAAAAGAACTTCCGTGAAGTTTGCAAAAATATAGGCGAGGTCCTGGCAGAACTTAATTTGTGAGGATCGACCGTGACTCGTCTCGGGATAGCTGAATGGTAGAGCACTTGCCCGCGAAAGGACAAAGCTCCCAGGTTCAAATCCCGGTTCCGGCACACAATTTTAATCTGCCAGGAAGTTTCTTGTTCTAATTTTGAACCATAACTGCTACAACGAATCAGCTACTGATTTTATCTATCACACAACCCCTTCCCATTAAAGGAAATAAACTGGCTTAAGAAGACAGATTTCAATATGGCGCCCATCTTCTATACATAAAGATAGTCCCACTCACCCAAACCATACTGGGATATTGAGTTTTCCCAGTTCCTAAAGAGATTTTTTTTAATAAAGTGGTATATGGCGTTTTTTGACTAATTCTGTACATCAATCAAATCAGTGATGAGGATCGTGTGGCTTTTATGGCCGTTAGACCCCAACTGGGATCGTGTTCAGCTTGCCTGGTGCAAGTCTTTTTAACTGACGCCACTTCGGCAACTTGCGTGTCAATGATGATGGAATGATGATGAGGACGACACAACACCCAGTCTCCGACGGAGAAAAATATTCGACCGTACCAGGATTCGAACCCGGACCCCCTGCGTGGCAACTCACCACGCACTCCACTTTTTTTTTTTCTTTTTTTTTTCTTTTCTTTTTTTTTTTTTTTTTTTCTTCCAGGTAGAGCTATGCTTTGCGGTCGTTGGTTCAAATCGTTCATGGTTGTTCGTTGAATATTTGGCTCAGCTTTTTTATTACAAAGGGCGTTGAGCACCCTGACAGGGAGCGCTGAGCCACGGCATCTGGCCACTAGACTACGGAGGCACACAATCAAATCAATTAAGCTAAAGGACAGATGCTAATCACATCTCTCCGGCATTCGATCACCACAAAATACAACAGTATTCCAATCCAGAACTGCTGCCAGCATGCTTAATTTTGAAGCAGGTAACCTTTGAGTACTACAGAGACTTTTTTTTTCCTTAATAAAAGCGAGTCTTCCACCTCAGATTTTATACCAGTTAGGTTCCTCTCAGAGTATGCTGATGCAATAGTTCCACATCTAGCTATCATATACAACCCAAAGACTGCAAGGTTGCTCAGGGCACTCCAATATTGAAAAGAGGCAATAGGGGTGGTCCGTAAAATTAGAGGCCTATATCATTGACTTCGGATTACAGCAGGATTTTAGACCATATGCCGGCCGCGGTGGCCGAGCGGTCGGCGGCGTGCCCGTCACAGTCTGCACGGCCGCTGCGGTCGGGGGTTCGAATCCCTCCTCAGGCATGGATGTTTGTGCCGTCTTTACTATAAGCTAGTTCATAAGTAGTTTGTAAGCTTAGAGACTGATGACCCGTAGTTAAGTTCCAGAAGCTCTACAAACATTTGATTTTGAACATATACTAGCCTCAATCATTATGAACTATCCCCCCCCCACGAAAAAAAAAATAATTAAAAATTAAAAAAAAGAAAAAAAAAGAAAAAAAAAAAAAACGAGAGAGAGCTATTGACCCATAGTCAACGCGGATTCAGAGGGTATCGTTCTTGTAAGGCACAGTTAGCTGTATACCAGGGGTAGGCAACCACAAAGACTTCGCGATCTACCATATATCTAAGTGATCTACATTTTTTAAAAATACAGTAATTGTTACATGATTAATTTTTCAATGTTGTAAAAGAAACCATATTTAACAATTAAAATTTTAAATCTTCACTGTTTGTTCAAAACATAATAAAAATTTTCCTTAACATTTTACAGTTCTATTAAGTGAACCTTGCATAATGTCCTCTTAAGAATGTCCTTGCTATGTGGCGTGCAATTCTTAACACTTAGTCGAATCAAATAGCAATAAAACTTTGCATACTTTTCCTTCAAAACAAGAGGAAAGTCAAATTGAGCAAATGTTTGTAGAGCTTATGGGACTTAACTACGGGGTCACCAGTCCCTAAACTTACAAACTACTTATGAACTAGCTTATTCTAAAGACGGCACAAACATCCATGCCCGAGGGGGGGGGGGGTCGAACCCCCCGACCGCAGCGGTCGTGCAGACCGTGACTGGCACGCCGCATAGCGCTCGGCCACTGCGGCTGACGGAGGAAAGTCATTGTCTACGCAAAATACTGTATGGTACATAGCGGAGGGTACTTTGCCTGCGAACGTCGACAAAATTTGAATACGGTGCTCATGAAATTTTGCGCACTTAACCTTCAAAAACAAGTGGAACATCACCGTCTACCTAAGATATCACACAGCGCGTGGCGGAAGGTACCTTACAATGGACGTATTGACTCAGCACTATTGAAGTTAACAGAGTTACATAACTTTTCGTGGGTGGAGGAGGTAATGAACTAAAAAGGTGGAGAAGAAGTTCGACAGAGAGACGACGAAGTGATTGGTTGAGAAAGGGGAAGGTGTAGATGAGCAGAGAAAAGGGTAGTAAGAGATGAACAGAGAGGGTGCAGATGAGGAATGGACAGAGATACAAAGAAAAAGGAGAGAGAAAAGGGAAGCCGGCCGCGGTGGCCGAGCGTTCTGCGGCGCGCCAGTCACAGTCTTCACGGCCACTACGGTCGGGGGTTCGAATCCCCCCTCGGGCATGGATATTTGTGCCGTCCTTAGTGTTAGCTAGTTCATAACTAGTTTGTAAGTTTAGGGACCTTTGACCCCGTAGTTAAGTCCCTTAAGCTCTACAAAAATTTGAGCATTTGAGAAAAGGGAAGAATTGATGGATTAACTTAAAGCCGGGTCCACATGCAACGATCAGTCTGGGCAAATGTCCGCTCATACCAATCGTTGCGTGTGGACGGGGGTTTACATCGCTGCAAATTCTTGCGCCCGACATCTTTCGGTGAAAAAAGAAACGTGGAAGTACTGGCTGCAATCGATCTGGCAAACGAATACGATACGCTTCTTTTTCGAAGTTTATTTTTGCCAGTGATGGAGGAAATCTTGTTATGGGCGCTGTTTGCAACGTGTCTTGAAAAAAAAAAATTGCAATAAACAGAAAAGACGAACGAAATGGCCAAGGCAATGGCTGCTTACGCGAAAGCAGTTGTCACATGTGATTATACTTCGTGAGTTGTAGTGCGAACCTGATGCCTGGCGTAATTATTTGCGAATGGATGTGGAAACTCATACATAATTATATTTTGACACTGGTAACTCCTCGCATAATAAGTAAGAACACTTGTACGAGGAGATAACTTAAATTTCTCCAAAATGAACGGCTGACAGTTACATTAAGATTACTGGCCACAGGAAGGACCTACAAAGACCTCGAATTTTCAACTGCAATTTCTAAACAAGCATTGAGTGAAATCATCCCCAACACTTGTGAAGCTATTTACGCTGCCCTGAAGAATGATTTCATGAACGCAAGTAACGTAGGCCTACCTTCTAACAAGATACAGATAAAATTGTCAGAGTTTTAGATATGTTTGAAACTCTTTACTCCTACTTCATTTTATATTATATATGTGGCCAATAAGCTGTGGATAACTTTGTCTCCCAGTCGGGATTTTCAGTTCTCAGCCAATTCTTTTGCTCAAATCTCCAACTCCATCTTACAAGTTTGCGCACATCTCATATCTGCGCATATGTGCTGTCCACACGCGACGATTTGCGATGTGTGCGCAGATATTTGCGCAGATAGATCGTAGCGTGTGAACCCGGCTTTAGACTGAAATAAATAATTACGTTGCCAATATTTTCAGCAAATTCTTTAATAAAACGCATGTCTGAAAACAATTATTCGCACAGGTAGAAGCAAGCAAGGCCTTTATTATAATTGCAACTTTAACTCTTACAGGGTATTTTTCTTGAATTACGGCCAAAATTTTATGGCTTCTGCAACACTTTCTATGCCGGTACACATATCATTTTAGTGATATTCCTTCAAGTTCAAAAGCTGTCCTAGTTACACCAAATACATTTGCAGCGGAAGAAGAAATATTCATAGTTTAAGGTTAAGTAGCCCATAACACAAAAATCTTCTGAAAATCTGGAAACCGTTCTTAGTCGCAAAATATTCCATCCTCACACTATCAAAACGCAGAAGGTCGTAGAACACTAAAAATGCACCGAAGAAGATGATATTCTGGCCTCCTTGAACAGTACGAGGCACGAAACTAACCGCTTTCTGCTAACGCGTACCGAACCACCACTGCCCACTACACAAAGTTGAATGAAATAGTACAGCGACGAGTGGCGCGCAAGTAGCGACTGATTCAACAAATGCGAGAAAAACAGTTTGAGACATTCAAGGCAGATGTTGCTACCAATTCTGCGCGATTGTTAATAAATAAAACTTGTGCCGGTGAACCGCGCATTTTCACTGCTACGACAAATAATTGTCATTTTTATTCGACAATTTTTCTTTTGCACTCTCCGTCTTCGCGCGATCTACCAAACAAACACTGGCAATCTACCGGTAGATGGTGATAGACGTTTTTGTGTCCCAGCCTCGTCGCCGCTTTTGTGTCTCGTTTCCGTCGTAGGTGTCGGTGGCCGAGTAGAAAGACCGACACAGGAATAAAGGATGCACGCTTGTGCAGGTAGGAGGTGACCAGCCAATGGGACAGCAGAAACTAGAAACACTAGAGTAAATTAGAACGAGATATATATTTCTTAGAGACTTAGTAATACTTAACTTTTACATAGCTCAGTACTGCAGAATGCTGATACATAGTTGAGCTAGAGGCCTGCCTAGTGCCTATCCGATAGCCAAGTCTTCACTGGTGCCTATCTGATTCCGAAGTGTTAGCTGGTTCCTTTCTCAGTCCCAAGCGAAATGATGTCGTTCAGTGGTGGCCACGAGGGGAGTTGCAGCAGAGGGCACTCGTGGCTGACGTCGTAAGAACGCCGCGCCGTGCGTGCATGGTGGCGCGCGGCGAAAGTAGGTGGCGTGCACTTCAGACTTGTGCGACACCACAGACGTGTTGCCGACCCCTGCTCTATACTCACATGAAGTGATGGGTCCTATCGGGTCCTATCGACGAGGGATCTCAAATCGCCTCCATATTTATATATACCGGGAAGGAATTCGACACTGTACCTCTGTACCACGGTTCCTAATCAAATTGCGTACTTATGGCATATCGGCACAGTTGTGCGATTGGGTTCTTGATTCCTGTCAGAAACCACACAGTACGTTCTAATTGACGGAAAATCATCGAGTAACACAGAAAAGATATCCTGGCATTCTCCAGGGAAATGTTATGATGCCCCTTATCTTTGTAAACTATTTCGGAGACAATGTGAGCAGCTCTCTTAGACTGTTTACGGATGATGCTGTCATTTACCGGTCAGTAAAACATCAAAAACAGCTGCAAAACGATTTAGCCGCGCGGTAGTCCGTGTGGTGTAAAGCGTCATGCTGCGGAATGGGCGGCCGTTTCCGCCCGAGGTTCGAGTTCTCCCTCTGGCACGAGTGTGCGTGTTGTAAGTTAGTTTAAGTAGTTTGTAAGTCTAGCGACTGCTTACCACAGCTGTTTGGTCGAAGAGGTTTACAAAGATTTGAATTATATATAATTTATTATTATTATTGCAAAACGATTTAGATAACATGTCTGCATGGTACGAAAATTGGCAACTAACCCAAAATTTTAAAAAAAGTGTGAAGTTATCCACATGAGTACTAAAATAAATCACTTAAACTTCATTTACAACATAAATCAGTAACTCAAAAGGCCGTAAATTCAACTAAATACCTTGGAGTCAGGGGCGCCGACTTTTGAAAATCAGTGGGAGTGCTCGTGGTTTCATTATCTTTTCGGCCACAAGGTTCAAAGAATGGGCCAAGCAGTGCTCAATTTCTCTGATTTTTGTTTGCAACCTAGAAAACGTACCAGTCATATTTGTCGCTCTGTCAGTAGTAATAAACTTGGATGATTTGATATCTGGAGAAAAACCTGAGAGAACAGCCACCGATGTTATTAACAGTACTTCAACTATGGTAGATTCAATATTATAGAAAACAAAAGAAGAAAAAAAATCATTAATTTGAAAATTAGCACCACTGGTACGTTCAGAAAATTTTTAGAAGTTTAAAACGAATCAAACGATTGAAGGATGTTAGTATTTCATTACTTATTTGCCTCTCTGATAGACGAAACTCTTTCATAAATACTTTGATTTGGTCCTTCATCTCTATTATTAGATGTTCTTTGCCCTGCAATGATTAATTTCTTAAAGTGCATGGTTATGTGAGTATGGAACGTTTGATTTACTATCCAGTTTTAATCTATTCGACAATGTACTTTGCCCTTTTCATTTGTTGTTGTTGTTCTGGTCTTCAGTCCGGAGACTGGTTTGATGCAGCTCTCCACAATACCCTATCCTGAGCAAGCCTCTTCATCTCCATATAAGAACGGCAACCTACATCTGTCTGAATCTGCTTACTGTATCCATCTCTTGGTCTTCCTCTGCGATTTTTACCCCACACACTTCCCTCCAACGCTAAATTCACAATTCCTTGATGTCTAAGAATGTGTCCTACCAATCTATCCCTTCTTTTAGTCAAGGTATGCCAGAAATTCCTTTTCTCGCCAATTCTGTTCAGTACCTCCTCATTAGTTACGCGATCCACCCACCTAATCTTCAGCATTCTTCTGTAGCACCACATTTCAAAAACCTCTATCCTTTTCCTGTCCGCACTGTTTATCGTCCATGTCTCACTCCCATACAAGGCAACACTCTATACAAATGCCTTTAGAAAGGACTTCCTTAGGCTTAAATCAATAATCGATGTTAACAAATTTCTCTTTTTCAAGAACGCTTTTCTACCCATTGCCATTCTGCATTTTATATCCTCTGTACTGCGACCGTCATTTGTTATTTTACTGCCCAAGTAACAAAACTCATCTACCTCCTTTATTGCTTCGTTTCCCAATCTAATTCCTTCAGCATCACCTGATTTTCTTACACTACACTCCATTACCCTAGTTTTGCTCTTGTTAATGTTCATCTTATAGGCACCTTTCAGCACACTGTCCATTCCACTCAATTGCTCTTGCAGGGTCCTTTGCTGTATCTGACAGAATTACTATGTCGTCGGCAAAACGCAAAGTTTTTAATTCTTCGCCCTGAACTTTAATTCCTTCTCCAAATTTCTCTTTACTATTCTTTATAGCTCGCTCAGTGTACAAATTGAATAACATTGGAGAAAGGCTACAACCCTGTCTTACTCCCTTACCAAATGACACATTTTTCATTTTAGAGAGACATATTTCCTCATCACTGGCAAACAAAGTAAAGACAACTAAGCCAACGAACTGTACAGTGCGAAGGTATATACACATGCTCCACTTGTATAACTTTCAGGAAAGCTTTGGAAAGGCGCTTATTTGTATGGCGACAATACAGATCCCACACACGTGACGCCTTTATTGCGGCGCCTGGTTGCACTCCTTCAGCAGACAATGGCGCTTCGTGAATGGAGCAATGAATAGTCAACACCTCTTTCCTAAGATTCACTTTTCAGTTAATTTCTGTATGTGAGTCATTATTAAGTTCGGTTACTAGCCCTGTATGTGCTTCGCCCTCTACCTGCCCGCGAAGTCGGACGAAGTCGGAGAATACAAGGCCTACCTGTCAGGAGTTAAAGTAGGAAGAGCACAGTGGGGTGAAGGATTTTACTTCAGGAAAGCAATCGAACCCAGCATAATTGCAATAAGGTATGTAAATTAACGACTGATGTAAGAAAATAAGGATTGTGGCAGTGTATTCACCCTATGAACAAGATGAGATGGACAGATTTTACAACGCACTGTGTGATGTAGTTGTTAGAGTGAAGGATAAGGATAGTGTTTTACTCATGGGTGATTTCAACGCCAGGATAGGAAATCGAACAGAAGGTTATGGGTAAGTTTGGAGAGGCTATGGAGGCCAACAGGAACGGAAAACAGCTCTTGGATTTCTGTTCCAGTATGGGCTTAGTTATCACAAACTCCTTCTTTAAGCATCAGGACATTCACCGCTATACTTGGGAAGGAAGGGGAACCCGATCTATCATTGACTATATAATAACAGACCAGGAATTCAGGAAGACAGTCAAGGACACACGTGTTTTCAGGGGGTTCTTTGATGATACTGACCATTATTTAATCTGCAGTGAAATTGGTTTTGTGAGACCAAAAGAGCAGAAAGTCAGGTGCATGTGTAGAAGGATAAGAGTGGAGAAGCTTCAAGACAAGTAAATTAGGCACAAATACATAACAATGATCTGGGAAAGGTACCAGTTAGTTGAATGTAATGGTTTACAGTCACTGGAAGAGGAATGGTCAAGGTACAGGGGCACAGCACTGGAAACAGCTAGAGAATGTCTTGGAACAGTAGTGTGTAAAGGTAGGAAGAAGCAGACAACCTGGTGGAATGACACAGTCAAGGCAGCCTGTAAAAAGAAAAAGAAGGCGTATCAAAAATGTCTACATACCAGAAATCAGGCAGACAGAGAAAGTTATGTTGAAGAAAGGAACAAAGCCAAACGGATAATTGCAGAATCCAAGCAGAAATCGTGGGAATACTTTGGAAACAAACTAGAATCTCTGGGCCAAGCCGCGGGAAAACCATTTTGGAGCGTAATTAGCAATCTTCGAAAGGGAGGGAAGAAGGAATTAACAAGTGTTTTGGACAGGTCAGGAAAGCTGCTAGTCAATCCTGTAGATGCCTTGGGCAGATGGAGGGAATATTTTGAAGAATTGCTCAATGTAGGTGAAACGTTCAATGATGTATCAGATTTTCAGGTAGAACAGGATAGGAACGACGATGGTAACAGGATCTCAACTGACGAAGTGGAGAAAATGGTCAGTAGATTACAGTGCAATAAAACGGCTGGGGTGGACGAAATTAAGTCGGAACTCGTCAAATACAGTGGAATATCAGGTCTCAAATGGTTACACAGGGTAATTGAAAAGCCATGGGAATCGGGACAGGTTCCGTCTGACAGGACGAAAGCGGTAATCACGCCATTTTCAAACATGGAAACAGAAAAGTTTGCAACAACTATCGAGGTATCTCTTTAATTAGCGTTGTAGGCAAAATATTCTCAGGTATTGTTGAAAGGAGAGTGCGAGTATTAATTGAGGACAAATTAGATGAAAATCAGTGTGGGTTTAGGCCTCTTAGAAGCTGTCAGAACCAGATCTTTAGCTTACGGCAGGTAATGGAAAAGTGCTATGAGTGGAACAGGGAATTGTATCGATGTTTCATAGATCTGGAAAAGGCTTATGACCGTGTTCCTAGGAGGAAGCTACTGTCAGTTCTTCAAGATTATGGTATAGGAGGCAAACGTCTGCAGGCAGTAGTTAGAGTAGATGGCAAATTCAGGGTAGTTTCAGGGGTAAGACAAGGCTGTAACCTGTTACCACTGTTGCTCATACTATTCATGGATCATATGTTGAAAACAGTAGACTGGCAGGGCGGGATTAAAGTAGGTGAAAACAAAATAAGCAGTCTCGCATATGCAGATGACTTAGTTGTGATGGCCGATTCGATTGAAAGGTTGCAAGCTAATATTTCAGAGCTCGATCAGAGGTGCAAGGATTATGATATGAAGATCAGCATCTCCAAAACGAAAGTAATGTCTGTGGGAAAGCGATTCAAACGGGTTGAGTGCCAAATAGGAGGAACAAAGTTAGAACAGGTAGACAGTTTCAAGTACCTGGGATGTATTTTCTCACAGGATGGCAACATAGCGAAAGAACTGGAATCGAGGTGCAGCAAAGCTAATGCAGTGAGTGCTCAACTAAGATCTAATCTCTTCTGCAAGAAGGAAGTAAGTACCAAGACTAAGTTAGCAGTGCACCGCTCTATCTTTCGACCAACTTTGTTATATGGGAGTGAAAGTTGGGTGGATACAGGTTACCTTATTCATAAGATAGAGGTTACTGATATGAAAGCAGCAAGAATGATTGCAGGTACCAATAGATGGGAACAATGGCAGGAGGGTGTCCATAATGAGGAAATGAAAGAAAAGCTGGGAATGAACACCATAGATGAAGCAGTTAGAGCGAACAGACTGAGATGGTTGGGTCATGTTACACGCATGGGAGAGGCAAGGTTACCTAAGAGACTCTTGAGCGCGTCAGTGGAGGGTAAGAGAAGTCGAGGTAGACCAAGAAGAAAGTACTTAGATTCGATGCAGAATGATTTTGAAGTGAAAGGCATAACATCAGACGAGGCATCAATGTTAGCATTGAATAGGGGATCATGGAGGAATTTCATTAGAGGTACTTCGCTCCAGACTGAACGCTGAAAGGCATAATCAGTCTCTAATGATGATGATGATGATTTAAATAAAACTTTTTGTTTTACACACAATTCGAAGAAAAGGGGATAATCTGAGTTTTGTGTCTCTAGCATTTGTATACGATTTTGCCATCTCAATAGGATCTATAGAACATGAAATAACACAAGTGAACATCGTACAAGAGATCTTCAAAGAACAGGGTCACATACTCGTATATATTTAGAGAACACAGAGTGTATGAGCCGCAAAGGCAGTAGCAAACTATACAGAAACTAAATAAAGAAAAATTATTGAAAACTGTAAATAGTTAGGGGGAAATAACACAACCGCATGCTTCAGATAAAGACGGTAAGTTAGGAACGGTTAGGAATATGGAGGGGCTTTTCAACTTAACAAAAACTCTGACAACAAGAAGTCAACTTACATAAGTGGAAGCCTCAAAAAGGAAAAGGTGCACAGACAATCATCGAGCTGCAAAGAGGCATGTAAAAAAAAAAAAAAAAACACACACACACACTCGCGTACTTACTTAGCTTTTGGCCACAGCCTTAATCAGAACAACAGCCAGAACAGGTGAGTTGCATCCTATACTCATTTTGTTGTTGAAATCCAACCTGGACATTCCATTATTAAAATTTACTTTAAGCTGAAATGGATTGTACTGCACTTGCATCCATTTCTTAATTTACATAATATGTAATATGTAAGATCTGCCAGTGATTTGAGAAACGATTTTCTGAATTTGTACTTCTCCCGTGCCAGTGCAGCTATTGCTAAGTTTAAGGAAAGCTTCGAACAGTTAGACTGGAATGAGGTGTACAAGGAACCTGATGGTAATTTGAAATATAACTCATTTCTTGGTACTTTTGTAAGTGTATTTCAAAACTGCTTCCCCGAGGAAATAGTTATGGAAGTAGTCATATTAGTAAACAAACACCACATTGTGCCAGAAAGATGTATAACATGCAGGTATAAAATTGTACAATAGATTACCCAGACACATCACATCTTCTCCTGACCAACAAAACTTCAAAAAGTATGTGACAGCCTACCTACTATAAAACTGTTTTTACTCAGTCACAGAGTATCTTATGCATGAGGAAATGTAATTAAATTGTAATTGTTGTAATGAGTTTGTAAGGATTCAGTGTATACCCAATCTTCTTGTTATTAATTATGTAAATCTAGTTACTATCTAAATTTAACTAACATGTGTATCTTTTGAAAATTGTAAATCCAAAAGAAATAATTTTATGTCCAATATCTTGTGTACAACATATGAACTGAAAATAGATTAGAAGGACAAGTAAATATAGTTAAATATAATTGTTAAAAACCATGGCTAACTAAAGGAATAAAAGTATCGTGTAACTGGAAAGCGGACCAGTACCTACCAGAAAGAAAGAATAATGACCCCAAAATAGTGAAATATTATAAAAAATACTGTGCTATATTAAGAACAGTTATGAAGAAGTCCCGAAGAACTGTATTATGTCTGTTATTAGTACCTGTGATAGTAAAATTAAAACAATTTAGAATGTAACTGAAAGGGAAACAGGTCTACCAAACAAAAGTTTACTGATACAAAGTCAGAATTTGAAAATATTTTAATATTCGATTAATGATGAAAATTCTCCTCAGAGATGATAAATATTTTTCAAAAGAGATCGATTGGCTGGCCAGTACTTACCTTTGTGCTGTACCGCCGATAGTTACACAAATGAAGAAACAGAAAAAAAGTGGACGAAAAAGGACAAGTTTTCGGAACACAGTTCCTTCTTCAGGTGGGAGAGAAGGGAAGAATACGTGAATTACCGTTCCCTTCCGTTCCATTACTTTTTTCTTCCTTTCTCTCTCATCTGAGGAAGGAACTGTGTTCCGAAAGCTTGTCCTTTTTCGTCTCCTTTTTTCTGTTTCTTCATTTGTGTAACTATGGGCGGTACAGCACAAAGGTAAGTACTGGCCAGTCAATCTATCTCTTTTGAAAAAAAAAAAAAAAAAAAAAAAAAAAAAAAAAAAAAATATATATATATATATATATATATATATATATATATATATATATATATATATATATATATATATATTTAACAATCATTTTGTAAATGTCTTGGAGAAAATAGGACCTAAATATTCAATATAACTGGCAAAGCTATTAATGGCCAAAAGAAAAAGCAGGTATGGGGTTGATGGCATTTCTAACGGAGCACTAAAAGCTTGTTCCAAACAGATAAGTAGGACTCTCAGTTACATACGTAACAGCTATCTGAAGCAGGGTATTTTCCCTGAAAGACTAAAATATGCTATTGTTAAACCATTGCATAAAAAAGGAGATATGTGAGATGTCAACAACCACTACCCAACCTCACTTCTAACAGTTTTATACAGAGTTCTTGAGAAAGTAATGTATTCAAGAGTAGCTTCTAATATTAGTAAAAATAAGGTATAAAATGTCAGTTCAGTTTTCAGTGAGGCTTTTCAACAGATATATGGTAAACAAATATATGCTTTCACTGATCAACATTAAATGCTTCGAATAACCAGACACTACCCTTTGGTATTATTTATGATCTCTCATACGCTTTTGATTGTATAAATCATGGACTTCCTCTAGAAAAGCTTAAACATTTTGGTATTAGGGGGGAAGTACAGAAATGATTTAACTGGAAGAGTACAGAAAGTTGAAATAAATGGTTCAGGTAAACTGTATAGTAATCACTCCCAAAAAAATAATGTTAATTCATGAAATTGTAAATTATTTATTTCACAAACTCATTAAGTGGTACTCTGCAGATAGACTCTTATTAAATTTTGATAAAATAATATATTCCGTTCCAAACGGTAAGTGACAATGTTAATAAATATGGTCTGTTATCAGAAGTCTGCAGTTACTGTAGAATATTCAAAGTTTTTAAGAGTGTGCAATGATAAGAAATTGAATTAGAAACAAAGCAATGACGATGTACTGAAATGTCTAGGTTCAGCAACTTATGCTATTAGGGTTATTGCCAATTTTGGTGACACACATCTCCTTAAATTAGGTTACTACTTATATTTTATTCCCTGCTTTTATGTGGGATCATATTTTGGGCAACTTAACCGTTGAGCAAAATAGTATTCACTACACAAAAACGGCCAATTAGAATTATTTCAGGAACCCACCCAAGACCATCCTGCAGACAGTTATTTAAGGATCTAGGGATCTTCACAGTAGCTTCACAATATCTATTTTTTTCTTTTAAAATTTGGTGTTAATAACACAACCCAATTCGAAAGTAATAGTAGTATGCATAGCTACAACACTAGGAGAAAGGAATGATCTACACTGTTCAAGGTTAAATCTAACTGAAGGGAATGATTTATTTTGTCACAAGTCTTTGGTCACTTGCGTACCAAATAACATCATATGTCTTGACTGATAACCGATCAGCACTTAAAAACAAATTAAAAGAATTTCTGAATGCAACTCCTTCCACTCAGTAGACGAATTTTTTCATAGACATTAGTAATTTTACAAATAAGAAGGAGATAAGTATGTCATGTAATGTTATCTTTTACTAAACTGACAAGTTCAACAATATTATGAAATATCGTACTCATGATCTACGGGACAAGTATCAATCTAATATAATGTAACCTAAAACAGACAGACAAAGCTAGTTGCAGAAGAAAAAGTGGATTAAATTTTACTTACGACATTGGCGACCTAGCGTGTTGGCAACGGATGAAAATTGCAGGAAATGAGGCGTCCAATGACGGAGCATGTATAGGCAGCCAATAGGAATTTTAGAGGATTTAGATAGGTCACTTCTTTCACACGTTCCGATGAATAGTGACAAGAATAACGTTTATGAACGGTGGCAGTGGTGTAGTCTCTTTACAAAGATAATTAATTACTGATCAGACAAGAGTAGGACCTACATACAAGAACCTGTCAACCATAGAACAGGAACAGCAATTGATTCTTACTGTTGGTATTGAAGTAAATGATTAATGTTGTTCCTACTGTTTGGTTGACACGTTCTTGTATCTACCCTTGTCCGGTCACTAAATTAATTACCATCGTAATGGGAACATTTCGTTGTCAACATTAGCTCTAGTGCCATATTGCATCAAAACAGAACATTAAATGTCATTCAAAGAAATGATTTCGTTTATGCCGCGTTACGAAACCAGCAAATCTCATTCGATAACGCATACTCTCACGCGATTGGCTAACGACAACGCCACTTAATTCCACTATTTTCATATGTTGCCAACATCAAGATGCGTGGCAGCCAACATGGTAAGTAAAATTTAATCAGAAAATTTACTTTTTTAACAAAATACATTTTTACTACTAATGCACTTTATTTTTGATGATGTGTCAGGTAGTTATCTGTCCTTCATATAACAGAATTCTTCATTTTTGCTCTTTCCCCTCACAGTAGCTACTACGTACAGTAGCTACCCTTGCATATGGTTTGCACAAGGAGATTTTCGCATTGTCATAGGGTTACCAGATGTTGGCATTAATGCGGACATGTCTGCAATGTCGACGTTTAATCTGGTGTCCGAATATATTTTTACGATTTCTGCTAATGTCCGCATTTTGGGAAATGTTAGTTTGATATTTTCATCTCGTATCGTCAACAATGTACATCTGTAGGCCTACTTTATACTTCGGCCATTGAATTAAATAATTCGTTATTTGCTCATAATTGATCTCTGGTTCTAAAACTACAGTCCGGCTTGCAAAATACATCAATTTATATTGCTCACAATTAATGTTTCGGCCTGAGCATCTGAATTTGTAGGTGCAACCATTTAATAAATACTCTTGTTTTAAGAATCTTGATTTTCAGCATGTGTTCGGGTATTAAGTGGAAGAGTGAATAAGATTTATTTTGGAGAAAAATATTGCAATTAAAAGTGAAGGGCCAAAGTGTTTTGTCCAATTAAGTTTTGGAAAAAAAATCATAGCTACAGACGGTGGAAAATCCAAACGATGCCAAAAGAAATGTCGACAATTTAGTGAATTGCTTAAAATTGTACAGTTCTTTGCAGTGCCAACCCATAACGTTTCAGTTAAGAGGTTGTTCTCTAACGCGGGCCACATTGACGTAGGTGAAATATAGACTGAGAACTGTAACTTTTTAACAGGAATTGGAAATGTAAACTTTAATTCTAGACATTTAAATTTTGTCAAAAGATGAGACTTTTAAATGGATTTGATGCCATGAAGAATATAGAGTAGACGTGGGTCCTGATGTACTGTAGTTTGGCCTATACTACATCTCATTTGTGTAATATTACTCTTTTGTTTCTTATGTTATAATTTAAATTCTGGAAAGATTCCTTATTTTTCATCCCAAAAAAGTGCCTTCATTTTTTGCATTCCATAATCTGGTAACCTACTGCCCTCTGCCATACTCACATCTAATTATATGACCATATTGACTATGATAAAACACAGAAGGTCAAATAATGACTTTCGCTTATCACATCTTACTTTTAATGGTGTTTTTTTCCACAGCTTTACCAGTATCAGTGCTGTAAACTGAAGTTGTGAGGTGTATTTGATGCCAATTGTGCTTGTGTGTCTTTTTAACCAGATTGAATTTTTAGTGCTGTTTTATTTGTACTGTACTGATAGCTTATACTTCTTTGTGATACAGTTGTTTACAGCATCCATCCAATGCTTTTGCTGAGGTGGTGTGCAGTCATATAAATAGAACATGGTGGCTGAAAGTAAGCAAACATGGGATACAGATTAAGCTGGCATTTTAATATCCTTGCGGCAGCAGTATTAATGGATACATACTAAAACGTCAGTACAGCAGCTGTGTGCAGACTGATATATTTAACTTGTGGCACTTGAAGATGACTTGTACCGGTATATGTAATCACCAATTCTAAGTGTTATCAGAGAAAAAATTACTTGACACTGTTTACCAACTTCACTGAATCACTCACTGATATGAAGTGAGATGATTCCCAGTGGAAGATTTGTAAACTAGTCTTGATATAGCTTTAGTTTCAATTTATTTATCTTTTACTATTCTTCTGAAGTTCCAAATAGGTTACAACTAGAATGAATAAACATGAGCCTGTGCACAGATATACTTCAGTGTGGAAAATTACTTTCCTAAAAAAGATTTACAGATAATTTGAAAACCAGTAAGGAAGTCATTCAGTTCTGTTAGGTATATCTGACTAAACTTCAGTTAAAGTCTTGCAGACTAAATAAATACATTTGTATGCAAATAATAAATTAATAATAGTGCTTTTAGAGGCATTATCATTTCCTTGTTCTCAGTTCAGAATCTTGAGCTTGATCTATTCTGGCTAAGCAGTTTTGCGAAGCAAAAATTGTCATTTTTGTAGCCAACAAGAGGGCTTCAAGCACTTGGATATTTTCCTAAGAACAGGTAGACCTGTAAACTGCACACTTTCTCTTTGGGCTACTAGTGACACGACGATGCCATGGTAAGCATCACCAAGCATGATGTGGATCTCTCAACAGTATGGTCAATCAAGTAAAATATTAGTGAAGGTGATGTCCTACCAACTCAACTGCACAATTCCATAGCTTTGGTCCATTAAAGAAATATTAAAATGCAAGCTTCCTGTGCAGAACAAAATCTGCCAACTATCGAAAGGCAGCAGCTGGGCCTGTGCAAATAATAGCATTCAGCAGAAAAACACCTTCCAGCCACCCTAAAGTACACCAAACTGTTTATGAAGTTGCGACTATTCAAGCTTCCCCAGTGGATATGTTGCACAGATACTCTTTTCGAGTTTGCCGCCGGATAATACTGCACGTATCCTACAATGTTTTGTAAAAACAACTGTCTGATATCCTCAGGTGCTGGTAGTTCCTGCTGGTCACTTAAGTCAGGCTACCAGCACCTGAGAATGTAGGACAATTTTTCTGTGAAATATTGTGGGATATGCACAGTATTATCCCTCGGCAAACCCGGAAAGACTATCTCTTTATGAAGTGTTTGTCTCTTGGTAGGAGACCGACAGGTTGGTGCCAGCAAATGTAAATATTTTTTTCTCCCCACCCAATCCCCTGCGAATTTTGAAGTAAACTGCACTGTTTGTCTTAAAGAACAATTGAAGAAAATGAGTGTGGTGCTGTGAATGAGTGTGGTGCTAACATTTTGCAGCTTCAGCATTCCTGCGAACATTTTCAAATGGTGGTGAAATTTTTTTTCAAATGTCGAGCAGTCTGCTTGTATTTCAGACATCTTGTCTCCAAGGTATAATTAATGTCAAACTGTGTAAATGGAATGAAATTGACAAAGGCTTATGCCATGGTGTGGACATGTCTGTTTTTTGTTATCCTTGTCAGTTGTGTGGTGAAATACTGCCCAATCGCATAACTCATTTTTCTCCTTGGAAGTGTTTTATTTTGTGTAACTATTTCTACCTTTTCTCCGCCTCAGCTTATATATGTGCACCCATTTTAAAATTTTGTCTTTTAGGTGAAAGTAAGGAGCTTAATACTGAAGAACGCACTAGATTAGATTAGATTAATACTTGTTCCATAGATCATGAATACGACACTTCGTAATGATGTGGAACGTGTCAGTTAAATGAAGTGTGTCTATACATAATATTACATGACACTCAATATTTGAATTTTTTATTTTATTTTATTTATTTATTTATTTTTTTTTTAAGTTTTTCCTAAAGTTCTAACTTTTATCTAGAAATTCATCTAATGTGTAGAAGGAATTGCCATTCAGAAATTCTCTTAATTTATTTTTAAATGCTAGTTGGCTATCTGTCAGAATTTTGATACTACTAGGTAAGTGACCAAAGACTTTTGTGGCAGAATAATTAACCCCTTTCTGTGACAGAGCTAAATTTAACCTTGAATAGTGTTTGTCACCCTTTCTCCTAGTGTTGTAGCTATGCACACTGCTGTTACATTTGAATTCGGTTGGATTGTTAATAACAAATTTCATAAGTGAATATATATATTGTGAAGCTACTGTAAAGATTCCTAGATCCTTAAACAAATGTCTGCAGGATGATCTTGGGTGGGCTCCAGCAATTATTCTGATGACCCACTTTTGGGCAATGAATACTTTCTTACTAAATGACGAATTGCCCCAGAATATGATGCCATAAGAAAGCAGAGAATGAAAATAGGCATAGTATGCTAGTTTACTGAGTTGTACATCACCAAAGTTTGCAATCACCCTAATAGCATAAGTAGCTGAGCTCAAACGTTTCAGCAGATCTTCAATATGTTTCTTCCAATTCAACCCCTCATCAATGCATAAACCTAAAAATTTTGAATATTCTACCTTAGCTATAGATTTCTGGTTGAAGTCAATATTAATTAATGGTGTGATGCCATTTATTGTGTGAAACTGAATATACTGTGTTTTTTCAAAATTTAAAGAGGCTCCATTTACAGAGAACCACCTAATAATTCTCTGAAATACTTCATTGACGATTTCATCAGTTAATTCCTGTGATTCGGGTGTGATAGCGATACTTGTATCATCAGCAAAGAGAACTAGCTTGGCATCTTTATGAATATGGAAAGGCAAATCATTAATATATATTAAGAACAGCAAAGGTCCCAGTACCGAACCCTGTGGCACCCCATGCTTGATAGTTCCCCAGTTTGAGGACTCGGCTGTTTTTTGTATATTATGTGAATTACTTATATCAACTTTCCAAAAGAAACCATGTTTTAAAGCAGATGTATGAGAACATACTTGCAACAATGGCATCAATGATATTCAAGTTGAAGTATAGACCTGTAAAAATCTTGAGAGGTGCGGGTTTCAAAAATTAAAAGATTGTATGCTGTCCTCACCAATTCTAATAATAAGTAAATGTAGTTATGGTACCAGTGCTGTATTTCAATATAACTGTTGTTATGAGGCATTGTCTGTGCTTGTATTTTATTCTTAGTCTCTCTTTCATCTGTATTGATTGATTCAGAATCAGTACTTTTCCTCTCAGCCAGAGTGCAGTCCTTAAGAGTATTATTCATGCAAATTCAATTTTATAATAATGGAAAGTCCAGGTTGGAATTAATAATGTAGTGAGGACAGTTTGCAACTCACCGCAAAGGCGTGGCGACGAGCTGCGACAGGCACATACAAAAAACACACACATACAACACATTCAGCTATCGGCCATGGCCTTCTTCAGAAAATAGAACACCCTCGCAATCACACAGGCACACAACACAGTCATACGACCATCACCTCCGACTGCCGCACTTCGAATCACGCTCCGCAGCGAATCCGGGATGGGAGGGGAGGGGAGAGGGGATAGGAAGATTACATCACGGTGGTGGGGATGGGTTAGATGGGAATAACGAGATGCAGCTTAGGAATGGAGGGGGGAGGAGGGGGAGGGGAGAAAATAAAATAAAGTAAAATAAATATATATAGAAAATGCGTGCTCACTGAAGTATACAAGACTACACACACACACACACACACACACACACACACACACACACACACACACACGATCGCACATTCACACACTATTCAAAATAGACGAGGTTTGGGATAGAGAGGTAGGAACTGTAAGATACGGAGAAAAAAATATAGGGAAGTTATCGTAGGTTAGGATAAGCCTGTGACAGGACTGGAATAGAAAGTGCTGGGTGAGTGGATTGGACAGGTCTTGCAGCGGGGTCTTCCACAAGGATATGGTCCCTGTGGCAGTGAGCTGGATTTCGGGGTGGCATAGGGATGAACTAGGATGTTGTGAAGGTTGGGAGGGTGACGGAACTCCACTTATGAGGGGTGGGAAGGATCTTGGGCAGGATGTCTCTCAGTTCTGGGAACGAGAATAGAAAATCAAAACCTTGGCGAAGGATGGAATTTAGTTGTTCACCTTCGCCAAGGTTTTGATTTTCTGTCCTTGTGCCCAGAACTGAGAGACATCCTGCCCAAGATCCTTCCCACCCCTCCTAAAGTGGAGTTTCGTCGCCCTTCCAACCTTCACATCATCCTAGTTCATCCTTAGGCCACCCCAAAAACCAGCTCACTGCCACAGGGATCATATCCTTGTGGAAGACCCCGCTGCAAGACCTGTCCAATCCACCCACCCAGCACTTCCTATTCCAGTCCTGTCACAGGCTTATCCTACTCTATCAGAGGCCGGGCCACTTGTGAAAGCAGCCACGTAATTTACCAACTGTGCTGCAAACACTGTACAGCTTTCTATATTGGCATGACCACCAACCAGCTATCCATTAAGATGAATGGTCACCGCCAAACTGTGGCCAGAAACAAGGTGGACCACCCTGTGGCACAGCATGCAGGGAGCACATGCTTGATTTCAATGGCTACTTCACAACCCGGGCCATCGGATCCTCCCATCCACCACCAGCTTTTCTGAAGTGCACAGATGGGAGTTATCCCTACAATAGATTTTCCGATCCCGAAATCAACCAAGCCTCAACCTACGATAACTTCCCTATACTTTTTCTCCATACCTTACAGTTCCTACCTCTCTATCCCAAACCTCGTCTATTTTGAGTGGTGTGTGAATGTGCGATCGTGTGTGTGCGTGCGTGTATGTGTGTGCGTAGTCTTGTATACTTCAGTGTGCACGCATTTTCTATATATATTTATTTTACTTTATTTTATTTTCTTCCCTCACCCGCCTCCCCACTCCATTCCAAAGCTGCATCTCGTTATTCCCATCTAACCCATCCCCACCACCGTGACGTAACCTTCCTGTCCCCTCCCCCCTCCCCTCCCGTCCCCAATTCGCCGCAGAGCATGATTCGAAGTGCGGCAGTCGGAGGTGATGGTTGTATGACTGCGTTTTGTGCCTGTGTGATTGCGTGGGTGTTCTATTTTCTGAAGAAGACCATGGCCGATAGCTGAATGTGTTGTATGTGTGTGTTTTTTGTATGTGCTTGTCTTTGCGGTGAGTTGCAAATTCAATTTTACTGAGATGAAATCGCAAAATTAGGAGTACAGTAAACCACTTTGAGTGGTAGGAGGCAAAGATTACCCTTCATTATTTTGTAATTACAATCAAAAGTGCCGAGTCATTCTTTGTGGAGCAATAACAAAATATCTCTTACTATGAAAAGTATCAAGTGTCCTAATATTTTTGATTTCAGTTATTTTGGTGGGTCACATTCTTTTTACCCTCCTTAATGTGACCAGTAAATTTATTTTTAAAGGAAAACTGCTTTAATTATAATAAAATAGAATTTAATAAAATCTAGTGAAAAAATGGGTTGTTTGTACACTACCTTTAACATTATGTTGCATTCTTTTGGCAGCAAATACATTTGATTTTAATGGTTACTTGTAGGCTAAAGACTGAGACATTGATGAAATTAATGGAAGTTAAGGAGGAAGCTGAGGAAAAAGACTGACAAGGTAATTATATTGAATTTTTTCTGACTTGGTGAACCTTTAGTAATTTAGGTACTTGACAATTTCTTCATTCTGTACATTCCAGGAATATATGAGTATGCCAGTGCTGAACCTAATCAAGGAAACATTTCTGTCAGTGCTGAATTAACCAAAATTTCAGCTACAAGGGACAAGAGGTAAAGCTTTAACCCATATAATGGTCTCTCCTTGTTGCTTTTACAAGTAATGGATTGTGTTTGTTAAAATTGTCTTAGTAACATTGCTGTTTCCTTCTGTTTAATTTTTTCATATTATTTTGTTGCAATCTAGACTGTAGTTTATACAGTGTGTCCGCAAAGTCCCCCCCCCCCCCCTTCCGGGGGCTCACAGTTCTTTCGTGAGTACATGCAAGGCGAGCACAGGCCCCCGAGCTAATGCAGTCTTCCTTCCTTCTTTACTTCCCGGACTGCATTTCCTTTCCCTTCCTCTCCTTTTCTACCCTCACTCCTTCCCCTCCCCACCAAGGGACAGATAACCTCAGTAGTTTAGTCCCCATATCCCAACCAAACAACCCAACCCAACCCAACGCATAGTCTCTCCGCAGCGGAAAGGTCTGCGTATCTCACCTCATGGGGTGCATAAGGGTGGCAGCACATTCATGTTGTTACACACACAACACTACCCCTATCCTACTACCAACACAAGGCCATAGAACATGTGCAGGTGTGCTTTGTCTGTGCTGCCAACCCTACACACACCGCAACGCAAGATACAGAGATCGCCACTGCAGAGAGACTTTGTGGACACACTGTATTAAAATATGAAGTTAAATAAAATTTTTACTGTCAAAATTTCAGCAGAAATATCTTTACACTCTCTAATAAAGAAGAGTTTGCCAGTTGAAAGAGATTAAGTTGATATCTCCAGTCAGTTATAGTAATTAATTATTAAAACTTTTGCAACATCTGTGTGAGCTAATATACAGTCAAGGACTTAGTGACTCCAATCATTAGAAAGACTGTCATTTCAACCCTGGAGTAATATATTTTAATTTCAGTGAAATTAATTAACTTACAAATGGCTAGCTATATTTTCTGTTCCAAATATCACACACTGTGTTTGTTAGATTCCAATCTTTGCCTTTATGCTTTATTATTATTATTATTATTTACCTATGCTGTTGCTCCTGTTTGTGAGAAAATCAACAAATTTGGTTTGAAGGTGCATCAGTATCCACAAAACTTTCTGGACCTTGCACAATTAGACTTTCATCTGGTCGGTCCCATGAAGAAATTCATGGCCGCCCAATGCTTTGCAACAAATCGAAGTTGAAAGCAGTCTGCAGTCTGCTGGAGTGCAACAAAACCAATTTTCTATAACAGATCGTATTGAAACAGTTACCACGATGGAACAACTGTGTTGAAAGCTTTGGTTACTATGTAGAAAAGAGGATAAAAGAAGTAATTTTATTTATGCTTTTTTTGTTTTGTTGTCTATTACAGTTTTTTTTCAATAATATTGTTTTGTGTTCTTTACAATCTTTCCTTGTATAATGAGGATAGATTGCAATCCACTGTTAAGATGACTGATGACTTATAGAGGGGTAGATAGATAAAACAATCACAGTCACTTAACTTTAAATTTGCAGCAATAGTCTTCATTGGGAAAACAGAGCACATCCTACACTCGCACACAAGGGTGGGGTAACAAATTTCATAATAAGGATTGGGAAAGAAATGAGGAGCATCATTTCCAATCATATTATGTGTCCAAAATAACTCAATTTTACAGGAGAAGCAATAACCTGATTACTCGTATCTGAGGAAGTTTTAAAAAATTTTAAAATTTTGCAGTTGTTTTATTTGAGGTGTACTTTTAGGTATGTTAAAAAGTAAAACAAATTTCCCATTGTGTTCTTCAAATTTAAAGAAAATGTGTTAGACTTAATATGCTTTGAGCTAATAATTTGTAAAATACACAAATAAAAAACTATTGCTGTGGTAAATATAGAACTAAACATTTATTTTATATAAAAAATAGATGAAGATTACCCACCAGGCGAAGGAGCACAGGTGTGATAGTGCACAAATAAATAAAACACACACACAAACGCAAGCTTTTGCAACCCAGTTGCTTCTTCAGGCAGAAGGGAAGGAGAGGGAAAAGGAAATGATGAGGGTTTTAAGGGAGGGGGTAAGGAGCCATTCCAATCCCGGGAGAGGAAAGACTTACCTTGGGGGAAGAAAAGGAAGGTAAACAAATACACACACACCCACACATTTACACAGTCTGTTTTAAGGGAGGGGGTAAGGAGCCATTCCAATCCCCTTCCTTTTCTTCCCCCGAGGTAAGTCTTTCACAAATACACACACACCCACACATTTACACAGTCTGTGTAAATGTGTGGGTGTGTGTGTATTTGTCTACCTTCCTTTTTTTCCCCCAAGGTAAGTCTTTCCTCTCCCAGGACTGGAATGGCTCCTTACCCCTCCTTTAAAACCCTCATCATTTCCTTTTCCCTCTCCTTCCCTTCTGGCTGAAGAAGCAACTGGGTTGTGAAAGCTTGCATTTGTGTGTTTGTGTGTTGTATTTATTTGTGCTACTATCACACCTGTGCTCCTTCGCCTGGTGAGTAATCTTCATCTATTTTTTATACATAATTTTTCCTGCTAGGAATTTTTCATTTATAATAAACATTTATTTTTGTTGACGACATTACAGTGTTCAATTAACGAAATAAATCGCAATTTGCGATCAGTTATGGCTTCACTGTAGTAGGCTTAGATGGAATACCAAAGTGTGGTTAATGAAAATTTGTGCCCAGCCGGGATTCAAACCCAGAACCTCCTGCTTACTAGGCAGACGCATTGACCACTCCGCCACCGAGGGCACAGTGACCAGCCCGACTGCAGAGGACTGGAGATTTGGGTGTGACAGGAGATGTGCAGGGAAGAGACCTCTGTGGTCTGGCTGGTCACTGTGCCGTTGGTGGCAAAGTGGTCAATGTGTCTGCCTAGGAAGCAGGAGATGCCGGGTTCGAATCCCAGCCGGGCACAAATTTTCTTTCACTGCACTTTGGTATTCCATCTAAACCTAGTAAAGTGAAGCCATAACTGATCACAAATTGCGATTTATTTCATTTATTTTTGTATCTTTATGGAATAACATTAACTGCCACAGATTTAAGTCGATGGCCATGTTTTGTTTTCTTTCCCCTCTTTTGGCTTCCCGTTGCATTATCACCAACAGCAATTTCTTCCTCCATAATCAAAAAACTACTCTCTTACACATAGTGCACAATATAACTGTGATTATTGAATGCATAGCATTGTTGAAAAAATCACTCCAGCTGTCAGCATAGCCAAGAGAACAAAGTGACAATACTGCTACACGCTGGACACTATATGATTTGAAACACACACTACAGTGGACTGAATACTACTTGAAACAACAGCTACTTTACAGACGTAATTTACGCTGTTAGTGAATCCAATTTGTTACATTGCTATTTGACAGCATGAAAGATCACTATGTAGACTATACAAAAATGTATCAAACTGAATTTTGTCCACGGGTGGACTTAGTATGATTTGAAACGATGCTCCTGAAATATCTGTGCTTGCTAACAGTGCACAGCTACTAGATTGGCGGGAACGTGAAATAGCAGTGAAGGGAAAAGGGGATGGGAGTGAAATGTGAAGGAGCAGGGAAGAGTGAAAAGATGGCAGACAGTTGAGTAGGATGTTGTTTGACAAACTGGAGAATCTGTAGAAAATTGAATTTCCTTCAAGTTGAATTGAGGGGACACTCCCAGAGGCGGACGCAACACATTGGCACATGGACTTGAGAGGTTGCAAAACAGAAGTGTATGACATAGTAAACACATGTCGCCTCAGATGGCAGGACAAGATCTATCATCAGTCAGCTTGCTACACAAAAAGCAGTACAATCAAGAATGGAACTTGACTATGATGAGATGTGGAATAATTTCACTTAATTATGTCACAAGAACGACGTCTAGGGAACAAGCGTTGCATATTTGAGCTTATGAAAATATTAAGCTAATATTTCACCAGCCAGGAGCACTGCCAGGTGGAAATTTATAAACATTTGGCCACCTGTGTGGAGGGGATAGGGCGACAAGCACTATATAAACCCCCCATTCCAACCAGTAATTATGAGAGTCGGGTGGTTCCATCTTATAACAACACATAACCAGGGAAGCAATTACAGAAGTTCACAATATAGTGTTTAAAAGCTGCCATAAACGTTACAATCTGTCTATGAATAAATGTTTACAAAAGTGAATACAACTGCACCATCTAACATTACCAAAAACTTATTTCACATAAGCATAGTTTTTAAAGTTCACAGACTTGTGGAAAGTAATTGTTTATGATATTTATCACGTATTTCCAAAATTTCAGTAGTGTTGTTAGTTAAAAACAACTAATAATTCAAAATGTAAAATACAGTACATCAATACTTACATGTCAGAAAAATCTATCATAAAGAGGTGTGCTGAGCTGCTGACAGTCTCAAAAAATAAACAGTCACATTTACACTACTTAAATTTTTGGCCGTGGCCTTCATTAGAAAAAGAAACACATACATTCACACAAACACAGGGACAACTATACACACACAACCACCTTTTCACCCCAGCCACGGTGGCCCTGGAGTGGTGTGACATGGTGATGGTGTGGGTATAGTTATCCGAGTGATTGTGTGAATGTATGTGTTTCTTTTTCTGATGAAGGCCAAAGCCAAGAATTTAAGTAGTGTAAATGTGACTGTTTATTTTTTGTGCAATTCAGCAACCCTCTTTACAGTGAGTTGTTCTCTATCCCCCATTATTGTCATCCAAATTGGATTTTCCATTGTTAAAAATTTTTCAGAAAAATCAATATTTCATCAAAACAGATTAAACCTTATTCTTTACTAGATCAATTACAGGACACTGATTAACACACACACACACACACACACACACACACACACACACACACACACAAAAGTTACTTTGATGTAAATGATGTAATATTTTGTAACTTCCACTGGACATAGTGTGTAAACAATCAGTATTAAATTCAACATCACAACCTATACAAAATGTCTATTATACCAGATTAATAATTTCTTTTGTTTAAAATATTCACATTGTTATTCAAAAAGTTCACCACATACTTTGTTTTTCTAGTATCAATACCTATTTTTGCATACAATGATTTTGAATTATCATCAGAGATTGTGCTAGTAATTTTGTATGGACTACAAAAGTAAATGTAAGAGGTAAAAAGGGATGGTTGTGAAGTTTAGCTACTCTAGATAACATATACTTTGTATGTGTCTGTAATATGTAGGGCAACACCGAAGTTCTTTGGAGATGTGTTAAGATGCGAAGGCGAGATGGACACCATGATTTATTTTATATTTTCAACTACAAAAAATAATGTGTTTGTGGCAGTCTGAGATAAGAGAACATTATGAGCTGACCTTTTCATTAGAAAAAACCTTGGACTTACTTCATCATACAACCTACAACAGCGAGAATTCAACGTAAGTAAAAATTGTAGCTGACTCAGCTTCAAAGCTTTAACATATGCAAAACATGGAGTATCATCTATAAAGCATATATCTTGATTACATTAATTTTAAAGGAGGCTTACATTACAATCGACATCTATGATACCGACGGAAAGCCATTGATTCTGTGTTATAGGCTGTGTGCCGTTCGCTGTAGCACCACCGGCTGGCAAATGGATCATAGTTGTTTGGCTGTGGGCAAGTTTCTCGTTAAGTCATATTGGTGTTGATCAACACCAGGATTGATGTAGTTTGGGCAGATCTTTTGTTGGTGAAGTACCGTTATGTCCACTTGCACAATACACGACTCTGAGGGTGGAGCGACTGAGACAGTGAGTCATAGCCAGAGTCTGGATGGCCTTTAAGGGTGAACTTTCATGACTACTTTTGAAGTGCAATTCAGGGGCAAAATTCTGCACGACCTCACACCTTCCTTTGTCCAAAAACCAGGGGCATGCTGATGGCTGTATATATCCTGAATAAATGTCAATGGAATAACGACAATTTGATTTTGTGCAGTGCAGGTCCACCCCAAAGCCTCAACTTGGCATTTCTGGATTGGGGGGGGGGGGAGATTTAAGATGGGAGGGGGGGTGGTAATCCATTCTCCTTACAGCCCCCCCCCCTTTTTTTTTATTAATGAGTATATTTATCACATCCTGCAGGACTAAATCAAAGAGCAAGTTTCCATGTTCATCTACATCCATACTCCGCAAGCCACCTGACGGTGTGAGGGAGAGGGTACATTGAGTACCACTATAGTTTCTCCCTCCTATTCCAGTGTCGTACTGTTCACGGAAAGAAAGATTGTCATTATGCCTCTGTATCGGCTCTAATCTCCCTGATTTTATCATCATGATCTCTTTGCGAGATATATGTAGGAGGGAGCAATATACTGTTAGACTTCTCAGTAAAGGGATGTTCTCGAAGCTTCGACAAATCCATGTACCGAGCTACAGAGTGTCTCTCTTGCAGAGTCTTCCACTAAGTTTATCGATTATCTCTGTAACACATTCACAATTACTAAATGATCCTGTAATGAAGTGTGCTGCTCTTCATTGGATCTCCTCTACCTCCTCTATCAACCCCACCTGGTACAGATTCAACGCCGGTGAGCAGCATTCAAGCAGTGGGGGAACAAGTGTACTGTAGCGTACTTCCTTTGTTTTCGGACTGCATTTCCTTATGATTATTCTCAGTGTGGCATCTGCTTTACCGATGATTAATTTTATATGGTCACCCCATTTTAAATCACTCCTACCTTTCCATTGTTACAACCTCTCGAGATAATACAGCATCATCCGCAAAAAGCCCCGGTGAACTTTTGATGTTATCCACAAGGTCATTTATATATATTGTGAATAACAATGGTCCCACAACACTCCCCTGTGGCACACCTTACATCATCATTGAAAATGACATGCTGTGTTCTGTTATCTAGGAACTCTTTAATACAACCACACAGTTGGTCTGATAGTCAATAGTCTTACTGTGTTCATTAAACAACTGTGGGGAACTGTATCAGACACCTTGCAGAAGTCAAGAAACAGAGCATCTACCTGGGAACCTGTGTCTATGGTCCTCTGAGTCTCTTGGATGAATAGGGCGAGCTGGGTTTCACACGATCGCCTTTTCCCAAACCCATGCTGATTCATAAAGAGTAGATTTCTAATCTCCAGAATAATCATTATACTCAAACATAATACGTGTTCCAAAATTCTACAACTGACCGACATTAGAGATATCGGCCTATAGTTCTGCACATGTGTTAGACATCCCTTCTTGAAAACGGGGTCGACTTGCACAATTTTCCAATCTTTTGGAATGCTACGCTCTTCCAGAGAGCTACGGCAAGTTCCTTCGTGTACTCTGTGTAAAATGAAACTGGTATCCCAACAGGTCCTGCGGCCTTTCCTCTTTTGAACGATTTTAATTGTTTTTCTATCCCTCTGTCAATTATTTCAATATCTGGCATTTTGTAATCTGTGCGGCAATATAGATAAGGAACTACAGTGTAATCTTCCTCTGTGAAACAGCTTTGGAAATGATATTCAGTAGTTCAGCCTTTAGAGTGTCATCCTTTGTTTCAATACCATTTTCATCACGGAGTGTCTGGACATTTTGTTTTGATCCATGTACCACTTTGACTTAAGACCAAAATTTCTTAGGATTTTCAGCCAAGTCAGTACATAGAACTTTACTTCCGAATTCATTTATCGTCTCTCGCATAGTCCTCCTCAAGCTACATTTTGCTTCTTGTAATTTTTGTTTGTCTACGAGGCTTTGGCTATGTTTATGCTTGCAGTGAAGTTCCCTTTGCTTCTGTATTAGTTTTCTAACTCGGTTGTTGTACCACAGTGGCTCCTTTCCATCTCTTATGATCTTGCTTGGCATCTACTGATCTATTGCATATTGTACGATAGTTTTGAACTTTGTCCACTGCTTCTCACCACTATCTGTACTTGGGATAAAACTTCTGTGTTGAGCTGTCAAGTACTTTGAAATCTGTTTTTTGTCACTTTTGTTAAACAGAAAAATCTTCCTATATTTTTTAATATTTCTAGTTACGGCTGAAATCATTGATGCTGTAACCGCTGCATGATCACTGATTCCCTGTTCTGCATTAACTGTTTCGAATAGTTTGGGTCTGTTTGTCACCAGAAGGTCTAATATGTTATCATCATGAGTCGGTTCTCTGCTTAATTGCTCAAGGTTTTTTTTTTTTTTTTTTTTTTTTTTTTTTTTTTTTTTTTTTTTTTTTTTTTTTTTTTGAGCAGTTAAGCAGAGAACCAACTCGTGGCGATAACATATTAGACCTTCTGGTGACAAACAGACCTAAACTATTCGAAACAGTAAATGAAGAACAGCGAATCGGTGATCATAAAGGGGTTACAGCATCAATGGTTTCAGCCATAAGTAGAACAAAATTGTAGCAAAAGATTTAGTAATAGATAAGTAAAATGTATAGCTGTCATATGCACATGACTGAACTTAGCTTAAGTAAAAACAACTAAAAATGTAACACAGAAACAAGCTTAAGTTTTTATTTTCCAGGAATTCCTTGACAGAATAGAAAGAGTAATATTCTTAGGATCCTTGAAAGCTGCTGCAGCTAAGAATGTCTACTATGCAAATGTTCAGTCACTTCTGAAGTATGGTGTCATTTTCTGGAAAGGTTCTCCAAACAGCCTCAAATTATTCCAAGTTCAAAAGAATAATAATAATCATAGAAGGTGTCACTTCCAGACAATCCTCCAAGCCTCCATGCATAAAGCAGTATGGGATGGAAAAAACCAAATTATTCCTAAAAAAAAATAAAAAAAAAATGAAGACACACACACACACACACACACACACACACACACACACACACACAATATGAAGCAAAAAATGGAACTTTGTACACACCAAACAAAAACCTGTCTCTGCAAAAACGAAGTCCCATATCTGAGAAAATAGATATTTAGACCTTTCTGCATAAGGGTCAAAGAGGTGTGATACAAATGCAGATTCAATTTCCAAGTAGTATTAACTGAGGGAATGCTGCTAACTCTTGGGAATAACCAAATAATATTAACGACAAACAACATTACAGAAACTATGTATTGAGAAGCCAATAGCAGACTTCCCTAGCTACTAAACAGGGGTCAACAAGAGGTTTGCAAGGCTACATCACATGTTACTCAACCCCCGTCCCTCTCCCCCTTCCCTGTTTCTGAGCAATAAATACCCTTCTCAAATCAGAGGAACTACCCCAAAAAACACCACCATATGAAATAAGCGAATAAAAATAAGCAAAGAAGACAACTTTCAATGTTGAACTATCACTTACTTCAACAACTGTTCTAATGGTAAAAATGTAGCATTTAGTTTTTGAACAAGATCCTGAACATGGGCTTTCCATGACAGCTACTATCTACCTGAACGCCTAGAAAATTGAGCTGTTCAGTCTCACGTGCCCAATCTGTGTAAATGAAACACCAGTTTTTGTTGAATTATGTGTTACAAACTCTAAACACTTGGCCTTACTGTGATTTAGCATCAATTTATTTTCTACTTGCCGTGAACTTATTTCTTTAACTGCATATCTTCACTAGCAAGCTAGTGCCATCAGCTAACAGAAATATCTTAGAATTATCTGTTATATTACAAGGTGTATCTTCCTTATACAGGGTGCTCCAAATAAGCTGTTCACCTCATTTCTTTTATACTCCCTTCACCATAAGAGTATACCTGATGTAAACATAGCAGTCATTATTCTTCCATGTCTGCTGGAATCTCATTGGTTTTCATTTCACATTTAGTGGAAGCCAAGTTGTCTGGAGTATATTCAAGTAAAATAATAATATTTAGTGATGTTCATTACACAGGCATCGACCCAGCGATTATACAGAACAACAGTTTTACCAGCGCATTTAACTACGACAGCACTGACATGCCAACTTGTACGGATAAACTGCAGCAACGGGAACTACACTTAAAATGTAGAAAGGTAGGAGCAGAGGAACAACAGAGCTTCAAATATCACTTAGTTTTTAAGCAGGAGGAAATAATATATGCCAAACTGTGTTAATACACTTCTTTGGGGACCAGAAGAAAACTTAATATGACCTTAGAATTAGCTAACAAATTATAGTAATCAATACAGGATAATTTTTCTACCTGAGCTATGAATGACGTACAAGTGTATTGCAGGGATTTGACCATGTAGTTAAAATACTGAAGCCACTGAAAGTATTACTCACTCTCATTTGGCAATCTCTTTAACCCCTTCCAAATTGAAATCTGAAGTACACATTGCAGTACTAGAACTGTAATTTGCTACAACAGGCAATCAACAACAGAATCCGTTAAGCCACTTTTTAACAGTGTTCCACATGCATGTTTCACTACGGAGTAGGAAGCAGCTTTAGCCATTTTAACAATCACAACATAACTGACCTTTGCAGTTGCTGTGACTGTACACTTTTACAGTAATATAGCACTAGGATCTATAATAATGGAAAGTCCAAGTTGGAATTAACAATATAGTTTACAACTCACTGCAAACACATGATGACGAGCTGCAACAGGCACAAAAAAAAAAAAAAAAAGGACACACACATGCAACACTTTAGCTATCGGCTATGGCCTTCTTCAGAAAATAGGACATTTACACAATCACACAGTCCCACAATCGTCATCTACGTGAGGGTGTGTGACTGTGTTTTATGATTGAGTGAATGTTCTGTTTTCTGAAGAAGGCCATGGCCAATAGCTAGTGTTGCATGTGTGTGTGTCTTTCATATGTGCCCGTCGTAGCTCTTCGTCACATCTTTGCGGTGAGTTGTAAACTGTCCTTATTACTGTATTGTAGTAAGATATGTGATACATAAGTGTGAGCTACTTCCAAGAGTGGGACAGCACCAGTCTATGTACACGACATGATCAATAGTATCTGGACACCCCTACAAACATGCATTTTTCATATTAGGTGCCACCTACTGCCCGGTACTCCATATCAGTGACCTCAGTAGTCATCAGACATTGTGAGCAGCAGAATGGGGCACTCCACAGAACTCATGGAGTTTGAATGTCATGAGGTAACTGGGTGTCACTTGTGTCAGTCTGTAGATGAGATTTCCAAACTCCTAAACATCATACAGTGCAAACTTTCACGGCTGGCGTTCGCTTCAGGTAAAACTTCTGGGTTGAGAGTCCGTGGTCCAGATGTAAAACTTCTTCCCAATGTTTCGTCTCCAATTGTGAGAGACATCTTCGAGGGTCTTCCAGCACGCTACTGCCTCTTTGGTCCGAGGGGCTCTCGCATTTATAGAGGACACCATCACACGTCACGTGAGGCTAACTGTGTGGCTATCTATGAATGACATCATCATTCTCGATTAAAAGTGATCGATCGTCATCTTGTTGGTGCAATATTTTATCTAACTTCAGACCTTCTTGTTTTCTGTTAAAATTATTCTGGTGTTTGTGAATCTCTATTGCTTCTCTATACTATCAAAAAATTAGCCGTGAACTTTCAAAGTATTAAAAACACACTTACCGAATTTGCCGCACTGCATGGAAATTATTGTTCTCAGATAGTTTTAGCTACCTAAAGCTGGCTAAATTATGATGTGGCAATTTCAGAAATATTTAGCGAGGCGTGGAATGTATATTGTAAAGATAGATCGGACACAACTGGAGGGGTAGTGGTTATTGCTGTAGGCAAAGATATTGTTTCTACTGAGATCAAGGATGAAAGTAACTGTGAAGTAGTAATAATAATAATAATAATTTCGTGTGACTCATTGGCCTGGTGCAAGTCTTTCAATTGGACGCCACTTTGGTGACTTGCGTGTCCCTAGCCTACCCCAGTTCTCCAACTGGGGAAAGGAAAGGGGACCTACAGCTTAACGTGGAATCTGAACCACGTGTCGTTTCTGGCGACTCCTCACATCGTTGAGGGGTGAAGGATGAGTTAGCCATGTAATATTAGTCAGAGGAGACTTCAACCTTAGAGAGTATAGATTGGGACCTCTCTAGTTACATTTCAGGCGGTACAGACAAGCAGTCTTGCGAGCTACTTTTGGACACATTCTCCAAAAACTGTCTGGAACTATTAAACAGGCAACCCACGTGCATTGGAAATATTTTAAACCTTATAGTTATGAACACGCCTGACCTAATTAACAATGTCTGTGTAGAGACTGGAGTTAATGATCTGATCCTGATATCGTCTTTGCATCGATGGTGACCAAAGTTCATAAAACAATCAAGGGGTCTAGGAGCATGTTTAGTTAGAAAGAGCCGATAAGCAATTGTTAGTATTGCACTTAGAAAATGAATGGACTTTGTTTAGTTCCAGTTCAGTGGATGTAGAGGAATTGTGGACTAAATTTAAATGCATTGTAAATTAAGGGTTAGAGAAATATGTGCCTGTAAAGTCGATTAAGGATAGAAAAGATCCACTGTGGTATTGTAATAATAATGTTAGAAAGCTACTGAGAAAGCAAAGACTTGCAATCTTGGTTCAAAAAAGAACACACAATGATGACAGGCAAAAATTAATAGAGATTTGTGCGTCTATAAAAAGATTGATGCGCAAAGCATACAATAATTATCACAGCCGTACCTTACCAGAAGATCTTTCTGAGAACTTGAAAAAATCCTGGTCCTATGTAAAATCGATAAGTGGATAAAAGCTCACTATTCAGTTACTCGTTGATCATTCTGGGGCAGTAATAGAAAAAAAAAATCAAACAGAAAGCTGAAGTTCTAAATTTAACCTATAAGAAATCTTTCGTGCAGGAGGACCGCACAAATATACCATCATTTGATCAACGCACTAACTCCCAAATGGAGGTCATAGTAACAGGTATTTCCGGTGTAGAGAAGCAGCTGAGAGAGCTAAATATGAAAAAGTCTCCTGGTCCAGATGGAATACCAGTTCGGTTTTACAAATAATAATCTGCAGCATTGGCCCCTTACTTAGTTTGCATTTTTTGCAAATCTTTAATTCAATGCAAAGTTCCTAGTGATTGGAAAAAAGCACAGGTGACTCCTGTTTATAAGAAAGATAAAAGAACTGACCCACATAATTACAGGCCAATATCGTTAACATCCATTTCCTGTAGAATTTTGGAGCATATTCTCAGTTCGAATATAATAAATTTCCTTGAGACGGAAAAGCTTCTTTCTATTAATCAGCATGGGTTTATGAAACATTGTTCATGTGAAACTCAGCTTGCCCTTTTCTCACATGACATCTTGCGAGTCATGGATGAAGGGCAACAGGCGAATTGTGTTTTTCTCGACTTCAAAAGGCATTTGATGCGGTGCCATGCTGCAGACAGCCTACAAAGATACGAGCTTAAGGAATAGGTTCACAGATTTGTGACTGGCTGGAAGACTTCCTAAGTAATAGAACACAGTATGTTGTTCTCGATGGCGAGTGTTAATCAGAGACGAGTGTATCGTCAGGCATGCTCCAGGGGAGTGTGATAGGACCGCTATTATTCTCTATTTTCTACAAATGATCTGATGGACAGAGTAACTTGTAATTTGCGGCTGTTTGATGATGTTGTATGGGAGGGTGTTGTCTTTAACTAACTGTAATAGCATACAGGATGACTTAGACAAAATTTCTAGTTGGTGCGAAGAATGGCAGCTAGCTGTCAATGTAGAAAAATGTAAGGCGATGCGCATGAGTAGGAAAAACAATCCCATAATGTTCGAATACAGCATTAGTAGTGAGCTTCTTGATGCAGTCGCGTTGTTCAAATATCTAGACGTAACATTGCAGAGCGATATGAAATGGAATGAACATGTAAGGACAGTTGTGAGTAAGGCAAACAGCAGACTTCGGTTTATTGGGAGAATTTTCGGAAGATGTACTTCATCTGTGAAAGAGACCCCATATAAAATGCTTGTATGACCACATCTTGGGTATTGCTCAAATGTTTGGAACCCACAGCAGATCAGTTTAAAGGTAGACATATAAGCTTTTCAGAAGTGAGCAGCTAGATTTGATACTGGTAGTTTCGACCAATGCACGAGTGTCACGGAAATGCTCCGGCAACTCAATTGTGGATCACTGGAGGAAAGACAACGTTCTTTTCGTGAATTTCTGTAGAGAAAATTTAGACGTCCAGAATTTGAAGCTGAGTGTAGTACGATCTTGCTGCCACCTGCTTACATTTCGCATAGTGATCACAAAGACAAGATAAGGTAAATTAGGGCTTTTATGGAGGCATATAGGCATTCTTTTTTTCCTCGTTCTATTTGGGAGTGGAATAGGAAAGGAAATACGTAGTAGTTGTATAGTGTACCCTCCGCCACGCACATTGTAATGGATTGAGGAATATGTATGTAGATGTACATGTGTGCATGGAAATACAGTATGATGTCCTAGCTAAAAGTTGTCTCATTGAATTTTATTTCATGGTTTCCATGTTGAAAAATGTGTTCTGCTACTGCTGATTTTTTTGTGTGGCCCAGACGAGAGTTCCTTTTATGTTCAGTTAAGTGGGTGTTGACACTTCTTTTAGTTGCTCCAATATATACTTGACCACAGCTACATGGAATTTTATATACCCCAGGTGTTGCCAGGGGGTGACGTGCATCTTTTGTTGATCTCAAGTATTCTTTAATCATCTTGTAGATCATTTCGACACCATGCTTGGCCAATACTTTCTCCATTCAATCAGTAATTCTGCTAATGTACAGAAGGAAAACTTTTCCAGATGGTTGCTGTTGGGGGCGGGGGACTTCTAGATTCTTCTCTTCTTCAATGGAGGGCTCTATCAATTTCCTTGCCACCATATCCATTTTTCTTGAAGGCCAACCATGATTTAGTTCATTCTCCAAGTAAACTCGCTTACAGATTTTGTTGGCTCTACCCACCAAGGTTTTAATGATACCTATTTTTTTTTTCCTCGGATGATGGTTTGACTCTTTTTGGAGGTATCGATCATCATGTGTGTCCTTTTTATATACCTTATGGTCCAGGGTCCCCTCCTCCCCTTTAATTACCGATATATCCAGGAAGTTGAGTTGGCCATTTCTCCATCCTAAACATCCATAGATACACTCTTTCTGATGTGATAGTGAAGTGGAAATGTGAAGGGACACTTAAAGCATGAACGCGTACATGCTGACTTCATCTGTTGACCAACAGAGACTGCTGACAGTTGAAGAGGGTCGTGCATTGTAATAGGCAACCATCTGCCCAGAACATCAAACAGGAATTACAAACTGCATCAGGATCCGCTACAAGTACTATGACAGGTGGGATGTGAGAAAACTTGGATTAACCCTAAGCTTCCTTCCTTCCTTCCTTCTCCAAGAAACCTTCCAGCACTTGATTGAATGTATGCCTTCAAGAGTGGAAGCTGTCATAAGGCGAAGGGCGAGTGAACACCATATTGAATTCCAGCATTACTGATTATAATGTATATAACCCTTAAAATTCAACTTGTTTGGATAACTGAAAATCGGGATACCAATCACAACTAAGTCTTTCCTTATGCATAATCACGAATATATTCATAAAATGTTAAAATATGACATGAAACTGTTCAATTTCATTAATAGTGACATTATTAAAATCATTCTGTTAAATTGTTTGTTCATAAAAATAAACATAAAATGGACATTATACAATAATGCATTTTTGATTATTATAATTCTAACTAACATTATCTTATGTCTGTCACTGTATACTGACCTGTTTGTAATATTCAACTTATTTCAAAACTGCATAATTACTTTAATTTGGTCATAATTATTATTATTAAAAAACCTGTCTACTGCTCTAATCGTAAATTATTTACGATCTTAATTTCTCTTTTGTTTTGAAATAATAATACTTCCATTGCATTTGTAATAATTTTGTATGTATCTTCTATAAAAAGGATTCATTTATGTTTAATAATATCACTTATTAAATAGTGAATATTAGAACTTCCATGTTCTAGAACCCATAGTTGTATATATAGCCTCTGCATCATTTTGGCATGCACACAGTCTGTCAGTCTTTCGTTTGTCACAAGTCAAGCACAGTCTTACTACAGCCTTCACACAGTCTGAAGATGTATATTTTCTTTGTGTGTGTTAATTATTAATTAAATAAATAACTTGGTTCAACAACACGTTTACATTTAATGGTGATATAGTACATATTATTGTACAGGCAGGCGAGCTACTGGATCTACTGCTGAACAAGAAATAAGGTGATGTATGACATTTATTTATGAAACACTATTAAACGATGAAGAACACCACAAACATGTAAGTCATTTTCAGCCACATGACCATATACTTTTGATCACATAGAGTGTCCTCCGGATACTGACTAATTGTCTCTCTTTGTTTGTTTTACATGTAACCTCCAAAGTATCCTACCCATACCACCAAGAGTAGCCTTTCGCCATCTGCCCAACCTGTGAAATATCCTTGCTCAACCTAACAACATCCCTAAACCACCCTCCCTGGTTAATGGATCCTAACCCAGTTACCAATCCTACTGCAAAACCTGTCCCATTCATCCTCCTACACATTTACCAATTGACA
Source organism: Locusta migratoria (assembly GCA_026315105.1). Taxonomy (NCBI): domain Eukaryota; kingdom Metazoa; phylum Arthropoda; class Insecta; order Orthoptera; family Acrididae; genus Locusta; species Locusta migratoria. The sequence continues at coordinate 29,307,653 of CM048754.1, read as the reverse complement.
TATATTCACTGGACAGCCTTTTATGTTGGTATGACCACAAACAAACTGAATTCTCCCAGACCAGTTGTTCGCCTGAGGGCAACCAATATCCTGTGGCAGAGCATGCTGTCCAATATGACTCCAGGGACCTCGGCACATGTTACACCACATGTGCCATCTGGACACTACCATCTAACACCAGTCCCTCAGAGCTTCACTGATGAGAATTTACCCTCCAACACATCCTCTCCTCCTGGCCTACTTGAACCTCTCCCCTCCACCATCCTCAACTCACTTATTCATTTCTCACCCAATCCCTTGTTGTCATTATGTATTTGTGTATGTCTTTCTATAACTTTCCTTTTCAATTTACTTTCTCCTTTGATCCTTACTCGCTATTATGCAGTTTACTACTCATTACTTCTTGCCTGTCTTCTTTGGTTTACTACTGACATGGCTCAATACTTATCACGCAATATCTCTGACTTCCACATATCGTCCTTAACGCCATCCTTATCTCACGGCGTAGGTTGTGACCAACTCTTCCCTTATATAACTTTTTTAATCCCCCTGAACTATTACAGGTGTTGGTATATATCTGATGTTGTTCTTTATTGATCACTGTAACAGTTCTTCAGGTAGAGTTCAGCCTAGCACCAGTTGATATATATATATATATATATATATATATATATATATATATATATATATATATATATATATATGTGTGTGTGTGTGTGTGTGTGTGTGTGTGTGTGTGTGTGTGTGCTCCTTCGCCTGGTGAGTAATCTTTGTCTATTTTTGATATTTTATTTTTCCTGCTAGGAATTTTTCGTCTTAATATTCATATATATATATATATATATATATATATATATATATATTACTCACCAGGCGAAGGAGCACAGGTGTAACAGCATCACAAATAAATGAATACACACACACACACAAACGCAAGCTTTCGCAGCCTAGCTGCTTCGTCAGGCAGAAGGGAAGGAGAGGGAAAAGGAAATGATGAGGGTTTTAAGGGAGTGGGTAAGGAGTCATTCCAATCCTGGGACAGAAAAGACTTCCTTTGGGGGGAAAAAAGGAGGGTAAACAAATACACACACACCCACACATTTACACAGACACAAGTACACTTAGGCAGACATACTGTAGAAAGCAAAGAAGTTAAGAAGTTAGACAGCATCTTTGCTTTCTACAGTATGTCTGCCTAAGTGTACTTGCGTCTGTGTAAATGTTTGGGTGTGTGTGTATTTGTTTACCCTCCTTCCCCCCCCCCCCCCCCCCCCAAGGTAAGTCTTTCCTGTCCCGGGATTGGAATGACTCCTTACCCACTCCTTTAAACCCTCATCATTTCCTTTTCCCTCTCCTTCCCTTCTGCCTGACGTAGCAGCTAGGCTGCGTTTGTGTGTGTGTGTGTGTGTGTGTGTGTGTGTGTGTGTCTGTGTGTTTATTTGTTTATTTGTTGCTATCACTGCCTGTGCTCCTTCGCCTGGTAAGTGGACTTCATCTATTTTTTACGATATATCTTCCATTGTTGAAGACTAAGTCTTGTTTTGCTGCAATGAATTCCTGTGCAGAAGCAGTATTAAGGAAATTTCTTCATTAGTTGTAATATCCATAAAGTTTTTTTTTTTAATTATATATTCTTAAAGTATATTCACTGAATAAAACTTCACATTGTAGAAGCAACTTATAATTCACTGTTTATTATAGTGATAAACTATATAGACTGACATCCAAAAAGTTAATACATGCTTAATACCTTTTTGGCAGAAAAAGAAACAATTAATCAGTCTTTTGTTTTCAGTATACTCTGTACACTGTTTATTCATTGAATACATGGGCTGGGACTTCTCTGACTGGGTTTTAAATGGCTTCTTTGCCTACTTGCTGCTGCAGCATCTGCCAGAATCTGAAACACAGATTCTGGTGGCAGATTAAGATATCAAGGTTTGGGTATCTCAAGGTGATGAAAAAAAAAATGGCGTTTGGTTTGCGTCACTACACCCCTACCCGCCAAAGGAAAGTACAGCACATTAGCCATAGTGTATAGTAGCGCTACTATACTCAGATTTGATACCTATATAATGATGTACTTGAATGTATTACCTAGACAAAGTAGTCAGCACAGTAGCTTGACAGTACAGAATACTTAGTGCCTGAAAGCAATAGTGTGATTGTACCATGTAAGGTAAGATAGCGGTCTGTCTTTCTCCCTTTCACAGATGCATCTAGTTTTTGAACTGTCATATTCCACACACTTTTTGTCTCTTCTAATAATGTACTGATAAGTCCTACAAGTGCGCCTCGGTTGCACAGTGGTAGAGTGCCAGATTACAAATCCAAAGGTCGCGGGTTCGATCCCCACCAGGTCCTCGGATTTTTATCTGTCACTTTCCACTTCTTTCACCTCTGGCGGTATTGTTCATGTGAAAAATACTGAGTAGCACTGTGGTTCGGAACCCATGTTAAACTGTAGGTCCCCCTATTACTGGCTGGGTAAGTCAGTTCGAAGGTCGGAGGAAGGCAACAGCATACCACCTCCAAACAGGACCATGCCTAGTAAAGCACTGTGGTGTTCAAACCAATCTTCGGATTGTTGACTGCTTTATATATAAGTCCTACAACTGAAAATGCATGGACTGCTGAGTGTCCCTTTCTATGAATCACTGGATCAGTAGAACTGTGAAGTTACATCAAATGGAAAAACTTACTCCTCTCCCCCCCCCTCCCCACCCCCGTGACACAGCTGATCCGTGGTGGGGCACCGTCCCTACACTGCGTGGGTTCTCTGGCGCCACTTGCCACAACTATCGACAGGATCCGCCTTCAGGCTGGAGTATCTTTGCCTTATGTGTGGACATTTTGGAATTTTGCCGAGGGCTGGCAGTTGACGTTTGAACTCCAAGCGGGTGTTTTGGCCGACAGGACAGGTTGAGGCGACAGTCTTTGTTTTGTGTGGAACTGTGGTGTCCGCTGTGGATTGCTACCGCTAAACAGTGTTTAGATATTGAGAGAACTGTGTCCATATTCGAATGTTGTCGCCACTTGTCACCGAAGTCGCCAACTCTGCTGAAATTTCTATCATGTTATTTTAAAGTGTGGAGCACTAATTTTGCTAGGAGCAGCTCCTTAGATTCCAGGAAGCTCCTGACAGAAGATGAGTGTGTTCCTTTAATATTAAGTATAATAACTATACTGTGCACGTGTTATTACTGTTGTTGACATTGGTGCCGAGTTGTTACAGTTTGTTTTCCTTTAGAGCTCAGGTCTGGCTTTCACTAAATTAACTGAAGAGTCCCACTATCCTCGTATATTGGCTAGCACTGATCTGGTAGTATTGACCATCTCATTTGTTGAGGCATATGTTGTGGAATCAAAAAAGGTGATTACTCTTGCAGAAGTGCTGTGCTATGTCGGTGGCATCTCTGTGGTGCATGTGCATTTATAATGTGAAAGAAGAAGTTGCTTACTTGCAAACCATAAAAGAAAAATCTTCCAATTAAGCAGTAAATCTTTATTTGTGAGTAAGTTGTGCTTGCCGAGTCAAGTATGTGAAGGGTGTATGTGTAGCTGCACTGTTGATCTTTTAGTTGGCCAGAAGTTGTTACTCATATTAAATGAATTGGAAGGGCCATAGTTTTAAGATTTGAGATATGTATGTGATTTATGTTGTCCTTGGTAAGAAACTGCCCTCACTGAAATTATTTTTACAGGTTCCACTGCTTGTGGGCCCTGTGTCCAGTTGTTTGGCACATCAGCACCGCGGTGACACCTGGCTCGTCGTAGCAAGTGTGACGAATCCCTCTGTTGCCGATCCCTGGCTGCATCCAGGCGAACTGTGTCTGTATTGCAGGACAAAGTTCTATTCACAGGATGCCGGGGGATGGTGAGGTGCACATTATTTAAAAAAAAAAAAAAAATAAATAAATAAATAAATAAATAAATAAAAATATATATATATATATATATTTCCTCTTTTTCCTGAAGAAGCTGCCAGTGGTGGCGAAAGCTTGTATGTGTGTTTGTGTGTGATTTTATTTATTTTATTTGTTTCTATCGACGAGCCGGTCTTTTTGGTAAGTCATCTGTTTTCTATTTTTATTTATTTATTTATATATATATATATATATATATATATATATATATATATATATATATATATATTAAGACGAAAAATTCCTAGCAGGAAAAATAAAATATAAAAAATAGACGAAGATTACTCACCAGGCGAAGGAGCACAGGTGTGACAGCATCACAAATAAATAAATGAATACACACACACACACACACAATCGCAAGCTTTCGCAACCCAGTTGCGTCTTCAGGCAGTAGGGAAGGAGAGGGAAAAGGAAATGATGAGGGTTTTAAGGAAGGGGGTAAGGAGCCATTCCAATCCCGGGAGAGGAAAGACTTACCTTGGGGGAAAAAATGGAGGGTAAACAAATGCACACATGCCCACACATTCACACAGACACCTGTGGTGTGTGAATGTGTGGGCATGTGTGCATTTGTTTACCCTCCATTTTTTCCCCCAAGGTAAGTCTTTCCTCTCCCGGGATTGGAATGGCTCCTTACCCCCTTCCTTAAAACCCTCATCATTTCCTTTTCCCTCTCCTTCCCTACTGCCTGAAGACGCAACTGGGTTGCGAAAGCTTGCGATTGTGTGTGTGTGTGTGTGTATTCATTTATTTATTTGTGATGCTGTCACATATATATATATATATATATATATATATATATATTAAGACGAAAAATTCCTAGCAGGAAAAATAAAATATAAAAAATAGACGAAGATTACTCACCAGGTGAAGGAGCACAGGTGTGACAGCATCACAAATAAATAAATGAATACACACACACACACACACACACACACAATCGCAAGCTTTCGCAACCCAGTTGCGTCTTCAGGCAGTAGGGAAGGAGAGGGAAAAGGAAATGATGAGGGTTTTAAGGAAGGGGGTAAGGAGTCATTCCAATCCCGGGAGAGGAAAGACTTACCTTGGGGGGAAAAATGGAGGGTAAACAAATGCACACATGCCCACACATTCACACAGACACAAGTACACCTAGGCAGACATACTGTAGAAAGCAAAGAAGTTAAGTTATTGAAGTTAAGAAGTTAACTTCTTTGCTTTCTACAGTATGTCTGCCTAGGTGTACTTGTGTCTGTGTGAATGTGTGGGCATGTGTGCATTTGTTTACCCTCTATTTTTCCCCCCAAGGTAAGTCTTTCCTCTCCCGGGATTGGAATGGCTCCTTACCCCCTTCCTTAAAACCCTCATCATTTCCTTTTCCCTCTCCTTCCCTACTGCCTGAAGATGCAATAATAATCAATTATCTTGGATTCTGAAATTCGATGAGCTAGCCGATCTGTGTTTTGGTTGAAGTCTTGATCCAGGTTTACTTCGGAGCTACATTCACTTAAATGAAATGGTGGTAGACAAATGATGAAAATGACAAACTCACCTATTTAAACTTTTCTGAATAAATGTTTTATTGCCTTGCTGCATTTTTTTTAAATGTTGCACAGTTAAATTTTCATACAACCAGAAAAGAAACACCTTGTCAGGAACACAGCCCAATATAATCTAACACAATATTGCCCCTCCCCAAACATTTGAGAGAGTACTGCATAAACATGAAAATAACTATATTCCATAAATTTTATTTATATTTTAAACAAAGATCATAAATAGGTTATAAATATTTTCTGAAATTACTTTTCATAATAACAATACATTTTGTTAACTTGGTTGTACACAGTTACTGTAATTCTGTTTAAACTAGGCATATAAATAACAAGTGTGAACATGACTTTATAAATTTTCATACTAGGCCTACTGAAATTAAGGGTTCTATATATGATTTTTGCACAGGTAAGTCAATAGTTTGTAATTAGCGTACTGGTGTTTTGTTTTTTAGACTTGTAATTGTAATATATTTCAGTTTGTGGTTTAAATTTTTATAAATATGGATTTGTATAAAGTCATAGTAGTTTTGTCTATTTCAAAGATAGTTTCTTAGTACCAAATGAATTACTAATTTTAGCATGTGAAAAATGATCAGTATTTAATTTAGGATCCAGTGATATATGAAACATGGTCTGCCGTAAATTATTTAAATAAAAGGTATATATTTAATAATGTTGTGCAATAGTTATAACATGTAGTAGTGTTGTTTTTATACAAATACATATCTTTTTAGGCTCGGCATATTCCGTAACTAAGTGTAATTCATTTTTAGTGCTTGTAGTTATTATTTATGAAAGTATAAAATTTGAAAATTACGTAAAAAGGATGGCCAAAGTTATGTTTAAATCAACGTACTATTTCTTAAACATGTTCTACTAATAGTGTTAATTGTATTTCAAACTGAACGCGAAAATCTGATATTTTACATGTCCAGTAGTGAAGTTTTATTTAGCTGTCTGATATTTTGTGTTTGTGATGTTGGTAACGAATTTGTAGGGAGCGCGCAACATAGCAGAAACGTTACACACCCCTACATAGTGTACCTGAAATGTAAAAGGTGTAAAACATGTGTACTTCTTGAATTAACTTTCAAAATGTGCAATCCACACAAATGGTGTAAATACTAACAAAATATTGAAATAAATAAATAAATTGAAACATTTTTCCAACAACTGCTTTAAATGTTGATCAAATAAATAAAAGATTATAACCCCCTGTGAGTAGTTAGCAGTGGCAGTGGTTAAGTAATATCATAGTTCACATCAAGCATGAAAATGTAAGTAGTATGTGTCACTTCTCAACTGATCCATCAAAATGTGTCAAATTTTTCCCAAATCGGGGAAATTTTTTTAAAAAAAATGAAAATTTTTTAAACTGCCAAACTACACCCACTCTCAAGGCAGTAATCAAGAGAGGGTGGAATAATACACTGCCATTAACTTACGTCCATGGCCAAGGCAAGTAACCGACTCTCAAACGGCTACATAAGCAGAAAGAGATTCTGGTTGTGTTTACTTATATTTTGTTTAACAATTTAGTGTTCATAAGGTATTACGATACGCTACTAAGTTACATAGATATGATCTTCGAAATGAAATGTATGTATTAATGGTAACCACCTTACCAAGAGTTACAAGATGCAACTGGCAACTTGACTCCTTAGTTCCGCAGAAGTAAAAATATCAACACATAGGATCATATTTGAACTGACTGTTCCAATCAACTTAACACAGTGCCACTGTGTTGTCAAAAGGCAAACAGTCACCCCCCCCCCCCCCTGCGGTAACTCAAATTACAAAGCAATGATGTCTAGTAGTGGTTGAAAATGAGTGAAAAACATATAATAGAAGTGGACACAAATGAAAAAAGCTTTGAAGGTCTGTACATGTAGACAGTTAACAGTGTAAAACCTCATAATTATATTACACAAAAGTCAAAACTGACATATGGTCTGCCTGATCATGTTCAGATACAGTACCATATCAGAATTAAACACCCTGTAATCAACTGAAAGTTGATACACAAAGCTTGCATACATAGGCAAGTCAGCAAGTGTGTCATGAACTAAACAAGAGGTGTTCAACATGAAAACATAATATATTCAAGTTTGATTATAATAATAAGAGTAATATGAAATCTGTAACAGTTCATTGTTTGTGTCATAATTGAATTCACATGTTCAGAAACTGCTTAAATGTTCTGCAAGCATGCACTTGGAAAGTGCACAAAATATATCATTTTCATTTCACACATCATAGTTGATAACATAGGTGTTTCTTGTGTATTAAGGTACACGTCTGTACACAAGACAGTATGACCTTACATCATGAATATGTGCAAGTATGCATGACAAAATATTCCAAGTACATAACTTGTAAAAAATTAATAGCTTCATCATGTAATTAATTTGATAAAGTTTGTATGATTGTAAACTTGAAAAATAAAAATGAAAATTAAAATTTGCATAAGCCAAAGCTGTGTAATATGTACAACATACGGTAGTATGGTCATCTTAAATCAGTATCCTGAATTTTCTTTTAAGCTGTAAGCTCAAGGATAGAAATTGCATTTTACATCAGTCAACACTTGTGTGTCCTCCCATGCTTGTAGTCACTTTTGTACTACTTAATAGGAAGTCCCTCTTGACACATCAAAGTACAACACAAAATCAACCAACAACACAAAAATGATTCACAGTTAGAGTTTGAAAAAAGATAAAGAATTAGAACTGTAATGCACTGTGGACGTGATTAAAAGATTGATCACAGTACATACCTGAGGTAAGCATTTTCTTATATGCAATGACATTTCAAGCCATAAACAAATAATAAACACTTCAACATACCTTTGATTATGCATTATGAGGTTAATAAATTAAGGTGTGTAAATCTGCACATACACATGCATTATATGCTATATTTGCATGCCATATTCATAAATGGTGTCAAAATTATCAAATATCTTCCCACTGGGTTTCAGAGTAAGAGCAAGATAGGAGTTTACAAGACATTAATTATCTTTCCTGTAGGTAGGTTTTAAATGCATTAACATTCTGAGACCGATCGACTTTATGGATTGTGGATAAACAAAACTATAAGCATACAGCTAAGGGTTTCAATCATTTCAAAAGGCTCAATATATATCTGTAGATAAACTTCAACTATGATCTTAACGAATGGACTACACACATAGTAAAACATTACTTGGTTTTTAGGTTCAGTTAATAGATGTTTTTAAACATCATCAAAATTATGCATCTTACTGTAATAACAACTTCAGTTGACAATAGACAGAAGGTATAAATTCATATTCATTTTCACTTATTTCTTTACCTAACACTTCAGTAGATGACTTAACATTTATATCAGGGTTTGGAGTTAATATTTCTCAGTACATTTAACACTATCATTTTAAGATTCCTCAGCAGTCTCACACAGAGATCCTGAAGTCTTTCGCTCCAACCTTTTTGGCGCCTTCTCCTTTAGTTAAGTTTTATTTTCCTACTCTTTCCGCCTTGAGAGAGGTCGTGGACGACAGTCAGAGGCCACTGAGGCGTGTTTAGTTATCAGTCTTAAAGATTTTAATACTTCTCATGTAAAAGTTCACATTTAATTTAATTTTTTTCTTATTTATATTTTATTAATGAACTTTGTCATTTGTCTTTTTTTTGTAAGATAGTGTCTCTAGCCTGAGTAAGTGAAATTGTAATTTTTATGTTTTTCCTTCGCATCCTGCTATTTCACATTTTGGTTAATCAAGTTTAAAGCTATTTTAAAGGTTGGTCCTTGCTCTGGGCAGTTATTTGTTAATGAAGTTTAAGGATAATGTAAAGTTTTTTATTATTATTATTGTATGCACTGCCCAATTGTCAATCTCATGTTAAAGAGTTGTCAGGGGATGTTCGTTTGATAATGTTGTTGTGCTTTTTGATGTATTATTGTTAAATAGATTATTATTAAATAGAATGACAAATGACACATGTTTGGTCTCGCCCTTCCAAGTAGTTTCATAATATACCTTTCTTGATTTCGAAAACCTGACCTCAACAGCATCAACTTTAACTCTACAGTCCAAGTCTCTCTGTAGGTGCTGTCATATGTTTTACATCTATTATGAATTGGCACTGAGCTAGTCTGTTTTGAGAGTTATGTTCATTAAGATTCAAAAACCTACACAGTTTAAAGTGCCAGTTTCCAGGTGGGGGAGGTGTGGGGGGCTCTGTTCAAATTTTCCTGGCGGTTAATGACTTTTGCCAGTCTGCTGCTCCAAGCTTGTGTGGGGGGGGGGGGGGGTCTTTTAAGGTGGTTTTCCATCTTCTTTGCCAAATGCAGGCTGGTTCCCCTGTTCCACTTCATTTACAGTATGCCAGCAGTTGCTGTCCAAACAATTTCTCCACTTATGTGTCTCCTTGTGCAACTCATCAGAATGTATGTGTGGTGAGCAACAATGGGTCCTTTTAAGCTAGGTAAGTGTAGATAATAATAGGTATATTCACCTTCTGTAAGTAACACAAGAGACATTCAAATCAATAACCTTCCTTTTACAATGTGTTTACATCTTAACAGCTTTTAATTATTGGCATGAAAATCTAATACTGCTCACGTTACAATTATCACACTTATAAGGGGACAAAGAGGCAGGATAACTGGAGCTATGCAGTTACAAAATAAAAATAATGCTGCATTGCAAACAGACTGTCAGTGACTGGTTTCTCTGAAAAATAATATTGTCATCAAGTTAAAGCAGTAGCTATGTAATACAACTGAGTAGCAGACACTTTCATTTAATTTATTTGTTTAAATTTAGCTATTATAAGCATAAATAGCTTAAAAGGATTTCTTTTTTAGAAGGATAGGTTGCTTACTCCCCACTGACATCCAATGAGCTGCAAACAGGCACAAATAATAGAATAAAACTTGTAGCTTTTGGCCGTTAAAGGCTTCGTCGGCTAGAGACAAACACACATCCCCACACTCTCAGTGATGTGTGTTTCTCTCTAGCTGATGGAGGCCTTAATGGCCAAAAACTACAAGTTTTATTCTATTATTTGTTCTTTTCTGCAGCTCATTGGATGCCTCTGTGCTGAGTAAGCAACCTTGTCTTCTAAAAAAATATTGTTGAATCCTTCCTGTAATTTCCATTGTTCCATTGTTTGATCATGATATCGTCATAGCGTCGATGGTCACCAAAGTTCATAAACCAGTCAAGAAGGCTAGGAGCGTGTTTTTGTTGGGAAAAGCCGACAAGCAAAGGTTACGATCGCACTTAGAAACTGAATGGGCATCGTTTAATTCTGCGACTATGGATGTAGAGGAATTGTGGACTAAATTTAAATGCATTGTTAATGAAGGGTTAGAGAAATATGTGCCAGTAAAGACGATTAAGGATGGAAAAGATCCACCGTGGTATAATAATAATGTTAGAAAGCTGCTGAGAAAGCAAAGGCTGTTGCACTCTCGATTCAAAAAAGAACACGCAAATGATGACAGGCAAAAGTTAGTAGAGATTCGTGCGTCTATAAAAAGATCGATGCGTGAAGCATACAATAATTATCACAGCCATACCTTAGCAAAAGATCTTTCCGAGAACCCTACGTAAAATCGATAAGCGGGTCAAAGCCCACTGTCCAGTCACTAGTTCATCATTCCGGGGCAGTAATAGAAGAAAGCAAACGGAAAGCTGAAGTTCTAAATTTAACCTTTAAGAAATCTTTCACGCAGGAGGACCGCACAAATATACCATCATTTGATCAACGTACTAATTCCGAAATGGGGGACATAGCAATAGGTATTTCCGGTGTAGAGAAGCAGCTGAGAGAGCTAAATACGAAAAAGTCTGCTGGTCCGGATGGAATACCAGTTCGGTTTTACAAAGACTATTCTGCGGCATTGGCCCCCTACTTAGCTTGCATTTACAGCGAATCTCTAATTCAGCGCAAAGTTCCTAGTGATTGGAAAAAAGCGCAGGTGACTCCCGTGTATAAGAAAGGAAAGAGAACTGACCCATACAATTACAGGCCAATATCGTTGACATCGGTTTCATGTAGAATTTTGGAGCATATTCTCAGTTCGAATATAGTAAATTTCCTTGAAACGGAAAAGCTTCTTTCCATGAATCAGCACGGGTTTAGGAAACATCGTTCATGTGAAACTCAGCTTGCACTTTTCTCACATGACATCTTGCGAGCCATGGACGAAGGGCAACAGGCGGATTGTGTTTTTCTCGACTTCAAAAAGGCGTTCGACACGGTGCCACACTGCAGACTGCTAACGAAGATACGAGCTTATGGAATAGGTTCACAGATTTGTGACTGGCTGGAAGACTTCCTAAGTAATAGAACGCAGTACGTTGTTCTCGACGGCGAGTGTTCATCAGAGACGAGTGTATCGTCAGGCGTGCCCCAGGGGAGTGTGATAGGACCGCTATTATTTTCTATCTACATAAATGATCTGATGGACAGAGTAAGTTGTAATTTGCGGCTGTTTGCTGATGATGCTGTGGTGTATGGGAGGGTGTCATCTGTAACTGACTGTAATAGCATACAGGTTGACTTAGACAAAATTTCTAGTTGGTGCGAAGAATGGCAGCTAGCTCTCAATGTAGAAAAATGTAAGGTGATGCGCATGAGTAGAAAAAACAATCCTATAATGTTCGAATACAGCATCAGTAGTGAGCTTCTTGATGCGGTCGCGTCGTTCAAATATCTAGGCGTAACATTGCAGAGCGATATGAAATGGAACGAGCATGTAAGGACAGTTGTGAGTAAGGCAGACAGCCGACTTCGGTTTATTGGGAGAATTTTGGGAAGATGTACTTCACCTGTAAAGGAGACCGCATATAAAACGCTTGTACGACCACGTCTTGAGTATTGCTCAAGTATTTGGGACCCGCAGCAGATCGGTTTGAAGGAAGACATAGAGGCGGTTCAGAGGCGAGCAGCTAGATTTGTTACCGGTAGGTTCGACCAATGCGCGAGTGTCACGGAAATGCTCCGGCAACTCAATTGGGGATCGCTGGAAGAAAGACGACGTTCTTTTCGTGAATTTCTGTTAAGTAAATTTAGAGGGCCGGAATTTGAAGCTGAGTGTAGTACGATCTTGCTGCCGCCTACTTACATTTCGCGTAAAGATCACAAAGACAAGATAATTGAAATTAGGGCTCGTACGGAGGCATATAGGCATTCTTTTTTTCCTCGTTCAATTTGGGAATGGAATAGGAAAGGAAATGCCTAGTAGTGGTACAGTGTACCCTCCGCCACGCACCTTACGGTGAATTGCGGAGTATGTATGTAGATGTAGATGTAGATGTAAAAGACTGTGACTCGTTGTGATGTGTGGTGAGTAGCAAACTATTCTTTTCAAAATAATGTTGCTAAAAAGGGTAATTACAGTGATACTAAGTTTTTATGATCCAATTAAGCATGCTTTTTAGTTGTACCACATCACTGTAGCTGCCGTAGAACAATCCTATTCAGCAAGCACCTATAGAAGCCCAATCTATCACGCTCGCTTGCTGCCTGTGCGGTGAGCAGTCACAGTAAAATGGGACGATCAGGACACAATTACATAGTGCAGCGCAAGTTCCTGCTGATGTATGACAGTAGGTAGTTTTGGCGTACCCTATCCACAAACGTAGATACTTACTGCACTGAGTTTGAAGTGCGGTGAAGCTCTTTTTTTGTATTAATTGATGGAAATAGCTTTTGGCAAGGTTAGGTACTTCAAAGGGAAGGTCCACCACACCAACAGCATTGCATAACCCATTATTGCAGGATTCCTATATGTTTATGGCATACGGTATTATGGTGTGTCATGATGCCTTGTGTGCTTGAAAGCTCTCATCACAACCAGAAAATTCAATTTACAAAGACATTATGATATCTTCCACGCAAAAGATTATGGACTCTTGAATGGGGAAGAACAAGAAGCACAGCTGCAAGAGTTAAAGAAATCTCTCTTAAGTGCTGTTACTTAAGTATGTATTTCTCACAGGAGTTGAGAAATAATAGTCTGAATAATTTTCTATATCATTTGTAGTATGAAATTGTATTTTGTTTTCAGGAGGAACACTTAAAAAATGTATCTTCAGTTCGAACAAGTTAGCTTATTGCTTACCAGATTGCCAAAGCAATGCACAGTTACACTGAAAGAGAGTTTTATTTGATATCTGCAACTGAGCATATAGCCCCTGAGGGACTTTAAAAGAGTTTATAGCAGCAGTCTCTCTTGTTCAACAGCTGAATTCAGACTTGAAGAAATAGCTTACAACATCTTGAAAAGGTACTGGTTCTTGCAAATACATATATTGCTCTCTCTCTCCTTTTTTTTTTTTTTTTTTTTTTTTTTTTTTTTTTTTTTTTTTTTTTTTTTTTTTTTTTTTTTTTTGCGCTAGATGAATCTACAAATGTTTCTGGTACTACTCACTGCCTCTATGGATGGCCAAAATATCGGTTACTTGGCACTTCCACGAGACATGCTAAAAATATTGCCCGTTCCACATGAGATTTTTGCAATACATTCCATTCTCACCAAGAGCATTTACTCGCTACAATTGTTAACATGAGGAACTTGCTTCATCCGTGGTTGTTTTTGTAACTAATTTATGTATCCTACGAGGTGTTGGATTCAGTGTGATAACCCATTTTAGATTAGACATGCAGGGAAAGAACATTCTAATGTCTCTCTCTCTGCAGGGGATAAATGTGTAGGGTAAAACCATGTTCATTTCAGAGATGTATCACTGTATTCAACCACTAGAATGTTGATGTGTTGTGATGTGTGCTGGTACAAATAAAAGTTAAGTGAATATTGAATCAGAATCCACAGTTTTTAAATGCCTGATTATAACAATTAATTATAATAATACTGCCTCATATTGGGTTTGGTATTTCAAGGAACAAGAAGGCTTTGGTACTTTAGAAACCCATGCTGAGATTTGGTTGTGATATCTACTCATACATTCAAGAAATAATGCAAATACTGCAAGCTGAGGTAAAGAAGGAAAACATATTAAAAAAGCAGGAGGAGACTGTAAGCTCCTATTAATGGATATATTTCTGAACATTTCAGTTTTATGTGCCAATAGTAGTTAATAATAAATAATCTTTATCCATGCACATGGATACACCAAACAAGATATTTCCTATTTTTTCTTTCTTACAAAACCAAAAATTTCATTTGTTTATTCCCTTCTTAAAATAACATTCTCAATGATGTAAGTCAATGTGGCCAAAAACAAAAATAAAATAATGAAATATTTCTACCAACAGTTACAGACCAATTAATAATGGTATGTTTAGCCTATGAAGTGAAGTCCACGGAAAAGTAGGCAGGTACCAAACACACAAAACGGAGAGGAAACACATAATTGACTGAAATATAAATTTTGGGTGTTGTATAACTTTTCACATAGTGATTAGTCCTGTCACAAATTTATAAAAAAAAGGCAAAGAAAAAGTGTAGTCAAGGATTAGACCTAGTGTCCAGAAACCACAGATTCTATCATTACATATTTTTAAAAAATTTCACACTGATTGAGGATGTGAGAAAATCTTTTATCATATTTTCAGTGTCAAATAGTTCATGTATTTTGCTTTGCAGCAATTAAGATTAGATTACCTGAGTACAATATTATCACACACCACAATCTTAAACATCTTGCATCTGATAGAAATTATTTATTAAAATACTTGTTTGAATGTTAGAAATAAATTTATTCTATTATTTACTGTATTGTCACATCAGATTCAACCATATTTTATTAATACACATTTTTGAAAGAATGGACAAAATACAGAAGTACAAAAGTAGAAACAACAGCAGCATGTACAATCTATTACTAGCAGCAGTGAAAAAATTGCCACATTTACATTACAAAT
This sequence comes from Locusta migratoria, assembly GCA_026315105.1. Taxonomy (NCBI): domain Eukaryota; kingdom Metazoa; phylum Arthropoda; class Insecta; order Orthoptera; family Acrididae; genus Locusta; species Locusta migratoria. The sequence goes on along the minus strand of CM048754.1, from coordinate 29,292,311 downwards.
AAAATTACATAGTCATATTAAATGTATTCATAAATAACACAAAGATTCTGATGACATGGAAATATTGATGGATAAAACAAACATAATAATTATATCAAATATAAAGCACCTGTTGACTTTAATTATTTATAAAAATAGTTGAACACAATAAAATAGAGTACATACCACATTCTACTCTTTCTACTGAAATATTGTTAGGATTTAAACATCAAAGTTTACTAGTGAGGATAAAGAGGTTAAACTACCATCATCCAGTCTCCCTTGTGTAAATGGCATGTGATATTTAAGTAACACATATAAATATACAGTGAACAGAACTAAGAGAGGTAAAGATACACTGGGGGAGGGGGGGGGGGGGTGTAAAGTTCATTCAGTAGACAATGTCACATTCAATGTAATTATCTTCATCGCTCAATCACTGAATAACTTGCCATATATGAATGTCAACATGTAATAAGCCTGACATTTTTATGTCCAAATACACATTCTAAATCTGAAGTGGCCCCACAAATGAACAACAGTCTATCACATGTAGAGTATACAAGCAAGACAAACAAACTCCATCTCCTCTGGTACAAGACCTGTTCACTGAGAGAGTAGCTTCTATCTGCTGCCACGTGGTGTTCCCCTGTGTCCACCTGGAAAAGCTGGTGCATATGTGCAACTGATTTCTATGTAGAGTGCAAGTCCAAATATATGCTTCAATAGATGCTTCCAAAGCAGGAAATGGTATCCAGTTGCTGACAGACAACAAGATGACATCAGCTATGATTGTACAGGAGTGTCTCAGAAAAAAATTTTATTGACCACTCTATGAGTGCACTTACAACTGTAGATTCCATTTTTGAGTTCACCAATGAATAATTTCAAATACAGACCAAAGTTGCATACTGGAAGCTGTTTTCCTGTACACAAAGCTTCTGTTGTTGCTATCCAAGCACCAGCTTGCATACTTTGCTTTAGGAACCTGGTGAACCTTAGTATTAGATTAGAAGAAAGAATGCAGCTGCAGAATCCTACAGTGGGCTCACGAGGAGACCACTTGGGTATCGCATTTTAGATTTTTTTTTACATTTATTTTCGTGAAGTTCAGAACAGAAATAACAATCAGCCAAAGTCATTTCATGCAACTCTCAAAAATTCTCGAGAAAATATGCTTTGAAGTTCTGCAAGTAGGAAGAACCAATAATTGAAACAGTTTCAACATCTGTGTAGCTTCGATGGTAGCGTTCTAGCTTTACAAACAAAAGGTCCATGGTTTGATTCCTGCAGTGACTGATTTTTTTTCTTGTGTTTGAATATGTACACAATTTTAATACCTAATGTTAGTTTTTATGAAAATACATTTTTTTTAAACTTGTAATTTTCCAAATATTATAAAAGGTAATTAATAATGATGGTTTTGTGGAGGTTTATAGGATTGGGTCGGATAAGACACGAGACACTCCAACTTTTATACACTGACTTTATTATTACACATTTACACCATACAATATTCAGGCAGGAACTGGTGTTTCCGCTTCCTTGCAGCAAAGACCTTTCGTAACACACAAAGATACTACACTTGTCCAGTGTTGTTTAGTATCGATCCCCACATAGCCCTCCCTCGGGAGTATGGAGTACAGAAAAAAAACTTAAAAGATTAAAATTACACAGCTGGTAGGGGATGCAGAAAGGTGACTGGCAGCTCTTGTGCATCCTCAGGTAGGGGGCAGTTGGTGGGTGACCGTGGGGCAAAACCCGGCACGGTAGTATCGAAGTCCTCGAGGGTGGATGGCGGGCGAATCCGACGTCCGAATCTTGACGATTGTTGTGGGGGGCCTCGATGGTCAGCTGGGAACCGCACAATGACGGTTCCGTTCGGGCGGATGAACGCACGTAGATTGCCTGCAGAGGCGAGGTGGGAAGCTGTGATGCGTCGAACCACACGTTGCACTACACCACCTGCCTGATCACTTTTTTCGTCACACACGACCATGATGAACACTGAAACACCCTGCACTAACATGCTGAGGTTACAGATATGATTTGGTTCAACCCTAGTTTTGAATTCTACCTCGGTAGCAGTGGAGGGAGGCGTACGGCTGCGAGTGGGGGTGGCAAAGCCCCGACATAAGGAAGGTGATGCATCCGAGGCGAGTGAGGTAGGAGTGGCTGTGGCAGGCAAACGGCCAGGGGAAACAGGTGTGGAGGACTGATGTGGACACAAATTCTTGCCGCGTGATGGGCGCAACGAACTTGTGCAGGAAGAAGGGGTTGAAAGGGTGAATTTTCATGTGGAGGGAGTCATGCGCGGTGAAAATCCTCGGAAAGGATGGGGATCAGAGGGCTGACTCGAATTTTGTGGACCACCAGAAGGGTAGTTGCTCGAAGAATGGGTGAGGGGTTGTGAAGAAGAATGACTCCGATTGCCTGAGTCGTTCGAAGAGGGTGAGGGTGTGGGAGAGTCATCGGAAGTGGGCTCAACGAGAGCCGGTTTCACTCGGTTCAGTGAAATGGTAGTTTTGGAACCATGCAGGAGAATGTCCATGGTGTTTGCTGAACGATGGAGCACCTTGTGAGGACCAGTATAAGGCGGCTGAAGGGGGGCCTTAATGGTGTCGTCGTATAAGACACGAGACACTCCAACTTTTATACACTGACTTTATTATTACACGTTTACACCGTACAATAGTCAGGCGGGAACTGGTGTTTCCGCTTCCTTACAGCAAAGACCTTTCGTAACACACAAAGATACTACACTTGTCCAGTGTTGTTTAGTGTCGATCCCCACAGTTTCAATGAAAAAAAATGTAAGTTACTTGTTTTTACACTGTTGGGTTCACTATTAGTTGACCACAGTAGTCTTAGATTGTTCAGTTTGTGAAAAGCTACGATGCTGGCTTTCCAAGCAGGTAACGTACTCAACCATTGTTTTAGGTGATGAAAAGGTGTTCATCTTGTCTATTTATATACACATAAACAAAAACTGACACAACATATTGAATTAGAGATCCCAATTTTTTATTTTTTTTTCTATAATGGAATTCAAAAAGAATGGAAAAAAAGAATTGTGTCACAGCAGGATTCAAACTAAGGACCATATGGTTGTAAGGCCATAATGCTATCACCTGAGCTATACCAACATAGGCTGCAAATGTTTTCATTATTGATACTTACGTGTATTTACAAAACTCCAAAGTCAATTTTCTCCAAAAATTTTTGAGAGTTGCATTGAATGGCTTTGGCTAATTCTTATTTAAGTTCTGAACTTCACATACTACAAATATAAAGAAATTCTAAAATCCAATACCCATGTGCTTTCCTTGTCAGTGATAGCATCCCATCACAAAACAAATAGAAACCATTCAGGTAAGTGACACTGATCAGAGAAGGATCAGACACATGTGACTTGGAAGTTGGCACTGTATGTGATGGCTGGATCACAAGTGACTGTCTGAACACAGTCAGATGTGGAACATTTAGTACACTATAGCTCTGAGCACCACATATAGGCAGACAATGAATACCCTCCCCTCTTCAATAGACACTATTAGTGGACAGAGTGTGGGTCTAGTGTTCCAGCCATTTATCATTACAGGTGTGCCTTTAGTGAAGCCATATCTGTATCTTCCATCCTGGTGTGTGCAGGATTTGGATCTGTGATACAGAAGCTAAAAGCTATTGCATTTGCCCGCTGTCACACCTGAATTGCCAATGCTCTCTAAAAGCTAGCAACCCTGGCTACTTTTCACCAGCTGTAGATGCGGGTCTCTATGAAAAATTGTCACATGAAGTATCTCTGTAGAGATAATAGATCACATTCAACTGAAACAATTAAAGGTACAGCTGCAGCTTCTGCATGGTGATTTCTCGGTTATGGTGATGATATACATCTCTCACTTTTCTCTATCATTTGTTAAATTTCTTGCCCATATTGTTTGTGACATTCTGACACACCAGGACAGATTTAATATCACTGTGGGCACATACAAAGTACACTTGTAACTTCCATATAGCATATCCAGAACAGGGGCAAGCAGAAAGCTGCCTGCGGGTGTGTTGTGTGCTCCAAATGGTGGGAGATGGCCACATGATATCTCTTTAGTGTCCCCTTGGCAGAAACACTGTCTTTGGACCGAAAGAGAGAGAGGAGATGAAAGACAGCAATGAAACTACTGCTCAAATACATGTAAATAAAATTAATAATGGAAAGTCCAGGTTGGTATTAATAATAGTGAGAACAGTTTACAACTCACCGCAAAGACGTGGCGACGAGCTGCGACAGGCACATACAAAAGACACACACATACAACACATTCAGCTATCGGCCATGGCCTTCTTCAGAAAATAGAGCACTCACGCAATCACACAGGCACACAACACAGTCATACAACCATCATCTCCGACTGCCGCACTTCAAATCACGCTCTGCAGCAACTCGGGGACGGGAGGGGAGGGGAGAGGGGATAGGAAGGTTACGTCATGGTGGTGGGGATGGGTTGGATGGGAATAACAAGATGCAGCTTAGGAATGGAGTGTGGAGGCGGGAGAGGGGAGAAAATAAAGGAAAATAAATATATATAGAAAATGCATGCACACTGCAAGTACACAAGACCACACACACACACACACACACACACGATCGCACATTCACACACCACTCAAAATAGGCAAGGTTTGGGATAGAGAGGTAGGAACTGTAAGGTATGGAGAAAAAATATATACGGAAATCATCGTAGGTTGAGGCCTGGTTGATTTCAAAATCAACCTCGCCTATTTTGAGTGGTGTGTGAATATGCCATCATGTGTTGTGTGTGTGTGTGTGTGTGTGTGTGTGTGTGTGTGTGTGTGCGCGCTCTTGTGTACTTGCAGTGTGCATGCATTTTCAATATACTTGGAATGACATGGGGTTTTATTAAGGAAAAAAACAGAGTTAAAAAATGTCCAACAGATGGTGCATGATTCTGGTTTTGTAACTGCTATCGTGACGGGTGAGAGGTACGCTGAATGTTACAGAATCCCACATCACCAGCCTGGCTGATTAACACCTGCTGGAACGTACTATTTTTATGCAGGATGGCTCTCCACCCCATATTGCTAGACATGCGAAAGATCTCTTGCGCGCGTCATTTGGTGATGATCGTGTGTTCAGCCACCACTTTCATCATGCTTGGCCTCCTAGGTCCCCAGACCTCAGTCCGTGCGGATATTGGCTTGGAGTTACCTGAAGTCGCAAGTGTATCATGATCGACCGCCATCTCTAGGGATGCTAAAGACAACATCCGGACATGCTTTACAGTGCTGTTCACAACATTATTCCTTGACTACAGCTATTGTTGAGGAAGAATTTGTTATGCTAATTATCGCTTTTCTGATGAGATGAAGCACCTTCTGTCGGACATGTTTTAAACTTTATTTTAATTTTTTTGTTCTAATAAAACCCCATGTCATTCCAAGCATGTGAGTCAATTTTTACCTCTCTATATACATTTTTCCCTGATTTATTATGTTTTCTAATTTATACTGACTTTTTGATCCACCGGTATATAAAAATAAATGTTTGTCTGTATGTCCTCTATTCATCCCTAAACCATAGATCCAATTGTGATGAAACTTTGCTGAGTTGATCTCCGTACGCCTGTCGAAAACCAGAAAAGTGCGACACAGAGTATAGGAGATACTGTATGACGTCATAAGCAACGAGATGCCTCCGAACCTAATATACTCAGATTTATTTATCCCCTCTTTGAGAATGAGAGCAGTTGGCAAACTGCAATAGACTTTACACATGATATCAAACGTTTAGGAAAATTTTCTCACCAACACCTCTCACAAAATTACGAAAGGATAAAAAGTTTTTCTTTTACTACTTTTTCGCTGTACACACCGTAAAAATGCTGCATCAGCCATTACGTTTTGATGTCGCTCTCTATCACTACTGCTTGTGAGCACGCCCAATGGCAGACTAAGGAAGCAGACTGCCCCTGGTCTCCGTTCTTGGGAGGGGGGGCCCTCAAATACATTGAAAACGAGTTTTCTTTATTATTTTTATTTTCAGCATGCATGGCATCTCGTTTTGTTGGGGCCGCCAAATATCAAAAGCTATTTTTTTAGACTGCAATGAGCTTCCCGTCCTATGGGGGGGGGGGGGGGTGGGGGGGGACTCCAATTCTTTTTTATAGTAAGACTCGTATTTCCAAATGACCAGGGAGGGGGGGCCTAATTTTGTTTCGCCGCCGCCACGGGCCTGCAACAGTAAGTAAGTGCTGGTAAATTTATACCTCCTTATGGTACATAGTGCCCAAGATATGTCATAAACATTGAGATACATGAGAAACTTCCATGTAAACCGTGACGTTTCATTTTAGTACTTCTTTACTACTAGAGCTAGTTTTACTCACTTTGCAAACATTAATATATAAAGCAGAGTGTCCGTATGTTTGTTTGTGTGTACGTGTTGCATACAAAGCTACAGTTTTGTTCCAAACTTTTTCAAATTTTGTACACGTAAGCTTCAATCCATGAGGACAGTCGCCATAAGTGTAAGATCACATACAGTACATAGTTCACGATATATGACATCACAAAGAATGAGATGCGAAAAAAACTGCTGCATTTAGCAACAATGCTGCTCATTTTCTCCTAAACCAATGGACCGATTTCAACCAAATTTGGTACACACATTTCTTACCGTGAGCTAACAATTGCTGCAGGGTTAAGAATCACATATAACACATGGTTCAGAACATATGACGTCATAACTATAGGAATCGCAAAAAACTGCCTCATTATGCAACGAGACTTCATAAATACGCTATATGAGAACGAAAGTACTTAGCGACTTACAACATACTTTAAACATAATTTCAAATCTTTAATAAACTTTTTCTCATTGACAACCATAGCAAAATGATGAAAGGAAAGAAGTTTCTCGCTTACTACATCTCCGCTGTTCATGGGCAAAAACTACGGCATTCGGTATGACGTTACAATTTATAATTTCCACACTTCAAATTGTAATTGTGGGAAATTTTACACAGTATACACGCATATTGTTGAGTGTACCTTCTAAATTTTATCACACTACGACATGTATTTCATGAGATATGAGCACATAAACAGTAATGTTCAAGGAAAACTGCCCCATCACGCACCAAGTTTTAATCTATTACTTCTTTACTACTAATTGTATTCGCAACAGATTTTACAGACATACAGCATGTATACAAATGAATATATACCTGATATATTATACACCTGTACAACATATAACTCAATACATATGAGATCATGCGAATTTTATATGCCTTTTGTGTTTTGATTGCTATCTTTTTTTGTTTGAATACTGCACATATAATTTTGTACATTATGCAAGACAGCCTTATTTCTTATAAATATAACATGCTTTTAGAAAAAAGGAGATTGACAGAGTGAGAAGGGATAGGAGAAAAAGTAACTCAAGGCAGGAATAAAGAAATACCCGGGCAATGCTGGGATTTTAGCTAGTAATAATACAAAACGGAACAGAGTAAAATACCTTTGTGATTGTCAGACAGCAGAGGTAGTAGTCAGCTGAGCTCTGTGAGGTAAATACTGTTAGTATGTGATACCTACAAAAGAACTATAACTGTCTTGTGGCTTTACAACTCTGCTTGCTGAAACGTCAGTCACAAAGTTATTTTAATCACCACATCAAGGCATCAGAGTGGCAGGCATGAAAAATGAAAGAAGACTGTTAGATTTGTTATCATCTTCTCTATATGGGAGTAGCAATATATCTCATGTTTTGTACATCATACTTTTTTAACGGTTTAACAATAGATCATTATATTCTAAAACTATGTGGGCTATGCAACAGAAACGAAGTACAACATAGATGAACAGATTTTTTGTATACAACTAGATAGCATTATTAGCTATTAATTAAGCTTTTGGTTTAGCATAAAGTACACGTACTGTTACTGATGTTTTACAAATACATTAGTTTCATCACTTATTTTATTGGAGGATTTTGATATAGAACAAGCCTAATTTTCTCTTCTATGGAACTGAAATTACCTAAGCAAAATTCATCACACACAAAATACTTGTCATGAAATTTATTACAATTAACTTGAATTAAGCACGTTATCATCTCTATATAGAAAAGGCAATGTCCCGATTGACTGACTGACTGACTCATCATCACCCAGCCCAAACCACTGAAGATAGAAACTTGAAATTTGTGGAGGATGTTGATCTTACTCTGTAGGCGTCATTTAAGAAGCAATTTTTCGATATTCAGTCCATAAGGGTGTGAAATAGGGTATGACACATTTTTTGAAAAACGTTGCTATTTACACAATTTTGAAGCTAGAAGTACAAAATTCCGTATTTTAATTCAGGGTTCCAATTTAAAAAGCACGTGTTTCAGCATTTTTTTTTTTTTTTTTTTTTTTTTTTTTTTTTTTTTTTTTTTTTTTTTAATTCAGCCAATAAGGGGGTAAAATAGGGGACAAAAAAAATTGATTGTCAAAAATATGTTGCTGTTAACTCAAATTTTAAGCTACAACTATGAAACTTCGGATATGGAATACTGATCAGGATAAAAAAAAAACACAAGTTTCAGTATTTTTGGAAATTCAACAAGTAAGAGGGTAAAATAGGTAATGAAAAATTCTTTTTGAAAACACGTTGCTATTAAGGCAATTTTGAAGCTAGAGCTGCAAAAATTGATATTTGTACTGTTGGTTAGAAATTAAAAAATACGTGTTTCGGTATTTTTGCAAATTCAACCGTAAAGGGGGTTATATTGGTGTGGGGATGTTTTCCAAAACCTGTTGATATTAGGGCAATTTTGAAGTTAAAATGAGAAATCTTCAGATTTGCACACCACAATGACATAGCTTTCATAGGCATACCTAATTAATCTCTTAGATTCACCTTCAGGCCATCAAAGCTTCCAATTATCAGAGTCTTCATCTGTTCTTATATACGCAATGCCCTTAAACACCTTGTAATACTTGTCTAACTTTTCATAATTCTTTTTTTCTAAACAGCTCTTTACTAGTTTCCAGTTTGCAGTTCCACTCTGACTCCTAATTTTATCACACAATGACTTGACAACGTTTTTGCCAGTAAACTCTTCAATACATCTCATTTTAAACTCTCTCTCTCTTCATTCTGATCAAACAATTTTGTTTCCTCTCCCAAGAGCAATCTCGATAGGGTATCGGCTACAATATTGACAGTCCCCTTAATATAATAATTTGTTGTAAATACATTGACCATCTACTAAGCCTATCTTAATATAGTTTACATTCCTGTAAATAGCTGAGGGCTTTATGGTCAGAGTAGACTATTACCTTATGACCAAGCAAATGTGTCCTAAATTTTGAAAATGACCAGTATATGGCTAACAATTCTTTTTCAGAAACAGAGTAGTTTTTCTCATACTTAGATAACATTCTACTTGCAAATGCTATTCTTGAATAAAAGAACATCTTGATTGCAAATAAAGCCAAGAAGGCAACTTGTTCACAATAAACCTACAGTTTCTGAGGTAAGTTATCTATTTCATTAGCAATAAAATTATAGATTCTTGTTTATGTGGGCGAAATACCATATTTCGTAATTACTACTTATGGATTTTTTAAATTTGGTTTCAGGGAGTGAAAGTATTACCTGAAATAAAAAACAATGGAGTGATTTAGCAACTCCATTGCATAAGGTCTTGTACACAAATTCATTTTTTCACTAGTTATACAGCCTCATTTGGCATCAAATGAGTTTGGAAAATTTGCTCTCATCCTGCCGTCCTTATAAATAATGTGAATGTTTTGTTCTTTTGTGTCACATTGTAGGCTCGTTAGTCAGGAAATAAAGTACAAAATGGGTTGTAGCTAAAAATCTCTTACAGAAAAGTAACATTTTTTCAGAACTGTAAGTTGTCACACTTGATGGCGAGGTAAAAATTACAAACATTAGTAGAGGAGCTTAACTATGAAACATACATTGAAGGGAAAGGTTAGGAAATACAAAGTAATGTTAACAGTGAACTGATCAGTAAAGTAAGTGAGATTCGTATAATAGCCATAAATGGTATTTGTGTTTACTTGATGTAGCAGAACAACTTGACCTCTCGCCCCTATTCAGGGTGGCTGCCGTGATGTCATGTGTCACGGTTACGTTTCGTGCAGTAGTCTCTCCAGTTTAGTTTTGAGCTTGCTGTGTCAGTCAAACTCAAGAATATGTGACATCACAAAATGTTTTACAGTATATGTTTGATCGATGATGATATTCGTAATCAGTAACGAATCTACATGTTGTGGATACTAATGTAAGAGGAGTGTATATTACTCATCATCATCATCATTAGAGACTGATTATGCCTTTCAACGTTCAGTCTGGAGCATAGTACCTCTAATAAAATTACTCCATGGTCCCCTATTCAATGCTAACATTGATGCCTCGACTGATGTTATGCCTTTTACTCCAAAATCATTCTGCACCGAATCTAAGTACTTTCTTCTTGGTCTACCTCGACTCCTCTTACCCTCCACTGACAAGCTCATGAGTCTCTTAGGTAACCTTGCTTCTCCCATGCGTGCAACATGACCCCACCATCTGAGTCTGTTCGCTCTAACTGCTTCATCTATGGTGTTCATTCCCAGCTTTTCTTTGATTTCCTCATTATGGACACCCTCCTGCCATTGTTCCCATCTATTGGTACCTGCAATCATTCTTGCTGCTTTCATATCAGTAACCTCTATCTTATGAATAAGGTAACTTGTATCCACCCAACTTTCACTCCCATACAACAAAGTTGGTCGAAAGATAGAGCGGTGCACTGCTAACTTAGTCTTGCTACTTACTTCCTTCTTGGAGAAGAGAGTAGATCTTAGCTGAGCATTCACTGCATTAGTTTTGCTGCACCTCGATTCCAGTTCTTTCGCTATGTTGCCATCCTGTGAAAAAATACATCCCAGGTACTTGAAACTGTCTACCTATTCTTACTTTGTTCCTCCTATTTGGCACTCAGTCTGTTTGAATCTCTTTCCCACAGACATTACTTTCGTTTTGGAGATACTGATCTTCATATCATAATCCTTGCACCTCTGATCGAACTCTGAAATATTAGTTTGCAACCTTTTAATCGAATCGGCCATTACAACTAAATCATCCGCATATGCGAGACTGCTTATTTTGTTTTCACCTTCTTTAATCCCGCCCTGACAGTTTACTGTTTTCAACATATGATCCATGAATAGTATGAACAACAGTGGTGACAGGTTACAGCCTTGTCTTACCCCTGAAACTACCCTGAACCATGAGCTTAATTTGCCATCTACTCTAACCGCTGCCTGCCAGTCTACTTAAAGCCCTTTAATTGCCCGCAGAAGTTTGCCTCCTATACCATAATCTTGAAGAACTGACAGTAGCTTCCTGCTAGGAACACAGTCATAAGCCTTTCCCAGATCTATGAAACATAGATACAATTCCCTGTTCCACTCATAGCACTTTTCCATTACCTACCGTAAGCTAAATATCTGGTCCTGACAGCCTCTAAGAGGCCTAAACCCATACTGATTTTCATCTAATTTGTCCTCAATTAATACTCGCACTCTCCTTTCAACAGTACCTGAGAATATTTTGCCTACAACGCTAATTAAAGAGATACCTCGATAGTTGTTGCAATCTTTTCTATTTCCATGTTTGAAAATTGGCGTGATTACCGCTTTCGTCCAGTCAGACTGAACCTGTCCTGATTCCCACGCCTTTTCAGTTATCCTGTGTAACCATTTGAGACCTGATATTCCACTGTATTTGATGAGTTCCGGCTTAATTTCATCCACCCCAGCCGCTTTATTGCACTGTAATCTGCAGACCATTTTCTCCACTTCGTCAGTTGAGATCCTGTTTCCATCATCGTTCCTATCCTGTTCTACCTGAAAATCTGATACATCATTGAACGTTTCACCTACATTGAGCAATTCTTCAAAATATTCCCTTCATCTGCCCAAAGCATCCACAGGATTGACTAGCAGCTTTCCTGACCTGTCCAAAACACTTGTTAATTCCTTCTTCCCTCCCTTTCGAAGGTGCTAATTATGCTCCAAACTGGTTTTCCCACGGCTTGGCCCAGAGATTCTAGCTTGTTTCCAACGTCTTCCCACGATTTCTGCTTGGATTCTGCAATTATCCATTCCGTTTTGTTTCTTTCTTCAACATAACTTTCTCTGTCTGCCTGATTTCTAGTATGGAGCCATTTTTGATATGCCTTCTTTTTCTTTTTAGAGGCTGCCTTGACTGTGTCATTCCACCAGGCTGTCTGCTTCTTCCTACCTTTACACACTACTGTTCCAAGACATTCTCTTAGCAATTTCCAGTAGTGTGTCCCTGTACCTTGACCATTCCTCTTCCAGTGACTGTAAACCATTACATTCAACTAACTGGTACCTTTCCCAGATCATTGTTATGTATTTGTGCCTAATTTCCTTGTCTTGAAGCTTCTCCACTCTTACCTTCTACACATGGACCTGACTTTCTGCTCTTTTGGTCTCACAAAACCAATTTCACTGCAGATTAAATAATGATCAGTATCATCAAAGAACCCCCTGAAAACACGTGTGTCCTTGACTGTCTTCCTGAATTCCTGGTCTGTTATTATATAGTCAATGATAGATCGGGTTCCCCTTCCTTCCCAAGTATAGTGATGAATGTCCTGATGCTTAAAGAAGGAGTTTGCAATAACTAAGCCCATACTGGAACAGAAATCCAAGAGCTGTTTTCCGTTCCTGTTGGCCTCCATATCCTCTCCAAACTTACCCATAACCTTCTGTTCGATTTCCTATCTTGGCGTTGAAATCACCCATGAGTAAAACACTATCCTTATCCTTCACTCTAACAACTACATCACAAAGTGTGTTGTAAAATCTGTCCATCTCAGCTTGATCTGTCTCTTCACAGGGTGAATACACTGCCACAATCCTAATTTTCTTACTGGAGATGGCCAAATCTATCCACATCAGTCGTTCATTTACATACTTTATTGCAATTATGCTGGGTTCGATTGCTTTCCTGATGTAAAATCCTACACCCCACTTTGCTCTTCCTCCTTTAACTCCTGACAGGTAGACCTTGTATTCTCCAACTTCGTCCTCTTTCCCTCCCCTTACTCTAACATCACTAACAGCTAAAACATCTAACCCCATCTTACTTGAAGCCTCCGCCAGCTCTACCTTCTTCCCATTGTAATCCCATTGATATTAATAGCTCCCCATCTCATTCTAGATCGTTTGCCAAGTCATATCTGAGGAGTCCCTGGTCTGTCAATTATAGGTGGGACTCCATCACCTCCAAAGGTCCGAGGTATTTTGCTCTGATTGTTGCCAGCATGATATTGAAGTACCTGGGAAGCAGGTTGCTAGCCTTACTTGCCCAGGGCCCCACTGGGTTTTACCCCTAACGCTTGAGGGACTAACCGGTGGATTTCGTAGTCTTTGCCGCCTGAGCACAAAGGTGGGCACGTCTCAGAATATGTCAGAGATGCCCAACCTTTTTCCAAAGTAACTGGTATCCCAACTGTCAGGACCACTTACTTGGCCACTCATAAGTTGTCCATGGTTCACGAACTAGGACATGACTACAGGAACCCACACCATGTATATTAATAAAGATATAAAAAATGTATAGTACTTTGAGAACATAACTAGTAACAGAAAAAATCGGGAAGGGTAAATTTTCATCAAATAATTCACTTAGTATAATGGATGTCTTAACGAATCGTATGAAGACTGAGCTATCAATGCATCAGCCCTAATTCGATGAAAAATCAATTGTCTTGGATGTGATTGATTCATGCATGGATCGATTACTCGAGTGCTCATCTGATCTTACATATAAACAAAAAGAAGTAAAAATCATTTTATTTATTCCTATATTATTATTATTATTATTGTTATTATTATTGTAGCTCGTCGAAATTGAATATAATTTGCAGCGTGCGAATTTAACCGTGTAAACAGTTGCTGAGTGGTTAGTTGCTAGCTTGTTTCCTGTTGTAAATTCACTAGAAAACACCTGTTGCTATTCTTTTAGTCCTGTTTTTTGTATGACAAGTAATATTCTGTCATTCTAACGATTTATATTTCTGCCCCCTACTGTGACAATGTTGGTAGTGGAGGTAATAAATGTTTGCAGTAATGGATTTTCTTTCTGCTATGGTATTTTTCTACCTTCAAAAGTTTACATCGAAACTAATCAGTAATTAACATATAAAAATAAGTTTGAAATGTCTAACATGGACACAGTAATTTGGCTGTCTTTGGAACAATCTAAAATTCTGTTCCTTTCGAACATAAGGCTACTGTGTATTTCAAGAATTCAGTATTGTCTTCACCAACTTTTACTGTGGAAGTACCCGACACAGCTGACACCAATTCAACAGCTGTTTAATGTCTTGTAATTTTGTGGAAAAAGCTGCAAATAGCCAGATTATTTCCAGAAATTTTTCTGCACTTACTCCTGCATAAACAGTTTCACAGTTATGACTAGATTCATCTTTATTTTGCAAATTGAAAGTAGTACTGAATTGTACATGTATGCTCCAGTGGTCTATAACTTGTAATTTAAAAACATTTATGAATAGCTTCCATTCTGAAGAATAACATTTTTAAATTTGAAAGTGAAGAATTCACAAGAACATTATAAAACAAAGCTACTAACTTTGTTGCGATAGATTGACCTTGTAGTGTAACAGCTTACACTACATGTTTCCTGCTAGAGGCTGAAGAAAGTCGAGTGTAATTATTGAATGAGTCATATTTAATTTAGCAAAGTGGTAGGATAATACTTTCTGGCTCCAGTTTTTCTCTGTACAGGTTTTGTGCAGAAGAAACAGAATCGGCGAAGAATCTACTGTGCAAGTGATATGATTATTCCGAGATAAATTAAATCTATGGACTGTATGTATATTCCATAGCTTTGACTATTTTATAATTATTCTTTGTCTGGATATGTTGGAGAAACAAGGCAGATAATAAGCCTTTGTATTTATGTACTTAAGTGATAAAATAAACACTGTACTTGTTCTTGTAAGTAACACACTGCTTGCTTGAATTAATACTGGTTTAAATAAGTGTTTGCTATTTTGTGTTCTCTTGTGATGATTGGAAAAGAGTTAACACCCAAGAAGACCTATCAAGATATGTTGCTATGTTAGGAGGCTCGGACTAGCCGGTCCTCTTATATTTGGCAACTACATTCTTATTACACACATTTAACAAATGAAGAGATCTTATCATAAAGAAGTGGTAATGAGATTGTTGGTTGAGACACTTAAACAGTAGACAATGTCGGAACAACTCAACCTTAGGCCTTATTTAAACAACACACAGTCAAAAAGATGTGTTCAGTTTCTATTGCAAAAATATGACTGTTACAGAACACACATCATGTCTTACAGCATAATTGAAGAAGGAATCCACCTTGAAATATTTTTACTATATTTTTAAGTAATTACAGTTCATTCTACCACTTTCAAACATAATACTCAGCTTTTCAACATTTAAGATGTATAGGGGTTCTGCTCGCAGCAAAATTATTCTCCTGGGGCGTCGTGGTAGAAATAAATACTCATAGATACAATTTTTCACTTCATCTTTAATTTGAATCAAACTTCTTCTCCACCAAAACATTAAAAGTTCAAAACATATACAAACAACAGAACTTAGCTGACAGAACTTCCATTTTAAAACACAGAGCAACATAGATTCCAGAGCACTTTAGAAAAGCCAAAACTCGAACTCTCCCACGCAAGGCGGTGAGGCAAATATATAACCTTGACAATAATGACGTTACATTAAGCATTGTTCATAACAATTGAATATATTAATTTACAATTAACAAACACACAAACAAAACATTTCGTGTACACAAGAATAATCACAATATAAATTGAGAACTATGCATACAATAATTTTATATGGTGCATGTATTTTTAAGACGAAATTTCCTATCTTTCTGTTGACAACAAAGTGCGATGTTAAATGTCAATTAATTTGTTAATGAGTACATCATACATGTTCCTAACATATATTGAACTATCAAATATATTGTCAATTCTGAAACTAGGTTTAAAATCTCTCCTCAGTCATTATATACAAAGAATTACAATATTGAAATCTCGACTATTAGATTAATTACCCAATTAGCTGGTCAACACAACTTGTTTATGAGCCTAACATATATACAATGGTATTTATTTTAATGGCTTTATGTAGATACAAAAGTTTTTACCATTCATCTGTCTATTTATTGAAATAACATACAATGACAAAACTATTGTTTATAGAACTGTCTGGAAACGTCTTATACAAATCACTTAACTAATGAAAGCTATCTGTTATTTTAATCACAGTATCACCGAGACACTGTCCTACACTGATTCCTAGGCTGGCGATTTCGTTTTTAACGAACTTCACACGCAACATGCATCAGTATTGAACCACACAATTCCAGGTTCGACGCAGACGGTATATACGGTAACATTGAGATGAGAGGACCAGGCAGACGGTATCGTACGATAACATTGAGATGAGAGGGCCAGCAGTATTGTCACAACCTGTTATATAAACAACACACAGCCAAAAAGCTGTGTTCAGTTTCTATTGCAAAAATAATGTGACTGTTACAGAATGTAGAAATGATGTCTTTCAGCATAATTGAAGATAGGGATACCACCTGTAAGCTTTGGCCAATGGTGTCATAGGCATGGTTCTTGATGTACTTGTCCAAATTGTGATCTAATAGTAATTTGTATTTGGAAATAAATTCTGTGAACTTGACTATGACTAAAATATGGTGTTGGGTCAACTGAAGACCACAATATGATCCATCGGCTTTAACCAATGACGTCATATCTGAGTTAAAGATGATAGTTCGTTTACAAGCATAACATAAATTAAAGATTACTATTTTGTGTTTAAAAAGTGATATGTAGCTTCTTTCTGATGGTTAGGTATAGGTCAAGGCCAAGAGATTTTTCTTTTCTTCGCAAGTGAGCCCCGAAGAATCGAATTTTTTGACTGAGACCTGTGAACGAATGCATATTCTGTTGTGGTATTCTGTAATTTATGAGAATGATCACAGATCATTTAGTATCTACAATACATGAGTATTACAGTATTATCCTGTATGTTTATATTCGTTGATAGTGTTTGTTTTGCTGGTCGGTATAGCTATTTAGAGTATCTTGTGAGATTCAGATACGACGTCATTACTCAATGCCGACGGGTGGTATCTCGGTCTTCAATTGATCCTGTTCGTCTATCGAGTACCAGTACAAGAGAAATGTTTGCCATTTATATACAGCATTTATGACAGTATTTCAAACATTAAATAAATTTATAAGGAATATTCTAAAATAAGGCACAGTTCCCCATGGCTCTGCTGTGGTTTCATGACAATCAATGTGTTAAATGTTATGGAAGTAACTTCTTACTGTTACTGGCCTAGCTACTTTTTCCATCTATCGTCGTTCCATATTGATGCAGGTTTGGCATTGTTATTACGTTTCTGATAGTCTGACAGATACCCTAGAATGAGATGCAACAATATTATTCCAAAGAGAGACAGTGGCTGCCCAGTACTTAGCTCAGTAGCACCAATAATCAAATTCTGACTGCCACACATCACCCTTACCCACCATCCTTACTCACGACCTCGGTCAGGCACGGCCACACACCGCCCTGCGGGTGCTCTCGCCGTGCCCACGGCATCACCCACGGGCAGCCTTTAGCACGCCCCTGCCCCGCGCTCTGTGCACAGCGGCGTGTGGGCCACTAGTCACACATGTTCATGGCTGGGGCTGGGAACTACAGTGCACTCCGCCTGCGGAAATGTTGGCCGTGCCTAGCCTAGGTTCTTTTCTATCCCATTTCTTCTCTTTCCTACCCGATGAAAAATTTTTTCCAAAACCTTGTATGGAAATTTATTTTTGTTTTCTTTGTATGGCTTTTGACGATACTGAGCTAAGTACTGGATAACCACACTGTTTATTTTAAATAATATTTACTACGTATTTGGTGATTAAATTTAACAGCTGGCTGGATGGCCTACCTATCGTCACTTCATTACCCTCTTAGGAATTTTCTAAATTGAAATTACCTGACATTGCCGAATGGAGGCGATCTGCAATGATTAATTATCTCCAAAAGGAAAAATGCCAAGACCACAATATGATTAATTTATTGATGACCGGTTTTGATATACTATGCCATCATTTTCTGGTCATATATTTTTTACATCTTTGATTAAATGCAATGTTGCACTTCCTGTTTTTATATAAATATAAAAAATATTTTGACTAATTACAATATTGCACTTTGTTTTTTTAACATATGGCCATATTGTAAAGTATATACCACCAGAAGATGATGGCAAAGCACATCAAAACCGGTTGTCAATCAATTAATCGTACTGTGATCTTGGTGTCTTTCCTTTCAGAATAATTAGGTTTTCCAAATATTTGTAAGTCATGTAAAGGAGGTTGAACTTTGGTACCAGCCCAATATTCACCAGTGGCAAACTGTTTAAATAACACATTCAGTCACCTGGCACTCAGACCCACATCGCTAATCCAGTGGGTGGATTCAAACGAGGGTCAGCATGCCACCCTGTAAGCGCTGCCTTAAGCTGCATGGCTAACCAAGTAGGTCTTTAGTGTTATTGGTGTTAACATTTCCTAAACTTATAGCAAAGGACTGAAGTTACACATATCTACATAAATACTCTGCAAGCCACATTGAAGTACTTGGCAGAGGGTTCATGAGAGAGCTTTTATAATGTTTCTCTACAGTTCCATTCTGTAATAGCTCACAGAAAAAAAAGGAATATTTATTGTCAAATCACATTTAAGTGCCTGGCGTAGGGTTCATTGAACTGTTTTCATGGTATATATCTACCGTTCCATTCTGTGAAAGTGCATGGTGGAAAAGGAATACCTAAAACTTTCCATTTTCAATCTTATTTTATGATGATGATCATATCTCCCCATGAAGATGGGTGCTGACACAGTATGTTTACATTCAGAGGAGAAAATTGGTGAAAGACATTTTGCAAATCTCTAGATACAAAACCTCAAAAAATTGAATTAGAACAGTATGGTTTTTAAATGGTCAACTACAGTATCTGATTCCACATGTTGGCTTTTACCAAGTAAGTATTGTGTTATGTCATTGTACCCATCACTGATTATATCCGTAGTTATTACAAGCTGCAGATATTATTGTATATCAGTAGTTTATATCACACATTTTTGTAAAAAAAAATGCAAAATATTTTTCACACACAAGGGTAACTTGAATAGCCTATTTGTGTGAATCCTAAAAATAATTGCTGCTGGAAAAGGGATTAAATTATACTTACTGCAACAGCGGCACAGTGTGCTAATGTTTGAAACAGGATACATAATATACTGACAGGGGAAGGGTACATACCATAACTTGTCATCCACAGAGCAGAAACTACATTAAACATTTCTTTTGTGCTTAACACAAAAGATTATTCCTCTCGTTTTAGGTGACAGGATTTTCAAAGAGCATTTAACACTTTCACTGCAGCTGACGCTTATAAGCGTTTCCGCGATCAACGCGCCAGAGCTTATAAGCGGCGCGCTAGCTGAGTACTCAGTTTAGTTAGTTTGGCTGTGCACTCGTGTTAGTACAGACCACCAAAAAACATTATGTAACATTTTCTTGTCTGCAGTTATGTGTTTTCGTCTTTAGTGGTTTGCTATAAAAAACATCGCCTATGCACCTTGCAAATTTGTTATATGGGATTAGGTTTCTGTAGCACCACATTGCAGATGATACATGTTTCTTTTTGTCCATTTGGTAAACCTTATTTGTCAGTGAAGCGGATTTATCGCTTGTTTGAATTTTTCTTCCCAGTTGGCAATAAAATCAATAAATCAGAGGCATTATTAGAATTGTTTGCAATAAATGCATATGACGCTTATAAGTCAGAGAGCTTGCAGCATTTATCAGATAATCGATATGCAGCTGAGCACCACCTCTTTTGCAGATATACTATTCGCTTTCAATATTACAGGTTTCTCAGGGCTCTGATTTCAGCTCTCAGTGCACATGCGCTTACAGGCATCTGCATAGAGCATTAGCGGCCTGCATTGGTGACGGCAGCGAACGTGTTAAGTCATTGCCATTATCAGAACACTATGCCACCACTGCTGTAGAATCGACATATACAGCTCATTTCTTGCTATCAATAAGAGCTCTTTGTATTTTGCAAAGGAATGGTTGGTTCTGGTAAATGGGATTGACCTGTTCTTTTTTTCATGAATGGATGATATTGGTAACTAGAATTGACCTATACAGGGTGTTACAAAAAGGTACGGTCAAACTTTCAGGAAACATTCCTCACACACAAAGAAAGAAAATATGTTATGTGGACATGTGTCTGGAAATGCTTAATTTGCATGTTAGAGCTCATTTACGGATGAGGCTTCATTCCAACGTGATCAAATTGTAAATTTTCACAATCAACATTGGGCTGACAAGAATCCGTGCAATCATGTCATCAACACAGGTTTTCTGTGAACGTTTGGGCAGGAATTGTTGGTGATGTCTTGATTGGGCCACATGTTCTTCCACCTAAGCTCACTGGAGCATGTTATCATCATTTCATACGGGATACTCTACCTGTGTTGCTAGAACATGTGCCTTTGCAAGTACGACACAACGTGTGGTTCATGCACGATGGAGCTCCTGCACATTTCAGTCGACGTGTTCATACGCTTCTCAACAACAGATTCGGTGACCGATGGATTGGAGAGGTGGACCAATTCCATGGCCTCCATGCTCTCCTGACCTCAACCCTCTTGACTTTCATTTATGGGGGCATTTGAAAGTTCTTGTCTACGCAACCCCGGTACCAAATGTAGAGACTCTTCGTGCTCATATTGTGGATGGCTGTGATACGCCATTCACATATGTGACGCTATTCTCCAGGGCTGCATCAGGGATTCCATGCGATGGAGGGTAGATGCATGTATCCTCGCTAACGGAAGACATTTTGAACATTTCCTGTAACAAAGTGTTTGAAGTCACGCTGGTACGTTATGTTGCTGTGTGTTTCCATTCCATGATTAATGTGATTTGAAGAGAAGTAATAAAATGAGCTCTAACATGGAAATTAAGCATTTCCGGACATATGTCCACATAATATATTTTCTTTCTTTGTGTGTGAGGAATGTTTTCTGAAAGTTTAGCCTTACCTTTTTGTAACACCATGTATATGTCAACTCTATTCACTGATAACAATTATTAACCCGCGAGGACTCGCGCATGAGCATTTTGCTCATAGTAATTTTAAAACAATCGGCATTTTACCAATTTTAAATAGTCACATATTTGTGTTTTCTTATAAATGCAACTAGAAATACTAATTTAGACATATTAAGTACATTAAAAACTTTTTTTTGACTGTCAGAAAAATGCTATACACGCGCTCGATCAAGTAACTTTAAAGGTGCGAGTTCTCACGGGTTAATAATAATTTCATGCATGTAGTGTTGGAATTGATAATTCTAGTTACTGATTCTAAGATGTTTCATTTGGTTCTTGTCTATTCTTCAGTATTTTCTTAAGGCCATTAATGAATTTCAATATTTTTGGCATTTTTTGTGTGTTTCAATTTAGGTTGTGCCCACCCAAAACTTAGATATGATTATTATTAAATATTTTCTTGGTGTTTCAAATTATGATCATCTTGTAGATGCTGCAGATCTTATTTATGTGCTTGCTTTGATAAACTGGAGAGGAATTCCACCTTATGCAAGACAGCTTTTTTAGCATTTTTATCACCCAAACATGTTTCGGCACTTATTGTGCTATCTTTCTTTCCCTCCCCCCCCCCCTCCCTCCGAAATTCTTTCACATGTTTGTTTGGATTGTTCAGACAATTGGCCAAATTTTTTACATTTGAGAATTAAGTTAAATAATTTAGGCCTACATTTATTTACATACCTCGATGAAGTTATTTGCAGGGTTTACATGTTGCTTTAATTAAGCAATAACATCGTTGTACAATTGTCATCTGCAACAAGAAAAAGTTTTTATTCACAAAACGAATAATTTTGTTTCTTTTGGCCGCTCAAATGCGACTCCCATCATTTCTCGAGCTGCTGCCAAAGTCTACACTGTGTTGTGGAGCTGTTCACTCTAGTTTGTGTAAGTACACTTATCAAAAGGAAGGGGAATCAGTATGAAATAGGTATGCAAACAATAATGGATTCCTCGCACAGTACATTCAGTCATGTGCAACCTCAAAACAAAAAACTGCCTCTCGAAGCCTCCTGTCTAGTGACTCGTTCTGATTCGGAACTAGGGAGAGCTCTGCATCTCACAGTTAACACACTGTACTTTCTTACAGAGAGCCATTGCTTCTATTGTTTAGTTTTTGGAATAAGCCATTTCCTGGTTTTGAGAATTCAAAGGTCAGTTTTTATTTTTGTTGGGGCATGATAATGCGTTCAGCAAATGTGGAATGGGAGCTACTACTTTTCAGTGGTCTAAGATGTTCAGTATATCTGTTTTCTAACTGGAAAAAAAAAAAAAAAAATTCAACCTAGTTGAAAAAGGTCCGAAACATAACACAGGCATAACCGTGCCCCGCAGATCAATGTAAAACGTTATAACAAACCTGATTTCCCAGCGTAGCCTACCCACACACGTAAACAATATCTGTTCATCTGAAGACAGGGACACTGCCCGTGGGATTGGTGTGTGTGCTTGTAGGTAGCATACGTAATTATGTGCTGGCTGAGTGAAAGATGATTGTTTACAAACAGGATTTTGTGTTTAAAACGTAGTCTGTACCTTCAGTGGTACAGTGGTATAGTGAGGTATAGGTTAACAGAGAGGTTTTTACGTCGCAAGTGAGCGGCGATGGTGCGAATTTTTGGCCTGACACCTGTGATTGATGGTACATTCTGTTGTTGTAATCTGTAATTTACAAGCATAACCACAGATTATTTATTAGCTATCTACAATACAAAAGTATTAAGGTATTATCCCGTGTATGGGTTTTCCAACGATGTTGTCATGGATCAAGGATGACAGATGGTAGCCCTGTCTTCAATTATGCCACAATACCTACAAATATACAGAAAACAGAAGCGTAAAGAACTCAAGAAAACTAATAGAAAAAATAGTAAATGAAAGTATACCAAACACAGCAACATTAATATCATTTGACATAATTTCCATGTATGCAAAGAAGAGTAGAAACCATAAATATATCATAGAAAAGAACCTCCAACGACAAGATAAGTTACCCACAACAAGAACAAAAAGAAATATCTACCCTATTCAAACTCACCACCAAACAAAATTAGGCCTACTTCACATTCAATAACAAATTTCACTCTCAACAGAAAAGGAATCCCCAATCAGTGGTCTCCTAGCTGACATATTCACAAATCATACAGAAAACCAATCTTTAACAAAACTCTCAAATGAAAACAGTACATGAAAAAATCTTCATGTTAATACACCTAATAGATCAGCAACACTCCCACACAAAAGATTTTCATAATGACACTGAGTTCACTGCTGAAACACAAACAGTTAGAAAATTAAATTTTAGACCTCACTGTACATAATAGAAACAACAAATATGAATTCACTATTTACAAGAAGCCTACAATGACCTGCATTGTGATTCATAACCAATACAATCAGCCCGTTACCCAGTAGAAGGCAAGTTTGAGATTTCTACTACACCGAGTAACAGAACACAAATGACCAAATGTGCCTACACATAAGAACTGAACACAATAAAACATGCCACACACGAAAATGGGTGCATGATACAAAAACAGCAGACAAAACACAAATTAGAAAAACATAGTCAAGAAAAATTTACACACAAAGTTGAAATACAGATCACTACAAACCAACAGACAGTATGCAACAAATGACATCCAATAAAAATCACACACAAATAACATTCCAGAGAGATAAGGACTGAAAATATATAAATAATCTCCCCCCCCCCCCCCCACACACACACACATTAATTCAATCTCTCTGTAGATTAGATGTACACACACAAAAAAAAAAAAAAAAAAAAAAAAAAAACCACACACATCACAAGTGTGAATAACATTCAAAATCCCACACCATACCACAGACACGCTACATAAACATGGAAATATGTTACAGCCACCACAACACGATAAATTGCGACAAACATTGAAAGTTGCTAACAAAAACTCAAAAAAATAACATCAGAAAACATGATGAAGTGAGGACACCACCAAGTACAAATGTAACACGCTAGATAGCCACATATATTTCATCTTAAAACTCAGAAGAGAACAATAAATTTATTCATTTTGGGAATAAAAACGTTTTGGCGTTGCAGATGACACTTGTAAAATATGCCACTGATTTATCAAAGGAACATTATGTATCTACGTAAGTACGTGTAGTCTATGCCTAAAACATTTAGCCTATTTCTTGAATATAAACATTTTAGCCAAATGTCGATATGTACTATCCATAAATGTGACACGTAATACAGTTTCTGAAATTTAGGCACAGTAAGTACCGAAACATGTTGGGCAATAAAAACACTAAAAGGTGTCTTACATAAGGATTAATTCCTCTACAGTTTCAAATTATGTGAGGAAGCAAAATCGTCACAGAAATTCTATTACACGTGTGTTAATCCTTCGTTTTCTTTTCACTCATATTCGATGGGTGCGTTTCAGACAATTGCGACCAATTTTCACATCTAAAAGCATTCATTTTATATCACTACTACGACGCATAAGAACAAACGATGCAAAAGTATTGTACAAAACAGCTACAATTGCAATATTTGTAAAAACCATTAAGCACTTTTCAAACGTACAACACAAAGGCGTGTGCTTTTATCGGGCTTGCCGTTGTGGGGAGGGGTTGAGTTGGTGGGATATTCTCCAAGCTATGGTGGGGGTAAATGGGTGTGGTTTCGAGAGGTGAAATACACCAGTTAACGTTTGCTGTACCACAGAACACCAAAAATGTGCTGTATGCCTTACACGTGCGCCTAGGGGCCGTAATACGTGGAAAACGGTACCTGGCGCGTTTTTCGTAATGTCCGATAGATGTCTCTACGGTCATACTACCGTGAGCCCTTGCGATGGTATTTGGCACGCTTTTTGGAATGTAAATAAATAAACAATAAATATAAAATAAACACACACACGCACACATACATACATACAAACGCTAGCTTTCGCAGCCTAGCTGCTTCGTCAGGCAGAAGGGAAGGAGAGGGAAAAGGAAATGATGAGGGTTTAAAGGAATGGGTAAGGAGTCATTCCAATCCCAGGACAGGAAAGACTTACCTTGGGGGAAAAAAAGGAGGGTAAGCAAATGCACACACACCCACACATTCACACAAACACAAGTACACCTAGGCAGACATACTGTAGAAAGTTAAGAAGTTAGACAGAGATACCACTTGAGGCAGAGGCTCTGTCCAGAGAACTGAGGCAAAAATGTTAATATGGTGGGTGGGAATTTGAATTTAGTGGAGGTTGAGACCAGGTGGGCAATGGGAAGAGAGAATATGCTGAAGGGCTAGTTCCCATCTCCGGAGTTCTGAAGGATTGGTGTCGGTTGGAAGTATTCAGATAACCTGGACGGTGTAACACTGTGCCAAGATGTGCTGGCCATGCCCCAAGCCGTGTTTAGCCACAGGGTGATCCTCATTACCAACAAACACTGTCTGCCTGTGACCATTCATGCGAATGGACAGTTTGTTGCTGGTCATTCCCACACAGAATGCTTCACAGTGCAGGCATGTCAGTTGGTAAATCACGTGGGTTCTGTCGCAAGTGGGTCTGCCCTTGATTGTGTACACCCTCCGGGTTATGGGACTGGAGTAAGTGGTGGTGGAAGGGTGCATAGGGCAGGTTTTACAACGGTGGTGGTTACAAGGGTAGGAGCCAGAAGGTAGGGAAGGTGGTTTGTGGATTTCATAGGGATCGACTAGGAGGTTACGGAAGTTAGGTGGGTGGCGAAAAGACACTCTTGGTGGAGTGGGGAGGATGTCATGAAGGATGGATCTCATTTCGGGGCAGGATTTAAGGAAGTCGTATCCTTGCTAGAGAGCCACATTCAGAGTCTGCTCCAGTCTCGGAAAGTATCCAGTGACAAGAGGGGCAGTTCTGGGGTTCTGTTGGAGGTTCTGAATTAGGGGGGATGAGGAAGTGGCTCTGGCAATTTGCTTCTGTACCAGATCAGGAGGATAGCTGCGGGATGTGAAGGCTGTTATCAGGTTATTGGTGTACTGGTTCAGGGATTCAGGACTGGAGCAGACTCGTTTGCCACAAAGACCTAAGCTTTAGGGAAGGGAACGTTTGATGTGGAATGGATGGCAGCTGTCATAATGCAGGTATTGTTGTTTATTAGTAGGTTTGATTTGGACGGATGTGTGTAGTTGGCCATTGGATAGATGGAGGTCGACATCAAGGAAAGTGGCATGGGATTTGGAATAGGACCAGGTGAATTTGATGGGACCAAAGGAGTTGAGGTTGAAGAGGAATTTCTGGAGTTCTTCTTCACTGTGAGTCCAGATCATGAAGATGTCATCAATGAATCTATACCAAACTTTGGGTTGACAGGCTTTGGTGTCCAGGAAGGCTTCCTCTAAGCGTCCCATAAATAAGTTTGCGTACGAGGGGCCATCCTGTTCCCCATGGCTGTTCCCTTTAGTTGTTGGTATGTTTGGCCCTCAAAAGTGAAGAAGTTGTGGGTTAGGATGAAGCTGGCTATGGTATTAAGGAAAGAGTTTTAGGTAGGGAAGTGGCTGGTCGGCGTGAAAGGAAATATTCCATCGCAGCGAGGCCCTGGGCATGTGGGATATTTGTGTATAAGGAAGTGGCATCAATGATTACAAGGATGGTTTCAGGAGGTAACAGGCTGGGTAAGGATTTCAGACGATCGAGGAAGTGGTTGGTGTCTTTGATGAAGGATGGGAGACTGCACATGATGGGTTGAAGGTGTTGGTCTATGTAGGCAGAGATTCGTTCTGTTGGGGCTTGGTAGCCAGCCACAATGGGGCGGCCAGGATGGTTGTGTTTGTGAATCTTCGGAAGTAGGTAGAAGGTGGGGGTGTGGGGTGTCGGTGGGGTCATGAGTTTATGGACTCAGGTGAAAGGTTTTGTAGAGGGCCTAAGGTTTTGAGGATTCTTTGAAGCTCTGCCTGGACATCAGGAATGAAATTGCCTTGAAAAACTTTGTAGGTAGTGTTGTCTGAAATCTGACGCAGTACCTCTGCCACATACTCCCGCCGATCAAGTACCACGGTTGTGGAGCCCTTGTCGGCAGGGAGAATGACGATGGAATGGTCAGCCTACAGATCACAGATAGCTCGGGATTCAGCTGCGGTAATGTTGGGAGTAGTATTAAGGTTTCTCAGGAAAGACTGGGAGGCAAGGTTGGATGTAAGGAATTCCTGGAAGGTTTGAAGAGGGTGATTTTGAGAAGGAGCGGGTGGGTCTCGCTGTGATGGAGGACAGAACTGTTCTAGGCAGGGTTCCATTTGAATGATGTCTTGGGGAGCTGGATCATTAGGAGTAGGATTATTTTTCCTCGTGGCAAAGTGATATCTCCAGCCAAGGCTACGAGTATAGGATAGTAGGTCTTTGAAAAGGGCTGTTTGGTTGAATTTGGAAGTGGGACTAAAGGTGAGCCCTTTGGATAGGACAGAGGTTTCAGATAGGACAGAGGTTTTGGCGCCGCACGCTCACCGCCTGAACATCTATAGCGAGGTCTGAAGATGATCTAAACCTAGATCGAAACCGGTCACCTATATTAATAAATTGTAAAAATAATTTGAGAACTTGACTGTTATTTTTATCATTAAATAATAAGTTCGCTGTTTATTCCAAACAAGGAAACAATGTTTTCCAAACTGATTAATTTGTGTGTTGTTTAAATTCTGTATTTTCAAATACATGATCAGTAATTGGAGTGAGATGAATTACACCTTAATATTAAATGGCTTCAGTAAATCTTTTGTTTCAACATTAAATTCAGTTCGTTTTTCAGAAATGAACAATTGTCCATTTTTAAAAAGAATTTTTGTCCATTTTAATTTTTTGTAGAGTTCGTACATTTGGTTGTAATGAAACTTATTATCATATAGTGACACATATACACAAAGATGATCAGAGCATCTTTCTTTCCTCCACTGCCCACTCACAAATTTCACCTGGCAGGGGGGGGGGGGGTGTTTTAATTCAACCAGTGTCCAGTAAAACATGAAACGCTGCTAAAATTGTTTGGAAACATTTCCATTTCATTAGCTTGTTGAAGGCGTACTGAACATTTGAATGGGGGCAATAAACTGTGGGCAGTTCATTACTTTTCTAAATGTTAATTATCCATGCTGATTTTTGTTAGTATTATCTTTGTCAATTCTTTCAGATGTTGGGTGTAAAATTAGGTCACCCAACTGCTGAGTAGACACATGTTAATGTTTTGAAGAATATTAATAAAGTGAAAAACTCTGACCTGAGATGTGTGAAAAATACAATAAAATGCTGGCCAGTACTTACGTCAGCTTTCCACCACTGACAGATACACAGAAAAAAAGGGTACCCTTCACTCCATATTTACATCCATCCTTTCTGATGAAGGAATTATACTCTGAAAGCTAGAAGTATGTATTACAACTTTTTTCTGTGCACATCAGTAGTACTTAGTATCATCTGACCCAGCAATTAGTACAAATGTGAAAGTTAACTGTTCTGCAAATTTATTAATTCTGTTAAAACCCTTCATGGTGAGCATTTGCTTAATAAAACAACCTCGTACTCTGATTCAAGAATGTTTCTGCTGTACCTGCCCCGACTTGTCACCATTACATCTTTCAGTTTTTGTGCTGGACTTCCTGACATACAACTTTGTTTCACTAACATAATTTACATACTTTATCTTCCAGCACATTACTTTTATCTTAACCACAATTTTGTTATACTTTTTCTGATTCGTTCACATGTCAAGTGTGAATATGTAGTTTTTTTTTTTTTTTTTTTTTTTTCTTAGCAAATGTGTTGTTAAGTGATATGAAATGAAAATTTTCCTTAGCCTTTAATGTATGTAATTTTGTACAAAATCTCTTGAAAGGGATTTGATTTTACTAGAAGAGTATTTGTGAACCTTTGTTTCTCCTCAGAATAAGACTGATTTAGGATTACTTTTAGTAGGCCTATGTGTATTATGTCATGAAAATTACCAAGTTTCAAGATGATTAATTCTGATACAGTCTATTACAAATTAGCCATAAAGCACCAGTGTTTGCGATCCAACATATTGGTCAACTTGGCTGGTTGAAAGATGTTACCATAAGCTGGGGTTACATTGGTCCCCTGAGTGTAACTTTGGCCAACTGGTCAAAGACAGTTAATTTTCCTATGTAAATTTTGACTTTAGTTTGAAATAAACATGACAGAATACAATCACAATGTCCAAAGAATGAGCTACAGGGATGTAAGTTCCAGCCAATTACTACAGTTTTGTACCTGTTGTGACTGATGAGGGTGCTAGAGTGCAATGTATTGAATATAAAGCTCTACTATAAATGGCAACAATTAAAATATAATTTTTCCTTGGGATGATTGGTAAGAATTATCTGTCCACCATCACTAACAAAACACAGCTAACTTTTCAAGCACCGAAGCTTCAGTTATCTGTGCAATTACACTGATATGCATACTTTCCAGTAACCTCAAAATATATTCTCTTTGAAAATTATTGTAATATGAATCTGAAACAAAAATAATCAGTTGTTGATACATTGTTCAGAAATATACTGCAAGTGTCATTTTCTGATTAAAGTTAAATATTTTCTACCGCAGGATTCAAAATTTAAAATATTATTTATTCTTCACGCTCATGTATATTTTCATTCAGTTTACTTTCTCTAGATATTTTATCATTTGTTTAGAAGCCATCACGCAACTGTTTCACAATTATTACTGTACTTCACGCACCAGTTGTCAATAATAAAATAATTAAGAAATTACTCAGTGGGTCAATGTAACAACTGAGTGTGGGTAACACTGACCCACTATTTATTTACAGTACCACAGCAACATATGTGATGAAACAAAAAGTAAGTTAAGAGCTATCTTTCAAGTTTTTAAAATCAGATGATAGTGAAAAAATTCACAATACAAAACATGACTTTTGGATGATTCAGTTACGGTGCTATATTTTTCATATGTCACCTGTTTTAATGTTTTAAATCTTCTGTTACCATATTTGTATGCTCTCGGCTCAAGAGCAGCATGTTAGCTGCTGCCAGCCTGTCCCTTCTGTGGGTTTTTTAATTAAAAAAGCAAATGTGCCATATTTGGTGGATTTTGTATTTATACTCCAATATTACGAAAGTGGGCAGATTAAATGCAACAGCACTTGAAAGACATTTGCAAAACACGTATTTTAAGGTAAGGTATGTCATAATTAAGTACGGAGAAATTATGTCTACACATATAAAACTTTTACTGAAGCAAGTCATTAGGTAATTGGTTCCAATAACTACATGGGACAAAATTTTAGGAAATAGAATGTCTTTCACAAGAAGAAGATGATTTTATTTTCATTATTTTGGAGCAGCCACTCATTATGCATTTCACACTTATTCATCATATGTTTCAGCTCACATACAGACTTAAACGAGACACTTTTCAAATAATGTCTGGATGGCAACACTTTCACTTTAGCACTTCTAAACTGAGAGTTCTCCAAACGTTTCCTGCTATCTTCAGCATCTTCCCACCTGGATGTTGATGGAGAGAGATGAGAAGGGCAATCAGACACCTGAGTGAGAACTGCATCTGAAAAATCACGAACATTACGAAGATTATCGACAGTGGGTGAGTAACTGAAATATTATTTTGTACAGCAGCAAATGTTTTCGGTAATGAGATGCAAAAGAAAGTACTTCAAACAATGTTTGTATTTATGAATCTAGCATTAGGTTTCATGCTATTTTAAGATACTAACCTTTCTTTACACAAGTACGCTCTAAGTGAGCAGTATAAGTTTCTCCAGTTTTGCTGCCAGTGACTGTTGTGCAGCTGAAAATGTAGTTTACACCTGTAAACAAATAAAAAGGTTAGAATTCGTAACCATACATCAGCAGCCCAAATAGGAAAAACATGTTCTATTAATGAAGCCATGTTGTTTCTTCAAAAATCTATTAAAAAAACAAAGCAAATTATCATGTCTCCTGTCACAGTGCATGAAATTGAGGTTATAATCAAAGAGATGAAAAGCAAGAATTCAGTTGGCATTGATGGTATTTCTTCAAGAATACTGAAGCACTGCTATAAGCCAGTAAGCAAAATATTGTGTCATATATTTAATAAATCCATCCAACAAGGAATTGTTCCAGAGAGATTAAAGTATGCAATCGTCAAACCTCTCTTCAAAAAAGGAGATAAAACCGATGTTACCAACTATCGGCCTATCTCCCTTCTAACAATCTTCTCCAAAATACTTGAGAAGCTGGTGCACAAAAGATTTATTGACCACCTCACACAATATAAGTTGCTAAATAGTAGCCAATTTGGATTCCAAAAGGGCATATCAACAGATCAAGCTATCTTTTCCTTTACCAACCAAATCTTAGAGTCCTTTAACAATAAATTATCCTCTGTAGGCATCTTCTGTGACCTTTCTAAAGCGTTCAATAGTGTTAACCATGAAATCCTCTTAGAAAAGGCCAAACATTATGGTTTCATAGGATCAGCCGGCAAATGGATTAAATCATACCTTACTGGAAGAAAGCAGAAGGTCATGTTGAACAACTTTGAAGGACACTCAGTGTCATCTAGCTGGGGCTCTATTGGCTGTGGTGTCTCTCAGGGGTCTGTACTCAGCCCTAGACCCAAATTATTCATTATCAACCAAGTAAAAAAATGGAGTATCCAATTACTATCAAATGTAATGGTACTGATTTACTACAAGCTGAGTCAACAAAGTAACTAGGAATACACATTGACAGTAATCTGAAATGGTCCAAACATATCTTACAACTCCACAAGAAGCTCAGCTCAGCAACATTTTCTATTCGCGTAATTTCCACTATCTGTGACCGAGACACCACTAAAACTGCCTATTATAGTTATTTTCATGCAGTAATGTTGTATGGCATAGTCTTCTGGGGGAATCAGCCACTTTCTAAAAAAATTTCATTGCACAAAAAACAGTGATCAGGATGGTGGTGGTGGTGGTGGACATGAGGGACCAAACAACGAGGTCATCAGTCCCTTCAACCCCAAATTGTATACGCCACGGAACCCAACGAAAAATAGGTGAAAGCCAAAAGACCATTACACTAGGAAATAAAATCGACTCTCCAACAAGACTAAGACCAACCCAGGGCAGCAAATGCTACAGTGTCCGATCCCACAGCTCTGGAAGCGACCTCTAGCCTAAACCACAAGGTACTAATGGCACAGTGGTCAACGTATCATAGCTCCAGAGCAGGGAGAAATAAAACTACATTACAATGTAAAAGAGTGGGGGGGCGGGCTGATGGGGATAAGGCTCTAAACCCCACAATCAGCCAAGAATCACAAACCCACTCACCCCGAACAAGCGAGTCCTAGAGCTGACAATAAAACCTACTTTCACGGAGGAAGGCAAGGACGCGATCAACCATCTGTGGGTCATCCGCCAAAACTAAAGGCAATGCAGGCGGTAGGCCATAGTCGCCACGAAGTGTCGAATGGAGAGGACATTCAGTCAGAATATGAGACACGGATTGTACGGCTCCACAATCACAATGTGGTGGATTGTCATTTTGTAAAAGAAATCCATGGGTCAGCCTGCAGTATCCAAGACGGAGGCGACAGAGGACAATTGATTCTCTCCGGGAAGGGCGTAAAGATGAACTCCAAGCTGCAGTCGTATCTTTGATGGTGCGGAGTTTATTGGAAGGGGCAGTAGCTTTCCAACTGCTATCCCATGAGGAGTGAAGCAAAGATCTGATCTGCACCCGCAGATCCGCACCCGGAATTTGAAAGGGAGACGGGCAGCGAGTAATTGCCGATCTAGCCAACTGGTCAGCTACTTCATTCCCTGTAATACCAACATGGCTTGGCACCCAGAGAAAGGTAACGGAGCAGGCAGCAAGATGAAGGTCAGCAAGGAGTTCATGGATGGAAATAACTAAAGGATGGGAGGGGAAACAACGATCAATGGCCTGCAGACTGCTCATGGAGTCAGCACAGATTAAACCACGTTCCACGGCAGAATGTTTAATAAAACAGAGGGTTCTATAAATCGCCATCAGCTCTGCCGTAAACACACTGCATGCCTCTGGCAGAGAATGGCATTCCGCCCCAACAGGAGATGTAAAAGCATATCCGGAGTGGCCCGCTGTTTTCGAGCCATCAGTGTAGAAGATAGAGGCTCCCTGAAACTCTTCTAGTACTGGGCACTCCAAACGCCAAAAGACCATGGGTGAAATTAAAGCTTTTGGGCCCTGGAAGAGATCCGCCTGAATTAGTGGTCGTGGCACCATCCACGGAGGTGTGCGTGCAGTAAAATGGGGGGCGCAATCTAGCGAAGGGAAATGGAAATCCCGGCAAAGAGAGGCAAGCCGCAGTCCGACGGGAAGGCCCGCCCGCGGCCGGGTATCAGGGGGTCGAAGCCCTTCATATGCAAAAAGAACCTGGTAAGCGGGATGAGCAGGATATTGCCGGATGGCAATGGCATAAGACGCCAGAAGCTGATGCCGCCTGACCTGAAGAGGGCAGATTCCCGCCTCAACAAGGAGACTGTCGACCAGGCTAGTCGGGAATGCACCTGTAGCCAAGCGGACACCATTATGGTGAACCGGGTCTAATAATTTCAGGGCAGAAGGAGCTGCCGAGCCATAAACTTGACACCCATAGTCCAATCGGGACAAGATTAGAGCCCGATAGATATGGAGGATAGTTGTTCGGTCTGCACCCCAAGATGAATGAGCAAGGAAACATAGGGCATTGAGTTTCCTCATACAACTAATCTTTAGGTGGCGAATATGGGGCACCCAAGTCAATTTTTTGTCAAAGAGAAGATCCAGGAAACGATGCTGTGCTACAACTTCCAGGCGCTGATTACCCAAGAACAGTTCTGGATCAGGGTGAACTGTAGTACGGCGACAAAAGTGCACCACCCTCGTTTTTGATGAGGAAAACTGGAAACCATGGGACGTAGCCCACACTGAAGCCCGCCGAATGGCGCTCTGGAGCTGACGTTCAGTAGAGGCTAATGAGTAGGAGCTGTACCATATGCAAAAGTCGTCGACATACAATGCCGGGGTTACCAGTGACCCAACAGAGCTCACCAACCCATTGATGGCGATTAGAAAAAGTGTAACACTCAACACTGAGCCCTGGGGGACACCGTCTTCCTGTATCCGAGGGGAGCTAAAGGAAGAGCCAACTCTGACACGGAACAGGCGGTGGGATAAAAACTGACGGATAAAAATTGGTAAGGAGCCTCTGAGGCCCCAGTCATGAAGAGAACGTAAAATATGATGACGCCAAGCAGTGTCGTACGCCTTATGCAGATCGAAGAAAACTGCTACCAGATGATGTCTTTTAGAGAAGGCCTGTCTGATCGCAGTCTCCAGTCGAAGTAAATGGTCAATAGGGGATCGTGCCTCCCGGAACCCACACTGGTAAGGTGAGAGAAGTCCCCGGGATTCAAGAACCCAGCATAATCTGCGGGCTACCATCCGTTCAAGTAGTTTACAGGGGACACTTGTCAGGCTTATTGGTCGATAACTGTCCAGCGCCGATGGGTCCTTGCCAGGCTTGAGGGCAGGGACCACAATACTCTCCCTCCACTGGGAGAGGAACACCCCTTGAAGCCAAATACGGTTAAAAACTTTTAGGAGAAATTGTCATTGTGAGGGGTTAAGGTGTTTCAGCAATTGATTATGGATATCGTCAG
The DNA here is from genome assembly GCA_026315105.1 of Locusta migratoria. Taxonomy (NCBI): domain Eukaryota; kingdom Metazoa; phylum Arthropoda; class Insecta; order Orthoptera; family Acrididae; genus Locusta; species Locusta migratoria. The sequence goes on along the minus strand of CM048754.1, from coordinate 29,257,317 downwards.
GGCCAGGTGCTGAATCACGAGAAGAGGAGAGGGCCAGCGACAGCTCCTAGTCAGTAAAAGGTTCGTTATATGGTTCCACCTGGTGAGAAGTAAAGCCTAATTTGAAGGTTTCGGCCTGGTGTTTCTGAAGGAGAAAGGTCGCTGGATATGAAGTTGTCGCTGATACATTGGCGAAGTGAGTTGCAAGATGTTCTGCAACAACAGATGGCTCTGTGCAGACCCCATCAGGCAGGGCAAGACCAGGGACGGAAGACGGCCGCCAGCTATCTTGGATAGATCGGAGCATAGCCCACACTCTTGTCAAAGGGACAGAAGAACCCAACGAGGAGACAAAATGCTCCCAGCATGTCCGCTTACTTTGTTTGATTAAGTAACGAGCTCTGGCACGCAGACGTTTTGAAATTTATTAGACCAGCGAGCGATGGGTGGCGCTTAAGATGTTGCAAGGCCCTAGGCGCTCACGAATGGCTGCGGCAACAGTTGCATTCCACCAAGGGACAGGCCGGCGAGTAGGAGGGCCTGTCGACCGGGGAACAGCGGCGTTGGCAGCTTGGGTAATCATGTTGGTCATTTGGCTTATAATATCATCTATACAGCCTGAGGGGGAAGATGGGAACACAACCTGGGATGTATATAGCGGCCAATTAGCACGACGGAATACCCAGGGGGGTACCCTGGCTCGTGGTAGGCGTGAGGGAAGTGAAAGGATCAATGGAAAGTGGTCGCTATCGCAGAGGTCGTCATACGCCGACCAGTGAAATAAAGGAAGGAGAGAAGGAGAAGTGAGAGAGAGGTCTATGGCAGAAAAGGTGCCGTGAGCGGCACTAAATTGAGTTGGGGAACCATCGTTGAGAAGGCTCAGATTGTGGTCAGCAAGAAACTGGTCTATGAGGCGGCCCCGGCTAGATGTATAACCACTGCCCCACAAAGGATGGTGGGCATTGAAGTCCCCAAGGATGAGGTAAGGAGGGGGGAGTTGCTGAAGGAGGGCCACTAGGGACGTGAGTGTAGGTGGCCTGTCAGGTGGAAGGTAGAGGTTGCAAATGGTCAATGGAGTGTCCAAGTGAACCCGGACAGCAACCACTTCCAATGGAGTTTGGAGAGGAATCCAGGTACTGACAATATCTGTCCGGACCAAAGTACAAACCCCACCAGACGCCTGGAGGGGACCAACCCGGTTCCGACAAAAAGCACGGAACCCACGGAGGGTCGGTCAATGTGCATCCATAAACCTCGATTCCTGCAGGATGACACAGGCTGCAGAAGAGAGAGAGATTAGCTGTTTAATCTCCAAGAGGTGACGGTAGTAACCATTACAGTTCCATTGGATGATCACATCATGAGGATCTAGGCGGGAAGCGAATGGCATAACGTCTGTCACGCTGCTTTGTCAGCGTCTGTCACCAAAGAAGAAGGGACAACATCCATAAATAGCTGATCAGCCTCGGGCTCAATGGGATGAGCGAGTTGCGAAAGCACAGTCGGCACCTCCGGTGGTACTGGAGGGGCTTTATCTTTTAACTTTGGTTTCTTCTTCTTCTTCTCCTTCTCCTTCTCTTTCTCTTTCTCCTTCTCCTTCTCCTCCTCTCGTGTGGGACGGGCAGGACCCACCCCAGAGAGAGGACTTTTGTCAGTTAGGTCTGGTACTGACAAGGATCGGGCAACCTTTGAACTCACTGACTGGGAGTCCGATGGCCGGCTGGAGGTCGAAGATCTCCGATCTGGGGAACGCCGGGACGAAAGGCCCTGAGATAGGGCACTGTCACCGGCAGGCGACGGAGAAGGGGTGCACTTCTCCGGCTGGGAAGGGGTGGGACACAAAGGGAGGGCTACAGGAGCTACAGGAGAGGGAGATGTGAGGGAGGGGTGTGGACGGGGTGTAGGGGGGAGATGGGAGTGGGAAGGGGAGGGTGAAAGGCTAGATGATAACGTCGTAGCGAAGGTCGTCGCCATTTGCACGGGATGCAGACGTTCATACTTACTGCGGGCCTCAGGGTACGTCAAACGCTCCAGGGATTTGTACTCTTGTATCTTCTTTTCTTTTTTGAACATAGGGCAATCTGGCGACCGTGAAGAGTGGTGTTGTTGACAGTTGACGCACACCGGTGGAGGAACACAGGGGCTCCCCTCATGTAGTGGGTGTCCACAATCACCGCATACTGGGACTGCTGTACAGCGAGAGGACATATGACCAAACCTCATACATCGAAAACACTGCATGGGAGGTGGAATGTAGGGCTTCACTTCACATCGATATATCATTATCTTGACCTTCTCTGGGAGTGTGTCCCCCTCGAAGGCCAAGATAAAGGCCCCAGTACCGACGCGGTTATCTTTAGGTCCCCTCTGAACGCGGCGAACAAAATGTACACCATGCCGCTCGAGATAGGCCCTAAGCTCCTCATCAGTTTGAAGGAGGAGGTCCCGGTGGAATATCACACCCTGTACCATATTCAAGGATTTGTGCGGGACAATTGTGACTGGAATGTCGCCAAGGGTGGTGCAGGCGAGCAAAGCTTCAGACTGGGCTTCCGAGACTGTTTTAATGAGTAATGAGCCAGATCTAAACTTACCCATAGATTCCACTTCACCAAACTTGTCCTCTATGGTCTCGACAAAGAACAGAGGTTTGATGGTAGTAAAAGTTCCTCCATCAGTCCTTGAGCAAACGAGATAGCGAGGAAAGGGTTTTGCCCCTAACCGGCGAGCCTGGCCTTCCTCCCAAGGGGTAGCAAGGGAGGGAAACATCCTCTTATCCGCAGTAGCAGCATTAAATGATCTCTTCCTGTCTTGAGAGACAGCTGATGCACGACCATTTTGGAGTCTAACTCTTTTCATGGGGCTAGACGTCCGCCCTGGTGTCACCCACTCCGAAACCGGGGCTCTCTCCATGGGGGCCACCCAGCCTCAGCAAAGGCCACCTGGCACGATGGCCATTGCCGGGAGTTCTGATACCCCCGAGGACAGGCATCAACTCCTTGGCTTGCATGGAGAGGTCGCAGCTCAGACACCAGTAGTGTGATCCCTGTGGTGTCAGGGGGCTCAGCCAAAGGGTACATAACAGCCCCCCCACACGGACTGGCTACACGTGCTGGGGACCTAGCGGGGGATGGGGGCTACAGCGAGGAAAGGAAGTAGGGGCTAGGTCGGGAGTTCTTCCCCAATTGGCTCACACATTATCGGACAATTTTGGTATGGAAGGTCAAACCCCGAGGGGGACCAAACTGGGCCAAAAACCGGTGTACACAGCAGACAAAACCAAAGTGCAGGACAATCGGTACCAGGGGATAGCCAAGCCGTCATCCAGAGTACCACCGAGAGACGGGGTTGGAGAGGGTGGGAAGGAGGAATTGGGATGGGAAGGAGTGGGAACTAGGAGGGGTAATGCAGCCTGGGGAAAGCAGGAAAAAAGGCTGCAATGGCTCGGGGACCCATGCGCGCCACACATGTACCCACAAAAGAGCTGTGGGCCCCCTGGGGGGAGTGATCAGGATAATGTGTGGATTCAAACCTAGGCATTCGTGTAGAAAACTTTTTAGAAAATTATGGATACTGACAACTCCATGTCAATATATCTACTCCCTACTATGCTTTAATGTCAAAAATGTACACTTGTACAAAACTAATGAATGTTACCATACTCACAATACCAGGAGGAAGCTAGAAATCCATTATGAATTAAAAAACCTAAGTACTGTACAAAAAGGAGCCCACTATATGAGCTGCAAAGTGTTCAATGATCTTCCACTATCTCTGAAATCACTTATCCATGAGCCTCCCAAATTTAGACATCAACTCAAACAATATCCGTTAGATAAGTCATTTTATTCAGTAGAAGAATATTTCAATTTGTGTTAACAAATTATATTTTTTAATTTACAAGATGTTATTTTATGGTATGTGTAATTTTTGTCACTATAACTATTTCTTACTGCTGAGATCTACCTGTGTTTGTGTAATGTGTAATTTTTGCCTATACCTTTTGATGTGTAATTTTTTTTATTACATATATATAGGCTATATATTTTCTGTTGCAAGAGGGATTCTGTATGTTCCTTTTTGTATCACTTGACACGTCCTCCATCCAAGCGAATTTCTCGCTATATTGGACCTATGGGATTTAAATAAATAAATAAAAAAATAAAAAAAGAGAATCATATGTCATGGCTTACCTTCAGATGATTTTCCATTGCATGCGCGACCGCAGAGACATCTATCGGTCTTCAGGTTCTTCCACAGACAGATGAAGAGAGATGCTCGCGTCACCTACCTTCGAGTCCTGACACCAGGGGCTCAAATGCTAGGAAAAGTCACTTGGTGGCAGCACCAATACATTTTGAATTATGATTTATTTATATATAAATTGTAGGGCATACGGTGGGAAGTAAAGTTCTTTGATCTTTGCTCCTCTCTGCCTTACCATAGTTTGTTAATAAATGTGATGTAATAGCTATCCACATGATGGAAATCAACCTATACCCATCGAAGAGTGCTTATACTATTAGGTATATTGACATGCTAGTCTGAAGACCTGGCTTACGACCTCATCCCCTTCCCTCACCTCCTTCAACACCTTGAACGCCTCCGCCTCCTGTATGTCACCCAAAAACTCGAATCCCGCAACCCGCTCGTTTACCCTATCCTCACCGCCCCTGGGCCTCTGCCACGCCTCCACCACTGCATTCCTCCCTCTCTCCACCTGCACACCCTACATATCCTCTCCCAAGGCAACTTCCGCTCCCTTCCCCTACCGGATGACGCCCTTCATCCCGAAATATACCCCTCCTATCAGCTTTGATCCCTTCCCCGTAGACTTAGCGGCCCCCTCTCCCCATCCCCTCCTTCTCCCCCTCCCCGCTTGGATTTCCCCCCTCCTCTCCCCACCTGTAGTCTCAATCACGCCTGTCATTCCTTCTCCCCACCTTCTCCCCCCCTCTCTCTCTTTTTGACCCTCCCCCGCGCTTCCTCGCTTCCTCCCTCTCCTTGCCCCGCGGGGGCTGCAGCGTCGCCTTTTAGCAACAGTGTCTTCTCGTGTCAAGTGCATCGTCATCGCCGTGTTCATCTCCAGTGCGTTGCAACTCGTGTCGTCACCACCTATATCATCGTGTGACTTCGTGTGTCCAGTGTTGTCTCTCCATGTGATTTTATCGCCACCGTGGCACAGACTGTTTTTAATCTGCTTATGTGTGTCAGTCTCTCTTGTTCATGTGTCTTAAGTCTGCAGTATTGTCTCCGATGTCCAGTTTGTAAGTCTTCCATTTTTCCTCCATACCATGTTTTTATACTCATTGTTTTTAACTTCATGTCTTTGTTCCTTTTATCTCGCTTGTCATATGTCTATTCTCTCGGCTGAAGAGCAGCGCTGATGCTGCTGCCAGCCCGCCGACGAAAGTCGGGGTGAAATTAACAATAAAGGAAAAAAAAAAAAAGACCTGGCTATATATGTTACATTGTTAGTAACGACTTCTGAATTTTTGAAGAGTGTGAGTGTTTAATTAAGTTTGCGCCCCATCACTGGCCAAGCTCCTGGATGTATTAATCCCTCAGTATACCGCATGCTTCCACCTCGTGATATACTGTATTGTCGCTTGTATTTCTGCACGCCCAACAATCTGAGATTCAATGACTTTACTTCCGCAGTTTATGGAGGTGGGTGGTAAAATTTTAAAATTTGGTTGTTGGCAAGTAACATCTAACAGAAATTTCCGGCCAGATCAATTGTGTCAGTATAACGGGAGTGCTGTGATTTCGCCCGTAAAACTTTTTTTTTTTTTTTTTTTTTTTTTTTTAGTTGTTTACATCATTTAACAATTTGAAAGGAAGACAAATATATGTGAAAATTTTTCTTTTAAAACCTTTCGATATCGCAAAATTATCTATCATGTAATTGTTGACGAAAGCTTGCACTAAATTTTACGTATGGCCTTGTCTGCTAATGTTGGCAACCAAATATTCGTTTCACAAGGATAATTAATTTACTGACCGGACAAGGGAAGGCGTAGACAAAGAGTGTCAACGACAGAACAAGAATGGCAGTAATTTTTTATTTTATAAACGCAAAAGATTATTCGGTTTAAGCCTAGTGTACAATAGGCCTACTACCCATCGGTTTTGACCAAGGATATGATACATTACGTCTTTATATCCATCAATGTTTCCATTTTAAACTTATCACAAGCCGCTGACATTACTGTAGCTGTTGCATATATGGTACTTATATGAGAATGTATGTACATGTTCGCATTTCGTGATTATTATTATTATTATTATTTTAATAATAAAAGCCTTCTTTTCTCTCTCTCTCTCTTTCTTCTTCTTCTTCTTCTTCTTCTTTGCCATTGTAAAATATGGGCAAAATTGAAGACCAGGATACCATCTGTCAATTTTGAACCATGAAATTATCAGCATGGTCATGGGGGCATTGAAAGCAGGGGAAAAAAAACTCATTGATAAAACCAAACAACCTCAAAAGAATACTTGAAAACTGGTATCGGACACTTCAATTGATGTATATTACACCTCAAATGAAACTCGGGATACCTAGTGAGAGTCAATAAGAAATAAGATTTAATTTTATGCTTTGTAAACAAAGTGGCATTGTGAATGCCTTCATAAATGACATATTCAATTTTGACAACACTGTAATTTCCAGTGAAATTGTTGGGTGTTCCTAATGTTTAGTATTTTTCATTAAAACATAGGTGTTCTTGGGGTAAAATGTTTGACTGGAAACAGAAGGGTCGCGAATTCGAAACCCGATTGGACCTCGGTTTTTTCAGTCTGCACTTTAACCCATCCTTCACCTCTTGTGGTTCGGATTCCACGTTAAGCTGTAGGTCCCCTTTCCCTAGTTGGATAACTGGGGTAGGCTAGGGAAACGCAAGTCACCAAAGTGGCATCCAATTTATAGACTTGCACCAGGTCAATGAGCCACACAATATTATTATTATTATTATTATTATTAAAACATAGGGGGTTGGTAGATGGGTGTGCAGTGGCAACTGGTGCTTCAGAAAACTTGAGGCTTACATCTTTCCGTTTCAGATCTTGATAGTGGTGTCACTCAGCCCTCCCACCCGCACCACTCGTCATCAAAGGAGACAATTTGGGACACATTTGCGAGTGGTGCCGAGGAAAGTGCCTCGGTTTGTCCCCCCCCCCTCCCTACCTCCTTTTATATATATTTTCGTCAAGAGATCTGCAGAATGTCTTACCTCAGCTTGTTCACAATTGCTTCAACTTGAGCTGAGGTGTCGGCCTACCAAGCTTGTTTATTTCACACTTTTCTTCAAAGCTTATAACTGAGATATTTGTTTCCAAAAGATACTGAATGTTGTTTGATAATAAACACTAAGAACGTGTGACTATGCACATGAACACTAAAACACAGTAAGTAACTGATTACACTGTTAAGTGACTGTGACAAAATGAATCTGTTATGATGAAGAGACAAACTACCTTCGGGTCTTGGGACACTGTAAACAGCACCCCCTCCTAACCTTATGCATGTGCAAAGGCTGATCTTCCCTACATATTTTCAAATAGTTAAATATTTGTTACAACAAAGAGTATAAATGTCATGTACCCTCAGAATCGCGACACATGCAAAAATGTCTAACGATATGTGGCAAGTAACAATACAAAAGTCATTCTTGTTCCCGAATCTGTGAAAAAGAGGATTGGCTTTTAAAAAATTGCTTGCAGCAAGTCTTGAATCCAATATCTTCAACATCACAGTGCGATGCTGCTAACCACACAGCTATTGCAAGGTAGAGAGGTGTGACTTCATTACTATTCGTGATTGGATCCTTTGAAAGAGTTTCATTTATTATTATACAATATTTTACCAAATATGATGTATTTTTGATTAATTTTCAATTCACCAAAAGGAAATGTGAAGGGTGGATATTGTTTTTACGGAGATGAGGTGTGAAATAACTCCATTTTCTTGCTTCTTGACCATCCATTGGTAACCGCCAGAGCTTGAGTAGACAGGAGCTGGTGTCTGTACCAGCTCCAACGCCAATGTTAAAAGCAGTGTGTCCCATCACCACTCCTTGCTGCAGGAGTGCCCATATGCTGCCTCGAGAGGGTTAAGAAGAGAATTTGAACCTCAGCCGCACATGCCCATTGCAATGCTGTGGCCAAGGCCACCTGTATTCGGCGGCCACACTACATCTCGTATACGTAATGTCTTTGTGATGTATAACGTTTCTCGTATGATAAAAATATTTTGACTGTGCATATAAAATGATCTGATAGAAGAACGAAACAAAGAATGATAGTTTAAAAACACTTTTTATTTCGTTTACTTTTTTTTCATGACAAGCATTTTTCTAGGGGTTCACTGAACTCATATGATGTGCCGCCCCTGTGAATGTGCACACTTAAACGGATCAGTTTGTATTATGAAAGGAATGACAAGTTCTTAAGATATGATGCCATTGCCGAAATCTCACAACGAATGTCAAAATCCCCATCGTCTTAAGATGGGTGAGCTGCTTTTCACCACTAGACAGACATCGTCACCTGAATAAATGTTTATAATTAAAAAATAAATAAATAAATAAAAACTTCTCAAGTAACCACCACCTGACCATCTGTAACAATGAACAGGTAGTATAATTTCCCACAGAAACACACTTTTGAAATCTTGATCACTTTCTTTAATTTAAAACAAGCGGATCAGTAAGCACAACACTAGCATGTCATAAAGCTCACCCATTTCACACATACCAAAAACATGCAATTTTATTTGGCTGTCTGAAAGTCACTACTGAATTAACAATCAGAAATGAAGAAATAAACCGGAAAAATAGCACAACTAATCCACAAACAAAAGCGCACACTCTCTTCCGAATCACAACATGACGTTCCAGTGCCAGTACCAAACATCAACTAACTGTATGACCACTTACAACAAACCATTCAAATTTCATCACAAGAGAGTGCCACAACATAATTACTCATGCCACCTTTCAACACACTCCTCAAAATAGCCGCGTGGTGGTTACACACCACAACACACTGATATCACGAGTCAAATCTAATGGGTGGTATCCCCATCTTCAAGTGACCCAAAATATGAAAAATAATCATTATTAATCGCATCCAAAGTATTAAATACCTGTCTAATTTTTTGTTATTTGAGTGTAAATTGTTTTATGGCTATCTAAAATGTTGTTGTTGTGGTCTTCAGTCCACAGACTGGTTTGATGCAGCTCTCCACACTACCATGTCCTGTGCACGCCTTTTCATCTGAGAATACGTACAGCAACCTACATCCTTTTGAAACTGCTTACTTTATTTGTCCCTCGGTCTCCCTCTATGATTTTTACCCCACACACTTCCTTCGCATGATACGTTGACGATTCTTGATTTCTTGGAATGTGTCCCACCAACCTATTCCTTCTCTTAGTCAGGATATGCCAGAAACTCCTTTCCTCTCCAATTCTGTTGAGCACCTCCTTATTAGTTACATGATCTACCCTTCTTATCTTCATCATTCATCTGTAGCACCACATTTTGAAAGCTTCTATCATCCTTTTGTCAAACTTCTTATTGTCCACGTTCCACTCCTATACAATGCTACAGTCCAGACAAATACTTTCAGAAAGAAATCCTAACATTTAAATAAATATTGAATGTCAAGAAATTTCGTGTCTTCAGAAATGCTTTTATTCCCATAGCCTATCTACATTTTATATCTTCTTTACTTTGGCCATCAGAAGTTATCTTGCTACCCAAATAACAAAACTCATCTATTACCCTTTCATGCCTTTTGACACTTAAGAATGGCTATCTGGTTTTGTACAAGTAGAATATGACTCTCCATTCCCTATATTTTAGCCCTGTTACGTTCAGAATTTTAAAGAGTGTATTCCAGTCAATATTTTCAAAAGCTTTCTCCATATCCACAAATGCTAAAAATGTAGGTTTCCCTTTCCTTAACCTATCTTCTAATGTAAATCTTAGTGTGAGTATTGCCTCCTGTGTTCCTACATTTCTCCAAAATCCAAATTGATCTTCCCCAAGGTCAGAATCCAACAGTTTTTCCATTTGTATGTAAATGATTTGTGTTAGTATTTTGCAACCCTGACTTATTAAACTAATAGTTCTGCAATTTTCACATTTGTCTGCACTTGCTTTCTTAGGTATTGGAATTACTATATTCTTCTTGAAGCCTGAGGATGTTTTCCCTGTCTCATACATCTTGCACACCAGATGGAGCAATTTCTTCATGATTGGCTCTTCTAACAATGATAGCAGTTCATTTGGAACATCATCTACTCCAGGGGCCTTGTTTCTACTCAATTTAGCGCTCTGTCAAATGCTTCTCGCAGTATAGTATCTTCTATATCATCTTCCTCTACTTCGTCTTCCATTTCTAGAATACTGTCTTCAAGTTTATTTCCTTTGTACAGGACTTCTATATACTCCTTCTCCCTTTCAGCTTTCCCTTCTTTGCTTAGTACTGGTTTTTCATCCGAGTTCTTAATATTAATATAACTGCTTATCTTGTCTCCAAATGTCTCTTTTATTTTCCTGTAGCCTAGGCAGTATCTGTCTTTCACCAAGTTATACATTCTTCTACAGTTTCTCCTCAAACCACTCCTGCTTAGCCAGTCTGCACGTGCTGTCAACCTCATTTTTCAGACGTCTGTACTCCCCTTTGCCTGCTTCACTTGATGAATTTTTATATTTTCTCCTTTCATCAGTTTGGTATCTCCTGTGTTATCCAAGGATTTCTATTAGGCCTTGTCCTTCTGCCCATATGATCCTCTGTGGCCTTCACTACTCTACCTCTCAAAACTAACCATTCTTCTTCAAGTGTATTTCTGTCCTCCTTTTCAGCCAATTCTTGTCTAATGCTCCCTCTAAAACTCTCAACCCCTCTGGTCCTTCTATTTGTCCACGTTCCATCTCCTTAATTTTCTACCTTTTTTGCAGTACCTTAAGTTTTAATCTATAGTTCATAACCAATAAGTTATGGTCAGAGTCTATATCTGCCCCTGGGTATGTCTTACAGTTTAAAACCTGGTTTCTAAACATTTGCCTTGTGATTATAAAGTAAATCTGGTACCTCCCAGTGTCTCCTGGTCTCTCCCACATATACAACCTTCTTTGAAGGTTATTAAACCTAGTGTTTGTGATGATTAAATTGTTCTCTGCACAAAATTCACCAGTCGTTCTCTTTCATCCCTTTTCCACAGTCCATATTCACTTACTACATTTCCTTCTCTTGCCTTTCGTTCTACCAAGTTCCAGTCCCCCATCACAATTAAGTATTCCTTGAATGGTCACAATAATTTCTTTTATCTCCTCATACATTTCTTCAATCTCATCATCAGCAGCGCTGCTTGACATATAAACTTATACTACTGTGGTCGGTGCTGGCTTTGTGTCTATCTTTTCTACAATAATACATTAACTATGCTATTCATAGTAACTTACCTGCATTCCTATTTTCTTATTCATGATCAGAACTACTCTTGCATTACCACCAACTGATTATGTACTTATAACCCTGTACTCACCCGAACAAAAATCCTGTTCATCCTGCCAACAAACTTCACTAATCTCCACCATATCTAACATTAACCTATCCATTTCTCTTTTCAAATTTTCTAACTTCCCTACCTGATTGAGTGAAAAACATTCCACGCATTGATCTGTAGAATGCCAATGTTGTCTTTCCTGATGCTGACATCCTCCTGAGTAGTCCCTGCCCTGAGATCTAAATGGGGGACTATTTTACCTCTGGAATATTTACCCGAGAGGGTGCCTGATGGCATATTCATACAGCAGAGATGTATGTTCTCGGGAAAAGTAACAGCTGTAGTTTCCCCTTGCTTTCCTACTGATTTGATAAGTTCAATTACATTCATTTTAATGCCTGAGCTGCATGCCCTCAGGAAAATTAATGGCTGTAGTTTCTCCTTGCTTTCAACCATTCACAGTAACTGCTTGGCAAAGCCATATTAGCTGACCACACGTTTTTCCATGCACTAAAATTAATAATCCGTTTGGTACTAAGAAACTATCTTCAAAATAGACAAAAGTACTATGACTTTATACAAATCCATATTTATAAAAAGTTAGACCACAAATTTGCGTATACTATTAAATACAAATTTCATAAAACACATACACTCAATGAGATAAATAGTTAAAACCTAAATGTAATATTTTAATTTATGTATTTTGGCATATTTCAAGTATTATTGTATTATTTATTTAATATTATTTGTCTTATTACGTGGTTACGCAGAAAATGTTTGTGTGGAAGCCACGTTTTGTCACTCTGTTCGTAGTTTCAAACCGGTAATCATCTCTGCCACATGCTACTGGATTTTTAGACATTGTGAAACATTCAAATATGGCAATAAAACACTTATTCAGAAAAGTTTAAATAAGTGAGTTCATCATTTAATGTCGACCACCGTTTCATTTAATTGAATGTAGCTCCGAAGTAAACCTGGATCAACGGGCTTCAAGTACAACGCAGACTGGCCATCTGATACGAACATCTAACCCAAGCTAAGTGTCTTTCTTTGTTTTATAGTGTGTACCTCACCATCCCCTGGCATCCTGTTAATAGAACTGTGTCTTGCAATACGGACACAGTTCATCTGGACACATCTTGGGATTGGCAAACTAGAGGGCACTGGCGGCGCTAGGCGTCGGCGACCGCCGACGGCCTCGCGCCTGTGGGGGTGGGGGCCTCGCAAAACATTGGCAAAATTTCAGATTTTTTCTTCTTTTTTAATGTTTGATGTTTAACGGTGCTTTTCAACTGCTAGTTTATGTAGCGACGACCTGATCTTACACTAGCTTAACGAAAGGACGAACACAACACCCGTAAAAAGGATGGGATTCGACCCCCGACGAGAGCGATATCGCTCACAGTGGTATGACGCCTTAGTGCGCTCGGCCATTCCCGGCTGGCACTTATTTAGTTGTCCGTATTTATTTCCATATGAGTGCAGCCATGAAGTAATTTTTAGTTAAATACTTGCAAAACAACTTCTTCAGTACATTTTAGAAAACGATTTGGAAAAAGTATATTTATATACCAATCAGAATCATGTTGACAGTTCCAGTCAGTACAGGTTCGGCCGAGAGAAGCTTCTCAAAGTTAAAATTGATTAAGACATACTTGAGAAGCACAATGAGCCAAGAAACACAATCTGCGTTGTCAGTAGCATCAACTGAAGCCGAAATAGCGGCTAGTATTAGTTAAGATGCGATCTTAAAAAAAATTCATTGAAACGAAAAGCCGAAAAGTTTCTCTATTTTAATTTGTGTATGTCTATTGTAATTTTTGTCATTGCAATAATACATGCATATTATACTAATAAAATTTTACTATAATGATTATTGATGTATAATTCAGATCATTTTATCTAACATTTTCTTTCTTACTGGAAAAATGAAAGGGGCCTCGCAAAGATGAGTTCTCTGATGCCAAGTTTTCGTCTAGCGCCGCCACTGCTAGAGGGACTCTTCACAAGGTGTCCAAATAATTTATAGCTTTAATGTTGGGAATGTCAAACAACTCACGATGTACGGGATGTGCAACGTTGCAAAAACATTACAAGGAGGTAGGACAAAGGCGTGAACAGCAGACGTGATGACTGTGGCAGGTAGTGGAATAGCTGCCACTCGATGCCGGAAGACAGGGAGGGGGCAGGAGAAGTCGGGCAAAGAATGAAGACAGTACGGTCCTGTAGAATAATAGAAAGAGCAACAGCAAGAGGAGGGGGCATGGGAACCACAAATTTGAGGACAGGGCATGGAGGGAGGGGGGAGAGTAAGAAACCGTGGATAGGTAACAGAGAGAGGGAGTAGAGAGAGTGGAGGAAGGCCAAGGGAGTGAAGGAGTAGCAGGTGGAGGGGCGTAGTGAGACCCTCCCCCCGACGGGGAGGGGTAGGTGGCTGAATCTGATTCAGGCTGAGGAGAGACGGGGTTAATGTGAGCGGGTAAGAATCGACTGATTGAGTCACTGAAGGGCACATTGTTGACAGACATGATGAATGTGTTGTCACCCCTCTTCCTGACCTGGTGCGGGCTGGAGGGGGGTGATAAATAGTGTCATCTCAGAGGAGCATGTCGCCAGTGTGTTTGGAAGGGATGGGAAAGGAGGAGAAAATTTAGATCAATAGAGACAGACTGGATCAATGAATGAAATAAATCGCAATTTGCGATCAGGTATGGCTTCACTGTACTAGGTTTAGATGGAATACCAAAGTGCAGCGAATGAAAATTTGTGCCCGGCCGGGATTTGAAGCCGGTATCTTCTGCTTACGAGGCAGACGTGTTGACCACTCCGCCACCGAGGACACAGTGACCAGCCCGACTGCAGAGGACTCTTCCCTGCACGTCTCCCGCCACACACAAATCTCCATTCGCCACGCTGTCTCTTTCCTGTTACCACAGCCTATTTGTTCTGTAATGCTCGCAGCCACAATACTGTATTCCTGCATCAGGGAGAACAGACCTTGAGGTATCGAGACACAATTAATCATCAGGACAATTGTCATCAGGAGCCCAGCCTCGGCTTGTATACAATTATATATTTTTGACGACGTTACAGTGTTCAATGAATGAAATAAATAGCAATTTACGATCAGATATGGCTCCACTGTACTTGATTTAGATGGAATACCAAAGTGCGGTAAATGAAAATTTGTGCCTTACTGGGATTCGAACCTGGGATCTCCGGCTTACTAGGCAGTCGCGTTGACCACTCTGCCACCGAGGACCAGTGACCAGCCCGACTGCAGAGGACTTTCCCTGCACGTGTCCCGCCACATCCAAATCTCCCTTCACCACGCTGTCTCATTCCTATTACCACAGCCTACTTGTATATAATACTATGCAAGCCTAGGCTGGGCTCCTGACGACAATTAAATGTGTCTCAATATCTCATGTTCTGTTCTCCCTGATGTGGGAATACAGAATCGTGGCTGTGAGCATTACAGAACAAATAGGCTGTGGTATAGGAAAGAGACAGTGTGGTGAATGGAGATTTGGGTGTGGTGGGAGACGAGCTGGGAAGAGTCCTCTGCAGTCGGGCTGGTCACTGAGTCCTCGGTGGCGGAGTGGTCAACGCGTCTGCCTAGTCAGCAGGAGATCCCACGTTCAAATCCCGTCTGGGCACAAATTTTCATTCGCCGCACTTTGGTATTTCATCTAAACCTAGTACAGTGAAGCCATATCTGATCGCAAATTGTGATTTATTTCATTCATTGAATGCTGTGTCATCAAAAAAATATATAATTCGATCAATGAAGGATGGGAGGTCAGACGGAGGAGGGGGAGGGATGGATGAGCTTGCCAGGGAGACACAGGCTTTCTCCATGAGATAAACTCCATGGCGGTGCCCTTCATGTCTTGTGGAGCAAAGACCTAGGAGGGCCAACAGAAGAGCCTCTAGCTGTAGTGAGTCACGGCACGTGAGAGCCGCTTAGAGTGTGCGGTGCCAACATTTGACTAAATCATTTTCTTTGGGGTGGATGTTCTTAATTCCGAACAGGTTGCAGACATTTTGGAATAGAGCATATTCAAACTGTCAGTCTGGTTAGTGGTGATGACAACTGGACAGCCAAAGTGGGAAATCCAAGAGTGCACAAATGCACAGGCGACAGTTTCTGCAGTGATATTTTGGAGGGGGTACAGCTTCTGCCTGGCAGGTGGTGCGATCAATTGAAGTGAGGCGGTAACAAAAACTGTCGACCGGGAGAGGGGACCGACTAGATCGATGTGAACGTGCTGGAAGCGGCCGGCAGGAATAGGAAAAGAGCCTGGGGAGGGGAGGTGTGAATCTGAATATTGATTTTTTTACAGGGAACAGGCATGAGCCCAGGCTGGGTAATCATGACCTCCTGGTAGAGGAACCTGTCCGTGATTAATTTGGTGGAGGCTTTGACACCAGGATGAGCATGATTATGCTGTTGATTTAAGTTCTTTCATCTGAGGCAGCAAAGAACGTATGGGTGGAGAATGCCCGTCGATGCAGCGCATCAAACCTCACCCGATACACCAAGGAAGGTGGTGCAAATAGGTCAAGAGAAGAGGAAGAGTCCTGAATAAGTTGCATTGTGTCGTCATCGATGGTCTAAAAAGTGGCGAGGTGAGAGAGATCTAAGAGAGACGAAATGACATCATGCGTTAGATGATATCAGCCACAGCATTATCTGCACCCTCGATGTAGTCGATGTCAGTGGCAAATTGGCAAATGTAGTCAAAATAGAGGAACCTGTGGAGAGGGAGGTTTATGGGGGATTAGTGATAGCAGCTGCAAGAGGCTTATGGTTGGTGAAAACATAAAAGGAGTGGCCATCTTTGGCAGAGTGGAAGTGTTTTATACCCTCATAGATTGCAACTGTTCTCAATCAAAGGCAGAGTATCTCTTTTGAGCGTTGTTGAGTTTCTTCGAAAAAAAAACTGCAGAGGGGATATGACAGCATTGAGGGATTGTCTCAGAACTGTGCGGATGGCAGTGTCACTCGCATCGGTGGTAATAAAAAGTTCGGCATTTTGTTCAATACCTCCTCATTAGTTACGTGATCAACCCACTAATCTTCAGCATTCTTCTATAGCACCATATTTCGAAAGCCTGTATCCTCTTCCTGTCTGCACTGTTTATCGTCCACGTTTCATTCCCATACAAGGCAACACTCCACACAAATGCCTTCAGAAAGGACTTCCTTAGGCTTAAATCAATATTCGCAGTTAGCAAATTTCTCTTATTCAAGAACGCTTTTCTACCCATTGCCATTCTGCATTTTATATCCTCTGCACTGCGACCATCATTTGTTATTTTACTGCCCAACTAACAAAACCCATCTGCCTCCTTTCTTGTTTCGTTACCTAATCTGATTCCTTCAGCATCACCTGATTTTCTTATACTGCACTCCATTACCCTAGTTTTGCTCTTGTTAATGTTCATCTTATATGCACCTTTCTGCATACTGTCCAATCCGTTCAACTGCTCCTTCAGGACCTTTGCTGTCTCTGACAGAATAACAATGACATCAGCAAAACACAATGTTTTTATTTCTTTGCCCTGAAATTTAATTCCTTCACCAAATTTCTCCTTGCTTTCCTTTATAACTTTCTCAATGTACAAATTGAATAACATTGGGGAAAGGCTACAACCCTGTCTTACTCCCTTCCCAACCACTGCATCCCTTTCATGCCCTTCAACTCTGATAACTGCTGTCTGGTTTTTGTACAAGTTGTAAATAACCTTCAGTTCCCTATATTTTACTGCTGCTTGCTTCAGAATTGGAAAGAGTGTATTCCAATCAACATTGTCTAAAGCTTTCTCCAAATCTACAAAAGCTAGAAATGTAGGTTTGCATTCCTTAATATCTTCTAAGAAAAACCTTAAACTGATCTTCCCCGAGGTCAGCTGGGGGGCCTCCATTTCTTTTTTATAGTAATACATGTAATTCCAAGTGGACAGGGGGGCCCTCATTTTGTTCCGACATGGCCCTAGGCCTTCAACAGTCTTAGTCCACCACTGCCTAATACTCTCATGCCCACTGAGTCTACAGTTTGCTTAACACCTGACTTACTCTTTAGACATTGTTGTATGACTCCTTTATCATTTCTAGTCAACCACTATTAAATTATGATGCTTATAGCACCATATATTGATCAATTTTCACACAATTTTTATTTCTTCTGCCATACATTTTTCCCCTTCTCCAATAATATTCCATTACAATTTGATGTCATTCAGACTAGTGGTGTTATTTTACAGCATTTAGAATGTTTAATTATAATCATCCTGTACATAATTAGCTGCTAAAAGATGCAATAAATTTATAGAATATGAATAATTCTAGCAAACATTCTGAAATATTAATAACCAAAGTAATTGTATTTTTAGGCAAGGAATCTGAATGAGGGTAACTATTTAAGATTTCAAGTTGACCTCATCTTTCCTCATGAGGTTTGATTTCAGGTCCGGTAGATGTCCTCCTTGTGCTTATCATTTTGTGTGTGATGCTTAGTTTAAGAGTTATTTCAATTTGTCAGACTTCTTTAGAAGTTTTCAGTTGCTTAAAGATTTGCAAAAAGGTACGGTATCATCTCTACGAGAAGCTAACCATGACCTTTTTGACTTTGCTTATCCTCAAATTCAGTGCATTACCTGAAATTTAATGAATACCACAGCAGCAACCTTAATGTGATACTCAAAAATTATCTCCAGGAGAAATGGAATGAAGCTCTGCATATATATATTGATGTCTTAAAAAAAGTACTAGAATGAAATGTTGGATGTGCTATCCTATGTCCTCAAATGGGACACTATAAACTGTTCAAACTTTCTTCTTCGGCCTCTTCTTACACAGCAGAAGCAATTGCAGTCTTGAAGACCATTAAATATTCTTTAACACATAATTTTAATTATCTGTGACTCTAAAAGTATAGTGTATTTATTTATTTGTTTATTTAGCCTGATCAGATTAGGGCCATCAGGCCTTCTCTTATATCGGACCAGGGTTTTACACATACAGTATGCAACAAAAGAAAAAAATGGAATAAACATAGCTGTAAGCTCACAATTGACATAGCCCATGAACTAACAGAATGCTCACAAAGAAATAAACGGATATCGTTTTTATGGATTAAAGCTCATGCAAGAATATTGCATAATGAAATAGTGGATCAGCTAGCCAAGGAAGCAGCTACTTCTGGACTTTTTTTTAGATATACAGTTGCCCTACACCAACTACTTTTGCCAGATTAAAAGAAAAATCAGATCACAATGGGACGAGGAATGGAAAACAACATCCACTCTAAAAAGCAAATATAGCTGGATTCAACCTCACATACCCAGATTACCGTGGTTTCATAACCTGGCATTACACCGCAGAGCCATATCTATTATCACGAGGATGTGTTTCAACCATGGCTGCTTTCCTTCTCACTTATTCCACTTACATCTAAGGAATTCTGATACCTGTGTTTGCAACAACTCAGATGTGGGGGACATTAACCATTTAATTTTCATTTGCCCAAAATATCTCCATCATAGAGAACAATTCATCTCTGATCTCAAGAGACTTAGGGTCCCATTTCCTACAAGTATTCTTAATCTCCTAATTATGAACTATAAAGCAGTGCTACGATGTTTGACGAGATTTATTTTAGTGAGCAATTTGACTCTCTGATGGGTCACCTTAAGGCAACTTGAAATGATACATCATTTTTTCTTTCGTGTGTCTTCATTAATTCAGACACAATTTTTAAGAGACCGTAAAGCAAGTATGTTAATAAAATGTAACTGTGAGTGTCTAAATGGTGTACTGACGCCAAATGTGAAATAAATAAATAAAATAAAAAAAAAAGGCATCCTGTATATATCTAACGCAGTGAGCCCTCAATTTTGCAAGAATAGGCGGGAAATAAACCTTCCCTTGCCACCTGGCAACGAGCAATAATGGGTCGTGCTGTGAGCTAATGTGTGGCGTTCCCTAGCAACAGTCAGTTTAACCTACTATTCCTGGTAGGAGCTGATCTGCTACCAGCTGGTGTACCAGATACATTATGGCAAGAGCTGAGATCAGCAAGCTGACCATCTGCTGGGGCAATAACAGCAACTAACAGCTCCAGCAGACGAGATTCGTCGGATGACTGGGAAAGGGCGGCAGTGCTTTCCACCTTCAACCAAAGCTACAAAAAGGCAGAGCCGTGCCCTATAGCAGAGATGGCTGTGCTGCTGCTTCCGAGACTCACCAAATCAGGAGCAAAGGTATGGCCGATTCAAACTAATACCGTAGAAACTCATCGTGCTCATCTTTATGGTGATACGAAGGCATTAAATTATGTGTCGCACAAAACCATACAGCATGGCAGCATCCATATAGTGTGCTAATGTTGGCAACAAAGGTTAACGTTTTATTGTATGTCGATAGCATTTCCCGAAAATTAATGGCACAAAATCACCCAGGAAACGGTTAGTTTATTGGGATTTTTAATGCGACGTAGTCTTAGCGAAGCATTTATTTTTTTTTATTTTTTATTTTTTTTTAATTTTATTTATTTATTTTTTTTTTTTTTTTTTTCGTAATATTGAAGTATAATTCTGAAATTGGTGAAATTTGACACGAGAGCCTTCGAAGTCTGAAAGTGATGTTACGTTTTCCGATGTTGTTTTGTCAACAAATGGAATGCATGGGAACGGGTAAACCAGAAAGCAGTAGAGCGTCAGAGTAACGAAAGATGCATAACGGTATGTATCCGTTACTACAAGAAACATTACTCGTTACAAACGTATTGTTACTAGTGCCACCCAGTAATACGGCTGCTACACTGTCTTTCAAAGGATGAAAAAATTTTAACTGTGTTACCGGTAATCAGTGGTGTAACTATGGGGGGGGGGGGGAGAGAGGGATAGAAACCCCCCCACCCAGAACCCAAAACAAAAAGATAGAGAGAGAGAAAAGTAAAGAAAAAGAAATCGTATAACAGCAATATGGTAAAAGTAAAGATTGGAAACTTGGGGTGTTTTACCATAAGCTTTCATTGGAAGGGAGCGAATCAGTTTCTTCAACTGGAGTGGTAGATGGTACTCTGTCTGGAAACTGACTAAAATTTTGCTCGTCAAGCATATCTATCCCCCCCCCCCCCCCAAAAGCCAAGTCCTAGTTACGCCACTGCCGGGAATATAACTAAAAAATTTAAATTTGCCACGTAGATACTGTTTGCCTGCTGTTTCAGGCAATTATACTTCTGAAGAAAGGGTCAGTACAGTCCATTTCTCTCGTGATTAAAATGCAATTGTCATACAGATTGATCAAAATCAGCGAGAACCGCCCGCGACCTCTATTTTAAATAGACACTGTTCCCACACTTCATTTAGAGGCTTGGAATGTCGAAATCAATCAGAATATTTCGTACGAATGCCAATGTGACCGATCATTGTAGTAACACAGTCTAATATATTACACTGTGGTAGTAACACTACATTTGCGAGCAGCGGGACTGTTGTACTGTATTATGTGACATTAACAATTAAAATAATACCGTCATGAATGAAAATGTGTAGATGATAATTTTTGATTACCTGTAACAAAATTTGTAATAGACAAGGTCAAAAACAAATATTTAACCTTTAAACTGAAACCTTTACAGGTAAAAAATATAATTAAATGTCTGTTTGCGTTAAAAGCATACGTCAAATCATCGAGGCTTAACCTACAAACGCCAGCCAAGAAGTATAATCCAAAATGTTTAAAAACGAAAATAACCATCTAAAATCGTAGAGCTACCGGTACACAATATGCACTTACAAAGTTCGTCACGGATGTCTCTGTAAATTACTCATCTGATAATAAATAGTAGCACGGAATACTGTATATGTATTCTCCGTATTGGTTTTTCTTACAGATTTCTTATCATTACGGTAGATGGGAATAACGAAATGTTTTTATGAGTAACGGTTCAGTATCGAATACATATGTCCTACAGCTCTAGAAAGCAGAGTTCTAGTAGCATATCAGATATAGTTCGTTAATTACAACACAGCAGAACACATTTCGTCGAGGATCAGGAATGTAGAATAATTATAAAAAAAAAAAAAAAAAAAAAAAAAAAAAAAAAAAAAAAAAAAAAAAAGAGAGAGAGAAGACGACGAATCCCTTAGACAAAGGGATAGGGATGATATCAGGATTTTGATTAAGGGCATGTAATTGTAATCGCTTGCCCTGCTTGCAGCATTCTTCGAAACAATGTTTGTCATTTTCACACTTGCCAGGCCACGCGTTTGCTAAGCCACGGCCGCCGCACACGTACGAACTGCAGAAAGAGACTCTATTCTTGTTGCGAAGTATTTTCTTTCTAAATGAGAATGTCTTCAAATGCAAACAAAGCATTCCTGACGTTGACTTAGGGGTTGTGTATCAAAAAGAAGAAGAAAACAAGACACTGCTCTAGAGAATAGGTTAAGCTGAGATATAAATCTATGTACCCATGACTGTCTCCTGCAGGAAATATTAATGTTCTCAGAACCCAAGGATTACATCACCTTTCTTCGCATAAACAAGCAAACTTACAATAATTTGCTAGATTTTCTTCGCCCCCACATCCAAAACCGGAAGTTCTTAATAGTATCACAACGTCGGCATGTATATACCGTTTGTAGAATCACTGGATTCCTTTGACTTTTTATTTTGTTACTCTAGCATGTGTGATATTCACAGGATACTGTATTCTTCTTTCCTTTACACCCACATCGGTAATGCTTCGATGCAGAAGAAGCAAAAGCTCAATCATTTTGCCAAGTGCCGATAATGTTCGCTTGCCTTTATCCATATAATCACTTGATCGTAGTTTCCACTCCTGTGGAAACTCTCGATGAGCGATATATCAGTAAATTGTTGTAGGAATTCCTTCTCGCTCATATCACGGTGAAACATCACTAGAAAGTTCTGCTATCTTCGAAAATCGGCAACCATCGGCTATTGTTTTTGTTTTGGTTTACAGCCTTCATGACAAACGCATTTGTACACGTGCAAATTCATTTTTCAATGCCTGTCAAATTTTCGGGGCCTGGTTTGTCGAAGTGTAGTCGAGTGATCTGTTTGTAGAATTCTTTGACAGAATTGTTGCAGCAGAGATAAGATTTGCGGGATTTTTCAGGTTTTCTCGTCACAAATGTTCGCCTACAATATTTTCTGTCCCAACGTAATAGTGCCTTCGGAATTCGCGACATATCTGGGGATCTTAAATAATGCTGTTCCTGCTCTACGGCCATCCCTGTCCGGCCAATAAAATAGGTATCCTCGTGTAACAGTGCTCTCGGAATTCGAGACATATTTGAGGAAATTAATTAACGCTGTTCTTGTTATGTGGTGGCACACACGCCGCTGCAAACTGCCCTGCCAGAGGTTTGGGGGGGGGGGGGGGGGGAAAGGATGAATATATATATATATATTACTGAGTAGCGACATGCAAAACTTTCAAATTATTTTTTCTGTTTCATTTTTGTTAAATGCGGTGGGTAAAAGAGTATGCAATATGCAGAACAATAATATGGAACACAGTGCGAGTGTGATATCGATAGCTGTAATTGACGAGAGATGATTGTTAGTTTATGTAAAGTGTTGTGGCTTGTATGCGGTGTGTGATGTGTTATTGGCGTTTGGGGGCAAATCATTCGCATATATTATTGCCGCGGTTTTGTATTTAGGCGTCAGATTGTGCCAGATTTTGACGTGCTCAGTGTTTGAACAAAGCTGATCCCAAGATGCGGAAAACTAATGTACCGTAGGCCTACTATGAAAATTCTTGTTTCATTTGCAACTACGCGTTGGAAAGCTTTAACTATTTAGCTTGTTTGGGCCTGTTTTCGAAGTATGCAGGTAATCCCTAGACTACAATATCGCGACAGGGCGAGTGAATGTTGATATTTTAGGCCCCATTTGAAAATTGTAAGTTGGAAGAAGTCTTCGATCCACTCACATACCTGCGAACTTCCTCCATATCTTCCTACCTTCGTTAGCAGTCTGCAGCACCACATACAGACACCTCCCGTTCCGCCAAAATCCTTTCACAAATCAAGGAAATATCATTGTGCCAGACATTGGTTCTCAAATTTCACCAGAAAATTCGTCTTCAACGAAACTGCAGTTTGTAAATTTTATTTCTTTATACATTTACAACCTTTATTTTGTCCCTGTCGCTAGTGTTAATGCAGTAAACAGTAGCCAAAACTGAGCATGATGTTCCCTTGTTCAATGTATGTCGTTTGGAGCCACGCCTTTTCAAAAACCGGGCTAAATTTTACTTGTCGTGGTGTACTGTGGCGTGTGGCGAAGTTGGCAAAGGTCATTGCATGTGCCGTTAGCCAATCCGGTGATAGTATACGGCAGCCAATGACATTTGTCGATTTCTTTTCGCGATATATTCGAATGTAGTACTAGTAGATTGACGTTCACAGTTTCGCTGGCTAGAAGGCGTTACGTTGCTTGTGAATATGGAGCGAAAGACTCTTACTTATGCTGCTATTATTATGATGGTACAATTCCTTTTTTGTCCCAAGTTTTCTGGTATGTTAGTCGAAATGTGTTTGAGGTTTCCTTGATTTTATTTCGTTTTTCAATAGAGTTGGTTTAATTACAGCGTGAAATTGTGGACTGGACTTTGAAATACGGACTATTTGCTGGATCTATATCTCGTTAATTGCGTGGTGCTCTTATTAAGTTGGGACCAAGGAAAGATGGAGTGCCATGGATTTGCAGAGGAATGGATATCTGTTCCGGCTGAGTATTAGAAATAAAAGATGATTTGCTCAAAGCAAACCGACTATGGGAGCTATTTTGAAAATGACTGCTGTATGTTAAGCGGTGCAGCAATGACTTCATTTTCTCAGAACAGCACATACTGTCGTCTACTGGTGCAATTTTTGCAGATAAGTATATGCATTGGACTCTATCAACAATGGTGACCGCATTGGAGGCGAGAAAAAGTTATTGAAGTAAATAAGTCGTTAAAATTTTACATGCCATCCCTCCGCCCTCGCGTGATAACGTTGGTAACATCAAGAATACGGTAGAAAATCTTTGCAAAGATGTTAATATTCCTAGAAATCAATATAGCCGCAGAATGACTTGATTGGCTTTTCGTACAGACCATGAAGTACATAAATAATGCTGTTCCTGCTCTGTGGTTCACAGGATGACCTCACGCGATTGGCTAATGCCAATGTTACATTATTGCCAACATTATTACGTGAGGCCGCCAGGATGTTAAGTAAAATTTAACTGACAAGTCTGTATTTGGAAAGAGAAAATATCACAACGGGACCAAGGTTGTTGCAGATGAGTGTTTAGGGTAGTTGAGAGAGGCACAATTTTTTTTGAAGTTGTTTCGAGTAGAATGAAACTGATTCTTCACAAAATACTTTGAAACTATGTGATTCCAAAGAATAATGATATTTCAGACTGTTTCAAGTTGTATGAGTGTTTGACTGATGATGGATTTGTACATATGTCAGTAAGCCAAAGTGGTATTCATTTTCAAGATCTGGATATAGGTGCCGATATGAACTTGGCACTTGGCATGTAAGTTGTAGAGACAATATATAATCCCGAATAAAGTTTGGTGTTTCTATGAATTTATTTCTTGCACTGGTTCTTATTCAGCTCAATTTGCAGCTTTCATATCTGTGTTATCACTTTTAAATCAAATGTTTTGTTATTAAATATTCCAGTTACAATTATGGTTAATTTACTTATTGGACAAGGGTACACACAAGAACCAATCGCTGGCTGCGGTGGCCGAGGGGACTGAGGCGCTTCAGTTACCGTCTACACGGCTACTACAGTCGGGGGTTCGAATCCCCCTCGGGCATGGGTATTTGTGCTGTCCTTAGGATTAGCTAGTTCATAGGTAGTTTGTAAGTTTAGGGACTGATGATCCTGTAGTTAAGTCCCATAGACTCTACAAACATTTGAACATTTTGAAGAACCTATCAACCACAGAACAAGAACAGCATTAACTATTTACCTCATGGTCAGTGAAAAAAAAAAAAAAAAGAATTAATCCCCTCTTCCGTAAGTGTCTTCATTATACTGCAATGAAAATGTTTTGTTATGAATTCCTTCGGTTACTGGGATGAATGGCGGCACAAGATGTGAAAATGAATATATTAATATCATTTCAATTTACGTAAAAACTATCTCTAAAATGTTTTTTTTTAATGTCAATTTGGTAGAACGAAAGCAACAATTTAATTTATACTCTTCGATTCCTGCCTAATCACATCCGTTACAATCATGACATGTTTGTAAAAATCATAACATTCGCTCACATCAATTGAAGTTGTACTCAGGTTCCTGCCTAACCACATCCTTTAATATCATGACCTATTCGTAAAAATCATAACACTCGCAACAATTTAAAGTGTACTCTTAGGTTCCTGCCTAACCACAACCTTGAAAATCTTGACATATTCGTAAAAATAATAATATTTGTCGATGTACCATTGTCAATTCGTTTGTTCGCTCTCATCAATTTAAGCTGTACTCTTAGGTTCTTGCCTAACCACAACCTTGAAAATCATGACATTTTCGTAAAAATAATAATATTTTTCGATGTATTCCTGTCCAGTCAGTAAAAGTAATTGACCTCGTAAAAGGAAGGTTAAAACGCACTTCAGTACTGTTTCGTACAGATCATATGTTGTCAACCTAACACTGCTACGAACGCACCGAGACGCTTCCCATGCCGCTTAGCGAGACTTTAGCCGGATTACTGTCCACTTACTGAATGGACAAGGGTACATACAAGAACCTGACAACCATAGACTATGAACAGACTTATTATTTGCTTCATGATCTTTGAAGAAAGTGAACCCTTCTTCCATATGCGCCTTCACAGCAATGAAAATGAATAAAATATGTCAGTGTCCTGTGAGATTTTTTTAAAGGAGATTTATGAAATTATATTATTTATTATGGAGATAAAAACATCAGTTATGGGCTAATATCTGATTCGCTGTCTCCATGTCCACATTGTCTGGTTGGCTCTGGTCATTGCAAACACTACGCCACAACACAGAAAGTAAACTTTTATGTAAAATTGTGTACCAAATGTTAATAACAGAAGCATATAGGCAATAAAAATGTCACAGAGAATAACATTAGCACCTAGAAACTTGGATTTAAGTCTACAATGGGCGTTCCACCCTCTGCTCTTGCATTGAGTGTAAATATAGCCAAACAAGATCCAAGAGTTGCCTTTTTCAATTTTAGGGCAGATGTAGCATCTTTAATTACAGTGACACTATGATACATTGCCATCAATGCCACATCATGCTAGCCTACAAACAGTTAGGTTGTAACTAAAATCCCTCCGTATATATTCTTCTGCCAAAAAAAAAAAAAAAAAAAAAAAAAAAAAAAAAAAAAAAAAAAAAAAAAAAAAAAAAAAAAAAAAAGGTAATTGGACAGCTTTTTTTATTTACAGAACAAGTTTTTTCTTAGTATTGTACCTGTATTTCTATGCATGGATATAGTTTCTGTACAGTATGTTTGGAATCTGTGTCAAAATTTGTTCGTTATTGTTATTCCCCTATTATTACTGTATCGTTTGATGATTGCTCTTAATTGTTTGAAGTCCTTCTGGTGCTATAAAAGTTTTTTGTGTGTTGTAAGATATAGTGTTTCAGAAAACTGATTGATCAAGTTTGCATACTTTTCTCTGTCATATTACTTCTCTATGAGCAGTAGTTGTCATGTAGGGTAATAAAAATTTAAATTTGATGTTTGATGGAATACTGAAGGCTTGTTTCTCAATTCAGTAACAAGCCTCACAAGCAGCCATAGTATCAAATTACTGTTATATGACTTACTAGTGAACATGGAACAACTGAGGACATTGCTGATCCCCATGAAATATTTTGGATGTTTGGTTCTGGTACTGAAGGAAATGAGTTGGCATACCAAATGTCTCAAAATATTGCTTTGGCAATACAGCACATGCCACATGTTAAACCCTCTTGGCATGGATTTCCCTGGGTGCAATAGTGAAGTGAAAAATGTAGGATTGGACAAAGTGTGCAAGCAGGGGGCTTAGAACAGAGTCTGTCCTCTGACTCTCAGACTCCTTTACTGGGGGCAGTGTCCAACTTGCCTGTATTTATTTATTTCTTACTTCATTGGTCCAACTGTGATAAGCTCACAAGAATATAGCGTGTGATAATAACAGTAATACTACAACATATTTGCGTTACACTTATATGGTAGGAAAGACAAATGCACCATACATTGGACACAGTAGTTGAAAAACAAATGGAAAAACAGTTTAAAAAAATGTAAATTATGATACATGAATACAGACAAATAAACAAATAAAAAAAAATTATGTCATGTAATATTTTGTGTAATTTAATATCTTATATAGACCCCTTGTATTAACCTGACACATTCCACATCATTACAAAGTGTCGTATTCATGATCTATGGAACAAGTATTAATCTAATCTCCCCTTCATAATTGCACAACTTACAGTGTATTATATTACAACAAAATTTCTAATCCACGGTCCTAGGAGGTTTTTCATTGTGACTAAAAACCTGTTCCAAATTGTGAAGTGTCTTTTCCAATAAGAATTGTTCCAGATGCTCCCTAATCATGGTTTTGTTCTCAGACATATATGTAATATCTGGAGGGAGAGCACTGCAAACTTCTATGTGTGTCTCTGCAACATGTTATTTGAAAAAATTACATACAGGGTGATTAAAAAACAATACCACAATTTTTCAGTGTAATCAACTGCAGACACTTGAATGATATCAAACCGATACTCGAAGTCATTCCCCACTCTCTACAGCATTTCAGGTGTGAGGGTTTGGATCTAGCTGCAGTTATTCCTTCTTTGTGTTCCTCGATGTTCGTTGGTGGAAATGCTAGAATACAGTGTCTTTTAACACATCTTCATAGAACAAATCACATTTAGTGAAGTCAAGGATTCTTGAAGACCAATGACAGAGTGCTCCATCACGAGCTGCCTAGTGGCTCATGCCTAGTGGCTAGTAGCTCGTACCCCATCCTGCTAGAAATAGATGTGCTTCTTCTCCGAGTTGAGGAAACAGACAATTAGCAAGATTGCTGGGTTTGTTTTCTAAGTTGCACTTGTACCTTCAAAGAAAAAGGACAAAACACTTTATTGGCTGATATGATACAGAATATGTTTACTTTAGGGTAATCATCTTTATGTTAAATTTTTTTCGCCCATGGATTCTCAGTTGGCCTGTGTGTGGACATTGTGCCAATTTATGTTTACATTTGTGTGAAATGTAACTTCATCACAAAACACTAGCTTCAAAATGATAAAAAATGGTTTGAAAAATATTCTCAATAGCTATCATTGATTCACTTCTGCCATGCTCTATAACACAAAAAGCTTTCTGTTGAGGAGGTGAATCTTTTCATTAACAACAGAAATGGGCCATCAGTGCTCCCAGAAATCAAATTAAACTTTCTGAAATGAATAACTGAAAGATCTTAGCTCTCCTCTTGCTCTTTGTAGAGTTCTCGATTTTCAAAGTTGTGGTATTTTTTTTTAATCACCCTGTAATGTACATTTGTCTAAAATAGAGATAGTCTGCAATAATTGTGCAACCCAATCTCAATACTGTTCAAATGTGGGTGTGACCCACACCAGATGGAATAAACAGGGGATATTAAAAGCATACAGAGAAGGGAAGCACAATAGTCACAGGTTTATTTGATCTGTGGGAGAGATTTCATGGAGATGCCAAAGAAACTGACTTGGCAAACACATGAAGATGGACGTAAACTATTCTGTGAAAGTATACTTATGAAGTTTCAAGAACTAGCATTAAATCAGGAATCTTAGAACATACAAGGTAACACAAAAGGGAAGTTTTCAACAATCCAATAAAATGAAGAGCGATGAAAGAAAAGAAAATGCTTCATACTAATTTAAACCTTACAACCGGCCATTTGAGAACCATTGATTGAATTTATCATTTTCTAAAAATGACATCCTGTAGATGGTGCAATCCTGACAAATGCATTCTTGAAATCTTCTGTTGTGATTCCTCAATTGACTGTCGCAGCATCTATTCCAGACTTCTTGGTCAGGTCATGTACACTTTACTCTTGGAATAACCCCACAAGGAGGGGGGAGGGGGGGGGGGAAAAAATAAAAAAGAAAAAAAAATCAGAAAACTGGTGACGTATAGGGGTCAGAAACATTACTGAATCTCAAGATCACATTGTTTGTGCACAATTATTCCACAGCTTCCATCAATTTCCAAGCATTGTGTGCTGTCACTACATCTTATCGAAACCAGGTTTCTTGAACATTTGGATAATTGTTAAATTTGGGTGTAACAAAAGATTACGACATCCCTACATAATGATCTGCAATGACAGTT
Organism: Locusta migratoria; assembly: GCA_026315105.1. NCBI lineage: Eukaryota > Metazoa > Arthropoda > Insecta > Orthoptera > Acrididae > Locusta > Locusta migratoria. The sequence goes on along the minus strand of CM048754.1, from coordinate 29,227,389 downwards.
ACTGTCCTCCCCTGTTCATTTAAAAATAAATAAAGAAGGTATGATAATTTGGTATGATGAAACTGGTAATTAGCGTCTAAAGGGCACTCAAAAACTTCATTACAGTTTGTCTCTGTTATTAATGGTACTTCTAGTTATGCACACTAACTGTGAGTTGAAAATGGAACTTATCTGATTTTCACAACTTGCTTAAAATCACATCATCATTGATTATGTTTTTTTTTTTTTTTTTTTTTTTGTAAATTGTTAACAAAATTCTAATCACAACTGGAAATAGTTTATTTCAGTTGTTTCACGATCTGTAGCTTGTACAGATGAAATTTCAAGTCTAAAGGAAGAATTCTTTGATCATTCTTCGAGGACATTTCAACCACAGCTGCTTGCTTACAAACTGAACACTGTGGGCTCCATGTGACAGACTCACATACAACTCCTGTGTGGTGCCAGCACTTTGTAGATATCTTTCTCATTTCTTTAGAGCTTATCCAATCTCTTCAAAGTTATGAACACAATTTTTTTAACTTGTTATGACAGAATGGTCCATGAGGTCCCATGGTCAGAGTTATCTCTTCTCACAGCTTCCAAAGTATCATTGCTTTTATAAAACACGTTTATGGCTAACATATGCTTTTGCTCATTCCAGTGCTCCACGGTTACTAAAATGGCAGAGTGTTTATTTGCTCAAGATCGGTGTCCACAGTGCTGCTACTATGCATTTAAAAAATTGCAGTCATTCTATATTACCCTGTACCACACCCAGGTTCAGGTCAGGGAAAATATGGGAATATAAAAAGTACAGCACATTAGAGGAGAGTGGGGCAATATTGGCCCTTAAGCTAATCTCCTATTTTTAACTCAAATCACGTGGCGAAACAAATTATTGTAGCAAGCAATCAGTCCCCTACAAGTTTTACATTTGAAGTTTTGAATACTAAATTCATTTAAATTTCTGCAGTCATTTTACAGAATTGTTAGTCTGCAGGATGCTGCTCAAAGGGCTGGGGTAATACCACCCACCATGACGCATCATACAATATGATATACAGGGTGACACAGGAAAACAGGAACAGTTCCACAACACAATAAAACTGGAAGTGATGAAGGAAAGAAATTTAATCAGTAATAGTTGAAATCTTTCAACTTTGCCATTTACAAAACATTCATGTTATTTATCATTTTTAAAAAAATTAGTCCTAGATGGTGTCCTCCTGTCCAAATTCATTTGTGAAATCTACTGTGGAGATTCCTTATTGACCACTGCAACATCTCAGCTGGGAAACTGAATGTCATCCCAATTCTCTGTTTTAACTCATCCAGGGTTCTTGGTTGAGTTGTGTAGGCTTTACTCTTAAGCAGAGGCAGTTTCTCCTATGGTGCAACGGAGCAATGCACACCCATAAAAATATTTGCCTCTGAGAGAACTTTACAGTGTCTATCAATGTTAAACATTAAATAACCTACTCTCCTGCCTTCTTGATGGATAATTATTTAGTAATGTATATGAACTTCCCTACTGATATCTGCAGTCAATTTCGAAACTGGCAGTCATCTCTTCTGTGGCTGATTTGGTCTTGGCATAAAATCAAGTTCTGCACCCCTGGCGACTGCATTCCAGCCACTGAGTTCCACGCTGAGGGGTGGATAAGTAAATGACGGCATTGGAGCAATGCTCCGTCATGTATCCGCCAAAGCCTCCCCCTCCCCTCCCCCGCCTTGTTGCCCCACCTCGCTAGTATGCAGTAACTCTTTCAATCCAGTTCTTCAGCCAACACAACACACAAATAGCAGAATTAAAAACTAATTCATAGCTACACAATTCTGCAGAATTATATTGTCTCTTGTTGTCATTGATCTCTGCTAGCAGTTAAGCTTTTTAAACTTCGACAATAAGTAGAATCTAGTTAGCAATGACAGGCAAGAGAGTTCTGCTATTTGTTGCAGTGTAGGTACCAACACTGTGGCCAGCTTTTACAGCTTTTCACGTGCGATGGCACGAGGATTTGATATGCAGAGTTGGAAGACATTAGTTGTCAATTTTGTACTATGAAGTTAATATGTTTGGTAATAGCATATGACTGTGAAGCTAGAGTACAACCTCTTAAGGGAAAAACAATATTACACAACAACTGGACAGTGCTTACAGGCAGTCAGTTGAAAGGCACTATGATCAGATTCACAAAAATCATTTACTTTGAGTGAGGCATCATGGGGCTACCATAATAGTGAAAAAGTCATTCTCATTGCCCTCTAATATGGTGTGTGATCACCTCAGACAGCCAGTAGAGTTGCACATCTGTGTGGTATGGACATCGTGAGGTTATCAATCAGCTCTTGAAGGATATTTGGCTATTCTGCCATGAGTGCAATATCCAGCTGTGCAACCATTGTGGGCGGTGCTGGTCTGGCTGCAATGTGTCCTCCAAATGCAACCCAGACATGCTCAATTGGTTTTAAGTCCGGCGAATGAGCTAGCCACTTCATTCATTCAATTCCCTCAGCTTCAAGCATGTTGTGCACTAGTGCAGATCTTTGGGGATGAGTCTTATCTTCCACCAGAAGGAACCCGTCTCCTGTGGCACCACAACAAAAGGCATCTCATCTCTTTACCTAATGAGTAGTCAAAGCGCCATTCTGAACGACATAGAGGTCCTTACATCTAGCATAATGATTCCAGCCCACACCATTTGTCTTACACTATGATGTGGTGAAGTCCCCTGAACATAAGCAGGATTGTTCCGAACAGAACTCGGCGCTATTTGTTACAACTCCAATCCTGATGATCCTCCGCTCAGCTTTTGCGAGTTTTAATGGGAAACACGTCGTAGGCCTCCGTGCGTAGAGTTCACATTCCAAAAGATGATTTCGGGCTGTTTGGGTAATATTGCACATCCTGTTGCTACCTGGAGGGTGCATTGCAGCCAAGTTGTCTTCAGCCTTCTGTCTCTATAGGCTGTTAGTCAGAGATAATGCTCATCTCTTGCTGATTTTACACGTGGACGTCTTGACCTTGCCTTCTTTTATTGGGTCCTGTTGTCTGAAGTCATGACCACGTCTTGGAAATTACAAATTACACTTTGGGACACCTCAATAGCTGCAGCCTCCTCCCTCTGCATCTGTCCTGCTTCTTATCTTCCTACAGCTCTCCACGTGATAGCTTCCGGCAAGTCACATTGTTGTCACATTGTGCTACCTGCTCATTTCACTATCTGAGTCCACCTGCTTGTTAAATTCGTTTGGTAGAGCAAACACAAGTCAGCACCAACCACCTCTGCAGCAACTTTCTGTTATTACCTCTATGTTGGTTGCCATAGTTATTGTCTCCGCTACATAGGACCGACAGAAAGACGTTGACCCAGTTTAGTTAATTCTGCCGATGACAATATTTCAGAACCTAGATATCTAAACTGATCCCCTAATTGTTTTGATCTGTGTATTGGGGCATAACAGGAGATAGTGATTCTTTACAATCTTGACTACTTCTCATTACTGTTACCATACAATGAAAATGATTTGAGTAAACTGAAGGAATGTAAAAAATTTGACATGTCTTTGCCTAACAAACAAAGCCTGAAAGTTTAGTAACAGAAGAAGAGAGTGGGCCATCAGAGGCCTGCTACCTGTAAAGGCAGTCATCTGATTTACCAACTGCACTGCAATCATTGCACAGTCTTTTACGTTTGTAGTTTCACCAACCAATTGTTCACTAGAATGAATGGCCTCCGCGAAACTGTGGTAAAAATTAGAATGGACCACCCTGTGGCACAGAGTGTGGCTGAACACAAAAAACTTAACTTCAGTGACTGCTTTACAAGCTGGGATATCTGGATACTCCTCTCTGCCACCAGCTCTTCTGAAATGCGCAGATGGGAGTTGTCCGTACAACACATTCTGCAGTCCCGCAACCCGTCCCGGCCCCGACCTGTCATCCCTACATAGAACATCTAAAAGTTTTCCCTCCCCCACAAACAATATCCTGTATATCCTTACAATTCATAGCTTTCTACCAACTGTGTGTCACCTTTTTTGTGGATTTAAAAACTTTAGTCATGCATTTTTATTTACATTTATTTTTATCATTTTACATTCTTTTACAAACACCACACACACACACACACACACACACACACACACAGCTGCTACTCATTCTTTCACCCCTTCATTTTACTGCATTGCAAACTGAATTTCACCATTTCTGCCTATCAAAGACTGTTCCGTCACTACCTTTGACTGCACATCCTTCCCCCTCCACTCCCTTCCTTACTCACAGTCGAGGTGCTTGTTGCGTTGGAGGGGCCAGAAATGGTGGTCATGTGTGTCTGAGGGATTGTGTGAATATATGTGTTTCTGACATTTAAAGATAAATCTGAAGGATTGAATTAAAATTTGTGATGCGACCAGGAATCGAACCCGGGCCTCTATGCATACTAGGTAGATGTCTTACTGCTGGACCCCACATCACTAGCAGCTAAGATGCCTTGGAATAGCCTAAGCATGATTTCCTTCACATTACAAACTTTAATTCTGCTTCTGTGTTCCATAGAATATTGCCACTACTGCCAAGGCTCTCCATGCAGCGAAATAGCACCTCGGCAATCGGTATGTTGGGACATTCCTGTCTAAGGTGATATAAATATTGATGTATATAGAAATATACAGTCCCTGAGACGGTCTTCGTCTCGAATATGTCAAAGACATTTAAAGATAAATCTGAAGCATTGAATTAAAATTTGTAATGCGACCAGGAATCGAAGCCGGACCTTGCCTCCATGCTTACTAGGCAAACGTCTTTGACATATTTGAGATGAAAAACCGTCTCAGGGACTGTATATTTCTATTTATATCGATATTTATATCACCATAGACAGGAATGTTCCACCATGTCCTTTGCCGAGGTGCTATTCCGCTGCATGGAGAGCCTTTACAGTAGTGGCAATATTCTATGGAACACAGAAGCAGAATTGAAGTTCATAATGTGATGGAAATCATGCTTAGGCTATTCTGAGGCACCTTAGCTGCTCATGATTTGGTGGTCTAGCGGTATGACATCTGCCTAGTAAGCATGGAGGCCCAGGTTTGATTCCCAGTCACATCACATATTTTAATTCAATGCTTCAGATTTATTTTTATATGTCTTTGACATAGTTGAGACAAAAACTGTCTCAGGGACTGTATATTTCTATTTACATCAATATGTGTTTCTCTTTCTGATGATCGCTACGGTCGAAAATTGAAAGCTGAGTGAATCTGATTGTCTATTCTACATGCCTGTCTATGGCTCAGTGATCATCTCTATTGACATTCCAACCTAGTTTTACCATTGTTAATATTATATTATCTTGTTTCATGTCATTCCATCCCACATCATGCACAGTGTATTTATACCATGATGTTTTTGCTTAATACTGGGTGTTTCTGAAACACACTGGTAAACGTCAAGGACTTGTAGAGGAGACATAAATAGATCAAGTTTTATACAGGAACCCACATCTGCAGATGTAATCCATTGATGCTTCAGGCACTTATTCAACTTCTATATTGTGAAACAAATCTCTATTACTGTGAGCAGTTTGATTGCAATAATTAGGGAGGAGTCAGAAAATCAAGTAAACATGGTTTTTAAACTAGATGTCTAAGCATTTGACTAGTGGAAGAGATATCATAGTACTGATGAAGGTAGGGTCATTGCTCTTAAGGCATGCCTTTGGCCCATGTTGAATTTCTCTTTTTACTTTTCTTTATTCTTTCATTTTATTTCTTTTTTCTGTAGTAATCTCCACACAAAGTATTGGAATCAGCATGTTTGCAGTATTGTTGCTGATATCATAGAATGACATAGACAGTGTGAAAAAAAGAGTCAACTGGATAATTTTTAATTCTCTGTTTCTCTAACAGAGAAAAAAATGAACTAAAACAAAGCATCAAAACTCCGTACTAGCAGAAAAGGATAGAATATACTGTCTGCCTGAATGACATGATGGAGTGACCCAGGGAATATGATGCAAGTTTCACTTCGAAACTAAGTAGTGTCTGAACTTCCCATACGAATTCGATTTTTGTGCATTTCTAAGATTAATGTATAATAGTGTCAAAACAAGTTTTCTGTTATTATCTCCCACATCATCTTAATTGCATTTTATCGTATATGCTGTTTCACATTACCATTATCATATAAATTTATGGATAGTGGGCAAACTGAAGGAAATTAAGAAATGAAGCATCAAATCTTAGTCCTATAAGTAATGAATGGGATATACTATCCATCTGACTGATTTGATGGAGTGACCTAGGCCACATGATGTAAGTTTCAGTTCGAAAGTAAGTAATGTTTGAACTTTACATATAAATTCAATTTGTGTACATTTCTAAGATTAATATATATTAATGTCTAAACATGTTTTCTGTTATTATCTCCAAAATCTGTTTGATTGCATTTTATCATATATGACTGTTTCACATTACTTTTATCATATAAATTTATAGATTGTGAGGAAGCTGAAGGAAATAAATTAATTTAAATCTTTTCCTCCCTAACAGAAAAAAAAAAGAATTGAAATGAAGCATCAAAACCCAGTCTCATAAGTAATGGATGGGATATACTAACCATCTGACTGATTTGTTGGAGTGACCTAGGCCACATGATGCACGTTTCAGTTCGAAAGTAAGTAGTGTTTGAACTTTACATACAAATTCAATTTTTGTGTGTTTCTAAGATTAATATATATTATTGTCTAAACATGTTTTCCATTATGATCTCCCACATCATTTTCATTGTTTTGTGTCTCGTTTCTGCAGGTTGTCCTGAGTGTCGGTGGCCGTGTAGAGAGAGACCGACACAGGAAACTAGAATGCACGCGTGTGCAGGTACGGAGGTGACCAGCCAGTGGGACAGCAGTAACTAGGAACACTAGACTCAATTAGAACAAGTTGTATATTTCGTAGAAATAAGATAATACTTATCTTTTACAAAGTTCAAGACTGCACAATGCTGATACATAGTTGAACTAGAGAGAGGCCTGCCTACTGATGAGTCCTAGTGCCTATCCGATGGCCAAGTCTTAACTGGTGCCTATCTGATTCCAAAGTGGCAGATGCAGCACTCGTGGCCACGAGCGGAGTTGCAGCAGAGGGTGCTCGTGGCTGACGTCGTAAGAACTCTGCGCCGTGTCGTCTGTGCAAGGCTGCGTGCTTCGAAAGTACGTGGCGCGCACTTCATACTTGTGTGACAACACAGTCCCCCCCCCCAAACTGCCGCGCCGTCATGGCGTAGGGCTGAGGGCCACGGTGACAGCACTTGGAGGAGGGCCTGGGCGGGGTGTTACTGGTGGGATGGGCGTCGTAGCAGAGGCTGGGATCGAGACGCTAACCGCGTCCCAGCATCCACGTTGCGATCCCCCGGGAAACCCACCAAAACGAGGGGAAGGTCACACTCCTCTGCCCAGAGGGAGCAGGTCATCTTCTGAGGTGCGTGGCCCATGCGGCAGGGCCACGCACGATCCCGAAGTCCCTCCCAGTGACGCAGTCAGCTGCGGCGGCGGCTGCATCGGAGGCGCGTCGACGTCCATGGGGATGATCTCATAGTCCGGGGACACTGGACCCGTCTTTGAGCTATGTGACTGTGCTCCCTGGTGACGAACTGGGTCTGGAATCAAGAAATCAGAGACAGGATCGCACGGCCTGTGCAGGTGCAATTGGTTTGCAAGACGCCGCAGCTCCGACCCTGTGGAAGAATGTATAACATATATATTGCGACCAAGCATGCGTTGAATGATGCCCGGCATCCATCTTATATGTCCAGGAAACACCTTGTACAGCACCGGCGAAGAAACCTGAAAACACGAAGCACCATAAGAACCGACTCGGGGCGGGGGAGGCTGCAGCAGGTGGAGGAGAGGGCGGTGATGGCGGCCATGTAGCATCTCGGCAGGAGACGGGCTGTCATGTGGCATGCACCAATATGTAGACAGGAAAATTTGAAGAGCTTGCAGCCTGTAGTGCTGACCTTTCATCTTTTCCATGTGAGACTTGAATGTTCGAATGAAACTTTCTGCTTCACCATTGGACTGAGGGTGAAAAGGTGCGGTGGTGATGTGCTGAATGCCATTCAGATGACAAAACTGTTGAAATTCCGCACTAACAAACTGAGGTCCATTGTCAATGACGATAGTTTCAGGCAAACCTTCGATACAAAACACTGATGTTAAGGCACTGATTGTACTAGATGCTGTCATTGAGTTCATGGCAACCATGAAAGGAAACTTGCTGAAAGCGTCTACAACAATTAAGCAGCACGTATTCCAGAAAGGTCCGGCAAAGTCAATGTGTAAATGTTGCCATGGTCCCTTGGGGTGTGGCCAGTCTGAGAAACGTTGCGGAGGAGCCGCCTGATGCTCCGCACAAACCGTACACTGTGACGTCATGCTCTCTATCTGGGTGTCCATACCAACCCAGGTACAATGACGTAGGGCCAGTTGCTTTGTCCTAACAATAACCCAATGTCATTGATGCAGGAGGCGTAACACTTCTCGTTGCAGGGAACTCTTGTTTGGTCGTTGTCGGTGTGTAACAACAGAACACCCTGACTTAAAGACAATACACGAAGTTGTGCAAAATAACGTCGAACCAGAGACCGATCAATGTCTTTGGCTATGGCAGGCCACCCTGAGCAAAGAAAATGTGCTACCACACTTAGGTCTGCATCCGCAGCTGTTTCCTGTGCAACCCGACGAGAGTTCAAAGGGAAGTCTGTGACAGCGGAAGAATCTCTGGAGTCTATCTGACAACATGCCATTTCTGAAGAATCAAACGACACATCCTGGCCAACTGGAAGTTGGGAAAGTGTGTCCGTGTTGGCATGTTTAGTGGTAGGTTGGTACAAAATCTCATACTGATAATTAGACAATATCAAGGACCTTCCCTGTAGCTTTTGTGCCGTTTGTGGCGGAATTGGCTTTGTGGGTGAGAAAAACGACATGAGAGGCATGTGGTGTGTCAACAAATAGAATTTTCTGCCATAGAGATGATGATGAAACTTTGTGACACTGTAAATGATTGCTAAGGCCTCCTTTTCTATCTTGACTGTAATTCTGTTGCGTTGGCGTAAGTAGTTTGGATGCAAAGGCAATAGGTCGAACGTGAGATCCAAGATTAGATGTGAGATTACTGCGCCCAGACCAGACGACGAGGCATCCACTGCTAGCACTACAGGCTTCTGTGGGTCAAAGAGAATCAAACATGCATCACTGAGTAGTGCAGACTTTAATGTGTCAAACGCAACCTGGCAATCTTTAGACCACACAAAAGGAACATTTTTCCTACGTAAGCGATGCTGTGGAGCTGCAATCTGAGATGCATTGGGAATAAATGTGAAATAATAGTTAAGCTTTCCCATTACTGCCTGCAATTCGTGCACATTCTTAGGAGGAGGCAAGTCTTTGATTGCTCGAAGATGTGTTTGTAAGGGATGGATTCGTTGGGCATTAATCACATAGCCTAGGTACTCTATTTCAGTTTGAAAAAACGAACAATTTGCTTTATTGCAACATAGACCTGCTGCAGTCAACACTTTGAAAAGGCACTCCAGGTTTGATAAATGTTCTTCAACTGTGCGTCCCGAGACCACAATATCATCTAAATAGTTCGAGCAGCAAGGTACAGAAACTGTCAACTGTTCCAAAAAATGCTGAAAAATAGTGGGGGCGGAAGAACTGCCAAAGGGTAGGCTGCGCTGAAATTGAAAAAGGCCCATGTGAGTATTAATGACGAAAAACTTTTTTGATTCTTTTCATCGAGCGGAATCTGTAAGTATGCCTCTGCTAAATCAATCTTAGAAAAGAAGCGAGACTGTCCTAATTTGTCCATCAGTTCCTCAGGTCGGGGCAGGGGATAAGTGTCTACTATTGTTTGACTGTTTACTGTTGATTTGAAGTCTGCACAGAGACAAAGTTTTCCCAACAGCTTGGTTATAATTACTAAAGACGAGGCCCACTGACTCGCAGAAACAGGAGAAATCACCCCACTATCCTGCCTACATTTAAGTTCTGCAGCAACTTTATCCCTAATTGCGATAGGCACTGGTCTAGCTTTACGAAATTTTGGTACAGCAGATTCTTTTAAAGTTACATGTGCCACAAAGTCTTTTGCACAACCGAGTTCCGGCGAAAACAAGTCACTATATTTTTCACACAATGCATTGATTTTGTCCTGAGGCACTACTGAGGAAATTTGAAGCACATCTCTTTGAATTGATAAGCCAAACAAGTCAAATGCATCTAGTCCAAAAATGTTCTGCGTAGATTTGGCCTGAAGAACTATAAAAGTAACTGTTTTCGTTACACCTTGAAAAGAGGCGGGCAGGCTACACATTCCTAGCACGGGAATATTTTGCCCTGTATATGCTGTTAACACATGTTGAGACGGCGACAGTTTTGGGGAACCCAGAAGTTCGTAAATGTCTTTATTAATTAATGTAACAGCGGAACCAGTGTCGAGCTGAAATTTAACAGTCTTATTTTCTATGGAAAGAGTCACAAAAAGTTTTTGCTTGTGGCGCTCGACAGGTGTGCGAATGTGGGGAACGTCTGTTACAGTTTGTTTGCTGCACTTGCGCATGCGCGGGCCGCGTAGTGAAGTAAGCGGCGCAGAATTGGCACACCACGGATTAAAAAACACTGTCACTAGATGGCACTACCGCCGGATTGGCGTCCGCGCTATGCAAGGGTACTACAAATTCACTAACTACTGCACTAAACTTTTGAGTAGCTACATCAAGTCTACTGTCACTAGCTACACAGTACTGGGCACTATTACAATGGGAAGTTGCAGAAGGCATGAGGTTCAATACAGGAAGTCCATGTTAACTTTGATCTTCATTCTCTTCCAAAGGACTCCACACCTCGTTTCGTCTACCAGAGAGAATTTCACGCACTCCGGTTTAAATTTGATGACAATTTGTTCATTTACACTGATGGCTCAAAGACAGACCAGGGTGTTGGGTGTGCTTTTGTACTTGGCAACGTCTCTTTTAAATATCGTCTTCCTGAGTGGAGTTCCATTTTTACAGCTGAGCTGTATGCATTATACCAAGCCACACAATACGTCCGGCGACACTCGCTCAGTAAGACTGTCATTTGCTCGGACTCTATGAGTGCTTTGTTGAGCCTTCGCATCCTATATCCGACCCATCCTCTGGTACAAAGCATCCGCAATTGCCTTACTTCTCTTTCAATGAGCGGAACTACGGTGACGTTTCTGTGGGTCCCTGGCCATGTGGGAGTGTTGGGGAATGAGGCTGCGGATATGGCTGCCAAGGAAGCAGTTCTCCTTCCTCGGCTATCTACCTTTTCCACCAGCTCTGATGACCTTCGCGCTGGTATCTCCCAGCGTATTATCTCCCGTTGGTATCTACATTGGTCATCCCTGTCAGGGAACAAATTGCGAGCCATTAAACCTGTGCCTGATCTCTGGTCAACGTCATCTCGACCCTCCCGCCGAGAGGAGATTGTTCTAGCCCGGCTTCGTATTGGCCACTACCGTTTTAGCCACCAGCATTTATTACGTGGTGGTCCTGCTCCCTTATGTGAGCACTGTGATGCACCTTTTACTGTGAACCATCTTTTAGTGCAATGTCCATTTTTTAACCGTCTCCGTCATGATCTGTGTTTCCCATTTGAATTGTCTGACATTTTAGCTGATGACCCGCAATCGGTTAACAGAGTTTTACTTTTTATACATCGTGCAAATATGGCGAAAGCCATTTAATTTCTAACCCCGGTTCTTTTTTACTATGGGCAGTGTTGGGCGCTAATGACCACAGCAGTTGTGCGCCCTAAAACCACAAAAAAAAAAAAAAAAAAAAAAAAAAAAAAAAAAAAAAAAAAAAAAAAAAAAAAGGATTGCACTGTACATAATCATTATGCTTGTCCTGAACCCTTTTCCGTTGCACAGTTTTACGCGCTTGTCGGCACTTGCGACGTAGCTCGCTACATAGTTTTGCAGTAGGCGCAGAAGAACTTTCTTGTATGTGAGACTCAAGAGAAACACTGTTCAAGTTCACAGTGTGTATGACATTTACAGAATGAATTGTTCTCGCACTCTGCGAAGCTCTGTTCCTAACGGCACTGTTCTTTGAATTTACATTCTGCATACACACTGATTGTACATGTCCCGATTTGCCACATTGATAACAGGTTGCTTTGCGACTAGGACACTGCGCACGCTTGTGCCGAGATACTCTGGGGGCAACACTTACAAACATTCTGCAAAGAACGTCGGTGTCCGTTTGTCAAATTACTTTGTCTTACACGACGGGGCGACCTTTGTGTCGCACTTTTACACTGGCTATTGTTCACTGACTGTTCAGCATGACTGGTAGAAAAATAAGAATCACGACTAGACTGAAAACTGTGACTAGGAAAGCGTCTGTTGTGGCGCACTGAGTTAACACTTTGGCTTTGCATTTCTACATCTGCTAAGTCAAAAGTATCATGCACTTCAATAAGCTGCAATACACTGTCTAATGAAGGGTCAGACTGTTTTAGAATTGCTGCCCTAATTCTGAGGTCCTGAATGTTCTGTGTGATAATGTCCCTCAACATCACGTCACTATAAGAAAGTCCACAAGAGCAGGTAAATTTACATTGGCGGGTTAAGCCCTTCAACTCAGTGATCCATTGCTGGTGTGACTGTTCCGGTGATTTTTTTTAGTCTGAAAAATCGTTACCGTGCCACAGCTACGAAAACTTTGTTCTCATAATGAGCATTCAATCCAGCTACGAGTTGCTCAAAATCTAGATCACGAGGAAATGAATGGGGGAAATGTTTTTGCAGTCATACGAAGGTTTGAGTGCCCACCACCACTAAGAACATATGCTTAACCGTCTGACCTGTAATTTGATGAGCCGCAACGAGTTCTTGAAATTGTGCCAAGTAATCGCTCCATTCTTCCTCATGCTTGTTGTACTGGCGAAACGTAGGAAGCGGTGTGGCAGCAGGTGTGGGCGGTTTTTGCAGTCATACGAAGGTTTGAGTGCCCACCACCGCTAAGAACATATGCTTAACCGTCTGACCTGTAATTTGATGAGCCGCAACGAGTTCTTGAAATTGTGCCAAGTAATCGCTCCATTCTTCCTCATGCTTGTTGTACTGGCGAAACGTAGGAAGCGGTGTGGCAGCAGGTGTGGGCGGATGATGCGATGGCTGTTGTTAGTTAGCTGCTTGCACTGTTAACTGGGACACCGCTTGAAGTAGTTGCATGATTTGCGCCGTCTGTAACTGAATAATTTCCATTAAGTTTGAGTTCGCGGTAGTGCCCATGCTGACCGATTAGTCGCTGCGCATACAAGAAAATTATAACAAAACACAAATGCAATGTAAATTAGGACGCACTGCAACAAAAAAATCCACAAAACACATAACAAAATATCTTCAGCAGGGTGCTCCGACTGCTGCTGTCTGGCTGCTGCGAGCGGGCTGGTCCAAGGTTCTTCTATCCCATTCTCATCGCCACCTTTGTATCCCATCCTCGTCACCACTTTTGTGTCTCATTTCCACTGGTTGTCCTGGGTGTCGGTGGCCGAGTAGAAAGAGCGACATAGGAAACTAGGATGCACGTGTGTGCAGGTACGGAGGTGACCAGCCAGTGGGACAGCAGAAACTAGAAACACTAGACTCAATTAGAACAAGTTGTATATTTCGTAGAAATAAGATAATACTTATCTTTTACAAAGTTCAAGACTGCACAATGCTGATACATAGTTGAACTAGAGAGAGGCCTGCCTACTGATGAGTCCTAGTGCCTATCCGATGGCCAAGTCTTAACTGGTGTGCAGCGCGTGGCGAAAGTACGTAGCGCACACTTCATACTTGTGCGACACCACACATTGCATTTTATCATATATGACTGTTATCATATAAATTTATAAATTGTGAGGAAGCTGAAGGAAATTAAATTAATTTAAATCTTTTCCTCCTTAACAGAAAAAAAGAATTGAAATGAAGCATCAAAACTTAGTACCATAAGTAATTAGTGAGATATACTAACCATCTGACTGATTTGATGGAGTGACCTAGGCCACATCATGCAAGTTTCAGTTCGAAAGTAAGTAGTGTTTGAACTTTACATACAAATTCAATTTTTGTGTGTTTCTAAGATTAATATATATTACTGTCTAAACATGTTTTCTGCTATTATCTCCCACATCCACTTGATTACATTTTATGATACGAATATTATAGACGATAAATTCGTAGCAGGAAAGATATTTATATAGAAATAGATAAAGATTACTCACCAGGCGAAGGAGCACAGGTGGTGATGGTAGCACAAATAAAACACACACACACACACAAACGCAAGCTTTCGCAACCCAGTTGCTTCTTCAGGCAGAAGGGAATGAGAGGGAAAAGGAAATGATGACTGTTTTAAGGGAGGGGGTAAGGAGCCATTCCAATCCCAGGAGAGGAAAAACTTACCTTGGGGAAGAAAAGAAAGGTAAACAAATACACACACATGCCCACACATTTACACAGATGCAAACACACCTAGGCAGACATACTGTAGAAAGAAGTAAAAATGTCTGTCTAGGTGTGTTTGCATTTGGATATGTGTGAGTGTGTGTGTATTTGTTTATCTTCCTTTTTTTCCGCTAAGGTAAGTCCTTCCACTCCTGGAATTGGAATGACTCCTTTTCCACTTCCTTAAAACCCATATTCTCTCCTTTCTCCTCCCCTTTTTTCCTCTTATCCTGAAGAAGCAACGAACAGTTGCGAAAGCTTGTATGTGTGTGATTTTATTTGTGACTATCGACGAGCCGGTTCTTTAGGTAAGTCATCTGTTTTCTATTTTTTATATTTGATAACATTATATCATATATGACTGTTCACATTACTGTTATCATATAAATTTATAGATTGTGAGCTATCTGAAGCAAATTAAATAAATTTAAAATCTTTTCCTCCCTAACAGAAAAAAGAGAATTGAAACGAAGCATCAAAACTCAGTCCCATAAGTAATTAATGGGATATACTGTCTATCTGACTGATTTGATGGAGTGACCTAGGCCACATGATGCAAGTTTCAGTTCGAAAGTAAGTATTGTTTGAACTTTACATACAAATTCAATTTTTGTGGATTTCTAAGATTAATATATATTATTGTCTAAGCATGTTTTCTGTTATTGTCTCCCACATCCTCTTGATTGCATTTTATCGTATATAACTGTTTCACATTTCTAAGATTAATATATATTATTGTCTAAGCATGTTTTCTGTTATTGTCTCCCACATCCTCTTGATTGCATTTTATCGTATATAACTGTTTCACATTACTGTTATCATATAAATTTATAGATTGTGGGCAAGCTGAAGGAAATTAAATTAATTTAAAATCTTTTCCTCCCTAACAGAAAAAAAAGAATTGAAATGAAGCATCAAAACTTAGTACCATAAGTAATTAGTGAGATATACTAACCATCTGACTGATTTGATGGAGTGACCTAGGCCACATCATGCAAGTTTCAGTTCGAAAGTAAGTAGTGTTTGAACTTTACATACAAATTCAATTTTTGTGTGTTTCTAAGATTAATATATATTACTGTCTAAACATGTTTTCTGCTATTATCTCCCACATCCACTTGATTACATTTTATGATACGAATATTATAGATGATAAATTCGTAGCAGGAAAAAATATTTATATAGAAATAGATAAAGATTACTCACCAGGCGAAGGAGCACAGGTGGTGATGGTAGCACAAATAAAACACACACACACACACACAAACGCAAGCTTTCGCAACCCAGTTGCTTCTTCAGGCAGAAGGGAATGAGAGGGAAAAGGAAATGATGACTGTTTTAAGGGAGGGGGTAAGGAGCCATTCCAATCCCAGGAGAGGAAAAACTTACCTTGGGGAAGAAAAGGAAGGTAAACAAATACACACACATGCCCACACATTTACACAGACGCAAACACACCTAGGCAGACATACTGTAGAAAGAAGTAAAAATGTCTGTCTAGGTGTGTTTGCGTTTGGATATGTGTGAGTGTGTGTGTATTTGTTTATCTTCCTTTTTTTCCGCTAAGGTAAGTCCTTCCACTCCTGGGATTGGAATGACTCCTTTTCCACTTCCTTAATACCCATATTCTCTCCTTTCTCCTCCCCTTTTTTCCTCTTATCCTGAAGAAGCAACGAACAGTTGCGAAAGCTTGTATGTGTGTGATTTTATTTGTGACTATCGACGAGCCGGTCCTTTAGGTAAGTCATCCGTTTTCTATTTTTTATATTTGATAA
This sequence comes from Locusta migratoria, assembly GCA_026315105.1. NCBI lineage: Eukaryota > Metazoa > Arthropoda > Insecta > Orthoptera > Acrididae > Locusta > Locusta migratoria. The sequence goes on along the minus strand of CM048754.1, from coordinate 29,211,103 downwards.
CATTTTATCATATATGACTGTTCACATTACTGTTATCATATAAATTTATAGATTGTGAGCTATCTGAAGCAAATTAAATAAATTTAAAATCTTTTCCTCCCTAACAGAAAAAAGAGAATTGAAATGAAGCATCAAAACTTAGTACCATAAGTAATGAGTGGGATATACTGTCTATCTGACTGATTTGATGGAATGACCTAGGCCACATGATGCAAGTTTCAGTTCGAAAGTAAGTATTCTTTGAACTTTACATACAAATTCAATTTTTGTGGATTTCTAAGATTAATATATATTATTGTCTAAACATGTTTTCTGTTATTGCCTCCCACATCCACTTGATTGCATTAGATCACATATTACTGTTTCACATTACTGTTATATAAATTTATAGATTGTGAGCAAGCTGAAGGAAATTAAATTTAAAATCTTTTTCTCCCTAACAGAAAAAGAATTATTGAAATGAAGCATTAAAACTTAGTCCCATATGTAATTAATGGGATATACTGTCTATCTGACTGATTTGATGGAGTGACCTAGGCCACATGATGCAAGTTTCAGTTTGAAAGTAAGTATTGTTTGAACTTTACATACAAATTCAATTTTTGTGGATTTCTAAGATTAATATATATTATTGTCTAAACATGTTTTCTGTTATTGCCTCCCACATCCACTTGATTGCATTTTATCACATATTACAGTTTCACATTACTGTTATATAAATTTATAGATTGTGAGCAAGCTAAAGGAAATTAAATTTAAAATCTTTTTCTCCCTAACAGAAAAAGAATTATTGAAATGAAGCATTAAAACTTAGTCCCATAAGTAATTAATGGGATATACTGTCTATCTGACTGATTTGATGGAGTGACCTAGGCCACATGATGCAAGTTTCAGTTTGAAAGTAAGTATTGTTTGAACTTTACATACAAATTCAATTTTTGTGCATTTCTAAGATTAATATATATTATTGTCTAAATATGTTTCTGTTATGTTCTCCCACATCATATTCATTGCTTGTATAGTTGGGCAGGTGTTGCCACAAAGTCTTCCAATCGGATATGAGCCCTGTGGTACGGGGCTGGTACTGGGAGAGGCATAGGGATGGATTAGGAGTAGTTGAGGTTGGAGTGGAGGTGTTGGTATATTGGGTAGACTGACCATCATTTCAGGACATGAGGATAGATGGTGAAACCCCTGGCGAAGTGTACGGTTAATTTGATCTATTTGAGTTTTGTTTTCTGTATCCCACTCCACCTCGACCACATCCTAGTCTATCCTTAAGTGGGATGGTTTGATTGAAAGGGCACAGCAGATTTCCTTTCCCATTCTTACTCAAACAATCTGAGCGTGAGCTTAGTATCTAATGACCATGTAGTTGATGGGATATTAAACTCAAAATCTTCATTCCTTCCTTTCTTCCCTATACCCTAGATCCCTGCCACAATGATCATATTCCTGTGGAAGATCCCATTGTAATACCTGCCAAATCCAGGCTCACCCTGCACTTTCTATTCCAGTCTCATTACAGGCTTATCCTGTCCCATCAGAAACCGAGCCACTTGTGAAAGCAGCCACGCTTGGTTTCAGGGACTGCTTTACAACCCAGGCCATCTGGCTCCTTCTCACCATCACCTGGACTGGACAGATTGGATTTTCCTCACAACACATTCTGAAGCCTCTCAGCCTCACTGCTCTCAATGCTAGTTAACCTACTGTCCCTGCACTCCACACCTAGTTTCCCCCTTCACCCCCTCCCAAGAGTGTGCACCTTTTTCCCCTTCTCTGCACCTCTCCTTTTCACTCCCACTCCCCCTCTCCCTCCATTGCATTCCAAACTGCATCTAATTTTTTAATTTCCATCCCACTGATACCTGTGCACACTGCTAGGCGTGCAGAATGTTCTCCTCCATCCCTGCTGTGTATTCTCCACCTCCCCTCCCATCCCCCTCCCCTTCCCCTCCACTTTTCTCCCCTCTCCGTCCCACCTCTCTCACTGTTAAAGTATCAGTCAGGTGCAACACATGGAAATGGCACTTCTGTGCCCACGAGCTTTTCCCGAGTGAGTGTGTGAATGTATGTCTGCTCTAAAACTTCCTGGCAGATTTAAACTGTGTGCCAGAATCGGGATATGAACTTTGAACCTTTGACTTTCACAGTTAAGCACTCTACCGATTGAGCTATCCCGGCTCGCTTCATGGTCTGTCCTCACAGCATTACTTCTATCACTACCTCACCTTCTACTTGCCAAACTTTACAGAAGTTCTCCTACAAACGTTGGAGTACTAGCAGAACTGGAAGAAACAATTTGCTGAAGTCATTTCTTAGCCACAGCCTAGAGGATGTTTCCAGAATATTTTTCACTCTGCAGTGGAGTGTGCTCTGATATGAAACCTCCTGTGGATTAAAACTGTGTGCTAAAACTGGAATTCGAACCTTGAAACATCCCCTAAGCTGTAGCTAAGCTACGATGCTATGTTTCTACCAGTAATGCTAGTCCAGCAAAGTTCACAGGAGAACTTATGTGAAGATTGGAAATGAGGAGATAAGATACTGGCAGAAATAAGGATGTGAGGATGGACCGTGAAGTGTGCTAGGATAGCTCAATCATTGGAACACTTGCCCGCAAAAGGCAGAGGTGCCAGGTTTGAATCCCAGTTATAATCCAACAGGAAGATTTATGTCAGTGCACGCTCCACTGCAGAGTGAAAATGTTGTTTGCTCTTTTTCTGATGATGGTTGTATGCAAAAAAATAAGATGTGTGAATGTGATTGTAATTTCTATGTTCCTGTCTACAGCTCAGCATTTGCCTTAACGGTGAGTTGCAATCTATCCTAATTACTTTCTGAAAATTTATTTGTCTGGCACGCAAAACATGATAGTAAACACAGCATTAGGACTTAATAGTTCCACATTTCAGTTAATAATAAATACACGCCAAAAGTTTCCATATTGAACACTAATTTTCAAAACAGGTTGGAGGTCAAGTGGAGGACAAGAACATATCTGTAGTAAACTTATCACAACAGAAGTTCAGAAATATGAGCCACAAATTTGAAAATCAGTTATGAAATATTTATGCAAGATGGAACATACTTATTCAGTTCTACATTCAGCTCTGTTCTTTGCTATCATTAGACTTTTGCAAAATGCAAAATTCTATCCCCTTAAAAAGTACACAGACACATCAATAGACACATGTACAATAACCCACACTTTCCTAGCTTGAGTACACTATAATAAATTCAGTTGATATCAAAATTCTTATCCAACAAATGTTTAACAACGAAAGTATTTATCTGATAATGCATGACATTTCTCTAAAATTCAGGTTCTTCACAATAAATTGACACAATGAGGTGCGCAGTATCTGTAGAAAACGGCTGCTGAGCTTTGTGATCATGAAGATACAGTTACTCAGGATGTACTGCCACACTAACTGAAATAGGTAATCATCTGTGAGGGAAGTTTGCTCACTGCACTCTTCATTGAGGACACTTTCACCCAGTGGGAAACTAAGGCTGTTGGAGGCCCGGGGCGGCGATAAAACAAAAGGATCCCCCCCCCCACCTCCGTCCACTTGGAAATACATGTATTAAAGATTTAGAGGCCCCTTCCAGGACGAGAGGCATGTGACAGTCTGAGGAGGCCCCCAAGACCGGAGGCCTGGGGCGGTCTGCCCCCTCCCCCCCCTTAGTCTGCCACTGCTTTCACCTTCAGAGAAGTGCCTACACCAGTGACACACCGTCTGTTTGTTCGTGATGTTGTCTCCGTAGACATGACAGAGCTGAGGATTGTCACTATGTTTTGGGTTTTGAGGAGCATTATCACTGGCGAAAGCTCACAGGAGCCGGTGGAAAAATAAGAGACGCCATTTTGGGGCACTGCTGCCACAGTACTGTCACCAAGCAGGACCTGTCTGGCCCGCACTGAATTGTCGTGTCATACATCTGTTGTGCGTGTGGATTTTCCAGCTAAATATTTCTACTTTGAAGAAAATTCCATTGGAAAATTTACTTTTTGGATGCACCCTATATTGATTATCTTATTAATGGAACTCCAAGATGCCTACCATTTATGTGTGGAATTTGAAATAGACTCATAATTTGCTTTGCCTTTAGCAATTTTAATTTTGTTGCAGTTCAGTTTTTTCAGGTTTGTATGCATCATTTCTGATCCTTGTCACTTTGATAAGTATAATCTTCCAGAACAGTTGTCAGATGATTTACTTTTATGTTTACAGGTACGGTTATGAGCAGAACAAGTGTGATGAGGAGGAGTACAGCAGGGGGATGGGAAGTAACCTGCCCTTCACCCTTCCCCTATAAACATACTATCTTCACAAGACAGACTCACATCCTGCCTCACCACACGAATGGAAGTTTCAAGAAAGGTGGGAAGTGTAACGGATGCTGAATAGTGGTAAGTGTACTTGGAAGCATTTGTCATGAAACCCATAAACTATTTTGTTATTCACCGTGAAAGTGGTATGTTCGCTGCACCCCTTCCTGATTCCTAGGTTTGTTCCTGGGTGCATGTTGTTTATATAATACATTAATGACAACAATAAATTTCTCAAAATTAAATACTATTTGGAAGATAATAAATCTATTCATCCAGTGGCGACTGGAGAAAACTCGTGAAAAGGATAGGAAAATGTACAAGCAGATATAAAGTCTGCCAGTCCATGTCAGCAGCTGAGAATTTTAGGGACAAGATAGAACTTGTAGAACTTTGTCACCAAATGGTAATCATGCATTTTGGCTGTGTCGGGCATTGTCAGATCGTAGGCAGTAGTCTTGGCACAGACTATTTGTAAGATACTGTATAATACCAAAGTGCAAAAGTGTCAGTGGAACAGTCTGTCTGTCTGCTGTTAAACCTTCGCCAATGTGTTAGGCGGTTTTCTCGCCCTGCCGTTTGGAGCAGAAGACGCCGCACTAGCTAGCAGCAGACTGTTGTGTAGAGACGCTGCTGAATCTGGAGGCACTCTCTGTCTCAAATGTATGAGCTTCAGAGCCAGTGCCTAATTATTCTGTCAGAGGTGAAGAGGGATGAAGGAACTGGACTGGCAAGGCTTAGGAAATGGGGAGAGCTGTTGAAAAGTCACCAAGATTTCAGTGCTGCTGATGGGCACGTATAAAAATACATGACACTGTCCTAGGTTTCGAAATGAATAGTTACTTCCTCAGTGAGGTTAGAGGATTATTTTGGTGAAAGTTCAAAAGGAAAAGTGAGTTATCACTCACATTCAGGAAGGTGCTAAGAAAACAATGTGGAGACTTCTGTGCTTAATGGTAATAACTTCAATTTCAATACCTTCTGTGAAGGTGGTGGATTGAATATGACATCTCGTCAGCAAAGACCACAACAATTATTGTTCTGTCAATTTGGTGCTTTCATGGACCTCTTGTATACGCTACAGGGTATAATGGATATATGTGCAGATATTTTTACAAATGGCAGCTTAATATAGAGCCCACGGCCTTGCTGCAGTGGATAGACTGCTTCCTGCTAGGTCATTAAAGTTAAGCACTGTCGAGTACGGCTAGTGCTTGGACGGGTCACCATCTGGGTCTGCTGAACGCTATTGGTGAGTGGGACGCACTTCGCCTTTGTGAGGCCAGTGAGGGCACTAACAACATCACTCTTTGTGACCCTATGTCGTTACCTTTGGAGGATTACACTGCAGCCAGTCAGCCTTTTGAGGCCTGTAGGAAGAGTTCAGTTTAATTTTAGAGCTTAATATGGACAAACACAAGTGTGTTGTTTGTTTTTGCTTTTTGTTGAACAGTCTGCCAACAGATATGTCACAAAGTTTATGACCTGATGTTTTCTGTGTGGCCATACCGACTGTGAGGTAAACAAGGCCTGGCAGTAGAGAACATCTGTTTTGCTTCCTCACATCCACACCTTAATAGCTCCTCCCAGTATAGATATTAGTGCCATATTTGTGTTACTTGCAACTGGTGGTATTACCCAACGTAAAAACATATGACTTGTAACAGCAAAAAATATTAGTCGGCAAATGATGTAAAGAATGATGTAATGTTGTTCAGTACACCATCGTCAGTCACTAATAGAAACATCTGTAATAGAAACATCTGCACTTATATACATTGCACCCCTGTATATTTCTCTTTTTTGGGAAATATTTTATCGCTATTGCTAGACTGTATTTTATTTACTGTTTGTGTTCACAATTATCAGTTATATTGCTACCTAAAGAGCACAACTTGTCCATCAGTTTCAGCATTGCATTTGTCAATTGATTTACGTCGCTGTTATTCTAGCTAAATGGAACTACAACCTGGTGGCTAACAGTTTCTTAGTAGCCGTGCCCACAGAGAAAACAGCACAGTGGTTGTAACTAAGTTTTGGATCACATGGCAGGTTTTGCTGCTTTTATGTGGCACTCCTGTAGTAAGCATAGAAATATGAAGGCTGACCTGGCAGTATTGCAAATAGGAAACAAAAATCGGAATTAGATGACATTTCTTTAGACTGTTTAAGATCCTTAAGAGAACCAGCTATAAAAATTATTCCCTCTATTATTTGATATTTAGAAGAAAAAAAAAAAAAAAAAAAAAAAAAAAAAAAAAAAAAAAAAAAAAAATGCAACAACTCCAGCAACAAAGATGACCAGTGCTGATAATTGCAACTATTATCAAATAAGCACTTCAGTAAGCCATAGTTATCAGATATCATCACAAATAATCTACAGAAAGATGAGATGACTGGTTAAAGCCAATCTTGGAGTACATCAATTTCTGCATCATCAAAATTAGGAAGATGTAACACTAAGCACTTATTTTATGTTAGAAATGCACACCTATTTTTAAATGATTTTTTGTTTGTTTGTTGGCAAAGTATGTCAACGGTTTAACTGATCAAACACAGAAACTTTGAGTGTACCAGGTATAAATTTCTGATAGATAGTAGTATCTACTTCTTGCAAAGAAAGTGGACTGCATTTGTAAGGTTAATGGAGGTACCTTTGGCAGTCAGTAAACAAACTTTTGAAATTTGATTAAAATTCAGGTTGCATGTATAAAGATTACTGACGGAGTGATACGCCTAGCTAGCCACTATGGGATGTGGAAAGGAACTAGCCTCAAAAAGTATGTTACTCTGCAAGGCAAACAGACTATGAATTGGATCTTTGAACATTGGAACACTGGCAGGTGAATAAGAATAGGTAACGACAAATTGAATAAGTATTGGAGTAGTTTGGATGTATGCCCCTGTGGTGGGCCATACATCTCAAGGGTACGATGATTTTGAGGAAGAGCTACAAAAGCTGCTGAGTACTAAAACTTTCTTATTGAAAAATTGTTTCTACAGACTGTCAGAATATATGACGTACATTGAATAATTACCCGAAGTGATATTGTTCACTGCAAAATATTGTCCAACATCAGCAATTAATTTTATGTATATAAGATTTACTGCACAAATAAAATAAATTAATCAGAGGATAATGGTCTTGAGAGACTTACAATGTATGGAGAGCTGATGGATGAAGAGGTAGAAATGAAAGAAAGAGCCGTCATGAATGCTGCAAGAGAAATGGTTTACTGTCAGGTAATAGATAAGAGAAATCTAGCAGAAATCATTGGTGGAGTACATGCTCTATGATTGGGAAACAAAACAGTACTACTATCTGGGGCATTCAGGGTTGAGTACTTGTTCTGTTGATGAGGAGAGAATCATCACGGAATGGAATTATGAAAGGAGAAGTTGAGTATGAAAAGCAAAGGAATAGGAAGTCAAGAATGAATAACAGGAAATTATAAAAGGAAGGAAAGAATATTAGGGTTGAACATCCTACTGACAATGTGGTTGTTAGATATGGAGCATAATCTCCAATTATTTTTGGTTAGGGGCGGGCTTCCTGGACATGCAGTTTGAAAGGTACCTTCCAGGCATTTGCCTGAGTTGTGTAATAGTGGGAAAGAAAGGATAGATGGTTGCAACAAACAAGTGGTCTGATACTGGGCGCTGACCTGCCACCACTCCTCTTCAGTGTGGTCATTGGCGAGATGACTAACGTGGCAGAAAATCCAGCAAAAGATAGGATGAAAGTAATGGCGTTTGTAAATGACTTGATAATCTGAGAACACAGGCAGGAAATGATTCAGAAACTTATTGATTATTGGGTAGAAACTGCGTGACAGTCTGGAATGAAATTTAATGTAAACAATTGTGAGTTCCTGGCTACAGCTAGAAAGAAACATTCCTCTGAAATGGTGGGGAAAAAAAGCATTCTACAAAATGTCAAAGAATTAATATATGGATGTTACTATAGCCGAATACTGTATTATAAATAACATTGTGAAAAGGATAGATTGGTAATCACTGTAAAGATGACACACCAAGCTGTGGACAGGCAGGACAAAATGACTGTGCACTTGTTTCCAGCCAAAGACTTCTTCACAGATGGAGGCCAAATAAACACACATTCACACAATAATGTACACAGCCCATACACACTTGACTGCAAACTCAGGTTTCTCTAGCCGGAGTGTACCTCATTAAGTGGAAGAGCAATCTGTGTGGAGGGGGGAGGGTAAAGGATGTGTGGTATGTGTATGGAGGGGGGAGACTGCACTGCCTAGTGGAGCCTGCATGGGCAGAAGTGGCAGGCTGTGTGGGGGAAGATTGGTGGGTTTGTTGGCAGAGTGCAGAGAAAAACAGAGTGAGGGGATGTGGAAGAGAGGACAGAAGGAGTGGGGCAGTAGGCCGAGGCCAGGTGGCTCCAGGAGCAGAGAATGCACTGTGAGGACAACTCCCGTCTGCACGGCTCAGACAAGGCGGTGGTCGAGGGGGATCCAGATGGCCCGGGCTGCGAAGAGTCACTGAAATCCGGCGTGTTGTGCTCGTTGTGCCACAGGGAGGTCTGACCTCTTTGGCCACTGTGTGGTTGTGGCCATTCATTCTGATGGACGCCTGGTTCGTAATCGTGCCAAATGTAAAAGGCTGTGCAGTGATTGCAGCAGAGCTGGTAAATGACATGGCTGCTTTCGTAGGTGGTCAGGCCTTTGACGGGTGGGACAAGCTTATGGCAGGAATGGAAGGGGAAGTGCTGGGTGGGAGGATTGGGCAGGTCTTACACCTAAGTCTTCCACAAGGATTTGAGCCCTCTGGTAAGGGGTCGGAATTGGGAGTGACATAGGGATGAACTAGGAGTTGTGGAGGTCGGGAGGATGACAAACGACTAATTTACGAGGGCTGTTCCACTAATATCCTCAGCCCACAGCAGTTTCAGTTCTAAGCAAAGGCTTCACCTTCAACCCTACACCAAAATTTAACCATATGCTACACACACACATACATTCTACATGTTACCCAAAATCCTCAAATCCAGCAATCTTGAATGACCCATTGTCACTTGGTTATTCAGCCACTGAAAGAATTATTGCTATACACCAACAACCTGAGTGCCGCTACATCCTTCGGGCACCAAACCCTCTACCTCATTATTATCCACCTTACTAACTATATCCTAAAACTCAGATAATTCTCTTTTGAGAGGTGAATTGTTAGAACAATCTTTGGCACAGCCATGGTCACCCACATGGCACCCTTGTGTGCCAGTTGTCTTTAAATCACCTACTGATAAAGATTGCTGTCTTCCCAAAACTCAAAATCCTTGGCCTGGTTCAGGTGCATTGATTATATCTTCATGACCTGGACTAATGAACTCAGAAACCCTACATTCATTCCTTCACAAAATCAACACCTTTGCTTCCACCCACTAAACCTGATTCATATCAACCCATTATGCCACCTTCTTAGAAATAGGCTTCTTCACTGATGGCCACATACACACAACTGTATATTCTAAACCCCCCTAACCACCAAAACTTCCTGCATTTCAACAGCTGACACCCCTACCACACCAGAAACATCCTTCCCATACAGCCTGGCCATCCCTGGACAGTGTATATGCAGTGACAATAACTTCCTTTCACAGTTTGCTGAAGGTCTCACAAAATCTTTTACTGACAGACAATATCCTCCAGACTTTTTTCACCCAACATATTTTCCCTGTCACATACCAGTACACCTGCAATCATACCACAATTCCCAAGGTGAAGCTATAAAGGAACACTCCTCATCACCCAATACTGGGGCAACAGAGCCACATTCATCAGGGCTTTCATTATCTATCACTATGACCTGAAAAATGAGAATAAAACAATTCTACTATCAATTGGCAAATTTTGTTAATTCTTTATTTATTTAGTCCTTTTCATCCTACATGTATAGAATATATACAAGGATATTGGTCATGGAGATTTCCCATTAACCTCACAAAACTTATAGCCATGTCCTCAGGTGCTCCATCTATGGTATAAAAGGGTTTTAGATGAATCCATTGTTCTCAATCCAATCTGCCATTAAACCAATGTTGTTGTTAGCCCAATGTGCCTTTAGAACAATAGGAAATCCATCTGAAACATAGAAGGAGCAGTTGAGGATGAGGCTACAAGCTGCAAAACCCGTTGTGTGAGGTTAATAAACCAAATTTACCAGCTGACAGCAGAATTCACAACAGCTGAAGATGTCCACATTATAAAATTGTTTATGAGAAATGAGGGTCATCTTATCTAAGATTCTTCCCACCCCTCCTAAAGTGGTCATTCCTCATATACCCATCTAACACTACATCTTAGTTTATCTTTATGTTGCACCCAGACCTAACCCCTTGCCACAGGGACCACATCCCTGTGGAATACCTAGGTGCAAGTCTTACCCAAACCAACCACTAAGCACATCCTATTCTATTCCAGTTGTAGGCCTATCCTACCCTATCAGAGGCTGGGCCACCTGTGAAAACAGCCGTGTCATATACCATCTCTGCCAAACTCACTGCAGAGCCTCTTACATTGGTACGACTGCCGACCAGCCGTTACCGGGATGACTGGCCGCCACCACCAGAAAGTGGCCGAGACCAAAGCAGACCACCCTGTGCCACAACATGCAGCCGAACACGACACGCTCGATTTCGGTGGCCGCTTTATGACCAGGGATCCTCCCCTCCGCCACCAGCTATTCTGAACCGTGGCAGTGAGATTTATTCTTGCAGCACATTCACCACGGGCCTCAACCTCGGGCAACCTACTGTGTCCACCTGACACACTGCCTCTCACAAACTTTCCAATTTAGTAGCCTCACTTCTAGTTCTGCCAATAATTCATTTCTCTGCTCCAATTCCCTCACCTGCCTTCTCCCACAACCTCCATTACTGCAGCAAGAGCCTCACTCTGCCTTCTAGTCTGTGCTTGTACACAACTCCCCCCCCCCCCCCCCCCAGTACCTCCCAACCTTCCCCCTTCTCACAACACTCCAGAATGCTCTTCCATTTGATGCAGCACATTCTGACCACAGCAGCTAGAGACAGCATTTAACTGAGTTTGACTTGTGTTTCAAGTACTTTATCGATTGTGTGTTGGCTCCTATATTGAAGAAAGCAGTTGGCACAATCTTTTCATCATGCTTGTCTGTCACTCAGACTGTCATATTAATGGCGATAAGCAAGCTATCCATTTCATTATATTATATTGTTAAAAAGTGGGCAATAGAAAAGAAGATGAGAGATGAAGTTCTGCATTCTGGTCCTGGATGGGCCAAGCAGGCCCAACTGACCATTGTGTCACCCTCGGTCGATGGTGGCTGTTGTGGTGTGGAGGGGCATGTGGTGGGCACAATCCTCTCCCGGTGGTAAGTTTCTTAATATGGAACCACAACCACCCAGTTGAGTGGGTCCTCAATTGGCCTCATGAGGCCGAGTGCACACCACTGCAGTCTTTCCACTGAGGAAAAATGATTCGTGGAACTGGGAATCAAACCCGGTTCCTCAGCCATACTAAGTACTTAGCTGTGGAGGCAGACAGTGGAGAAAAGAGGTGTAAATAAACTACAGGAATGTGAATTGAAGAGTAACGAAAGTAGTTAAGAGATACACTTGCAGAGAAAGTCAGAAAAATTGAGATCAAGGTTATACGGTCACTTGAAAAGTGTGGAAAATGAAAAAATGAGAAGATTGACGAAATGGAGATGGAAAGGGTATGTCATTGGGAGAGTTTCCATAACCACATTTGGAAAATGTGGTGTTACTGGCATCAGTAAAGTTGAAGTGCTTGTGGACACTCATATGGACTGACAACATTTTAATAGTCCTGCCAACACAGAATTGAGCACAGACGTTGCAAATGAAGTTGTTTGCACAGGTGATTAGCTTCACCATTCATGCATTATGAGACACCACTGACAAGAGTAGAGTAATTGGAGGATGTACGGTACAGGTCTTGCATCTGTGTCTATAGCAGCCAGATATGAGCCAGGAGGCGTTTGTAAAGGGTAGAGCAGAGATGTACAAAGATATACATAACTCGCAAGGAGTATCATGTACTCCTTTTCTTTACGCATTTATCCTGCACTAATGCAGGGTCAGAATTGTTACCATGAATTTGGCGTGGTTAGCTTAAGGAGTGGCCAGATCCACTCCATGCTGTCATGCCATTACCACCTGAGAGGAAATGTATGGTCTGCGTAATTTGTAATCTGTGTAAAAGTGTGTGAAAGTTTTCCAAACATTTGCGAGTCATCTAACTGAGGTGCAACATAGGTACTAACCCAGTATTCACCTAGGGGAATATGAAGAAAACACCGAAAAGTACATCTGGACTGGTTGGCATGCCAACCATCATTTAATCTGCCAGGTACATTTGAACCGAGGCCAGTATACCAATGTGTTCCAGAAAGCAGCACCTTAAAATACACAGCTAACTGGACAGGTGAATATGATCAGCTCTTGGTGCATTATTTTGATTTTGACTTTTCTGTGCTGTGTCAATGTTCCCTTGTGTATTAATTCAATCATTTCTTTTGTCAGTACAGGTTTACCTTCAGAATTCTATATGTTCACATAGCAGCAACTCTTTTTTCAAATGATTCTTTAATTTTCCTGTAGCAAGTATTTACCTTTTCAGTTGGCATGCAAGTTTCCAACAGCCTTGTTTTTCTCCTCTTGCTATTACTGCTCTGATAATTTGCACTTTCTGTCAATCTCATTTTTAAGTATGTAATTGTATTTTGGTTTCCCTCTTCATCTGCTCTATTTTTATAGTTCCTCATTTCATTTAGAAAATGAAATGTGCTGCATTATGCAACTGTTTCTAATAACAAGGAGACAATCTTAATCTGAGGTCTCAGATTTTAAAGCTCTTTTGTAATAAGGAAGTACTTGTTGTGAGTAAATTAAAGACACCCCTTTTGGCTGGCAATGCTCAGCTGTCTCTCAAGAAAATTCATTTGAATAATGTGCTACATCTTGTTTACCCATTTATATATCAATACTGTGGTGTAAGCTATCACCAGAGGTGCTTGGCTCAGCATAAAATTAGAGAGATTAGAGTACAAACAGGAGCAAACATGAAATATTTTTTTCCATGAACAATACAGAGTAGAATAGGAAAAAGAGATGGTATTGATGTACGAAGTACCCTTTTGTGGGGTATAGAGGTAAAGTTGTAGAAATATCAAGGAGGGAAATTGAACACAGCCCTGATTACTCATCCACTGAGTCTTAAAAATGTTCATGATAGCTTACAAACCGTATGAGGGATATGAATCGCATCATATTATTTGAACCAAATTTTCCTTGGAAATGGCCGAGCATTGGTGCCCACAAAGGGGGAGGGGGATTCTTTAGCTTATTTACAATGAGTGTGTTCTTATCCTAAAAGGGCTTTAAAATCTGTGACCTCTTGTTAAGGCACTCCTTGTGAGCCCCAGCTTTTTGCCTAGTGTTTCACCTGATTAATTGGTATTGTAAGTCATTTTATGAATGAGATAGTACAAGTGATGTAAGCTGTAGAATTCACAGGCTTGGTCACATGTTAAATTAATGGGTAGATAACTGGTTTCATCTTTACAGCCATCATCAGACCTATAAAAGTAAAATGGAGCTCCAGTTATTTCAGAATATGTAATATATGAAGGTGAACCTGTTGCAAGCACATGGAAATCATATGGTTAATACCTTTTATTTATAAAAACAGACCCACAAAGATTTTGGAGCCATTTGGAGGATTTGCAACAATTACCTAATACTTAAGTATCATGAATCTTATTAATTAGCACATTTTACGTCTCTGTGTCACTGTCTTTTGTATGTAGAAAGTAATAACATCAATTGTTCCCATGTGTACAGTACAATTTCATGTTCATATCTCAGAAATACTGTCGTAATTGGGATTTCATTTCCCCCTTATTAATCTGATGATGTCTGTGAAGCTGAAACCAGTTATCTCTTAAAGTAAATTAAAATGTGCCTTAGACTAAATTCTACAGTTCATACCACATAGACACCAGTAATATTTTAACAATGGAAAATGTGATTGGAATGTCAATACTGGAGGACAGATAACAACTCACCATAAAGAGGCTAACAGAGCTGCTGACTGGCATGAAAAATGGACAGTCACATTCACACAACTTAAAGTTTTGGCCATGGCCTTCATCAGAAAAAGAAACAAATACATTCACATAATAACTCCGCGTATTGTTGTTTGAGTGATTGTGTGTGTTTCTTTTTATGATGAAAGCCATAGCCAAAATTTTAAGTTGTGTGAATTTGATTGTCTATTTTTCATGCCTGTCGACAGCTCAGTGAGCCACTTTACGGTGAGTTGTTATCTATCCTCCATTATAGACACCAGTAATATTTGCTTGTCAAAGACATGTAAAATAACTATTGGACAGGGGAAAACCAGGCAAAAAGGCAAGGTTCAGTAGAAATATTTCTTTAATACACACATTTAATTAGCTAAACAAAATTAGAAACTGTAAAAATTAAAGTAAATGAAAGTGGAAAATGGAATACAGTTACATGCCTAAAAATGAGACTACCAGAAGGTGCACAACTGCAGAGTAATAACGACAAGAGGAGAAATGCAAAGATGTGGAAGCATGCTTGACCACTGGATAGAGAAATACCTGGTATAGAAAAATTAAAGAAGCTTTGGAGGAATGATGCATTGCCATGTGAGTGTATAGATTCTAGATAGCATTCCTGTTCTTATCATAGCAATGAAGGCAGACATTCAGAAGTAATACACAATGAAAAATCTGTCACAGTACAGAAATTCTAATGTAATTTGATGTATGGAAAAACTACTCACAAAGTACCAGCAGGGGAGAATACACATAAAAGTTAAAATAAAATAAAATGCTATCTATTAGAGTGAGTGGCTTCTGCTTCTGATAGAAGGACTCTTAGGGAAGGGAGGAGGGATGAAGGAAGTGGACGAGTGAGGGTTAGGAAGTGGGGAGAGTTACAGGAAAGTCATGCCGACCCGGTGTTAGGGAAGGGTAACCTGATGGGATGAGAAGGAAGGACCGGTTGTCGGGGAGTGCACAGGAAGAGATTTGGAAACCTGAGAGCTTAAAGGCAGAAGATGGGACAGTAAGCGAGACAAAGTTAATATTATGCAGGAGTTAGTATGAGCAGAATGCTAAGTGTATTGTATGTAGCAGACAGGTATGGCAATGGGGAGGGGTTGAATACACAGATCTGGAAATAAAACAAACAAAAATCTAAAATTGAGTTACTGTAAAGGAAACTAAAACAAAACAGTAAATAAATGAACATAAATTTGAGCCAGGTGTGTGTGTGAAATGAATGCATGTTATAACAATAGTTCATGCCTGTGGAGTTACGAGGAGTGAGGAGGTGGAATCCAGGTGGTGCTCATGCCGAGACAGGCACAGAGGTACCGACTGTTGTGTTGTAGAGTGTGCTCTGCAAATGGTATTTTGAGTTCTCAGTACACAGCCTTGATCTATACCCATTCATCTGCCCCAAATGTTTCCCTCAGAAGTACCATCCTTTGAATAAATTTCAAAGTTCTACAAAAGGCCAGCCTTCACTTCAAGAAGCTATCATCCATTATCATAAGATATGTCAACGGCAGTTGTGACAAACCTGTCCCACTCTAACTCCACATTCACAAAACCGTTCACCACTCCGCTCCACAAATAGTTCTTGGCTGACCTCACCATCCTGCAGCTGTAACCAATACCTCTGAGAGCAAAGGTAACTCATAATCACAAGAAGTGGAATGTTACAGTGTTCTCCATCTCTCGTCCAATGTCCTCTTCACCTCATGAATTACCTGTGTTATGCAAAGGTCTCACATTCATCCCTAAACCAACATTTAATCAAGCTGCTTTGGTTAAGGACCTACTTTCATTCACACAATGTAAGAGAAAGTACCACTTTGGTACCCAACCTCAAAACTTTCCCAACATCAAACCTGATATTGAACTCAGGTTTGAAATGTTCCAACATTATTCACAACTTGCTCCACTACCGCTACCACAAAATCACCCCTTACATGTCTTTAGAGAACCGTAACTTGCAACATTACTTAAAAACCCTTTTCTCAGGTTGCTATAACAGTGCCCTAAATTGTCCTCTGCAAAACTTCTGGTTCTCCATCCCATAAATAGTGATTACTCCTTCATTATCCTCCTGGTGGACAAGTGATTGATCTCACTGGTTCTTGACTGACGGGCGTGTACATACGAGAGTCTACAGGTGCTTTGTGACTAACAGGATCTGGCATCAAGTTCAAATCCCTGTAGTACAACCCGACCTATAGGCCCTTACTCCCCAATGCAAAAAACTGTGCACTCCCATCTTTCAGCTGATTCCTAAGAACCAGACCTCATCACCCAGGAGTCCCATAGTTGCTGGCTTCAAAACACACACTGAATGTATACCTGCCTCAGCAACCTACAGAACAAAGACTCCCCTCGTATATCAGAGACACCAACAATTTCCTGGATCAACTTAACTCTGTGCCAGCCCGCCCTCAAAAAAAAAAAAAAAAAAAAAAAAAAAAACCACCCCCCATGATCTCAGCCAACTTCTCTAACTTTGAACTTATGATCAACTTCTTTATCTTTGAGGGGCATACAAAGAGCAGAGGCACAGCCATATGTGTTGGGATACATTTAGGCCAGTCGTAGACAAAAAAAAAAAAAAAAAAAAAAAAAAAAAAAAATAAATAAATAAATAAATAAATAAAAATGGCCTTAGGTCCAAAAAAATTGCAGGAAGCTGAATTTTTGGTATGTTGTTAGGACATATTAGAGTAGTATTAAACCAAGTTTGCAGCTTCGAAATCCTTTTGCGTAAATTTTAAGAGCCAAAAAACCTCGAAATTTTTGGACTTTTTTCTGGTTTTGGCTTATAACTCGTGAAGGGTGGTTTTTTGACGAAAAGTCACTCACACCTCTATTAATGCAGATAAAATATTCTAAAATTTCAGCCCAACCGCAGCTCTGTAAGTCCAATAGTTCCCGAGATATTGGACTTCAAATATTGACTTATTCCTCCAGAAAGTTCAAATTTTCGATTTTAGTCATCTTTCAGCTAGAATATTGGCTCTAATGACCACACCACGGGGAAAGTCATACAAAAACGTTATAGAGCAGTTATTTAACTTTAATCTAGGTACTGAACGAAGTCCATAGGCCCAATAGATTTCTAGTTATCGTTAAAAAACGAAAAGTTGGAAAAATTGGAGTAGTCAATAAATTGACCCAGATGAATTGCAGTCCTCTTCTCCTGTGTATGTTAAAGAAAAAGGAAGAATTACTCATTGACGATGGTTATTAACGCATCATATATAAAAATGATTTTTTCAACACTGTTTTCCGCAAATATTGAACAGAGAAGCACCTTGAGTCACTTCCTGTCATTATGGCACCGACGGCCCCCATGAATAACATGAAGTGGTGAAAACCTCTAAGTCTCACTCCTATGTTGACAAGCTGAGGATGCTGGTGGCTCTCCACAATGTCTCGGGCTTTCAAGTACAGTGGTTGATCGTAGGTCACAAAACATGTTTCCTGACCACAAATGCTTGTTCTTTACCTGGCTTCTAAAAGTGATGTTAAAACAGTGCCGTAGTCGGTTGGGGGAGCATGGATAAAAGGGAGATAAACAATATTTGAACGTTGGTAAGGAAGATCTTCTGTCACTTGCTCCATGAATCCATTCCATCCTGGGATGCCTGGCATGTTAGTTTCTTTTCCAAACAACCACAGCAGGTCTGGGGATTTGGGCAAAATAACTTAAATAACTTCAGCGATTTTCACTTCGTTAATTGAAATGGCTGACAAGCCAAATTTCTTTCTAATAGAAGAATGTTTAATGTGGGTGGCAGTGTGTGAACCTGATAGACTCGCCACATACAGACTTCAAACGTGGTTTGCTTATGTCTGGGTGAACGGATGAGTGAGGGGTCATGATCATTGTACCACCCATTTCATGGAACGTATTTTCTCCATCAATTGTGTTAACGTTCACATTTGCATTGTCAAAGACGAAATGCATAAAAGCTCCTTTGTGGACTGGTTGGGCCACTTCACCACAGAGGATAGCGGAACTTTCAAAATGCATAGCCTCCGTACATGTATAAGAAATTCCCATACAGTGGCAAAGTTCAACAAGGTGCACCACAGAGGATAGCGGAACTTTCAAAATGCATAGCCTCCATACATGTATAAGAAATTCCCATACAGTGGCAAAGTTCAACAAGGTGCTTTGGTTTAAATTTTCTATACAAATAGGTACCAAAGCTTATTTGAATTGAGGGTAGGAAAGATTTGGGCCTTGTTGCAGCCATGATTGCATGAGCTAATCCTATGCACTTCTTTTTCCACTGTTCAAGAGAAGGATGCCTCTGCGTCTTTTAAAACGGCATCTGACGGGGGATATTGAGTAGTGTCAAATGTTTAGGAACGAATGTCTTGCAGGATAATCTCTGCTGCAGCTTTGACAACTCTAAGCCGCTCTTCAGCAGGATCGCTAAGTCTTTGATTGTACCACTTTTCATAAAGAATGTTTTATCCAATGTCTATGAACATCAAGACTGGCCTGTGATATGGACCAACCTGCGCACGAATAATTTTTCCTCCATATCGCTTTTTTAGATGAGCTTTAACACTTGCAACTGCTGGTTTGTAATCACATGTGAAGGTCTCTGCAAACAAGTCACTTATGGAAAATTGGTTTTCCTGTCTTGTTTCTGCAGGGTATGCATATATACTCTCCATACCTTCGATAAGGAAGGGATGTTCAGGAAGGCCTTGTTTACCTCCTGCACTAGTAGATCGCGACAAGGAGAGCAATTTTACGTAGAAATGTTTGTGGTACTTACCATCAGTAGCAACAATTCCACTTATACATGAAAGACGCTGAAGAATGTGTTGTCCCCATTCACTAGCTTGTCTAGCTGTTTCCACAATCGATTCTTTCACTTCCATTGTTTCCCTTTGATAGAGTTCATCCTGTAGATATTTGGGCAATTTTATCTGCTTCTCGAAATATTCCTTGGAGAATTTTTCACCACAAAGGAAACAATAATATCCAATGATGTGACGCCTTGAATCCGACGCACATTTCAGCCTTGCCCCACACGAAGACTATGGTTGAGCAAATCAAACATCTCCTTCTCGCTGGACAAATGCTTACACATTACTTTTCACGGTGTACCTCTTCCTGCATGCGTCATGTACGGTCACTTTGTTTAAACTGCACAAAAAACCTCATGTTCCTTTCAAGCCCACGTTTCTGACTCATTTTTATCAGCGTCTAAATTCCGCGTTTTTCTTCTTTTTTTTTCTTTTTTCTTTCTTTTTTTTTTTTTTTTTTTTTTTTTTTTTTTTTTTTTTTTTTTTTTTTTTTTTTCACTGTCACTGTTCTCTCTGCAAGCACTTACCGACGACCATGAAACAAACATGCGACGGGGGTAGCTCCGACATATTGTAAAACATAAAGTACTTAAAACGCCAACAAGATCAAGATTTAAACGATTTTTGTTTGAAACATTCTTCACGGATCCGAATAGGGCTGTTTCTAAGGGCAGCCTGGGTGTAGTGGGGAAGGCCTCGGAGGCAAGAAGTTCATGAGGGAGGACAGAACACCCGCTAAGTCACGACTCTGAGTAAGGGGGACGGGAGCGGGATTGATACCTTCCCACAACAAAAGGCCTCGCTATGAAAGAAAGACTCAATCCCTTAATGGCTGACCAATACCCAAAAACGGAGAGGCTTTCGTCTTTTTTTCTTACAGCAATACCTACTTTCTCAAATACATTTGTATGCACTAACACATAATTACACCTATTTATATACAATACATTAATAATCATCGTCAATGAGTAATTCTTACTTTTTCTTTAACTTACACAGGATAAAAGGACTGCAATTCATCTGGGTCAATTTATTGAATACTCCCGATTTTTCCAACTTTTCGTTTTTTAACGATAACTAGAAATCTATTGGGCCTATGGAATTCGTTCAGTACTTAGATTAAAGTTAAATAACTGCTCTATAACTTTTTTGTATGACATTCCCCGTGGGATGATATTTAGAGCCAATATTCTAGCCGAAAGATGACTAAAATCGAAAATTTGAAATTTTTGGAGAAATAAGTCAATTTTTGAAGTCCAATATCTCGGGAACTATTGGACTTACAGAGCTGCGGTTGGGCTTAAATTTTAGAATATTTTATCTACATCAATAGAGGTGTGAGTGACTTTTCGTCAAAAAACCACCCTTCACGAGTTATAAGCCAAAACCAGAAAAAAGTCCGAAAATTTCGAGGTTTTTTGGCTCTTAAAATTTACGCAAAAGGATTTCGAAGCTGCAAACTTGGTTTAATACTACTCTAATATGTCCTAACAACATACCAAAAATTCAGCTTCCTGCAATTTTTTTGGACCTAAACATACCTGACGACTGGCCTAATTGATGACACCTATGCTGTATTGATTTGTGGTGAAACTGCACAGTCATAAATTTCTAGAGACTCAAAAAACATTTTTCTGAGTAAATTTCACATGATCCTTATCTGTATCGAATGACATTTTCCTAGAAGTCAATCTCATTCTCACAGGCGGTCAGCCACACATTCCCGTTCACATTACACCTGTAACCTAGCGGTAGTACTTACACTTTGATGTTTAGCATCTATTCTGTGCCTAACCTTCACTCCCACACAGCCTCAGTATTTGAGGTAAATGTATTTCATCAGTTGCCGATCACTTACAGCAGTACAACACCGTCCTTATAACAGCCTTTCTTTGTGGCTTATTTCCGAAGCAGGTTCCCCGGGTCACCACATCTAACCACGATACTGCTGCTCTCTCTGATAAACGACTGAGGGAATGTACATCTTGTCACTCAGTGTTATCCTGGCCTCAACTGTATGAATCATCTACTAAAATATGGCTATGTCTTTCTGAATTCATGTCCTAAATGTAGGGTCTATTACGTCTGACTTTTTCCCACCTCACTTACAGTAGCTAATCATCTACACCCCCACCAAAAAGAGAAAGAAAATCTGCAATGACATTTTCAGAACCTAGGCTCCCTCTGCATCAGTTTCCCATCATATGACTCATACTCCTGTGGCCATCCCCACAGTGAAACCTGCCCTCCTACCGCTAACTATACCAGCCCTGTAACTGCAGAAACCTGTACCACCAAAGGGACAGTTACTTGCAAAATGACGTATCGTATACCAGCTGTTTGGCTGTTTACTTTGGTATGACTGCTACAAAGTTATCACTAGGATGAATACTCTAGACAGAGGCCATATACTGAAAATAAACAAAAAATATCCTGTTGCAGAACATGCTGCACAACATACATGTCTTTACCTCTGAGTCTATCTCACCACAAGCACCATCTGGATTCTTCCTCCTGACTCTGGCTTCTCAGAAATTCGCAGGTGGGAACTGCCATTACATATACTACATGCTAATCACCCACCGGACTCAAATTCACATCAATTTCTTTCTTTCTTTGGATTTGTACTTTCGAGTAACAATTACATTTCGTAACTCACTTTTGGCCTTTGTATCTTTTATTTTCAGACCTGTCTATTTACCCCTCCGCCCCCTCCCTTGTTATACCTGCCCGCTGCAGATAACACACTCGGCACGCTGCTCGCCTAACCACCGCATGGCGTTCCCTCTGCTGCTTGCTCCTGCCTCCTCCTTTAGCTCTCAGGTCTCCACATCCCTTCCCCTGCAGCCCCAGCAGCCAGCCTATCCTCCCCATCCTGTCCGGCCAGTCTCCCCTGCCCCGGGTCCCGACTGACTTTCCCATAACCCTCTCCACTTCCTGCACTACACCCGTCTCTCTCCTTCGGCCTTCTTCCCTTCCCTTCCCATAAATCGTTCTGCCAAAAGGAAGAGCCACTGGCTCAAAAAGCTAATGCATTTTTGTTCTCCCCTTGCTTGGTGAGTAGAGATTTTAATATGTCAAGTTATAAAGTATGAAAAGAAGAAGTTGAAGCAAAGCATCAGGATTTCAAGGTTAATGGGTGAACCAGCCGTAATACAATTACTGCACCTGGTAATCAAATATAATCTGGCTTCAAAATGAATGCAACAACTCCAGCAACAAAGATCACTGATGCTAATAATTCTATTACCAAACAAGCACTTTAGTAAGTTACTGTTGTCAAATATCAACACAAATAATCTAGAGAAGGTTGGATAACTGTTTGAAGTCAGCGTGAGAGAAGATATACTTCAGTTCTGGAGAAATTATCAACATGAAAAGCAGTACAGAGTGATTGTCCTGTCTTCTAAGATAGGTTGAAGAAATGTGCATATGCATTAACATAATATGTAGAGTTGGAATATGTTTTCCACAGTGGTGACCAGCCTCATTTAGAAAACCAAAAGAGACTTAGGATAAAACACCTGGAGCAAAGGGTTATCTCCTTGTAAAGATAGTGGACTGCGGTTCTAAAGTTCAAAGATATGATGGCAGGGGAATGAGAATATGCTGTGACCTGGAACTCATGTTATTCAATCTATAAATTGTGCAGACAGTAAACAAACTTTGCTACTGCAATGAAAATTCACAATGTACTCAGAAAGTTTACTAAAAGCCTCGTTAGACAACAGTCGATAAGTGGCAGGAAAATTAAGAAAAAAAAAAATGTACAAGGGAAGAGGTTTGTTGGTGGATTTGACTTATTTTCATCAAGTGGGCTACACATCTCAAAGGGACTTCTGAGTGGTAAAGGGGTAATAGTCATGAGAAAAATGGACGCGCTTGCATGAAAATGTACTGGGAGCTGATGGAAAAGAAGAAAGTTACAAGTGAAAAGAATGCTGGCTTTCTGCAGTGGAAGAGGTTTAGTGATATGTAACTCCTGGTCTTGGAGGATTGAGAACCACAAGTTGACATGCTGCACTGTGATCTCCGTGGGAGATCCTGGTTACCACTAGAAATATATGTAGACTAAGCAGTGGAATAAGGACTAGAGGTGAACAGTTGGGGGAGGTTACCCATCCGAGTGGTAGCTGAGCCCAACTTGAGTGATCTAGTGGGAACCATTGTATCCATTGCAGCACAGCTGTTGGTGGCTAGGGACAGATCCCCACAAAAAATCAAGTAAGTAATATACAGAAGTTACAATTGCAATACCAACCTATGCGTCTTCAGTACAATAAAACAATGCAAGTTGGATTGGCAACAATATTGTGAAAAGAACAAATTGCCTTTCACCAAAAGAATGCCACATCATGCACTGGGGAGGTGTGATGAATAGACGGTACAATTCAGCTTTTGGCAAAAGCATTCTGCAGAGGAGGAGAGGAACTAATTCACATTTTCGTGCAATAATACACACAACACATACACAGCTGTGGTCTCGAGTTCCTCTAGCTGGAATGCAATGCATTCAATGGCAGAGCAATGTGGCGTGGAGGGGGAAGGGAAAGGGGTGTGGGGAGAGACTGCACTGCCCAGCACAGCGAGCAGGAGTGTGAGGAGGGGAGGAGGAGACAGAGAGGAAGACGACTGGCGGTGTGAGTGGAGCAGAGCAAGAGAGAGGGATGTGCACTGGAGCAGTGGGTAGGAGAGAGGTGGGGAATGGGGGGTGTGGAGGCAGCAGATCACTGTAGGGTGAGGCTGTATCATTTGTGGAGTGCAGAAGATGCTTTGAGCGTAATTTTCACTTGTGTCATTCAGAAAAGATAGTGGTGGAAGGGAGGATCCAGATGAACCGGGCTGTTAAGGAGCCACTACAAATGAGCATATTGTGTTCAGATGCATGTTGTGCCACAAAGTGGTCTTGGCCACAGATTGGTGGTGGCCATTAATTCCACTGGACAGCTGGTCGGTAACCGTTCCAGTATAAAAAGCTGTGCAATGATTGTAGCAGAGAAGGCATAAGGGAAGGCGGCTTTCACAGATGGTCCAGTCTCTGATGTGGCGGAATAAGCCTGTGATAGGACTCGAATAGGAAGTGCTGTGTAGGTCTTCCACAGTGTTACGATCCCTGTGCAAGGGGTTGGGATCGGGAGTGACAATAGCGAAGGATTAGGATGTCGTGGGGTTTTAACAGAGCACCAGTCTAGGAGGGTCGCCAAGATCTCGGGTAGGATTTCCCCTATTTAGGGGCAAAGTAATCGGAGGCCTGACGACAGATGTGGTTTGGTTGTTGCAGTTGAGGATGGAATCGGGTGACGAGGGGGATGCTCTGTTGTCGCTGGTTCTTAGGAGTGGAGGAGGGATTGGAGGTGTGTTGGCATATGGCGTGGGAAATCTGTCTGTGGACTGGGTTAGGGATAGTGCCTGTCTCTGAAGGCTTTTGTGGGACCCTCAATGTACTGGGTAAGGGAGTTCTCGTCACTGTATATCGGCCATCTGTGGGTGGCCGTGTTGTGTGGGAGTGATTTTTGTAGTGTGGATGGGATGGCATCTATCGAAATGCAGGTACTGTGGTGGTATGTGGGTTTAATGTAGACAGTCATGTGAAGAAGGCCATCAGTGATGAGGCAGTGTCCGTTTAGGAAGATGGCACACTCGGTTAAGGTGGACCAGATGAAGCTGATGGAAACTAAGGTGTTGAGGCTGTGAAGGAGTAGGCTGTCTTGGCCATGAGTGTGGATCATACCTTCAGTGAAGCAGAACCAGGCCTGTGGTTTAGGGTTTAGAGAAGATAAGAATGTTTCACCTAGATGGCTCACAATCATAATAGGGTTGGTGCCATGTCGGTTGTCAGTAGCTGTGCAGCAGATTTGTTTGCTTACATTTCCCGCAAAGGAGAAGAAGTAGTGTGTTAGGATAACGTTAGCAAGGTGTGTGAAAGATGAGATAGTGTGGAGTTTGAAGGATGTTGGGAGAGGTAGTGTTCAATAGTGGCAATAACACGATCATTACGGATGTTGGTGTACAAGGGAATGGCTTCAACAGTGATGAGTAGGGATCGAGGAAGTAAATGTGTGGGGATGTTAGTGAAGGTAGAAGGCTGGATTTTGGGCAATTGGATGGAGGTGTTGGTGAGTGAGGACCAAAATTCTTTCAGTTTCAGCACAGTAGTCACACACAGTGAAGTGTATCAGGTTACTCGGTTTGTGAGTTTCTGGAGAATGTAAAAGATGGGTTTGAAGAGTTTGATTGTGAGCCATCTAGAAGAAACATTCTTATCTTCTCTAAAGCCTAAACCCCTGATCTGGTTCATGTTCATTAACTAAGATGATGTTGACTCCAGTACAAGACATTCCATCCTCATTCGTCCATAATCTACAAACTTCCTCTTCCATCAGCCTCACATGACCCTTCTCAATCCAATGTGCTACCTTCCTAGATGTCGGCTTCCTCCTCACTGATAGCTCCATTCACAACTCTGTCTACTTTAACCCTTTAATTACAGCTGACTTCTGTAGAAGACCACCATAATCTGTCCTTGCAGAGGTGGACTGCTTTGGTAATCAGCTGTGAAAGAAATGTTCCATCCAGTGGACTGTACCAGTTCACCAGATGGAATATCTCTTTCCCAGCTGAGCTGATTACACTGGACTTCTGTAGAAATCCACCGTAGTTAATGGGTTAAGCCCTCAACCATGAACATTAGCTGCATTTAGACAGATGCCATGCCTTCCACACTAAACAATAATCACTCCCATACAGCCCGTCCACCTGTGGATGGTGTGTATGCATTGACAAGATCTTACTTGCCCAGTATGCTGAAGATCTCACAGAGGCTTTCATGGACAGGCACTACTCCCAGACCTAGTCTGCAAACAGGAGTCCTATGCCACATTACAACACACCTTCAATCCTTCTTGCACTCCTACTAACCAGCTACAACAGAGCTTCCTCTTTCTCACCAAATACCACTGCTGATCAGAACAACTAAGCGACATCCACCGCCAGAGCTTCGATTACCTCTCAGCCTACCCGAGATCCTTCCCAACTCTCCCAAAGTGGTGTCTGTTGTTCAGTCAACTCCACTATATCTTAGTCCATCACTTTGCATTTCACATTTCTAACCCCTGCCACAGGGATCATATCCCTGCTGCAAGACTGCCCAATCCAGCCATCCAGCACTTTCTATTTCAGTCCTGCCAAAGGCTTATCCTACCCCATCAAAGAACAGGTCCCCTGTGAAAGCAGCCATATCATACACTGGTTCTAGTGCAATCAGTGCCCAGTCACGGTATGACCACCATCCATTTGTCCACCAGGATGAATGGCTGTTGACAACCTGTGGACAGGAGCAAAGCAGACCATTGTGTGGTACAACCTGCAGCTCAACATTACAGGCTCGATTTCACTGGCTACTTCACAACCTGGGCCATCCCTTCAACACCAGCTTATTTGAACTGCACAGATGAGAACTGTCCTTACAGCACCTTCTGTGCTCCTGAAACCATCTGGGCGTCTGCCTATGGTAACAAAATGTGCCCACTTCCTCCAGTTAGCAGTTTCTGTCCCTCTGTCCCATCACCTTCAACCAATTACTGCCCACTCACTGTCATATTTGTCTGCTCTCTGCCAACAAACCTACCAGTCTTTCCCCCTCCCATTAATACACCAGCAATGTTATGTGGGCCTTCCAGCCCCTGCTAGGCAGTGCTGTATCTCTACCGACATCCTCTGCTCTCCCTTTCACACTCCAACTCGCTCTTCCATATGACAAAACACATTCTTGCTAGAGACCCGGCGGCAGTGGTCATATGTGTGTGTACAATCATATGTAGGTGTGTTTGCGTGTGTGTGTTCCCCTCATTTTCTGAAAACAGTCCACGGTCAAGAGCTTATATGAACAAACTGCTGCTCACCATGTTGTCACTGTGGGTAGTAGTGGTCCACCCTTCCCATGATATTGTTAAATGTGAGTAATGAAGAAAAGAGGTGTAAGCATATAATAGGGAAGTGAAATTAAGTGCCAGTGAAAGAGATTGCCTTGCAGAGCAGGAGAGAAAAATGAAGGTTAAGGTGGTATGTGAACGTGATGAGAATTGAAAAATAGAGGATTCTCACAGAGGTATATGATCTAGAGATGCAGGAATAACAAACAATAAATGGCTGAATGCTGTGTGGGAATGTGTTGAAAAATATGCGATAAGTACACAGTAGTGAGAAAAAGATGACCTAGATGTCATGTCTTGTATTACAAAGAGACCCAGCTTGGGTCTAGTAACTATGCAAGATGATTATTATGGCTAATGGAGTTGTAATTCTGCCAGAGATGGCAAAGTAATTTGAGAATTAATTGAATGCAGGCAATAGTGTTGCTATTTGCAGGGTAATATTGAGCACTGGAGACAGTCCTGTTACGGTTTAATCATCATTATTTTCTTGTCATACACACACCAGAAATAGCTGGCAGTAGCTCGGTATTTCTGTTGACATTAGCGGTGCTTCTGTCAAAGTACGGTAGATGGCGAATAGTGACCTCCTCGTCGTGTTGCACACTGTAATACCACACCTGGCTGTCTCGACTCGGAAAGCGATGTCAGCTGCAACAGTTCAAACCAGCTCACTTGATGATGGTTTCTGCGCTGCACTGTACTGTACAGGTTGTGAACCCAGAGTTCCTCGCACAGCATCTCTCTGTCAGGGAATTGTATAGGCCTGTAGTAGGATGGGAGACAGACTCAGAGCCAGGGATAGTGACCTAACACTATCCAATATCGTGCCTCACCTGTCTGACAACTCAGAGGCACCTACTATTCCCAACTGCGACAAGATAATGAGCTGTCAGATTCTTCGACTGTCTGACTCCCAAACTGCCACTGCTCTGAAATGTGTGACTATTTATTCTGCTATTTGCGTCCTTGCCCAAAAGATAGAGCTTCAGGTCACACACCTGGAAGCAACAAGCCTAGTGGAGTGACCTCAGTCGTTACGTACCGCAGGTTCAGTCACCGCAATAGAGAGGATGCGGATGCCGTCATTGGAATGTTCCTCTTACACTAACTGCTGGCAGTGAATCTTTACCTCACTAGATCATCCAAACATACTGCAGTTAGTCTTTTTAACTATCTAAAATCCACACAGAATACTTTATAAGTGCTATAGTAGTTCCAAGACAACCACTGACAAAAGTGAAACAAGGATAATGTAATATAATTGAATAAAATTAAGTTATAATGTGGTAAATCATTAGGATATATGCTGCTGAAACTGTGGACAAGTTGTGATAATTAGGCAAGAAACTAGGAGATACCAGTCAAAACTCTCTTACTGGAGTTAAGGATGCATTGTATGGAGAATTTCCATGTGGAAATAGATGACCTAATCTTTACCTCACACATGTAACATTTACTTAATCGAAATCACATAAATTATCTATCACATGAGAGAAAATTCAGAAAAAAATTAATGCTCAGTAGAAATATTTGTACACACATATTTTCTTTGTTAAATGAAATAAGAGGCTACAGAAATGAAGCAAATGGGAGACAAAATGAAATAGAGAAACATGATTACACATGAGATTGGCAGAAGTTGCAAAGCTACAGAGCAGCAATGGTGAAAGGAGAACAAAAAGCACACCTTTATAGAAAGGTAGTTGGAATAAGAAAACTGTAGAAACTTTGGAGAAAGAAACTGATATATGAGCATTCAGGTTGCAGGTAGCATTCTCTACTAAGCACAGAAATAAAGCAGAAAAGTGGGAATAATACACAGTGAAAACTCAGCAAAAGTATGAAAAATAGAGCTTCAAACAAAGCATTTGATCAGATGTATAAAAGATCCTTGAGACAACCAACTGCAACAATTATCTTTCACTTATTATTTGAGATCTGTGAGTCAGGCCTAATATCACACGGTTTTAAAGTGAATGAAATAACCCCAGAAACCAAGATCACAGGTGTTCATAATTATTACTATTATCGAACAAGTACTTCAGTAAGTCATCACTGTCAAATATCAACACAAATAATCTACATAAGGATGCAGCCAACCTAAGAGAATATAGGTTTCAGTTGTGGATAAACTAAAAACAAGCAAAGCAATTTACTGTTTGTTCTTAAAGATTTGATGAAGAGATGCTCACTTGAATTAGAGTAAAATTTAGAATAAATCACAGTTTGAAAACAAAAGGTTATCTGCTACTTCTAAAGAAAGAGAACCACTGTTATAAGGTTCAAAGATGTAATAGGGAGGCAGTAACTGATACGAGAATGAGACTGTATTGTGACCAGTTATGCATGTTATTCAGTCTCTACATTGTGCAGGATGAACATGAAATTTGGGAGGGTGATTATAAATGTGGATGTGTATACAAACTTTAGAAAGTTTACTAATAGAACTATAATTCTGCCAATGATGAAATAGGAAGTGGAGTTTGGTATCTCAAAAATCAGACTGAAAACAATCATTGACAGACGTAAAACGAGTGTATGTAAATCTAATAGGAATTGATCCATTTAAACAAATAAAGAAGTTGACCTATTTAGGAAGGACAACTGGAGGCTGTGGTGAACATAAAATGGCTCTAAATGTGAAGCTGGTGTTAGTTGCAAGAATTCAGACGGCACAGGCTGTTTATCAGTCATTAAAGTGAATTGTGGGTACCATGTTCACCACTGAGTGATCATAACTTGCCAGTGTGTGCTCATGAGGACAACAACATGTTAGTAGTTGTGCTCTTGTAGAGGGCAGCGCAGTGGTTGCAACTGAGTATCTAAATCAAATGCCTTCTGTCACAATTATCCAGCCTCGCCATCAAACTGATTGGGGTCAATGGTGAGAGGAGTGTGTAGTATGGTACAGGTTTGTGTTGTTGGATATAAGGTTAGAGTCAGTTGGACAAAAACATTAATAAATCTTCAGGATTGTTATCTACTCCCAGTGCCTTATTTGAATTAGATCATTTGTGGATTTAGAAAAAGCTTTCCAAAATATTGACTGGTATTTTGTATACATCTCAAGGAGCAAAAGATCAGCCACTACTTGTAAAACAAGTAGATTGCAATAATAACGTTCTAAGATGTGATAGGGAGGCAGTAACTGATAGAGTAAGAAAGGTGTTGTAGCCTGTAACTCGCATTTAGTACACACATCAACAACCAGGCTTCAATACCAGAAAGGATGGATGTAAAAGTTGAAACAACCTGTTAGACAAATAGAATGTGTAGGGGGATAAGGGTTTAACAGCTGGTTGACAGCGTGGCCATTAGAGATGGAGCATAATGTCAGATTGTGTGAGTAAGCATGAGGAAGGAAACTGCCTGTGCTCTGGGAATCCTCCCGGCCAGGAATGATTTAGGCAACTCAAGGAAAACTTAAATCTGGATAGCCAGAGGAGGATTTGAACCGCCACCCTCCTGCTCCATTGTGGAAGCCGCTGCAGCTCGACAGAGAGAAAACACTAGTAGAGAACAGAGGAAAAGGTTAGAGATTGTATTTGAGTGGAAGTTATGTTTTTTCGTTACTACACTTCAAAGGTTCTCATCAGTCACCATATTGAACTATTGTATTAAGTGTAGTTGGGAGCCAAGATGTATGAGGTAAGTCATTTGGTTTCTGCTTCACTTATATTGTGAAGATTCGCCAACCTCTCAAAGAAAGAATGGAGGGGCAGTCTATAATTGTGTGATCCAGAGTTTGACTTCTCAAATGTGATTTCCCATTGGCACTTCCTGTAGTTATATCTACCAACTTCTATATGGAAATGATTCAGCAGAGAACACTTCCTGCGAGGGAGGTTCATGCCACCAACTTTAGCGGAAGGGCTGGATAGTACGAGACGTTGGTTTCATCCATCAGGCTGCCCAGGTGGTGTTGGGTGAGAAAGCCCCTGCAGTCAGCTGAATGTAGACTTGGCTTCCTGGACTCTGAGTAGACCAATGTTTTAGGAAGGAAGGATGAATGCCTTAGTGCACAGCCTTACTCAACGGTAGACTAATAAATAAATATAAAAAATCATGATAATAATAATATTAATAATGATAAAAAGGAGGCCGCCCCCAAGATGAGAGGCTTCAGGCGGTCCCACCCCCTCCCCCTTAGTCTGCCACTGGCCTAACTGTCTGTTAACACAGGGCAACATGAAAGGAGGCAAAATGCTACCAGCATAAGGTTTACTACCATTAATTCAGAAAACCATCCAAGCAGCCTTGGGCAGTTTCAGGTAATGTGGGGCACACTTTCTCAACTGACTAATTTAACCTTGATGTTTGTCTGCTGTGTTCAAAATAACTAACAAAAAACCTTAGTCAATACACACTGAAACAGTACAAATGAAGTACAACTCAGCATGTTACATTAAAAAAAGAACTTTTTTAGTAAAACAAAGTATCCCAAACTGTTAAGAATTAGAAGAAGAATATGAACTTTAGGCTACAAAATGGTCTGTGTCTACATTCACACTGAAGAAGCGTTACAAGACCACCACAAAAGTATGCAAAAGATAGCTTGCAGCTCACCACAAAGGCATTCTTCCAGCTATAGACAGTGTAAAAAATGGCAATCACACACATGCAACTTAGCTTTTAGCCACAGTCTTTGTCAGTTCAGAACAGACTTACTCATTCACACAATCACACAGCACAACTCACTAACACACAACTGTCATCTCTGGCTGCTGTGTTCTGAGAAATAGCTTGCAGTGAGAACAACTTGGAAAGGGGATTGGGGGAGGGGGGAAGGGGGGAGATACAGGAAGAAGGTGGTGGGGATAGAAGTAGTGCTGTCTTGTAGGACTTATAGGTACTAGAAGGGTGCGAAGAGGGAGAACTTGGGCACATAGTAGGAGATAGCAAAGAGCAGAGAAGGGGAAAAATATAGTGCACCCAGTGATTAATGCGACAAGTATTGGAAGAGGTTTAGGTTAGAGGGAGTGGGACAGTAGGTTTCTGGAGGCTGAAGCCTGGATAAATTGGGCCTGGAAAATGAACTGTAAGGGTGTCTGCCATCTGTGCAGTTCAAGAAAGCTGGTAGTGATGTAGCCACTGAAATCAAGCATATGCTCAGCTGCATGTACTGTTGGACACAATTTGACATGTCCTGGCCTATGATGGAGTGGGATAAGCCTGTGACGGGACTGGAAGAGAAAGTGTTGGATGGGTGGATTGGGCAGGCCTTGCAAAGGGGTTGCGGTTGGTGGTGGTGTAAAATGGGCTAGGATGTTGTGGAGATTGTGTGGGCAATGGAGCACCATTTTAAAAGGGGTTGGGAGCATCTTGGGCAGAATTTTTCTCATTTCTGTGTACAATGACAGGAAATCAAAGCCTTGATGAATGGCGTGGCTTAGTTATTACAGTCGATGGTTGTACTTTGTGAGGAGAGGGGAGTTCTGTTTTGCAGCTGTTTTTTGGGGGTGGAAGGAGGAGTAGGGGTGTGTGGGGATATGCCATGAGGAATGTCATTGTGAACTGGGTCTGAGGACTGTCAGAAGGAAGCAAGGGAGTTCTCATCACTGCAAGTACACCATCCATGCATGTCTAGGCTGTAAGGAAGTGATTTTTTAATGTGGAATGGATGGAAACTGTTAACTTTAGACATTGGTGGTGGTTAGTGGATTTGACATGGACAGAAGTGTGGATGGTGATGAGGTGTAGATAAACATCGAGGATGGTGGTATACTGGGTTGAGGAAGACCAGGCAAAAATGTTGAGACAGAAGGAGTTGATGTTGTGGGGGAAGAATGATGGGGAAAATACTGTCAATGAATGTTAACCAGACCAGGGGTTTGAGGTTTTGGGAAATTATGGAGGTTTCCTCTAGATGACCCATAAACAGGTTGCCACAGCAGGGTGTCATGTAGGTGATATATTTTACCATGACTGGAACAGTAGCTACTTTTTTATGATAAAGTTATAAGGGTTATGAGTAATGCGGTATCAGATTTAGTTCGTGAAGGAAGTTGAGAGAGGTAGTCTTTTTGAGCTACAACACCAATACCACCCAGGACTGTAACAGCTAAATGACATCCTTCATTGTCGGCTTTGATTTTCTGTCACCGTGCCCAGAAATGGGAGACTTACTTCCCGAGACCCTTCCTGCACCTCAATAAGTGGTGTTCCTTTTCCAGTGTAACCTCCACAAAATCCTAGTCCATCTCTATGCCATCCCCAACTAACACCCTGCCACAAGGATCATATTCCTGCAAGACCTGCCCAATCCCCCAATCCACTCACTCAGAACTTCCTATTCCATTCCTGTCACAGGCTTATCCTACACCATCACAGGCTGGGCCATGAGTGAAAGCAGCCAAGTGATTTAACAGCTCAGCTGCAATCATTGCACAGCTCCTTTACATTGGCATGACTAGCAACCAGCTGTCGATCAGGATAAATAGTCACTGCCAAAATGTGACCAAAAGCAAAGTAGGCCACCCTGTGGCCCAACATTCAGCTGAGCGTAACAAGCTCGATTTCATTGGTAGCTTCACTACCTGGACTATCTGGATCTTCCCCCTCTACAGCTTCCTTCCCCACCAGATTTTCTGCACTACATAGATGGGAGTTATCCTTAAAGTACATTTCCTGGTCCCAAACCTTACAGTAATGTACTGTCCCTACACAGTCCACACACAACTGTTCCCGTCCTCTCTAGCCTAAACTCTCACAATTCTTGCCTCATTAACCACAGTGTGCACTATAATTATCCCCTTCTCTCCTCCTTCCCATTTTGCTTTTCTCCTCCCTGTCCTCCTCACCCCCTTCCCTTCATCCCCACTCCAAGTTTCTCTCTCTGCAGGCCATTACTTGCAACACAGAGCCAGAGATGACTGAGGTGTGTTAGTGAGTTGTATCTGTGTAATTTTTTGAATGAGTGTGTTTGTTCTGTACCGATGAACTCTGTGGCCGAAAGCTAAGCTGTGTGTGCGCAGTTGTCTTTTTTACACATGTCTGTAGCCTGATGATTGTCTTTGTGGTGATCTGGAAGATATCCTCACTATGTAGCAGAAGGTTAGATACTTAACAAAATCTGGTTAATAAATCATTCAATGTGACAATTAAGTCAGTTCATTTGAAAGAAGCAGATTAAGCAGGCATTACCAAGTGTGAAATTTTGCAGATTTTCCTCCTTTAAATCTACATGATACAGAATAAAGGTAATGACAAAATTCATGGTGAAGAAGTTGTCTCAAAATTTCTTTACTCGCTGTTAATCTAACTGCTACTGCTTTCTTTACAGAAACACAAAAGTCTTGCCTTCAGTAAGACTGAAATCCAAAGCATATAACCAACTTCCACTTTGAAGGGCTATAATTTTACCATTAATGTAGCAACAACTATAAAAAATGCCCCCCGTAATGAGTAAGACAGAAAATTTGGTGTATAAATAGCAAACTAAGCTGCAGGTTATGTTGAATAGTGCTTCCAGAGTAAAAAACATAAATTTTCTACATCTTGTTATCTCTTGATTGAGAATAATTCAGAATATTTAGTCTACATTACAAGTAAATATTGAGTGAATTTACCATGATAATTCTTGATGCCTTGTGGAAGTCATCACTGCTCACAAAGCTGTCATATGCCTTCCAAAATGTTGACAAATCCTCATTAGACCAGTGATAGAAGAATATGTTTGCTGAACCTCTGTTGCAGCATGTGCTTACTAGAGCTGATGCAGATCTAGCTTTGAAAATGCCCTGGCACTGAGTATCACTTTGTTGATTTGGAGCAGAACGGTATAATATTGGCTAATGACTTTTATTCTCATTTCTGTAATTGGGATTTGCGTCACAAGTGCAGTTACAAATAATTGCATAGATTGCAATGCAAACACTGGAAATGTATATTAGGTGGAATTATTGGCCCCAAAATTTGTCCCATTGTGAGTCAGCTGACTGTGTACCACTCTGCAATGTTTACGCTCATTGCCAATTTCATTAACTACATGACATACTGTGCAACGTAACCATCAGTAGCCACGGTGAATAGTGTTCATTGGGCCGCCTATTGTGGGCAGTGATTTTTAGTATTATTTGAGATGAAAGAACAGACACCGTTACCCAATGCAGTTAACCCTTTCGTGACCGAATTAATTAAAATTTCACATATTACTGTAACAAATAATTTCCTGCTTTTGGAATGGATAGTATGTCAGGCCATTTTTCTAAATTTCGATTGTTATTTATAGTTTTACAGTTATTTAATGTGGGATGTACATGTCCCGCTGGACTTCAGGAGGAAAATGTTTTCCAACTGCGCTTAAACACACATCACCAGGAATGCCAGAAACTGCTGCGTTTGTTTTTTATGATGAGTGCCTTTCCCTTCTCTTTATAGTCCTCACTGTCATTTGCAAATACTCCTGTCACACATTTGAATCATCAGATTCATTCTTCTGCTACCTCTTCATCACATTTGTCATCAGACAGCACTTCATCTTCGGACAGCGAAAACAAGTAGTGTAAATAGTATGTTGTTGATCTCGACATTCCCGAAGCCTAGATTTGATAAGCTTTTCCTTTTTCTATAAGTAATTCTGGCTAATAGTTTGAAATCATGAAATATTAAATTGCTAGTTCTGTAATTTTCCACTTGCATTTTTTGGAATTGGAATAATTAGATTTTTCTTTATGTCTGAGAGTACTTTTCCTGTATCATAGATCTCGCACACAAAGTGGAATAGTTTCTTCATCACTGGCTCTCCTAAGGATATCAGCAGTTCAGAGGCAGTATCATCTACTCCAGGGCCTTGTTTAGACTGAAATCTTTCAGTGCTCTGTCAAATTTCATATCTCCTGTCTCATCTTCATCTACTTTCTTCTTTGTTTTCTACAATACTGCCTTCAAGTATATATCCAATGTATAGTCTCTCAATTTCGTCCTTCCCTTTCATCTTTCTGTAAGCAAATTGAAAAATTCATTCATCAGATTCATTCTATTGAGAGAGCATCACAAGCTTGAATTGAACTTTACATATCAATGTACTTGAATGTTTTATTATCCTGACTTGAAACTATATGTTGTTTGTAACTTGTGAAATTAGCTGTAAATATTTGTGTTTTGCAATCAGTGTGATGTGGTCTTTACATTTGAAGTGGTTGCTCAAAGTGTTTATAGCATCTGGTGATGCAAAAAGTGGTACACATCTATCCAATGATTGTTTTTGCTTTTAGTCTGTTCAAGGCAGAAGGACAAAAATATTTATGACAGTTACCAAAATGGAGAACTACTCAAATAATTGCCACTTCCCTGCTCTGACTTTATTTGTAACAATACTTGTGACTGAAATCATTGTTATGGAAATGCAGATAAAACTAAATGGCCACTGGCCAATACTAAATACTTCTCCTCTCAGTGAACAAAGTTACAGCTGGTGGCAGGGCATTTTTGAAGCATGGTCTTCATCAGCCTTAGCAAGCATATGACACACCAGGCCAAGCAAATGTATCCTGCCATCACTAAAGTCTGATTAAAATGACTTGCTAGTTGACATTTCACACGTTGGAGCTGCCCCCCTTCAATCAGATTGCTCAATGTTACATCCGAACCGATCACCTTCTGCAAACTGGTCAATTAAATTCCATTTTGTTGTCTGCCTCTTTTACTTCATTCACTTTGTTGCCGATTCATAGGTCTGCCCTCTTTATTTGGCATTTCATCACTTAATGATAATGTACAAGACACAGACAACGGTTTTACCTAAATATCTACTCTTAAACAACACTAAGCTCACACTACTGAATCCTTTCATAAAGGTCTTGATTTAATGTCATACAAGCATTATGTCACAAATATCAGCTTACATTTAGAGAAGCTTCATATGATTTATGTGAAAATGAACCCTCTGAAGGCCACAATTCAGGTTCTTACTGGATGTGTGCTGTGACTGAGATATAAATAGCAATGTGGCTGTGCAACACAGTGGTAAAGTCATAGCTTCCTGTGCTGAAGTTTGTAGGTTCAAACCCCACTGCCTGTGATTATTTTAATTTGTAAATCAAAATTACTTTATTTGTTGTATTTTTCATAATTCAGTTAATTAAGTCATAATACTGTGCTACGTATGTTTGATAATAGTGCTCACTTTTTTGCTTTTAGTGCTGTGTCTTAAATTTTTATGTTTGTGTTTGCTCATAGAGGTAAGCTTTATTTGCTGTGAATAAAGAAATCGTTATTTTAGTTTTGTTGCTGATAGCTGAAGACCATTTTTTCAGAAACGTAGTCCATCACGTGCTGTTAGGTTACAACATAGGATTACATTGAGAACTACAAAAAGTGTCTTCTGCCACTGTTCAGGCACTGATGACTTAAAATTAGCTGTCAACAGAGCTTTTTGCAACCTGCTGTTAACTCTTTGTGGCCTGTTACAACACTGCCCCTCATTCTAAAATAAAATTAACAGCATTTTTAAGCCCGCCATCTTAGTGAGTCATCTAACACCCGAGCTATGTGACGACACTGCCTATGTGACGACACTGTAGTGCCAAGTGACATGTCAACTAGCAAGTAATTTTAATCAGACTATAGTCTAATGGGGATCTGTCAACATTGTAGAATACATTTGACAGCTGTGTGATCGGTTAAGAATTATCCTGGTAAATTCACATGATATTTTCTTGTTATTTAGACTAGTTAATCTGGGTTGTTCCCACTTAAGGAATAACGCAGCTGTAGCACATTTTTATGTTTTTGTGTTTGGGAAGCTTTCCAACAGAACCTGCAGCTTAGTTTGTGAGTTAGATTGCAATATTCCATCCTCTTCATGATTGGAACAACAAGGGAACGTCATTTTCTATTTTTATGGCACATTAGCCATAAAATTATAGCCCTTCACACAGAAATCTTATTAGTTTTTAGTTATAATCTGGCTTGAGTCAAAATTTTTACGCATTCTGTAAAAGAGTCACTAGCAGGCAGATTGACACTGAGTTAAGACATCTTAAGAGGACTCCTCCCTCGTGTGTTTCGTCATTACCTTTATTATGTAACCTGTGGATCTATAGGTGGAAAACCTGCAGGATTGCACACTCGTTAATGTTTGCTTTTTTCTGCTTCTGGCGAGTGAACTGATTCAGTTGTCTCACTGAATGATTTGTTTGATTTGTTTGTCGGATTTCGTTATTTATCTACCCTTCTACTACATTTTCATACTTTTGTGATATTCCTGTAACAATTCTTCAGTACCTGTGTAGACACAGGCTGTTTTGAAGCTGGAAGTGCATATTATCCTGATAATTGTTAACAATTTGGGATATGTTTTATTAAAAAGGTTTTTTAATTTTAATGTAATCTGAACACAGCAGAAAAAATGTAAGATAAACGAGTCAGTAGCAATGTAGTGTCCCAAGTTATCTAAAACTGTCCAATCTAAAATATTTTGAATAGACAATTTTGGATATTGGGCTGTGATATTATAAAATGCTAAAAGAAATGAGTTTCTGATGATTCAGCAGTGGTACTCTTCGAGGCTATTAACTGTTGGCTGCAGCTGAAAGTCTGCCTCTATATACTGTTTATTTCATCTACCTTTTTGCTACCTATGTCACACTCCTGGAATGTTATTGGACAGTTAAAGAAAAGTTGTAGTGTAGAGGAGGAGCTGTGTTGTACACCATGGACTGAGCTACTGAGGTTGGTAGCTGGAGAGCAACTCTGGTAGATGATTAGTAGGCAATGGTGGATTGGCAGGTTGTTGCCTTTGCCACTGTGGTAAGTGGTTGGTAGACCACTGTCACAGTTAACTGCAGGGCAATAGAAAAGTTGGCAGCTTGTTCTCAGGGATGGTGTTTTCCTGCTGAGGCCTCATGGCAGCTGTGATGTTAACACAGCCACATCTGCCGAACAAGCACACGAGGTTCTGGGACAATTAAGGAACTGCCACTTTTCGAGCAGTATTCTGCCACTGCCGACCTGTTATTCTGTCCCAGCCCTAGGTAACAAACCTGCTCCAAGTGGGTCTCCCAATTCCACCGACACAAATTTTGTTGCATTCACGTCGGATTATGTGGACGCCCGCAGTTTTAGGGCATCGGGGGGTCATTCGTGTGCCCCAATAAACCTCTGCTCCTGTGGCCACTCTGGTATACGGGTTTAATTCCTCCCTCACCAGAATCTTTCCTACTCGGTCACTGACACGTCTCACATAAGGTAAGTGAGACACAGCAAGAGTTTCTTCCGCACCCTTTTCTGTCTCATCTTTGCTGCAACTCACAGCTCCTTGTATGGCCTTGTTGCAATATCTATTTGGGCTGAATGTTGCTTTAGCTGATTTAGTTTATCTTAATTTTGTCCATTATTGCCAGCGATGTTCTGTGACTGTTGTACTTCAGTAAAATAAAATGAATTAGCCTTCAGTTATAAAATTGTGTTTTATTTAATAAATATTGTGTAATAAGCAGTGCGGACAGGAAGAGGATAGAGGCTTTTGAAATGTGGTGCTACAGAAGAATGCTGAAGATTAGGTGGGTGGATCGCATAACTAATGAAGAGGTACTTAACAGAATTGGTGAGAAGAGGAATTTTTGGCACACCCTAACTAAAAGAAGGGATCGCTTGGTAGGACACATTCTTAGACATCGAGGAATCGTAAATTTAGCATTGGAGGAAAGTGTGTGGGGTAAAAATCGCAGAGGGAGACCAAGAGACGCGTGTAGTAAGCAGATTCAAGTGGATGTGGGTTGTCGATCTTATGAGGAGATGAAAAGGCTTGCTCAGGATAGAGTAGGGTGGAGAGCTACATCAAACCAGTCTCTGGACTGAAGACCATAACAACAACAATTTTACACAATGCATTTTGTGCCCTGAGGGCTCACCCTCAGATGCCTCTATGATTTATTATATATGTTTAAAGGCCTGGGCTTATTAAAAGTGGTGCCCAAATAAGTCTGGTGAAGTATGATAATATTGCAACACATTTGTATGTATGATCACCAACACAAAAACTTATCTTGCACTAGATTTATTTGAGCACCACTTTTTAATAAGCCCAGGCCTTTAAACATATATAATACATCAAAGAGGCACCTCTTGATGAACCTTCAGGGCTCGAAATGGATCGTGTAAAATAAAACACAATTTCGTGACTTAAGGTGCATTCATTTCATTTTACTGATTCAATTTATGTTGTAAGTGGCCAGTGTCACTAATTCTGTGAGTTTGTGTTGTCACTGTATGTAGCACAGCATTATCAACATTATTAAGAGCTGGTTGGTGGTTGAAAGCTACTACTTATTGGTGAGCATCAGTCCCTGTAGATTGTTTCCTAGTTTGCCACTAGATGGTCTGCATGCCTCCACATTGAAGACAAGGAATTGCTCCATTATTTTCTAAAGTTAACTGTATGGTTTTACATAAGGAAGCTTAGGACTCAGTGTCCGATTGGAAAAATGATCACTTTGAATAGAGCAGAAACTCTGATTTATTTTATTTTATTACAAAGTAAATCCATTGTGCCATTTTAAATGAACCAGCCCAACATTCACCTGAATTGATTTAAAGAAAACATAAATCTGGATGGATGGAGGCAGATTTCAACCGCCATTCTTCCCGGTGCACTTCCATTGTCATAACCACTGTGCCACGTTTGCTCAGTGTAAGCTGTTGAGGTTCAGGTGGAATCTGTGGAAGTCTGCTTTCCTGTGCAGCCATATGAAGTTTGTGTTTCCTGTGTACCTCAGCCAGAAGTGTGTGTGTAGCAGTGCAGAAGCTTCCGAGAACATGTCAGCTGCTACAAGTGACAGGGGGTGCCCATTGCCACTCTTAAAATGTAGCCTGCCAGCTAAAATATGTTGAAGGCAACTTCAGTTGAAGTATCTTACGTATGTCTGGTGTTATCTACTCATGTAGGACGTTGACAGTTTCAGAAAATAGTTGATAGTTTACAAGAATAAATAAAGAAGTACCAGAGCTTCACAAGAACGATTGTCCTCTGAGACAGATTGTCAGCAGCCTACATTTGCCCCATTATTATCTTGCAAAACATTCTAGCCCACAAATTACACAGGATGGTTGGTCACATTTGAATGAGTCCACCCTATTACATCCAGCACTGGCAATTCACCATAATTATCTGTCAGATGCCAGGTTTCAGAAAGCATTCCTCTGCTGTATTGTGTGGCACATTTTCTTAATTGTCTCACAATAAACATCTTTTTTGGTTGTTTCACCTTTTGGTAAAAAGTCAATCAGTAAAATGACTTGTCTGTCCCAAAACACTGTGCCAGGGTGTCAAGAATTGCTCGAGCTTAACCTTTCTTGGGACAAAGTGTGCCTGCATTCCATTTATTGCTGTTTTGTTTCAGGGGTGTCTTAAGCACACAAGTTTCATCCCCTGTGACTATTTGGAATAAAAATTTCTCACCATCATCTTGTAATACGTAAAAAATTCGAGTGTGCTGCCCCTTTGTTGCTGTATGTGTTAATCGTGAAGTGTGCAGAGTTTGTGGAAACCCAGTTTTCAGTCTCAGTCTTTCAAATTACTGTTTGTGAAAGTTGTAAAATCGGTTCATGACATGCCAAAGATAGACACCCATCTTGGAGTTGATTATTCCTTCCTTAATTCATCAGACTCGTTTTGTCACCAGTATTCATTGCATTTCCTCTGTAAACTTTGCAGATTTTTCAATGAAAAGTCACTTGGTTTAATATACTTAGCATTCATAAAATGAGTTACAGCTCACAATTCGCAGGTGGCAGTATTTTCAATCACCAAGCCATTATAAATAATTGCCACAAATGAAGCACAACACAAAGTGAGCCCCAAATGGTGTCATTTCATTCTGCTCAAACCAGAGACACTACTGCATGAGAGCAGAACTGCAGTCTTAGCAGGGCCACAGAGAAAAATGAGAATGGAACTTACTTTTCCAAACTACCCACTTATATGACTTATTTGACATATGGCCTTGTAGGGAAGGAGAATTACACAGATTACAGGCACACCTTCACAGTTTGCCTAAGAACACAGAGTTCACATTAGAAATAAAAAACAATGGAGCAATTCCTTTCATGGATGTGGAGGTGTGCAGAACATCTGGCAGTAAAGTAGTACTTAAAATGTGCAGGAAATCAATGAACAGCTTTCAGGGTTCAGCAAAGACAAGACATGAAGAGGTGTGGGAAAAACTCTTCCAGTAGCTCACTCAACTTATGTGAGAGGTGCACGGACTGTGTATGTGAGGTTCTGCATCAGGCAGGAATTGAACCTGGACTCCAGAGGGAGCCACAAGGTCGGAGATGTGTGACGGCGTTCGAGTGGTCCCGTAGGTGCCCGCACACTGCAGGCGTCTGTGAACTCCGATGTGGATGCACTGAAGTCTGTGTCTGTGAATCTGAGAGACTCATTAGCACTCGTGTTTCGGAGCAGGGGTGTTACATACAGCTGGGACAGAAAAAACGAGCCACCTGTTGCTGAATACCGGCAGGGCTGTAGCGGTTTCAACTTTCGAGAACCTCGTGTGCTCACTCAGCAGTATCTGACAGCCATCCTCAATAGGACTGCTGGAAAGTAGGCTGAATATTGGCGATTTGTTTGCTCCAGTATTATATAATAAATCAGGTCAATGTCTGCAAATTTTTTTTATTCTAAATGACACTGGCCATGGAAGCCTATGAGCATATATCCATGCTCGGATGGTGGTTATCTCATGAATTGAGAGTTTAGAATACAATATGTACCATATCAATAAAACAAAGGTTTGTTGGTAGACAAAAGTACATTAACCAAACGTAACTACTACTGAAGAAGAAATAACAAGACATCCTTAGTATTATAACAGGCTTAGGCCTGAGAAAGAAATTCTAATTGATGACAAGACGTAGGGAGTGAACCAATGTTGAAGTCTGCCTATGGAACTAGCTAGGCTCATTTGTAGCTAGATACAGAAGCCTCTCAAAGACAGAAGTCGGGGATGTCCTCTGTCTTGCTGCATTGACTCCTACTGTGCTCTGACTGAAGAGCCAGACTAGCTGGCACAGGAGTCGGCCCGGAGTGTCAGTGGAGAACTGCCGACATGTAGAGGTATGCCCCTGTAAATAGCCGTGCACAGAGTACACTGAGGAACTGCTTCTGTACCCGTGAACTTATGGAAGGAGATAGGGTGCAACACATGGACCTCTGGTGGCGTTTGTCCT
Organism: Locusta migratoria; assembly: GCA_026315105.1. Lineage (NCBI taxonomy): Eukaryota > Metazoa > Arthropoda > Insecta > Orthoptera > Acrididae > Locusta > Locusta migratoria. Next base: position 29,167,723 of record CM048754.1, on the reverse strand, counting down.
GCTGATGCCCTGATCAGTGCCTTGCAAATATGCGTGCATGTGCCACTTCTCCATTCAGGTATTTGCCGATTCCTCAGGTATTGTGCAGAGAGCTTGTTACCCTGCGTTAACAGGCAGTAAAGCTGTGGTGGGAACAAATATGGAAATGGCATGGGAAAGGTGCCACATATAGATGAAGGAAGTGCTGGAATGGTGAAAGCAGTAGAGGAAGTTGCAGAGCAGTGTCTGTACCATGCGTGAAGGTGGTGCGGTATAGAAAGACTCCACGACAGTAAATGGCACAGCAGAAACTACAGGTGAATCAGACTGTGCCAAGGTATCTGAAAAACAACATGAGCTTGAAAATGAGTTAGTGTTGAACTTAGATTTTTGCATTTTTAATTATTGACCATGGCCTGTCAACCCATTAATATTAAGCGAAGAAAAAAATTAAAGACGAAAAGTATTGACTAATTGGGGAGTGTGCTAGAGGAAAAGGCAAGTAATGGGAAAGAGGTAAGTGACTGTGGAAGACATGCATAAGCATTCCTGCAAAGCCTTAAGTGCCCTGTTTCCAACAAAGACCAACCAGGAAGCAGCAAATAAGTAATATACAGAAATTACTCCATCCAAATACTGACCTTTGCATCTTAGAACTTAGGTAAATTGCAACAATGAAAAGTCCAGATTGGATTGTCAACAACATGGTGAAAAGAATGGATTGCTACTCAATCATAAAGGCAAAACACCAAGATGTAGACAGGCACAACAACAATATAGTTCACATAAGCTTTGAGAGAGCCTGCTTCAGGAAAGGGAGGGAAGCACGCTCATGCATTCATACACACATGACCGCAGTGTACGGCAGCTCTAGCCAGAATATTCTGCAGCTAATGGAAGAGCGGTCTGTAGTGGGATTGGGAGGAGAGATGCAGCACTGCCTAGCAGATGTTACAGGAACTCAGGAACTAGAAGGCTGGTGGTGGGTGGAGAGGTATGGGGGAAGAGTGGGGAAAGATTGGACGGGGGGGGGGGGGCAATATCAGTCCAGGGGGTGAGAGGGCAGGGGGAGGAAACTATTAAGTGGGGGTGTGGGGTAGAAGGGTGCCATGGTTGAGGACTGGTTGATTTCAGGAGTGGAGAATATGCTATGAGGATACTGCCATCTGTGCAGTGGAGGAAAGCTGGTAGTGGAGGAGAGGATCCAGATGGCTGGGGTTGTGAAGCAGATGTTGAAATCAATCAGGCTACTTTCAGCTGCAGGATGTGCGTCAGGCCCACTTTAATCTTGGCCACAATCCAGAGGTGGCAGCTCATCACAGTTGATGATTGGTTGGTAGTTACAGAAATATTAAAAGCCTCCGCAATGATTGTAGCAGAGCTGGTACATGACAGATGTCTCAGACTCTAATGAGGTAAGATAAACCTGTGGTAGGACTGGGATAGGAAGTCTGGCTGAGTGTATTGGGCAGGTCTTGTACCTAGGTCTTCCACATAGATGTGATCTCTGTGGCAAAGGGTTAGGATTCGGTTGAGATGTAGGGTGGACCGGGATGGTGTAGGGGTTTGGGGGGAGACAGAACATCACTTTATGAGGGATGGAAAGGATTATGGGTGGGATGGCCCTCATTTCATGGCATTATGATAGCTACTAGCTCCAGATAAGGATGTGATTCAGTTGGTCCAGTCCAGGGTGATATTTGGTGACAGGGTGATCCTTGCTAGCTGGTCTTAGGTGATCGAGGATGTGTTGGAGTATGACACAGGAAATCAATTTGTAGACTACACTTGGGGGTAGCGTCTATCTGTACAGACCTTAGTGACAGATTCAGCATAGTGGGCAATGCAGTTGTCGACTGCAGCTATGCTGTCCATGATGACCAGCCTGTGTGGGAGCAATATTGTTGAATAGAAAGGGTGGTCACTCTCCAACTCTCAATCTTCCCCATCCCAAATAACTATTGATGACCTACTTCTCAAATTACTTACCTCAATTTTGGCCTCAATATCTGTTCTCAGGTTCCTTCCTATGAATAGCAGCCTCTCAGCAGGAATGGACAGCTATATTCAACCTCAAAGATTCCAACCTAATCATTCTCCCTGGAGACAAAAAGTTCCACAAATGTCGAGATGAATTACTCTCACAACCTGGCAGAAGTCCTCCATTAGTTCTTAGATTCCTCCAACTACAATCTCTACCAATGTTACCCCATCCCACAAGTTCAACATAACCTCCAATCCCTGCTTTTATCCTTAGCCTTTTTTAGAACCCCTCCCTGGATCAACGTTCCTCCACACTCCTTTAGCAACATACCCACCAACCTTGTACATGCTCCATGAATTCCACAAACCCAGCAATTTTTCAGACCCCATTCTAGCTGGTTATTGTTCTCCCACTGAAAGAATTTTTACCAACCACTTCCCTCACTCACTCCACCATCCCTACCCCTGTACTTCCTTGGTCTGCATTTGAAACTATTAGCACCACTGTTCACCATTGTCACCAATGCCCATAGGCTTACTGCTATTGAATGCTATCTCTTCTAATGTCCTTCAGACTCCAAACCCATTATGCTTTCCACATACACCTTACTGACTGTATCCTAATGCACTACTAGGTCCCCTCTAAAGCAAAGGTATGCAAGCAAATCCATAATACAGCCGTGGGCATCAGCATGGTACTTTGATATGCCACTCTGTTGATAGGCTATCTAGAGGAAACATATCTGTCTTCACCAAACTCAAACCCCGGCTCTGGTTTTCATCAATAATATCTTCAAGATCTGTACTCCTTGCCAAGATAACCTTATTCTCATCCTTCACAACAACCAAAACCCTCCCGCTTGCTTCACCTGGTCCTCCTCAACCTAGCCTGCCACATTTGTTGATGTTGAATTTCTCACTGATGTCTCCATCCACACCTCCATCCTCATTAAATCCACCAACTGCCAACAGTACTTATTATGATAGTGTGCATACCACCCATACCACAAAATGACTCCCAAACAACCTGGTCACCCATAGACAGCCAGCATGTAGTGATGGGAACTCCTAAAACAGATTTCTTGTCACATATCCCAACACACCCTCAATCCATCCTCCACCCCTAAGAATCAACTGCGAAAGAGCACCCCATCATCACCAAATACACCTCGAACTGCAACAACTGATTCACATCCTTTGTCAGGGCTTTATCTATCATCTTCCCCTGAAATGAGGAAGATCCTATCTAAGGTCCTAACCACCCCTCTCAAAGTGGTGTTCTATCATCCACCTTACCTCCGCAACATCCTAGTCCGTCCCTATGTCACTCCCAGTTCCAACCCCTATCCACAAGGATCATATCCCTGAGGAACACCTAGGTGTAAGACTTGCCCAATCCACCCACCAAGAACTTCCCATACCAGTCTTATCTCAGGCTTATACTACCTCAACAGAGGGCTGGGTCATCTGCAAAATGAGCCAAGTCATATACCAGCTGTGCTGTAATCATTGCACGGCCTTTTATAATTTTTTGACTACCGACTGACTGTTCACCAGGATGGTTAGATACTACCAAACTGTGGCCACGAGTAAAGTAGACCAGCCTGTGGCACATATTGCAACCGAATGTAACATGTTTGATTTCAATGATGCTTCACAACCCAACCCAGACCATCTGGATCGCCCAGCTGTCCTCACAGCACATTTTCTGCTCCTTTTGTCATCTGGGCCTCATCCTACAGTAAGCTACTGTCACCTCACACTCCACCTAACAGTTCATGTTGCCTCTGTTCTACCACCTCTGGTTTTGCTCTGCTCTCTGTCAACAAACACTCCACACTTTCCGCCATCTCCCATCACTTCCCCAGCAGCCTTGATGAGACCCCTGGTGCCTGCTTGCTCCACAGTGCCTCCTCCCCCACCTGTATCCTACATCCTTCTCTCTCCCTGCCACAGTTCAGATGTTGTGGTTAGTACTGCCCGAGACAGTGACTGTGTGTGCTGGAGTTGGGTGTGTATGAGTGTAGAAATGTTTGTGTTTTTCCCTGCTTTTCTGAAGAAGGATTCAGCCAAAAGTTTATTGGAGCAGTTATCTTATTGTGCCTCATTTTTCTCAGCACTTTGTCTCAAAGTAGCAGAATCAAATTTTCACTATTTTGTTAACCATGAGAAATGAAGAACAGAGATGTAGGTGTATTGCAGTCATATGGAATGAAGTTCCTTGGAAGAAGGATATGAGAGACAAGGAGAGATAGGGTGAGCACTGAAACAAGAAAGGAAATACTGTAAAAGGAAACCTTGCAGATGATTTCCAGAGATATTAATGAAATAGAGCTATGAAGGAAGTAACTTAACAGGAAGACCAAAGGAGAGCTGCAGTGTGCAGTGTGAATGTTTATTCATGAGACCAATGAAAATGTCCTTCGGACATAGTGAAATATAAGAGCATTCATGGGAGTAGACAAAGTGTGTCATACAGAGGTTTGTGTCCATCTGGAAGTGTGTGCAAATAGTTTAATGCTTAAGGTGACTGCTTTGAAAAGCTGGAAATACAGGTTCGAGTTCTGGTCCAGCACACATTTTGATGTGTCGCAGAACCATACAGCATATGCTGACTCATATTGGAAATTTCAAATACATTTCCTGTATTTAAGGGACTGGTGGATGAATGATGTAGAGGAGTAAGTTGGGAGGATGGGACCAAAGTGAACACAGAGAGATGGGAGGCCCATGTTTCCTGTGTATTAAGCTGAGGCTGGAAACTGTCCAAGATAGTGATGATGATGATGATGATGTATAGAGTTGTGTGTCTGCCAACAGCAGCTAAGGAATTGCAAAATCTAGTGAATGAAGGCAACAGTAATTTTTAAAAGAAGTTCTGAGACAACCACTGGCAAAAATAAAACAAGGGTAATGCAATGTAAATGAATCAGTTTATGCGCTAATGAGATATATCATTTAGTAAATGAGCTGATCAAACTAATGGATAACTTGTGCTACTGGAAAGCAAACCAGTTAAAAGAGGAGACTAGTTTTAATGTAATGACAGATATGTTGTAGGGAGAAATCCCACCTGTGCAATTCAGAAAATCTGAATATGGCAAAGGCTGTTAATCTTTCATTAAAGTGAAGGCTTCTTGTCAACTGACATGTTCAGTAATTTGGTGACCTGGCCAGTTATCCAATGACAATTCGAGCAGACTTACAGCATTTTAGTGGTTGTGCCCACACAGACAGTGGCACAGCAAATGCAACAAAACATGTAGATCACGTGGCTGCATCCGGAGGTGACGGTCCTTGCCGTTTATCGTGTAACAGATACCAGAGACATGAGTTTAATAAATGGTAAAGAAGTAAAGTTGTCAACAATCTGAAGATTGATTTGAACACTCACAGTGGCTGGTTGCTATTTTCTTATGTTCTAGAATCAATCATGGTGTTTTACTGGGCACAGTCCTGTTTGGAGGTGGTATGCCATTGCCTTCCTTCAGTGTCTGAAATGATTTTACCAGACAGCTAAAGGAAGACTTAACAGTTAAACATGGATTCTGAATCCTGGTGCAACTCTATATTTTTCAGATCAACAACTTTACCAGAGGTAAAAGAAGTGAAAAGTGACAGATAAATGTCCAATGACTGAGTGAGGATCGAACCCATGACCTTTGGGTTTGTAGTCTGGCACTTTGCATAGAGGCACAGTGTCAGGATAAACGGTACAGGTCTTGCATCTTTGTCTCCTTATGAGCTGTGAGGCAAAGGACACAATAAGTCAAAAAATGTACAGAAGTTTGAGATAACAGGTACAAGCCAACGTGGAAGTAGGTCTCTTTCCGTTACAGAAAAATAAGTAAATAACCAAAAATTACTGATCTCGTGTCTCACCATACAGCATGGGACGAAGGAAAAAAAAAAAAAATTAGAGAGAGAAGGCAGACTAATCTTTACAACACACTGGTTTCAGAAAAAGTATTTTTTTCCAGTGTTGTTTGGCGACTCTTAGAAAATTAGAAGATAAGAGGGTTAACACAGGATGTGAAAGTTTATCTACAATTTGTAAAGCAGCTGGACGGCAGTCTTAAAGTTCAAAGATATGACAGGGATGTAGTAATTAATAAGACATTGATAATTATGTTGTGGCCTGCAAATTATGACACTGGGTTTGTACATTGACATTCCATATACAAAGTTTGGAAAAGGGATTCAAATATAGAAAGAAAAAACAAAACAATTAATAGATCAATAATGACAATGGTTATTGTTTATAAAAGGCAAAAGAACTGGAAAATCAGTTAAATTATGGTAATTTTGTTCCAAATAGCAGATGTAAGAGAGGCATCAATTGAAGAAACAAGATAGTGTAAATGAATTGAGGTAATAATTAAGTAAATATATTAGAAAAAAAGTCTCCTAAAGTAATGGATACATGTTTCTAGTCAGAGAGCAATATAACTGATCATAATGAAAGTAAAAGAGTATATGAAATACAAACTGTCATTTGCAAAAAGCTTTCTTGAAAGAAAGAAATCTGTCATCATAATTTAATGTGTTAGAAAGTTACACAGGACATCATGGTTGACAATATTTACTGATGTTTGATACTGGTACAAGCCTGCAGAGACTTCAGCAATCATCAGAGTACACTTGTGACCATAACATGAAAGCCCAGGTGTACTCATTAAAATTATGGCATTGTGCTTCACAAAAGTGCAGCTTTCTACAAAGTAATTGCTTGGAACTTACATCAAAGATGTGTTGATTATTGTTGGGTTCCTTAACCTATGGAACATCACTATGAGGGACCATGTTGTGTGGCATTGTGTATTGCAGACTCTGAGGAATTACTGATGATGATATAATCATGTCAAATGGAAATCTGACATCACTCCATGGTGATCAAATATAAATATACGACCAGCTGAAAGCAGTGTCACTTGCGTACAGGCACCACACATCACTCATCCTTAAAACACAGGTGACAGTCTACACTCAAATTTAACAAGAGGTTGTGTAGAAGTTCGGCAGCATAACTGTGTCTCGATAACTACGCTAACTATGAGATTCAACTTGTAATGTCCTCGTATGAAGTTGTCTGGATGGCATGCTCAATGTGCCAGGAAACAACTTGACTCCAGCAGAGGTTAGCTCAGCAGTCTACTGTTCTCTAACAAAAATAAGCAGAGTACGAAACAAGTAAGAGCTATACAACTGAGCTGAGTGAACTGACCTGTCACGACCCACGGAGCCGTGCTAACCTTGGGAACTCGACTCGCTCCACAGACTTAACCAGACCACCGATCACACTGCCTTCCTAACTCATAGTATCACTGTAGTGTCAGCTTCTGGCACCAGTAGATTGTGGCTTGGAACTAAATGCAGGTTCTAGTGGCACCCAAACTCTTGTTTAACTTATAAGAAGGCCTTAAAGCCTCACAGAGTCTCTACTGTATTTGTTTTGGATGCACCATTATAAGGATGTGAAATGTGGATGAAAAACAGCGCAGAAAGATGAGAATAGGAGCTGTTATGTAATGAGCATAGTCGGTGGCCTCATTGCATTATGCTACGTTAACCACCAAAAATGTTGCAACTATCGGAGAATGTCAGGGGTGATATTAAAAAAGTGCTGAGCTGAGACTGTGAGGCAGTGCTGACACTTGCTGTCCTGCAGCTCCATATTCTGCGGCAGTTCCACAGAGAAGTGTTGGCTGCCGTGGAGCAACTAGCTGGGAGAATGTCAAGCTAAAAATAGTATGACATGCGTGATATTTGGACATGGCTGAGAAGGGGCCTTGTAGTGAGTATTAATGAAGTATAGTTGCTACTTTGTGATAAAAGTATGACTCTGATCTTTTATAGAACTGGCAGAATACAGTATTTTATTAAAAGTTCATCAGTGATCTGTAACAGGTAATCCGCATGTGACAGAGTCATTCTGCCTGCAGGAGAAGATGTACGATCAGGAGGCACCAATGAGATAATGGCGACTGAGGTTAAAGGAAGATGTGAGAGAGAGAGAAAATCTGGGTAATGTGAATTCTGCCAGTCTTACTGGAGTGTGCTGTGCTTGACCACAATGCATTCTGAAAGGAATTTGAAAGGGCCACATCACAAAGGCTTGAAATGCAGTGCTTCAGATAGAGCAACTAATGGAGATGCACTGAATATACATTTTACTGTAGAATTTGACTGAAACAAGGATTTCATTTCAGAATGTATACTGAGGCACTGAGAAAAATTATTTTGGCAATGGATAGATATTTGCAAGTTAAAAGGTCTAGAAGGAGAGTGAGACTTGAATTTCCAAAGTTAGGAGAGTGTCCTTTTATATATGCTTATTGGAAGTACTGAAATGTTGCCACTTCAACATGAGAAATCTGAACATTTTTATGTTGCTGAGTGAATTTACTTTTGATAAAGTCTTACGTACAATGAACATGCTGCAGTGAATACTTTCGTTCCCATCAAATCACAAAACTAAAGCTGCCTGGCTTGGCTGTCACTCAGATGGGGCGCCATTCAGGTTTTGTGTGTGGTCTAGGCCAGTGGAGTGACTTGTGAGGCCAATTGAGGAGCTGCTTAGTTAAAAAGTAATGGCTTTGGTCATGAAAAGTGAGAAAGCCTGTAAGGGAAGTGGTCTGACCACATCTGCTCTCCCCTTCAGGCTGAGGATGTAGGCTTGCAAATTAAAACAGAAGCTGCAATCAATCACAATAAACTAGACGCATTCAAATTTGATGTGAGATTAACATAAAAGTTATGAGAGAGTAACTGATTTTAATGAAAAGATCTCATTCATCAACATTGATACTATGACTGATGAATAATTTTCTGCTTTCCACATCATTATCAAGTTCACAGCAATAAAACATGTAACATACAATGGGCATCATCTGTGGGATGTATGCTGTGGGCAGGATAGGGTGAACATATTACTACTTTTCACGGTGAATGGTAGAATAGCTGTTTTGGATTTTATGAGAAATGGTTCTTGGTGCAACTGTCATTACAGCTTTCTTGAACTGTCAATTTTTGTGTTGGGGCAGGATTAAAGTACTTTCTTTGAAGATAAGTTTTTTATAGGACTAGGGGAAGCGGGATTGGATTACTATCCATTTCCCTGTTGTACTCCTCTTTCTCATGCTTGTCTTGAGCATAAACATACCTTGAATTGTACATTTTGCAAGTAAATAAACTAAGGATGCTGGTAATCATACTGGAAGATAAGCTGTACAAGGGCAAGAAGAGGCGCCTCATTCTGCAACCATCAGTTTCCTTCGGAAGAAGAGTCTACACATCAGTGGTCGCACTCAAGATTCCTGTAGGCAGCTGTAAACAGTTTTCTGTGAACCAAATGACTCTTGTCTTCCAGTGGAATAAGAGTGTTAACAGTGATGGTGAAATCCTTTGAAATATTAACAACCATTCTGCATCCGTCGATTTACTTCAGATGAAGAAGTGAAGTGTATCAGTGTCCACACTCTTGGTCCCAGAGACAGCTGTGAATATTTTTCCGTCAATTAATGGACTGTCTCCTCTGCCAGTGGAATAAGTGTATTAACAGTGCTGGTGGAAAGACTCGAAATAATAAACTGTGTGCTTATGTTTTTTCATCACTCTTGTTTTTATTTTACTGATCCTTATACAGGGGGTGGACACAGTAATATCAACACCTGAAACAGATATAATATTTATTTAATGGTAAGGATTTACAGTATTTATTTAGTGGTAAGGAGTTGGCCCACCATTTGCTTTGAGAATGTATGTAACTCTTCGGGGAACAGAGTCGTAAAGTGTGTTCATAGTTTCCAATGGAATGCTATCCTTTTTTGTACCAAAACATTTGCCTATAACTTTAACAATGTTGGAGCTGTAAAATGGGTCCTCACTCTGTGCTCTAAAATTTCCAATAATGGTTGAATTATGTTGGAACATTGCAATTTTTCTGTCCAGGGGAGATGTTTGATAATTTTCTGATGATGCAAAAGCATGTCTGATTTGTGTGTGTGTGTGTGTGTGTGTGTGTGTGTGTGTGTGTGTGTGTGTGTGTGGCTATGTTTCTTAGCCATACATTAGTCACAGTAATTTATTTCATATTATGCTGATCAGTCTTGTGAATATACCACAGTATATGTAATGTGTCAGTTACACACTAATTTGTTTTGGTTAGAAAATGTGCTTTTTGCAAAGAATACTAAGCAATTATTGAATTAACATGTCTACAACTCAAGTTCTATTACTAACAAATAAATATTGCATAAAACTAATTACAGGGAATAAATGTTAGGAAAATATAATGTGTATAATAAAAGAATAAAGGACAACAAGATGGATATCTGAATATATCTGATGCTTTTCATTACAAGAGCACTGTACATTGCAGTTTAGGAACTCTTCTAGAGAGTAAAACGACCATTTTAGTAGAAACTGCCTAGTAAAATGACCATTTTAGTAGAAACTGCCTTAAGTTCCTTTTAAATGAATGCTCATCATAAGCTAGATTCTTAATTTGTGAAGGGAAGGCATTGAAAATTTTGTTGGCACTGAAATGTGCCTTCCTGTTTATCACTCTCAGATTTGCTCAGTGGATATCACCTTTCCATCTAGTATCAGTTGTCAGGATTTCTAGATCCTTAAAAAGATTTCTGCATGAGGTTCTAGGACGAACTCCAGTCATAATTCCTATGGCTCTTTTTTGCACACAAAACACAATTAGCTAGTGGCTAATTTCCTCAAAATATGAATCCATATGCCATAATGGCTTGAAAATCTACATCTACATAATAACCGTAATAAGCTGCTTTCATGGTTTCTATAATAGCAAATTATGCACAATGCATAGGTTGCAGAGCTCAGTCTTTTGCACAGGTCCAGGATGTAGGTGTCGAGGATTGTGAGATTTCCTTCATTATCCGACCAGTGAGGGTAATGGTGGAAAGTTTAATACCACGGTACACGTACCCAAATCCTGACTGATCATGACTGTAGGAAGCAGGCACTCCTTATCTTAAGCTTCTTTTGGGGCTTCTGATTCATAAAGCAGGTTGTTTGTAGGAAACAATGTTTACAATTATTCATCGGACCATATTGTATACTTCCAGTCATGTCCATGTTTTATTACTGTAATACCACTAACTTCACAGCTTTGCATTGGCTTCCATTATTAATTGTCCTTCCATTAACGTTAAACTTCAGCCACACCATTTTTATTGAAACAGTGTTACTCAAGTGAGGGTGGAGCTTCACTGTCTCTTTTGCCACGGTAGTTTTATACTGTCTGGCCACAATCGTTCTCAATGCTCATTGAACGTCATCAATTATCTCCGTGTTTCACTCACTATTCCCCTTCAGCAGTGATGTTTCACCTTTTTTCACACATACTGCCATTACTGAGGATACTGTAGCTAGTAAAACATCAAACGTTGCAGGTGTTTTCAACACAGAAGCCTCCGCTAACTGCACACCAGCAAGTTAGTAGCTTTGGAAGTCTGAGGACCACACACTTTACCTATCATTTGTGCTGACCGTCACAGAACAAAACATATATTATAATGCACGTTAAAGGCTCCATCAAACAGAGAGTTGGCAGAACGCGCTGTAGTCCGCCGCGTTCCGCAGCAGTCAGCACAACGCGGGCAGCGCTCGGTGTTCTGGTTGTTGAATGGTGCTTGTTGTGTGTAAGTCAGCTGCGGAGCATATAAACATGAAGAGTAGTTCAGACTAGGATGAATTTCTACTTATCATTTTGCTTGCTTCAAAGAAGCGAGGAATATAAGTTTGTGAAATTAATATGAAACGAGAAGAATATGGAGAATTTCATCGTCTTTGCAAAGATGGATTGTGTGAAGACAGTTTTTTCAATTATTTTTGAATGTCTCGCTAACTGCATTGGCAGTTACATAAAAAGCATTGGCAGTGACAGTGTTATTTTTTAAAACACTACATTTCTCCACGGATTTATACAAGGAGAATATATTCTGCCTCGAAAGCCATTGCAGGATACAAGCACTCGTGTGCCTCGTGTGTTAGTAGGCAATGGTTTATATTGCAGAATTATTTAATATGTCCCTTTCCTAAAACTGCAGCCTTCGAAGATTCTCAAAAGGCCATTTACAATAAATGACTCTCCAAGAGACGGCATGTAGTGGAAATTCTTGTTGAAAAAATGTCATGTCTTTTTAGGGCCAATAGACCTACAATCTGATGCTGTATATATAGATTTGGAAACAATGTGCTGCCTACATAATTTCCTCCACTGTAATGTAAGCTACCTGCCTACTGAACAAGAGGAGCAGATAGATAAACTACAGGCTAATACATTTTCGAATATGCTAAGACTAAAACAGAAACCAATTTCTTACGTATTTTGTCAATAACCAGTAACGAGGTATTGGCATCAAGTTGTATGTACAGTTGGCAGCCAACAATTACCTTCTGCACCATCTGCGTTGATGTTTTTCCAACCACATTGTTTTTCTTATGTTTTTTAACTGTATTTTACACAACACAGCCAGAAATGTACTGTAATTTTCAATATTTCACTCAATTCATTTTCATGTAATAGTTTGGATTAGACAAGTAGGTATATGTTGGTTTGTAATTATGAAAAATAAATTAACACCTGTTTGATTTACAATTCTGCAAATCTCCTTCCAATTGTCTGCCTTCTTATATGCATTTTTGTATTCTGGATCAAGTATGACATACTGGAATGGCTTTGGATGCACCAGATAGATCAGTTTGTCTGTTTCCTGCCACACTGTTCTCGCTCGCCCGCCGCAGTCTCTGTAGAAAATCACAGCCCGCCTGCTGCACGCGGCGGGCAGTGCGTGCACCCGATTCCTGTTTGACTGAGGTGGTAAGGCAGAATGCGACACAGTGCCCGTGTGAACTGCCCGCTCTCTGTTTGACAGAGCCTTAAAGCCTGAGACTCGGTATTTCAGCTGTGCACTGCAGGCACGTCTAATTTTTAACTCGTACACAGTGGTGCCAACTTGCAACAAGATGTCTTTTAGTTTATTGCATGGTGTTCATATTATAAAGCACCATACTCAGCCATTGTAGTTGAAAATAAACGTCACATGTGCACGCTGTGGTTGATGGGAAGATAAGGAACTGAACTTGGAGTGTATCAAAGTGAGGAGCAGAGAAAGTGTGGGAGTCCAAGCAGAGGTGAGCTAGGAGGACAGCCTACAAGAATCTGCTGAAAACTCTGCCACCTGCAGAGGACAAAAGCATAACACTCATACAGTAGAGCACAGCTCCTTCTCAATTACACACCACAACTAAGTGGAAATTTTGCATACTGCATTATGAAACATAATTTTATATATCAACAATTACTGGTTAACTGGCCGTCCTTAGCTAAAAAACCCACACCTATTCTTAACATGTCATTTGCTTATTTTATTTTATTTTACTTTCTGTCCATATAACAAACAGTTTTCGGTCATTGTCAGCAATTTGAATTTGCAAGGATTGTGTACATACATACATATGGTATACAGTATACCAGAATACAATATATAAATACATACATTGGTGCCAACATTGAAGATATGTAGCTTGTGTCTATATCTGTGGCGGTGTGTCGTACGTGTTCACTGGTTCAGGAAACCCCTGGTAAAATGCTTGTAATGGAAAATAAATAAATAAAAAGAAAAGTGTTTTTAAACTATCATTCTTCATTTCGTTCTTCTGTCAGATCATTTTACATGCACATTCAAAGTATTTTTATTGCATTAGAAACATTTTACGACACAGAGACAACACATATACGAGTCGTAGTGCCACTGCAGCTTTGCAATGTACATGCATGGCTGAGGTTGAAATTCTCTTCTGAACCCCCTGTAGACAGCATATAGGCACTCCTGCAGCAAGGAGGGGCGAGGAGAAATGCTGCCTTTAACATTGGCGTTGGAGCTGGTAGAGATACCAACTCCTGGCTACTCAAGCTCTGGAGGTTGTACCACCCCACCCCTTTCCTACCAGTTAATTTTTTGTTAAAGAACCATGATTACTGTTGCCTACAAAGGATTTGGATAAGGCCATCTTTTCGAATTTATTGTGCTAAAAAAAGTAGTAAGGGAGAGTTGCCACAACAAATTATCATAACAAATTATCTGTTCCTAATACTCTGTTCTCTATTGAAAAGAACCAGTTGAAAGTTGGAACAATTAGCGTCAAACACGTATGTACTGAGGTACATAGGAAAATGAAGCACACTGTTGTGTGCAGCTCTCCATCTTACCCTTTCCTGTGCAAGTCTCTTCATCTGAGAATACGTTCGGCAACCTACATCCTTTTGAATCTGCTTACTGTATTCGTCCCTCGGTCTCCCTCTACTATTTTTACCCCACACAGTTCCTTCTAATGCTAAGTTGACGATTCCTTGATGTCTCAGAATGTGTCCCACCAATCTATCCCTTCTCTTACTCAGGATATGCCAGAAACTCCTTTTCTCCCCAATTGGTCCTCATTTGTTACTTGATCTACCCATATAATTTTCATCGTTTGTCTGTAGCACGCAATTTTGAACACTTTTATCATCTTTTTGTCTAAACTCGTTATCGTCCACGTTTCACTTCCATACAAAGCTACACTCCAGACAAATGCTTTCAGAAACGGCTTCCTAACATTTAAATTAATATTGGATGTTAACAAGTTTCACTTCTTTAGTAATGCTTTTCTTCCCATAGCCATTCTGCATTTTATATCTTCTCTGCTTCGGCCAACAGAAGTTATTTTGCTACCCAAATAACAAAACTCATCTACAGCTTTTATTGCCTCATTACCTGATCTAATTCCTTCAGCATCACCTGATTTTCTGATATTGCATTCCATTACCTTCATTTTACTCTTGTTAATGTTCATCTTATATCTTCCTTTCAAGACACTGTCCATTCCATTCAATTGCTCTTCCAGATCCTTTGCAGCCTCTGACAAAATTACTCTGTTGTCGGCAAACCGCGAACTTTTTATTTCTTCTCCCTGAACTTTAATTCCCTCTCCAAATTTCTCCTTCCATTCTTTCACTGCTTGCTCAATATATAAATTGAACAACATTGGGGAAAGGCTACAACCCTGTCTTACTCCCTTCCCAACCTCTGCGTCCCTTTCTTGCCCTTCGACTCTAATAACCGCTGTCTGGTTTTTGTACAGGTTGAATATAACTCTTCACTCCCTATATTTTACCCCTGATACCTTCAGAATTTGGAAGAGTGTATTCCAGTCGACATTGTCAAAAGCTTTCTCCAAATCAACAAATGATAAAAACGTATGTTTCCCTTTCCTTAACCTATCTCCTAAGATAAGTCGTAATGTGAGTATTGCCTCCCGTGTTCCTACATTTTTCCTAAATCCGAACTGATCTTACCCGAGGTCAGATTACACAAGTTTATCCATTCGTCCGTAAATAATTCGTGTTAGTATTTTGCAGCCATGACTTATTAAACTGATAATTCTGTAATTATCACACTTGTCAGCAGTTTCTTACTTTGGAATTGGAATTACGATATTCTGATGGTATTTCCCCTGTCTCATACATCTTGCATACCAGATGGAATAATTTTTTCATGACTGGCTCTCCGAACGCTAGCAGCAGTTCAGACGGAATATCATCTACTCCAGGGGCCTTGTTTCGACTCAAATCCTTCAGTGCTCTGTCAAACTCTTCTTGCAGTATCATATCTCCTATCTTGTCTTCCTCCACTTCACCTTCCATTTCTAGAATACTGCCTTAAGTTTATTTCCTTTGTGTAGGCCCTCTATATATTCCTTCCACAGTTCAGCTTTTCCCTCTTTGCTTAGTGCTGGTTATCCGTCTGAGATCTTGATATTCATACAGCTGCTTTTCTTGTCTCCAAATATATCTTTTATTTTCCTGTAGGCTGTATCTATCTTTCCCCTAGTTATGCATTCTTCTATGGTTCTGCATTTGTCCTCTAGCCACTCCTGCTTAGCACACAGTAACTACACAAATATTGATAATGCAATTAATTTAGAAATGGTTAAATACAGTCGCCAGTGACATAAAAGTTCCACAGTACTCTTTCTACGAAAATAATACTACTTGATTTGTTGGCTGTAACTAAAATTAAAAATATATTTTGAAAATAGACCTAATCAGTGATAAATCTTTTTGACTGATTGATTGGAGGTAAGCAATGCACCCAACAACTGACACCACCTCAGATTAATACTTACTCACCTGCATCAGTGTACCTCATTAGAGGAAAACATTTGAAATAACTTTGATTAACTTGTACTTAAATTAATACTGAATTCCCAAACAATCCATCAAAGCCAGTGCAATGGAATCTCTGCACACGAACAACGCCAAAGTACACACTGACTGACTATCAGGAGAACACACGATCAAAACAGTACAAAACATTACAAAATTAATATAGCTAATTTTAAATTGTATCTTTAAGTTTTCATTAGTGGCAGCCTCCAGTAACAAGAAAGCTATATTGTTAAGCTTTCATTAAATTTTAGTCTATTATTGTTTCACCAAGTTAATGAGATCACACAAAGAAAATGAACTTTAAAAAATTAATTTTTACTGTCTTGGCACTTCAAATAATTATTTTCTTTTAGCAACGACACTCGGTTTTCACGTCACCTGGACAGGATACGACCCTACCCAAGTAATAATGATTTGGGATAATGAAGGTCTAAGTTCAAAACATTATTATTTCAATCATTAGACATAAGAGTTCTGGGTAAATGCCTCACAAACTGCCTAAACTTTTGTGTTGTAGAAAATGTTGGAGTGGTCTTATAGTACGTCCCTGTTGTTGAGAAGCCTGTGATATCTGCCCTCACTCATCACTGGATAAACGTGCCACAACTTAGCTCTCTGCCAACATAGGCCTGGTAACCTGGGACTCAGCACTGCTCGTTTTCGCCCCTCGGCTGTGTCTTCTCTCACTTCGAGCGACATCACACGACTCCCTCTCTGTTAGCGCACATCCACACTCAGTTGTTTGTCAGAGACCACACTCCTCACAATGCAAATCTCTGACTAAGATGCTATCCTTACTTTTCCTAATGACGTATACCCAGTGCAATTACCACTTTCTTTACAGCAAAATTACTCATGAACAAACAAAACATTATTACAAAATATACAAATACAAAATTATTAACAAATATATAAATTATAAAACAAGCATTTACATTAGAAAGTATTTATCTAGACACATCTGCATTAAAGTATTACAAGGTTACGCACGAATGATCCTGAAGCAAGACAATGGAGCTACTGTGCACCTTGCCTTGTACATGCACAAATCCTCCACGAAGGCAACATCCGCCCTTCATATTTCTTTTTGGTGCATTGAATATTTATCAAAAAACACATGTGCAAAATATCTTATAACTATAAATTAAAGACCCATCAACTGTAAAAGCTTTCAGAAGATCCGATCATGAATAATAATGAAGTCACTTCTCTCCACCTAGCAAGAATAGCCGTGTGGTTAGTGGCACTGCGATGGTGTGTCGGAGGTATTGGGTTCAAAAGCCATTGTAGGCAATTCTTTAAAATCCAGTCTTCTTTTTAACAGATACAGCAATGACAACTTTTATATTGTTACTCGCCACGTATCTTTGGATGTTTTTGCAAATGTGACATGATTTTGACGGTAAATGACATTTGTACTCTTCTTTGTAACAAATGTAGAACTTTTTGAAAAGAGGTGGGGGAGAGCAACCCTTGTGTATGCGTAAGGTTGGGAGGGGGTGCTGCTTACAGTGTCATGTGACCTGAATGTAGCCTTTCTTTTTGTCATAACAGATTCATTGAAGCTTGGTAGGCAGCACCTTAGCTGGAGTTAAAGCAAGCACAAAGAAGCTGAAGTCAGACACATTTTGCAGATATTTTGACGAAGATATATCTAAGGTGGGGTGGGTTTGGAGGGGGGGGGGAGACAAACCAGAGCGCTTACAATTTGAAGTCCTGAATAGAATAATAACTTTCTCTATTAATAAATGTTTCAGTTTAGTCTTTAGCAGATTTTAATTTGTTTTTTTGATATTATAAGGTATTGCATTATAGGAAATTGTTCTTATTGTGTGTTGGCAGTGGTCAGTGGCATTTTTAATTGCTCCCAATTCTTTGAGCTTAGTGCTTTTTCCGTGATGTGTGTTCATCAACAATCATGCTCAGAAACTTGTGTTGTTTTGCACAGCTAAGTTCCAACAGGGGTATACATGGAGTACCACTTATGTTAGGATTATAGCAGAGCATAAATTGCATTATTACTGTCTTTTCTTTACTTACAAGGAGCTTATTTGAAGTACAATAAGTAGCGTATATATAAAATTGTTGGTTACTTCAGTATTGTTGGCTGCAGTCTGTATATCTTTGCCCCAGCTGACAAAAGATGTGTCATCGGCATAGCTTATGACCTTGAAGTTTTGGGGTTCATTTCTACCATTTACATAAACAGTGAACAGGAATGGTTTTAAAATACTTCCATGAAGCACACCACATTGAAGTATTCTGAAATTTGACTTACTAGTCAGAAGCTATACATTATGTTTATATGTTAGATTAATAAACAGTTTCCTGTCTTTTAAATATGAGGTATTGTATATAGTTGTCGGCCTATACCTCTCATCCCATATTTTTCCAATTTATGCAGCAGAATGTTATAGTTCACAGTATCAAAGGCCTTTCTCATATCCAAGAACGTGCCTTTTACTTTGTCTCCTTTGTCCAGCTCGTTTAGTGTTGTGTGTATAAAGATTGCTACTGCTGCTGCTGTTGTAGATCTTCCTATCCTAAAGCTAAGCTGTAAGTGTTTAGAAGATTGTGTCTGTTGGAATATGATTCAATTTGATTTAGTATTACTCTCTTTGAAATATGGTTAGTAATAATATAGTTATTTACATAGCCATTAAAAGGCACACCTAGTCTGAGAAGCATTTACTCTCTCAGGGTGTCCGAAAAACCGGGAAAACTCAGTGAATTATTTTGTGCTGGTAATCTCAGGAATTTCTGTATTTTTCCCAAAAACCCTGGAAAAGTCGCAGGACTCAAATTGCTTTTTGACAAACATTTCCTTTCCTTCCGCTTGGCTTGATGCATTTCCTCGAAAATAGGTTCGTTCCAGTTGTGAGAAATTTACCAGTCACCAGTTTCTTACTACCTCTACTGCGCATACGCAGCCTCTGCCAGTTGCAACTGAAAATGCCAACTCGAACATCTATTTCTCGCGTTTGACCACCTGCAGCGCTAGTTGACTCATTTACTCAAGGAGGTTAGAATTTTAACCTCCTTGCATTTACTCATGGAGGTGCATTTACTCGTATTCTAACTGCCTTGGTTTACTCCATACTCTATGGTCTCTGCTTTGCAGACAACATGTTGAAATGCAAATCATGACAATATACTATTTTAAGGCGATAGTACATTAAAGATTTTTCACAGATGCTTCACTTTGTTTTATTAATTGTCAGTTCTTCTTCTTCATGTGCCATCTCTATTTTGGAGGTTGGCTACCATCATAGCTACTGTATTTTAGTTTTGGAAGCTGCGGCCTTGAATAGATCATATGTCAGGACATTAAACCATTTTTGCAGGTTCCCAAACCAAGACATTCTTCTCCTTCCAACAGATCTCTTTCCTTCTATCTTCCCTTGCATTACGAGTTGCAGAGTCTCATACCTTGGACCTCTCATGATGTGGCAGAGATATTGTACTTTTTTTTTTTTTTTTTTTTTTTTTTTTCACTTCTTATAGGACCCTCCACATTGGTAACATGTTCTGTCCATGATATTCACAACATCCTACAGTAGGTCCACATCTCGAAGGCTTCTATTTTCTGTTCACAATATATGTTGAGGGTCTAAACTTCTACTCCATATAATAACACTGGTAACACATAACATTTGAGCATACAGTTTCTTAGGTTCAGGCTTGAATTGTGACTACAGAACAGCTTCCTGATCTTCATAAAGGATGCATGGGTCTTCTCAATGCGAATCTTTATTTCTGAACAGTAATCCATGGAGCAGTTGACACTCATACCTAGGTAGTCATACCTCTTGACTCTTGCCAGCATTTTGCCTTCCACATAAAGATGTTCATTTGGCACTTCAGTTTTGGCTACAATTGTGTATTTGTTCTTCTTAACATTGAGTGTCAGATGATATTCTTGACTAGCTGTGATGACATTATTCAACATACGTTGTATGTCTTGCAAATTTACAGGTAGAAGTACTGTATCGTTCGCATAACGCAAACTGTTCTGTTGAACACCGTTGACTCGTATTTCACCAGCATCATTTTCAAGGGTGTTGTGAAGAGTTCCTCTGAGTAGACGTTGAAGCAAAGTGGTGAAAGAACGCAACACTGTCTGACTCCCCTCTTGATTTCCACTGCTTTCGTTTGTTCAGACTGAATGCAAACAGTCGCACTATGGTTTAGATACAGTTTTACTATTACTCGTAAATCTCTTGTGTCAAGATTTTTACATTTCTGTGATTCTATGAGTTGCTTGTGTCTCTTTTTAATCAAATGCTTTTTTATAATCAACGAAACAGGCATATACATTTTGGTTGGCATCAAGACGCCACTGCATCAAACATTGTAGGCAAACAAAGCTTTCCTTGTACCAAAACCATTTCTAAAGCCAAATTGAGTATTTGCTATAGCTTCTTCTGGCTTCTTGTAAATCCTACGGGGGATGAGTTTGAGGAATGTCATCGGTGTATGACTCATTATGCTGATCGTATGGTGTTCATCGCATTTTGTGGCATTATGCTTTTTGGGAATTGTGACAAACATTGATCGAAGCCATTCATTTGGCATTATTCCTGTTTCATAGATTTATTAAACAAGTAAGTAGTAGTGCCTAGGTGTTGTTCTTCAATCAACTTAAGTGCATCTGCAGGTAGATTGTCAGGGCCAGGAGTTTTCCCCACTTTTAGCCAATTTTATTGCTACTTGTACTTCTTCGATAAAAATAGATGGTCCCGTTAAATTTTTATTGTCAACAGTTATTTCTTCTCTTTGGTCACTGAATAGGGTTTTCATATACTCTTCCCATAGAGTCAGTTGATCTTTACTATCCGGGACAATGTTTCCTTCTTAATTTTTAAGAATGTATGTTTTCTGCCTCTGAATAACTCCGGTAAAATCTTTTATTTTCTTATGCACACTGTGGGAGTTGTGCAGTCTTTGCAGATTTTCTATATCAGTACATTTCTCTTTTAACCATTCCTCCTTTGCTTGGTGACATTTATACTTGATGTCTTTCTGCATTTCTTTATATTTCTGTCTGTCTGTATTCTGCAGATTTCTTCTTTTTCCATGAGCACTAATATTTCATCAGTCATAAGTCTTTCTGATTTTTTCTTTTCTCAGGTTTCAGATGCTTTTTACAAGATTCTATAATATGTTGTTGATGTTGTGGTCTTCAGTCCGGAGACTGGTTTGATGCAGCTCTCCACAATACCCTATCCTGTGCAAGCCTCTTCATCTCCTCATAAGAACGGCAAGCTACATCTGTCTCTCAATCTGCTTACTGTATCAATCTCTTGGTTTTCCTCTGCGGTTTTTACCCCACACACTTCCCTCCAACGCTAAATTCACAATTCCTTGATGTCTAAGAATGTGTCCTACCAATCAATCCCTTCTTTTAGTCAAGGTATGCCAAGAATTCCTTTTCTCCCCAATTCTTTTCAGTACCTCCTCATTAGTTACACGATCCACCCACCTAATCTTCAGCATTCTTCTGTAGTACCACATTTCAAAAGCCTCTATCCTCTTCCCGTCCGCACTGTTTATCGTCCATGTTTCACTCCCATACTAGGCAACACTCCACACAAGTGCCTTCAGAAAGGACTTCCTTAGGCTTAAATCAATATTCAATGTTAACAAATTTCTCTTTATCAAGAATGCTTTTCTACCCATTGCCATTCTGCATTTTATATCTTCTGCACTGTGACCATCATTTGTTATTTTACTGCCCAAGTAACAAAACTCATCTACCTCCTTTATTGTTTTGTTACCTAATCTAATTCCTTCTGCATCACCTGATTCTCTTAGACTGCACACCATTACCCTAGTTTTGCTCTTGTTAATGTTCATCTTATATGCACCTTTCAGCACACTATCCATTCCGTTCAACTGCTCTTCCAGGTCCTTTGCTGTCTCTGACAGAATTACTATGTCCTCGGCAAAATGCAATGTTTTTATTCTTCATCCTGAACTTTAATTCCGTCTCCAAATTTCTCCTTGTATTCTTTTATAGCTTGCTCATTGTACAAATTGAATAACATTGGAGTAAGACTACAACCCTTTCTTACTCCCTTCGCAACCACTGCATCATGCCCTTCAACTCTGGCAACCGCTGTCTGGTTTTTGTACAAGTTGTAAATAACCTTACGCTCCCTATATTTTACTTCTGCTTGCTTCAGAACTTGAAAGAGTTTATTCCAATCAACATTGTCAAAAGCCCTCTCCAAATCTACAAAAGGTAGATATGTAGGTTTGCCTTTTCTTAATCTATCTTCTAGGATAAGCCGTAAAGTGAGTATCGCCCACCGTGATCCTACATTTCTCCTGAACCCAAACTGATCTTCCCCGAGGTCGGCTTCTACCAGCTTTTCCATCCTTCTGTAAATAATTTGTGTTAATATTTTGCAATCATGACTTATTAAACTGATGGTTCTGTAGTTTTCAGACTTGTCTTCACCTGCTTTCTTTGGAATGGGGATTACAACTTCTCTCTCTATCTTTTTTTTTTTTTTTTTTTTTTTTTTTTTTTTTTTTTTTTTTTGAGGGTACTTCACCTGTCTCATACATCTTACACACCAGATGAAACAGTTTTGTCATGGCTGGTTCTCCCAGAGACTGCAGTAGCTCTGAGGGAATCTCATCTACTCCAGGGGCCTTGTTTCGACTTAAGTCCTTCAGTGCGCTGTCAAATTCATCTCTCAGTATAGTATCTCCTATTTCATCCTCATCTACTTCTTCTCCCATTCCTACAATATTGCTTCTAAGTTCATTTCCTTCGTAGAGCCTCTATATATACTCTTTCCACCTTTCAGCTTTCCCTTCTTTGCTGAGAACTGGCTTTCCATCTGCATTCTTGATATTCATAGAGCTGTTTTTCTTATCTCCAAATATCTCTTTTATTTTCCTGTAGGCAGTATCTATTTTCCCCCTATTTATACATTCTTCTACATCCTTGCATTTGCCTTCTGGCCACTCCTGCTTAGCCATTTTGCACTTCCTCTCAATCTCATTTCTTAGTCATCTGTACTCCATTTGCCTGTTTCATTTACTCCTCTACTGTTTTATTTCCCCCCGTTTCTGTCAATTGTTGCCTAAAGGTCCCTCAGAAATTCTCAAGAACTTCAAGTTCTTTCAGTTTATCCAGAGCCCATCTCCTTATTTTCCTACCTTTCTGCAGTTTTTTTCAGTTTCAGCCTACATTTCATGACCAATAAGTTATGGTCAGAGTTTATATCTGCCCCTGGGTATGTCTTACAGTTTAAAGCCTGATTCTGGAATCTATGTCTTACCATTATAAAATCTATCTGGTATCTTCCAGTGTCTCCTGGTCTCTTCCACATATACAACCTTCTATAGTGATTCTTAAACCAGGTGTTTGTTATGACTAAATTATGTTCCGTACAAAATTCTACCAGGCGGCTTCATCTTTCATTCCTTTTGCCGAGACCATATTCACCTAGTATCTTCCCTTCCCTTCTTTGTCCTACTTCCGAATTCCAGTCTCCCATAACGATTAAGATTTCCTCTCCCTTAATTGCCTGAATAATTTCCTTTAGCTCCTCATATATTTCTTCGATCTCCTTATCAGTGACAGAGCTAGTTGGCATATAAACCTGTACTACTGTGGTCTGTGTTGGCTTTGTATCAACCTTGACTATGATATTGCAATCACTGTGTTGCACAGAGTAGTTTACCCGCTTTCTTATTCATTATCAGAGCTACTCCTGTAATACCCCCAACTGATTTTGTATTTATAATCCTGTATTCACCTGACCAGAAATCCTGTTCCTATTTCCACCGAACTTCACTAATCCCCACTATTTCTAACTTCAACCTATCCATTTCTCTTTTTAAATTTTCTAGCTTCCCTACCTGATTAAGGGATCTAACATTCCACACTCCAACCCGTAGAATGCCAGTACTGTCTTTCCTGATGATCACATCCTTCTGAGTTGTCCCTGCCCGGAGGTCCAAATGGGGGACTATTTTACCTCCGTAATATTTTACCCGAGAGGATGCCTTCATCATATGTTCATACAGTAGAGCTGCATGTCCTCGAGAAAGGTAACGGCTGTAGTTTCCCCTTGCTTTCAGCCGTTCGCAGTAGCTGTGTGGCAAAGCCACATTAGCTGATGTTACAAGGCCAGCTCAGTCAATCATCCAGACTGTTGCCCCTGTAACTAATGGAAAGGCTGCTGAAAAGGCTTCAGAAACCACAAGTTTGTCTGGCCGCTCTACAGATACCCCTCCGCTGTGGTTGCACCTACAGTACGGCTATTTGTATCATTGAAGCACACAAGCCACCCCACCTTGGCAATGTCTGTGGTTCATCTGATTTGAAACTTTGCCACATGTCTTAGGTTGACTCAAAATTTCCGAACAGGTATTTATTGATTTATTTAAGTTTTCATTTATCTCCCAGCACACCTCGATTTTAACATTACTATTTCCTAGTAAGCAGGAGTCAATGGGTCTACGGTTTGACGAAACTTTCAGCTTCTTGAGCTTCACCCTAATCTCCGCCACAAGAAGATTATGGTCTGAGCCTACATCTGCTCTTGGATAGGTCTTGTCATTTTTCTCTGCATTTCTGTGTCTGTTTTGAAATTTACATGTCCCAACTCTTATTGATTGTTGTAGCAGTGTGTTCTTTGTGTCGGTTGCATTATTCATACCAGTCACAACTGTCCTCCCCGGAGATCCGATCGGAGGACTTACTCCAGAATTATATTTAGTCCTGACTTCAGCCATGCTGATAATGCAGGGAATATCACTGTGTGATCTTTAATGCAGTGATTTTCCATTTGCCTTCTGCATCCTTATGCCGTTGACTACTTTATGCAGTTTATGCACATTCTGTGTTGATTTCTCAGCCCAAGGGCAAAAGAGTGTCCTTGCACTTTCTGGCCCCTCCACCCTAGGGTGTTGACCAGAGAGTGGGGACTGCTTATTCCGGCAGTTGTTCGGCATATACTAAGGCCGCCCCTAACCTGGAAAACAGATGACTTTACAGCCGCCCCTCTGGAGTACAGACACTGCAGGTAAAAGGGATTCCAGCAGCATTTCCTCTGCTGAGAGCCCAGTTACCTCCTATAAGAGCTCATCCTCTTCGGGCCGGTGGCCCTTGTGGACAGTCAGGTTATTTTCTGGCGTCTGACACTCTGCGTCGAGATCGTGGGTGTACAGTCTACTCGATTACCGTTGCATGACAAGCATGATGTAACGCTGTCGTAATAAATCTGTTAGAAAAATTCGCCCAGCTTATAACAGCGTAACCTTGATTATTGTCACTTCCTTAACATTAAAAGTTGTTATTAGTTAGCCCTATGGTCGCCTGTTAAGTTAGAATTAATGACAACATTACAATATTGTGGTATTGATGTTATAAGTGTTACACATCTGACTCGTTTTTATCCCAGAAAATCATAGGTTCTAAAAGCATCAGATACCACCCAGGATGAATATATTTACTTCTGTTGTGAACACAAAACCAGCCTTAGAGAGATATAAGAGTACCTATATTGTATATATTCATTTTCCCTCTCCTTCCCTTCTGCCTGAAGAAGCAACTGGGTTGTGAAAGCTTGCATTTGTGTGTGTTTTATTTATTTGTGCTACTTTCACACCTGTGCTCCTTTGCCTGGTGAGTAATCTTCCTGCTACGAATTGTTCATCTATAATATTGATTTGATTTGATTTTTCCAGGAAAGCCAAAACAGTCTTGGTCAAACACGCCACTGCCCGCACCGAAACTAAGTTTATTGTGCGGTATCGCTCCCTGTATATCTAATAAAGCCAACCACTGCCCTTGAACAATGCAAGGAGTTCCTTTACCAGTTCTTTATTAGACACAATTTCTTCAGTTCTGGTTCTCCCAAATGTTCTGTGCCTTTTACTCTCCAATGCAATGCATTCGAAGATTAGATGCGATGCAGTTTCATCACCATCATCACAGATCCTACATTTAGGGTCCTCTTCTGTTATTCCCATTGTATGTAGGTGTTTTTTGAAATTCCCATGGCCTGTCAGCAATCCAACCATTAGTCTAATCTCTCTCCTGTTCAGGCCCAGGATTGCAGAGCTTCTTTTAAAACATGGCTTTGGCATCATTATCTTGCCATGTTTTTGTTGATGGACTTTGGTCCAATATTCTACGTGCTGTCTTCTGAGCCAGTTACGTAGCTCCAATTTGATCATTTCCTTGGTGATTGTCAGGACAGGTTCCGGTCCAATAAATGGAGACTCTGCCCCCATCCTGGCTAATCTGTCGGCATGTTCGTTGCCACTGATCCCTGAGTGGCCAGGGACCCACAATAGGTTTACTCTATTGCTTTCCCCTAGCTCCACCAGAACCTTGTGACATTCTGCAACAATTTTAGGAGCTGCCAGTGATCTCAGGGCTGCCTGGCTGTGTGAATAGATATAGATGCTACGATCTTTGTAGCACCTACGCAAATTCTCCTCCACACATGCCCTGATGGCAGTGATTTCGGTCTGGAATACTGAGGCCAGTTTCCCTAGAGAGATGACGACCTCCAGTCTTGGCTGCACCCTGCATACCCCGGGCCCAACGCCTTGGTCTAATTTCAACCCGTCAGTGAACTAGACAATATCCCCCGTAAGGTGTCGAACTATTTTCTCCCACTGCTCCCTACTTCCAATTGTTATACTGAAAGGCTTGTTGAAGCAGTATGGAGTTATAATATAGTCGGTTGGCATTTCCCCAACCTTTCCTATATTTACCTCACTCACTATTTTAGTGTGTGTTTCTGGATATCCCAAAGAGTTCCAGTTGTTGACAGATTTGAGTGTGTAGGCACCAGCTGCTGCCTCCATCTTGACCCAAAGGTGTAATGGGGGCATATCCAGCATGGTTTCCATCCCAGCAGTTGGTGTGCTGCTAATTCCGCCTGTTATGGCTAAGCAGGCTAGTCTCTGCACATTACCAAGCTCCTTAGCAGCAACCTGCTGTTCTATCTTCTTCCACCACATGACTGCCCCATAGGTCATCCTGGGTCTAATCACTGTGGTGTATATCCAGTGCATACCCTTGGGGCTCAGGCCCAATTTTTTGCCACAAGCTCTCCTGGTACTTACTAAAGTACCTTTTGCCTTGGAGCAAATATTCCTAATGTGACGGGTCCATGTCAGTTTCTCATCTAGGGTAACTCCTAGATATTTCACTGTCCCCTTCACAGGTAGAGCTTCATTGAAAAGCTTTAGATTCCAACTTGAGTGTTGGATACGTTTCCTTGTGAATGGTATAACAACAGTCTTCTTAGGACTAGCCCCCAGATCCTATTTTCTGCACCAGTCTTGCACAATGTCCAAGGCACCTTGTGCCATATTCGTCACTGTGTCAGCAAATTTGCCAAGTATTACTATGACAAGATCGTCTGCATATCTTTGGCAAAAGTACTGCCTAGAGTTTAATTCTCCAATGAGATCATTCACCACTAGATTCCACAATAAAGGGGAAAGAACTCCTCCTTGCGGGCAACCACTAGTGATGTTGATTACCATTTCTTCATTCATCATGGAAGCCTCTACCTTTCTTCCACTGAGCATGGCCCTAGTCCACCTACATATAGTGGTCCCTAGGTCATGCACCTCTGCTGCCCTAACCATGGAATCGAAGGTCGTGTTGCTGGACATTGAGTCCAGGAAGATACAGAGGGCTATTTCTTGAAAGTGTAGTGCTTTCTCCACCTTCCCAACAAGTTGGCGGAGAGCTGTCTCACATGATTTACCTGATTGATATGCATGTTGGTTTGAATGTAGAGAAACCCTACTTAACCTCCTTTCTCCAACATGCACATTAACCAGCTTTTCCAATGTCTTAAGAATGAAGGAGGACAGGCTGACTGGTCTTATATCCTTGGCCTTGGTATGATCAATTCTCCCTGGCTTTGGAATGAAAACAATCTTCACTGCCCTCCAGGCATTGGGAATGATTCCTGCTGCTAGGCTAACCCTGAATAACCTGCATAGGAATCTAATAAGATTTTCTCCCACTTGTTGCAGGAGAGCTGGAAAGATTCTATTGGGGCCAGGTGACTTGAACGGTTGAAATGTTTGCCCGTCCATCGGACCTTACTGAAATCGACACACTCATTGGCCAGAACCCAGTCCTCTTTGCGAATACCTGAGAACCGTTGTCTCTCAGGAGTCACATTCTGGTCTGAGTTATCCCCCAGAGTATATTGAGGAAAGTGAGTCTTGAGGAGCAGTTCCAGCATTTCATGTGCTGTCTTTGTATACTCCCCATCCTCCTTCCTCAATGTTCCTCCTGGATTAGTTGGTACCCTAGTGAGCATTTTATGAAGTCTCGCTTGAGCAGCCGTGCCCTCCACTTCCTCACAGAATACCTTCTAGGATGCCTCCTTTGCCCGTCTGATGGCAAGGTTGTAATTGACAACGGCCTCAAGATACTTTGCCCATTGTCCTTTGCGCCTCGCAAGGTTAAACAGTCTTCGTACCTGTTTCCTTTGCATTTCCAGGTTATTATTCCACCAAGGCACACTCCTATTTGTGCACTTCTTAGTGATTGAGCAGTTGTCCTGGTATGAGGTCACTATAGCAGAGGTTACGGCCTCTGCTACTTCCTCAAAGTCTGCTGGATTCCTTATCGAAGTTTTAATTTCCGATAGGCTGAAGTCAAGGTCTCTCCTATATGTCTCCCAGTCCGTTTTCCTGGGAT
The DNA here is from genome assembly GCA_026315105.1 of Locusta migratoria. Classification (NCBI taxonomy): domain Eukaryota; kingdom Metazoa; phylum Arthropoda; class Insecta; order Orthoptera; family Acrididae; genus Locusta; species Locusta migratoria. The sequence goes on along the minus strand of CM048754.1, from coordinate 29,138,810 downwards.
TCCTATAGGCCATGGACTGTCTGGTTCCCATTTCAACCTTGAAATTAATATACATGTGATCTGATGAGGATGGCTCCAGGACCACATGCCACTGTTTGACGTAACTTCCCATCATCATGGAACCAAAAGTTATGTTAATTACTTCTTCCCTTCTACTATTTCTGAATGTAGGCTCATCACCCCTATTCAGGATCTCCAAGTTGTTAGATAGGAGAAATTCAAGAAGGTGCTCACCTCTACTGTTGGTGTCCTTGCTGCCCCACGATAGATTGTGGGCATTGGCATCACATCCCACCAACAGTTCATCACCTTGCTGGTGGCAGGCTTCCGTCAGTCTCCTCACTTCCAAAGGAGGAGGAGAGCTGTCTTCATAAGGAAAGTATGCTGAGGCCAAAACAATTTCCTTCTTGATGCCTTCCTCACGTTGGTGCATCCTGATGGTCACCAAGTCCCTGGAGCAAAAATCCATCATTGGTATGAAAGGTATTTCATTTCTAACATAAATGCATGTTCTGGAGTTTTTTGATTTCTAACATAAATCAGCTTACTTTCAGTACCACCGAGGCTCGATACACCCCCTTTTTATAAATAGGGATCTTGTATCAGGGCCACGTCCACCTCCAGTCTCCCCAGGTGACAGTTTAGGGCAGCAGTGGCCCCTTTATTGTGCTGCAGGTTTATCTGCAGCACTTCCAGTCCCCATCTTGCTGCCATTATTGCCTTTAAGGTCTTTGATTACCCTGATGGCGACCTGCGAGAACCCTAAAAACAATTTCAGGCCTTGCTCTTGCATTGCCTTCAAGGATTTCTCTCCGACCTCCACCACCAGGGTTCGTCCTTCTGGAACGACCTTTTGGTTAATTACCCTCCAATCCTCTGTCGAGACTTTTGGGTTCTGGACCCTTATTTTCTCGAACAGAGTCTTTGGAGGGACATCCTTAAGGATCTTTGGTAACCATATTGATACCTTTCCGGTCTTCAGGAGTTCGGTCGCTGTCTTGACCAGCAGCTTCGCGTCCTCCCACGGGGATATCATGGGCACCTTTTCCTTAAGCCATTTTGCTGAGTGCTCCCCCTCGCAGTCAAAAATGAGGGCACTGCGATCTCGATAGACCCTCCTGAATTTGGGTCCTGGACCAGCGTCTCCCCCAATCTCTTCAAAGAGGGCCATCTGCACGAGCTGCTCCTGCTGCGAGGTGATGCTCACCAGTGGGTATCCTTCTTGGACAACCGCCATTCTAAAGACCGAGACTGCAGTACTATAGGTCTGTTTCCCTATTTCCTGCCTCAGCCTTTTAGAATCACGTTTGTCCAGAGAGGAGGGAGTCTTAGATTCCTCCCTAACCCTCTTGCCAACTGTCTTTGACGTCGAGGGGGTCTGAGTATCCCCTTCGACCTGAGGCAGTTTCTTTTTGGAGGTCTTGGTCTCAAGCCCTTTTGATTCCCTCCACTTATGCTTAGGAAGCCATTCTTTTCCTTCCTTTTGATTCTGTTCCTTGAGAAGTTTCCTCCTCTGAGCTCCAGACAAGGCCTTAATCCTTATCTGGTCCAACTTCTCTGTTACGGTTCCCATTTCTTGCTCAGGTCTAGACCCTGATTCAGAAGTAGGAATGCACTCCATCGGTCCTGATCCTGATTTCTGAGTATCTGAGGTCTCAGATTCTTTTAAAATACATTCTTTCTCCATGTTCATCTTAGTCCCACGAGATTTGGGGATTTATATGGTCCACACCACGATAACCCCGCGTGGTGCAAGGCTACTTACTCAGAGAGGTCGCCCGGTATCCCTAAGGCTCCATTTGAGACACATCCACCCATGTGCCACGCACGCCTCGGCACGGATCGCTTCACACCTTGGGTTGGGAAGGAATTGGGAAAGGATTGGGAGAGGATAATGAAGACGGGATGTTGTGGGACACTCTTGGTCTGATTCATCAGCTGAGGCCTTTCAGGCAGTAGGTTCTCTACCTTCGGTATAGCCCTCTGCTTCACGCGGATACGCAAGCCTCTCCACCCGCACGGACAGTGCTGAGTCAAGGTGGTGTCCCCCGGAGAGGTGACTCTACAGAGCTAAACTGCGTTTACCCACCAAACCTACATCCCTCTTAGCTGATTTTTGGGTTACTTGAGAGATCTCCAAATAGATTTGTTGGTTCCAAACCCTGTTTATGTGTTTATCATTCACACACACTCAATAAACAGGAGATACACGTGTGTACTTTCTACAACTTTATTTATGTTAGTCAAAGATATACTTACACATCTCCCATCCTTCATCAAAGACACCAACCACTTCCTCAATCGATCTTTACCCAGCCTGTTACCTCCAGAAACCATCCTTGTAACCATTGATGCCACTTCCTTATACACAAATATCCCACATGCCCAGGGCCTCGCTGCGATGGAGTATTTCCTTTCATGCCGACCACCCACTTCCCCACCTAATACCTTTTTCCTAAATACCCTAGCCAGCTTCATCCAACCAACAACTTCTTCACTTTTGAGGGCCAGACATACCAACAACTAAAGGCTCCTTACCCACACCCTTAAAACCCTAATCATTTCCTTTTCCCTCTCCTTTCCTTCTGCCTGAAGAAGCAGCTAGGCTGCGAAAGATAGCACTTATGTGTGTGTGTGTTATTTATTACTATCACTACATGTGCTCCTTCACCTGGTAAGTAAACTTCATCTACTTTTTATATGTTTTTCCTGCTAGGAATTTTCCCTCTATGCGTGTGTTTCTGTGTGATACAAATATTATAGAGGAAAAATTGCCAGCAGGAAAAAAATATATAAAAAGTAGATGAAAGTTTACTTACCAGGCGAAGGAGCACAGGTAGTGACAGTAACATAAATAAGATACACACATACACATAAACACTAGCTTTCGCAGCCTAGCTGCTCCTTCAGGAAGAAGGGAAGGAGAGGGAAAAGGAAATGAAGAGGTTTTTAAGGGAATGGGTAAGGAGCCATTCCAATCCCGGGAGAGGAAAGACATAAATTGGGGGGAAAAAAGTAAGGTAAACAAATACACACACAACCACACATATACACAAATGCAAACACACATAGGCAGACATATTGTAGAAAGCAAACACGTTGGACAGAGATACCACTTGAGGCACAGGATCTGTCCAGAGAACTGAGGCAAAGATGTTAAGGATGGTGGGCGGGAATTTGAATTTAGCTGAGGTTGAGACCTGGTGGGCACTGGGAAGAGAAAATATGCTGAAGGGCTAGTTCCCATCTCCAGAGTTCGGAAAGATTGGTGTTGGTGGGAAGTATCCAGATAACGCAGATGGTGTAACACTGTGCCAAGATATGCTGGTCGTGCACCAAGGCGTGTTTAGCCACAGGGTGATCCTCATTACCAACAAACACTGTCTGCCTGTGACCTTTCATGCGAATGGACAGTTTGTTGCTGGTCATTCCCACATAGAGCGCTTCACAGTGCAGGCATGTCAGTTGATAACTCACGTGGGTACTATCACAAGTGGCTCTGCCCTTGATTGTGTACACCTTCTGGGTTACAGGACTGGAGTAAGTGGTGGTGGAAGGGTGCATAGGGCAGGTTTTACAATGGGGGCGGTTACATGGGTAGGAGCCAGAAGGTAGGGAAGGTGGTTTGGGGATTTCATAGGGATGGACTAGGAGGTTACGGAGGTTAGGTGGGCTGAGGAAAGTCACTCTCGGTGGAGTGGGAAGGATCTCATGAACGATGGATCTCATTTCAAGGCAGGATTTAAGGAAGTCGTATCCCTGCTGGAGAACCACATTCAGAGTCCACTCCAGTCCCTGAGGGTATCCAGTGACAAGGGGGGCACTTCTGGGGTTCTTCTGTTGAAGGTCCTGAATTTGTGGGGATGGGGAAGTGGCTCTGGCAATTTCCTTCTGTAACTAACTTATTTATTTGACATTTAGAGGAAGTCTTCCTGGATACCCATTCACGTCAACCCAAAGTTTTGTATAGATTCATTGATGACATCTTCATTATCTGGACTCACAGTGAAGAAGAACTCCAGAATTTCCTCTTCAACCACAACTCCTTTGGTCCCATCAAATTCACCTGTTCCTATTCCAAATCACATGCCACTTTACTCGATGTCAACTTCCATCTGTCCAACGGCCAACTTCACATATCCGTCCACATCAAACCTATCAATTAACAACAGTACCTGCATTATGACAGTTGCCAAACATTCCACATCAAACGTTCCCTTCCCTACAGCTTAGGTCTTCGTGGGAAATGTGTCTGCTTCAGTCCTGAATCTCTGAACTAGTACACCAATAACCTAATAACAGCTTTCACATCCTGCAGCTATCCTCCTGATCTGGTACAGAAGCAAATTGCCAGAGCCACTTCCTCATCCCCCCAAATCCAGAACCTTCAACAAAAGAACCTCAGAAGTGCCCCTCTTGTCACAGGATACTTTCCGGGACTGGCGCAGACTCTGAAAGTCGCTCTCGAGCAAGGACCAACTTCTTTAAATCCTAACACGAAATGAGATCCATCCTTCATGACATCCTTCCCACTCCACCGAGAGTGTCTTTCCGCTGCCCACCTAACCACCGTAACCTCCTAGTCCATCTCTATGAAATTTCCAAACCACCTTTCCTACATTCTGGCTCCTACCCTTGTAACCACTCCCGTTGTAAAACCTGCCCTATGCACCCTTCCACCACCACTTACTCCAGCCCCGTAACCCAGAAGGTGTACACGATCAAGGGCAGAGCCACTTGTGACAGCACCCATGTGATTTACCAACTGACTTGCCTGCACTGTGAATCATTCTATGTGGGAATGACCAGCAACAAATTCTCCATTCACACGGACAGTCACAGGCAAACAGTGTTTGTTGGTAATGAGGATCACCCTGTGGCTAAACACGCCTTGCTGCAAGGCCAGCACATCTCAATACTTCCCACCGACACCAGTCTTTCAGAACTCCGGAGATGGGAACTTGCCTTTCAGCAGATTCTCTCTTCCCGATGCCCAGCTGGTCTAAACATCAGCTAAATTCAAATTCCTGCCCACCATTTTTAACATCTTTGCCTCAGTTTTTTGGACAGAGCCTATGCCTCAAGTGGTATCTCTGTCCAACTTCTTTGCTTTCTACAATATGTCTGCCTATGTGAATTTGGTGTTTATATGTGTGAGTGTGTGTGTATTTGTTTACCTTCTTTTTCCCCCCCAAGGTATGTCTTTTCTCTCCCAGGATTGGAATGACTTCTTACCCACTCCCTTAAAACCCTCGTTGTTTCCTTTTCTCTCTCGTTTCCTACTCTGCCTGAAGAAGCGACTCGGTTGCGAAAGCTTGCTTTTGTGTTTGTGTTTTCTTTATTTATGTTTCCTGTCACTACCGGTGCTCCTTCACTTGGTAAGTAAACTTCATCTATAGAAACGGATGACTTACCCAAAGCACAGGCCCGTTGACAGACTCAAATAAAATCATACGCAGACACACATACAAGATTTCGCCACCGCTGGTAGCTTCTTCAGGAAAAGAGAAAGGAAGGAAGGGAGAAAGGTAAGGTACGGGTTTTAAGGAAGTGTAAAAGGAGTCATTCCAATCCCAGGAGTGGAACGACTTACGTTAAGGGGATAAAAGGAATGACAAACTAGCGCGCGAACACACACACACACACACACACATACACTGTGAAAAATAATTTCTTTTCCTCCTTTTCTTACACTCATAACTGACTCTGGAATGATAATCTAAATGTGTTACTGGTACAAGTATGTTGTATAGTATTAGTCTTTTTTTTTTTTTTTTTTCGAATATTTTGCGATATACGAGAGTGAAGTTATGCAGAAACCTAACAGTATAGCTCAAATTTGTGTGAATGAAATGAGTATTAATGACATTTACATTATTCCTTATTACAGAGATGTTGCTGGCCGTCTGTTTCAGAATATGTGGTGATTTCCGAGTTTGTATTTAGGTATGAACCTAAAAAGGAACCTTTCATTATTAGAGTTAAAATGATTATCCTGCCAGTTACATTTAAATTCTACCTTGTCACAAACCATTGGCTGTTTATCAATGAAAATGTGCCTATTTCTGAGTGTGTAGTTAGGCAGAAATGTAAGGAAATAGCTTGAATTACTGTGACTGAAATGAGTACCATAGATATTTATATTCTTCCTCATAGCTAATACGTGTCTGCTTGATGATTGTCATTTATAGGGGACCACAGTCAAATACAATTTTTATTTGGAAGGACATTAGTTTGTTAACAACTATTTGCAATTCACAATTATGATTTCAGTCAAGAAATCCATTTTTATGTGCCACATAAAAATTATAAAATGTTAGGCATGTCAGAGAACCACGTTATTGTCACAGCCATACATATAGTTTCATAAGACGGGTTGTCAAGTTCCATAACTGAGGATGAACTATTGGCAAATGTTCTGTACCAGTAGGCCTACACAGTAACGAGACAATACAGAAAAGTAAAATCTATTTCCTGATTAACATATGGGCATGGTCATTCTTTACTTCCATTCAAACAGCATATAACAGTTACAGTACTATAGGCCGGAACCATAAATGTGATTTTAAAAATAACTGATGACAGTCAAATACCTGGTATTCCCTTAAAAGAAAAAGTTGACTGTTTATATTGAATAAGTAGCCATTTGGTATGAACCTAACAGAAGAACCAAGAGTGAAACAAGTTGAAACTAAGTTCATATTCATGCATGTCAGGAATCGTTGTCTGCTTATTTATGAATTTGTTGCGGTCATGGCATCAAGTGACACGATTTGACCAAAAAAGTCTATAGCAATCAACTATTTCACTGTCTGCTAACTTCCGGCACTTCTCAGTATTTAGTACCAAGTATACCTCTGCAGATTCAAAGCCACAGAAAAAGTGTGCAGATATGCTATGTGTCAGGGATCATACTCGGAGGGCGGGTCGTCCCTGACTGCCCTTGGCTGTGGGAATATTCAGCACAGGTCAAGGTCGGCTGATCAGCTGGGTCTGCCGCATGCAGCAGGGCGTTCGCGCAGGTAGCAAGATTAAGGTGTGACTCCGAACATGACAACAGCGACCCACTGCAACTGCAATCAATGACAGCAACGCTGCTGTCTGCTGTTGACCTGTTTCAGAACACAGCAACGGGCAAGCAGCATGGTCTCGGTGAGAGGCAAGGTGTCTGGTGATCCCGCAGTTACTGCGCTGTCGTTGGAGGAGGTAGATGATGACGTTGGTTTGTTCCATACTAAGAAAACACGAAAGCTGGTAACGCTATTATGTAAAAGACATTATTGATAAATCTGAAGCATTGAATTAAAATTTGTGGAGCGGCTGGAAATCGAACCCAGATCTCCATGCTTACTATGCAGACGCCTTAACTGTTAGACTACCACACCACTAACGATTAAGGTGCCTTGGATAGTCTAAGTACGATTTCCCTCCATGAAACAACCTTTTATTCAGCTTCTGTGTTCCAAAGATAATTGCCACTACTGCCAAGGCTCTCCATGCAGCGGAATAGCACCCCGGCAATGGACATATTGGAACAATTCTTTTAAGATGATATAAAGATCAATTTACTTCAAATAAACAATCCCTGAGACTAGTAAGCATGGATGTCCCTGTTCGATTCCCGGCTGCACCACAAATTTTAATTCAATGCTTCAGATTTATCAATAATGTCTTTGACATATTTGAGATTAAAATCTGTCTCAGGGATTGTATATTTGTATTAAATTGATATTTATATCATCTTCTACATCTACATCTACATACATACTCCGCAATTCACCGTAAGGTGCATGGTGGAGGGTACACTGTACCACTACTAGGCATTTCCTTTCCTATTCCACTCCCAAATTGAACGACGAAAAAAAGAATTCCTATATGCCTCCGTATGAGCCCTAATTTCTCTTATCTTGTCTTTGTGATCTTTACGCGAAATGTAAGTAGGCGGCAGCAAGATTGTACTACACTCAGCTTCAAATTCCGGCCCTCTAAATTTACTCAACAGATGTTCACGAAAGGAATGTCGTCTTTCTTCCAGCAATCCCCAATTGAGTTGCCGGAGCATATCCACGACACTCGCGCATTGGTTGAACCCACCGGTAACAAATCTAGCTGCTCGTCTCTCTATGTCTTCCTTTAAACTGATCTGCTGTGGGTCCCAAACACTTGAGTAACACTCAAGGCTTGGTCGTACAAGCGTTTCATATGCGATCTCCTTTACACGTGAAGTACATCTTCCCAAAATTCTCCCAATAAATCAAAGTTGGCTGTCCGCCTTACAACTGTCCTTACATGTTCGTTCCATTTCATATCGCTCTACAATGTTACGCCTAGATATTTGAACGACGCGACAGCATCAAGGAGCTCACTACTAATGCTGTATTCGAACATTATGGGATTGTTTTTTCTACTCATGCGCATCACCTTACATTTTTCTACATTGAGAGCTAGCTTCCATTCTTCGCACCAACTAGAAATTTTGTCTAAGTCATCCTGTATGCTATTACAGTCAGTTACAGATGACACCCTCCCATACACCATAGCATCATCAGCAAACAGCCGCAAATTACAACTTACTCTGTCCATCAGATCATTTATATATATAGAAAATAATAGCGGTCCTATCACACTCCCCTGGGGCACACCTGACGATACACTCGTCTCTGATGAACACTCGCCGTCGAGAACAATGTACTGTGATCTATTCCTTAGGAAGTCTTCCAGCCAGTCACAAACCTGTGAACCTATTCCATAAGCTTGTATCTTCATTAGCAACCTGCAGTGTGGCACCGGGTCGAACACCTTTTTGAAGTCGAGAAAAATGCAATCCGCCTGTTGCCCTTCGTCCATGGCTCGCAAGATGTCGTGTGAGAAAAGGGCAAGCTGAGTTTCACATGAACGATGTTTCCTAAACCTGTGCTGATTCATGGAAAGAAGCTTTTCTGTTTCAAGGAGATTTACTATATTCAATCTGAGAATATGCTCCAAAATTCTACATGAAACTGATGTCAACAATATTGGCCTGTAATTTTATGGGTCAGTTCTCTTTCCTTTCTTATAAACAGGAGTCACCTGCGCTTTTTTCCAATCACTAGGAACTTTGTGCTAAATTAAAGATTTGCGATAAATGCAAGCTAAGTAGGGGGCCAACGCCGCAGAATAGTCTCTGTAAAACCGATCTGGTATTCCATCCGGACCAGCAGACTTTTTCGTATTTAGCTCTCTCAGCTGCTTCTCTACACCGGAAATACCTATTGCTATGTCCCCCATTTTGGAATTAGTACGTTTATCAAATGATGGTATATTTGTGCGGTCCTCCTGTGTGAAAGATTTCTTAAAGGTTAAATTTAGAACTTCAGCTTTCCGTTTGCTTTCTTCTATTACTGCCCCAGAATGATCAACGAGTGACTGGACAGTGGGCTTTGACCTGCTTATCGATTTTACATAGGACCAGAATTTTTTTGGGTTCTTGGAAAGATCATTTGCTAAGGTATGGCTGTGATAATTATTGTATGCTTCGCACATCGATCTTTTTATAGACACACGAATCTCTACTAACGTTTGCCTGTCATCATTTGCGTGTTCTTTTTTTAATCGAGAGTGCAACAGCCTTTGCTTTCTCAGCAGCTTTCTAACATTACACAGGTCGACAAATTTTGACTTTTTGTCTGGGGTTTGCATGAAAATATGAATTTCTGACTAAATTGACCCTGCTGATCACAAATCTGTAGCCTGTTTCTCTGTAGCACGTCAGGTTTTAGCACCACCACTATCATCATCGTATTCACCACTGTCTAACTCTGCGCCCAATGAAATTGAAAATTGGAGAGCAATTACAGGACAATGGAAACGAAAAGGAACAGTAAAGTGGTTAAAAATAATTGCAAGAATGGCATATGAATTATAAATGTTCATTCACTATGTTCTTTCATCCCACTGTCAGAGTTTGCCTCTTAGGCCACTCTCTCCTACTCCAATGCTCATGATAAGCTCTATTGTCCCAGTCACACATATAGCAAGGCATCTTAGTGTACCCTGCTTGCTGACCAAGAAGAATGCCAATCACTTTAAAGTCACCACACACAAGCCACTGGTGTTCTTCGTACTTCACATTTTGTAGAAGTATTTTCATGGTATTGTATGTCTCTTTTAAATGTACTGAATATGCAGTTGGATCCTAGGTCATTTCCAATATGTAGCAACACTGCTTTCAAACTTCGCTTTGAAGAATCTATAAACAATCTCCATTCCTTACTCTCACACTTATGAGCTCCCATTTTCATCACTAATACGGCGATGTCTTTGCAGAACACCATTAAACCATCTTCAACAAAAAATTCCCTGAAATCTTTATCACTATTTCTGTACAATGAATATGATGTAAGTAATATGATGTGTGCAAGTAAGTTATTTTCACTGAGACGTGATCCCAGTAGTTGTGCTGCATCTTTTGAGAGTCCTAAGTCTTTCACTAAATTGTCAAATTCTGTTTGAGTAAGAGGTTTTGGGCTACTATCGGTACCACACTCAGAATAGTCGGATTCACTGCTTTCTTGACTTACATCTGGTTCAGAGAATTCAAGAGAATCCACTGTTGTTGGTGGAGAGGGGATTGGTAGCCCTGGACCATGAGGAACAGGTCTAATTGCCGAATCTAAGTTTGTATACGATATATTTTTCATGTTTCTCCTGTTGTATCCCGTTACATTTGTCATACAGAAGTAACAGTCATCAACATGATTCTTCTCTTCACGCCATACCATAGAAATTGCGAAATTCAAGCACTTGATTTTACCTTCACTCCATTTCCTTAACTGCTCCACACATGTATGGCACACAATGTGTGGAGCAAATGACTTGTCCTGATCGTCGAGCTTCATGCCGAAATATGCAAAATATGACTTCTGCACAAATTTTGTTATTTGTCGACGTCTTGCACGTATCACATAATTTCCACATATATAACAAAATGTATCTGGGCTATTCACACACTGCCTTCCTGACATTTTAACACACCTTCAGTGAAATACCACCACTCACAACAAAGCGCGAAAGTACCTTCTTGTAGCTGTAGCACACACTCTCTGATTTCTGTGGCGATAATGGAACGTCAGCTCCAAGCTCATTAGCCCTTTTTGCCTCACCTTCACACAAAAAATGCAGCGTTGGCACATTTCTGTAGTTGTGGACACTGCATAACATAGATTTCGCAGCCAATGTTAGGTTTGGAGGGGGGTAGCTGTGCAGAAAAAACTGAGGGTGATGGAAAGAAACTGATATGATTTTCATATTCAGGGGTGCAAATTTAGTAAAGAACACCACATACTTTCCAAACCCCAGATTCCATGTCGACCTGTGTTATTATTATACCATGGTGGATCTTTTCCATCCTTAATCGTCTTTACTGGCACATATTTCTCCAAACCTTTATTAACAATGCACTTAAATTTAGTCCACAATTCCTCTACATCCATAGTCCCAGAATTAAATGATGCCCATTCATTTTCTAAGTGTGATCGTAACATTCGCTTATCAGCTCTTCCCAACAAAAACACGCTCCTAGCCTTCTTGATTGGTTTATGAACTTTGGCCACCATCGACGCTATGACGGTAACTTGATCACCAATTCCTGTCTCTACACAGACATCGTTAATACGGTCAGGCTTGTTTGTGGCTATAAGGTCTAGAATATTTCCATTGCACTGTGGTTGCTGCTCAAGACAGTTTTTGGAGAATGTGTCCAAAAGTAGCTTGCAAGACTGCTTGTCTGTACCGCCTGAAATGTAACTAGCGAGGTCCCAATCTATACTCCTAAGGTTGAAGTCTCCTCTGACTAATATTACATGGCCCGGATACCTATGCACTACCTGGTGTAGACTTTCTTTGAATGATTCTAAAACTGCTACAGCAGCACTGGGGGACCGGTAAAAACAGCCAACTATTAACTTTACTTCTTTTAGACCTGTTATACGTGCCCAGATAACTTCACAGTTACTTTCAACCTCAATCGCTGTAGAAACAATATCTTTGTCCACAGCGATGAACACTCCTCCTCCAGGTGTATCCAATCTATCTTTACGATATACATTCCATGCTTCACTAAATATTTCTGAACTTGCCACATAATGATTTAGCCAGCTTTTGGTGCCTAAAACTATCTGAGCACAATAACTTCCATGCAGTGCGGCAAATTTGGGAACTTTGTTTCTAATACTCTGTAAGTTTGTGGCTAATAATGTTCGAATTTTTGTTCCGAACGTGGTCTGAATTTGCCCTACAATTCCCCACCCGATAATGCAGATCCAGAAATCTGCAGCCATGACTGTCACAGAGTCGCCAAAGCCTCTGGTTCAGACCCTCCACTCGGCTCCCAACCAAAGGACCCTGATCAACCCTGAGAACAATGCTGCAAATCGACAGCCCTGCTTGCACCCCGCGTGCGAAGGCAGCAGCCTTGACCAATTCCGCCAGCCTCTGGTAGGACCTGAGGATGTCCTCAGAACCCAAGCGACATGCGTCATTGATACCGACGTGAGCCACGACTTGCAGTCGACTGCACCCCGCACCCTCGATAGCCACCGGCAAGGCTGCCTCCTCATCTCAAATGAGGCCGCCCGGCAGACACATCGAGTGCACGTTGGAATTCCTTCTGGATCTGGACGCTATCTGCCTAAGGGGCTCCATCACGCGCCTAACATTGGAGCTCCCAATAACTAATAATCCCCTCCCCCCGTGCACCTGTTCGGACCCTGCTGAAGGACTGGCCACACTCTCACTCACAGGACGAACGTGTGTGGACAGACGTCCAGCCTCCATATCGGCCTTCCGCCTCAAGCGATGCAAACGCCGTACAGCCCGCCACTACCCTTGCGGAGAAGGCGGCTTGACGACGTCTGGTACACCTGAAGGTGCCTCGGTAGCAGGGACAGAGAGCGAAGCGTGAGACACCTGAGGTGTCCCACTCGACGCATCAGACTCCCCACCATCGCTGCACACCGAGACAGCAGCCTGAAGATGGCTGACCGTAGACAACAGCACGCTCAGCTGTTCGCAAACTGCGGCCAACTCCTCCTGCGTCCGCACACAGCAGGCACACATCCTACCTATCCTATCGATGCAATTAACTGCAGAAAGTAGAAAACTAAATAATCAACTTTTAAGTAGCCTAGTACCCCATTAAAGGTGGCTGTCTGCTGACTGAACTGTGGTCAGTGGTAACTACACTGTCAAATCAACAAAACTGAGTCCGGCAGTTTCCAAAATAAAGAAGAATATCTGTGGAATACACCGTTATCAAACGCGCGGGAATATAAGCTTAGTGCTGTTTACGTTGTGGCACTGGCACTGGACTGACTGATAACGAGCTTTAGTAACGGTCTCTGACTTGTTTTGAAATACACCAGTCAAAGACGAAGACTAAACACAACGGTATTTATCAAATATGATAGAATAAACTATTAAAACAGTAATACAAACGAAATCTGCAAATACACGGGAATAAACCTCTTATAACAGAAGTACTAACGAAAATGAACTAGACTGGCAAATTAAAATTCACACAAATTAAATTAAGACACTTACCGCTGTTTACGATGTGGCACTGGTGACAGCTGGCACTTAAAAGGATTGTTCCAATATGTCCATTGCCGAGGTGCTATTCCGCTGCATGGAGAGCCTTGCCAGTTGTGGCAATTATCTTTGGAACACAGAAGCTGAATTATAGTTTGTGACATAGAGGGAAATCGTACTTCGACTATTCCAAGGCACCTTGATTGTTAGTGGTGTGGTAGTTTAATGGTTAAGACATCTGCCTAGTAAGGAAGGAGGTCCGGGTTCGATTCCCGGCTGCCCAACATATTTTAATTCAATGCTTCAGATTTATCAATAATGTCTTTGACATATTGGAGACGAAAATCCATCTCAGAGATTGTTTATTTGTATTAAATTGCTATTATGTAAAATTAGAGCTGCTGTTTATTTAAAAAAAAAGTTTAATGACGAATTTATTCAGGAGCTATTGTCGTTTAAATAAAAGACAGTTCAGTTTCGTACTGAGTTCTATTTCGGATGACATAAAACCACAGTGCCTAAGAAATGCAATAACTGAAAAAGAAAAATTACATTTTACATGGAGGAGTACCCAAAAATTCATGCATTATTTACAGTACGCACAACAACTGGTCCGGAAGGTTTTGTAGAGGACCTAAGATTTTGAGGATTCCTTGAAGCTCTGCCTGGACATCAGGAATGGGATTGCCTTGACAGACTTTATATGTGGTACTATCTGAAAGCTGATGCAGCACCTCAGCCACATACTCCCACCGATCAAGTACACAGTCGTGGATCCCTTGTCGGCTGGAATGGTCAGCCATCAGATCACGAATAGCTCAGGATTCAGCTGCGGTAATGTTGGGAGTAGGATTAAGGTTTCTCAGGAAAGACTGAGAGGCAAGTTGGAAGGTTTGTAGAGGGTGATTTCGAGGAAGAGCAGGTGGGTCTTGCTGAGATGGAGGACGGAACTGTTCCAGGCAGGGTTCAATTTGAATGATGTCTTGGAGAGCTGGATCATAAGGGTTGGATTTTTTTTTCATGGCGAAGTGATATCTTCAGCAAAGACTACGAGTATAGGATAGTAAATCTTTGACAAGGGCTGTTTGATTGAATTTGGAAGGAGGGCTAAAGGTGAGGCCTTTAAATAGGACAGAGGTTTCAGATTGGGAGAGAGGTTTAGAGGAGAGGTTGGTTACTGAATTGGGATGTTGTTGTTCCGGATTGTGTGGATTGGAATTTTGAGGTTTGGGGGATGGGGGGGGGGGTGGAGTTGGGAGTCGGAGATTGAGTAGATGTGAGAGACTGGACTTGTGTGCAATAAGAGGAGGTTGAGGTTTATTGGAGAGGTTATTGAGGAAGAGTGTATTGCCTATCTGGAGGTCACCCAGCAAAGAATAATGAAGAGTATGGACAAGAAAAGGTACTATTCATCAAACTGTTTAAACTCATTTTAAGAATTGGGAATAATTAATTCTCATTATAAAAATTATTAGGAATAATTTTGAAGAGACTTAAATGCAGTTATTCCTTGTTTAGAAGGGTAGATGTGGAGATTGAAATTATATTACACAGTCAGGATTGAAGCCATTGTAAGTTAGGTTGGTAATGTTGACAACTGCGTAAGTATGCAGCAATTTGCCGGAAGTAGTAATGCTGGTACTTTGAAATTGTAATTTGGTTTTTCTGAAAGGATATTCAGAATATATGCTGTGTAACAGCAAAGAGTAACTGAATTAAGAAATGTATTTCTTTGGTTTATGGTGTGTGTGTCAGTCCCGAGCAGAGTTGACATTTCAGTTTGCCAAGAGCAGTTTATTGGTATTGAAATGAATACTGTGGGAGTTTGTTTGGATCATGTATGAGACGTGAATCAATTTGTTATATTTTGACTGGCTCTGTGGTCAAGTTGTTACTAAAAGAGTTCCAAGAGTTACTATAAATAGGAGTAAACCAGCTAATTATCTGGCAATCAACCAAAGTTGTGACAGTGACGGATTAAACACATTGTTACGGATTAATAAAGTCTTTGTTTGTTTTTTAATCTATGTATATATGTATGTATATCTTTGACTAATATAAATGAAGTTGTAGAAATTACACACATGTATCTCCTGTCTATTGAGTGTGTGTGAAATGCCAAATGGTGACGAAACCTGGGACCTCTGAAGCGACAGAAGCTGAGAGAAGGTAAAAGAAACCAGCTGCAACATGAAATACGACGTCCGCTTGTTCCACGTCCTTGAATATGAGACATAACAGACCACTTAGGGAAACACCTAAAGACTGTACATTTGCATGTAGGCAACACCAATACAATTTGTAACTCTTGTAAGAAAATCCCTGTGTATTAGCCCTATTCCGATCTACAAATATCACATAACTTTGGTTTAAGAATGTTACCAGATTGTAAACACACCACAGAAACTAATAACTACTCAGTTAATGTTCATCCATTGGTAGGAATCAGAGTTATTGCATATTAAAGCTGTATTCCGGAATGTAAAGTAAGCACATGTAGAATTAACAGATAGTAACAGAAAACATATTAAATGATATTAGATTCACATCAAACTCAGTACATGGACATAAAATGCCGTCTGATGCATTAATGTAATACTGGCAATAATTTATTATGTGAATTCCGAAGACTTAATCTGAAACCATCATGACCACATGGTCAGCTTTTAAGCATTACTTGGAAACTATAATATTTATATAACTAAAAGAAACTGTCAATAGTTAAGCTTGCAAAAACATAAATCTGTACATGTTAGGAATTATATTCATAACATCATTCTCACATTATTAACGTCTTTATGAATTCCATTGTTCGAATACATATAATATCATATATTGCTTAATTGTGGCAATTCTTATCAAAGTGATCATATTTAAAATAATAAACATTTAATGCTCTACTTACCAATATTAAGTATATCTTGTAACAAATCCATTGTTTATGATAAATGTATAACTTCATGGTTCTAACAATAATATGTATTGTTATCACATGTCAAAATAGTATATAAGGATCCGAGCAGAGAGACTCGAGGCGCCATTATTAAGGCTGTGTTTTGGCAGTCACTATGTATGTCAGTATACAGATCAACAATGTGATGCATTATTGAATATAGTTTTATGAAAAGTGCAACTTGTGTTTTGAATTCACACTAAGTGTTGTAGGTATGTAAGATATCACCCAGCTCGCAAACTTAACCCGAATTTCAGGCAAGTGGAGAACTTTACAAGCAAAGAAGATTATACGACAATCTGGTAATGTGTTGAACTTTATAATTTTGTAATTGTAACCTTGCTATGTGAAAGTGGCATTTATTTAGCATCAGTATATGGAAGTTATCAGTTTGTAGCAGGTTCGTTACAAGGTATATAAAGTTGTAGAAAGTATACACATGTATTTCCTGTCTATTGAGTGTGTGTGAAATGCAAAATGGTGATGAAACCCGGGAACTTTGAAGCAACAGAAGCTGAGAGAAGGTAAAAGAAACCAGCAGCAACACGAAATACGATGTCCACTTGTTCCACGCCCTCGAATTGAAGTAAGAGCGGAGAGAGCTTACGGCAGTGCAGCATGCAGTCACGTAGTCTATCTCAAGCAGCTTGTGTAGCACGATTTCTCTCGCAGGCATGCAGATAATATTTTGTTCATATTATGCGTTTTACACTCGCAAGTGCAGTTGACAGAATTAATCTCTAATTTCAATTATTGTGATTATTGAGACGCACACTGCGCCTTCCATTGTTAGTTGTCGTTTGAGTGTTACAATACTTTGTCGCTGTCATAGAGTGTGCTGTCCATGTAGCACTTATCTTTGACTTGTTTATTGTGATACCGTGCTTGAACGTCACTTCGTAGTACAATGTCAGAAACAGATACAGAGATACGCTTACGTAAGTTGAAAAGGAAACAAAGCACTGAATGTAAGTTAGTAACACAGTTCAGTAGAGTGATAGATGAAGGAGATACAGGTAAAGATACCAATCACGAGTACTTTCGAACATGACTGCAAGAGACATTTGATTGTTTGCGAGTGCTAGATGATGCAATTCAAGATTTACTTTCCGACACATGAGGCTCATGTCAGTAAATGCGAAGACTATGTCGACTCTGCTAGGAAAGCTATTTTGAAGGCAACAAGGAAGGCGAAAGATTGTTTTAGCTCAGTTGATTCAAACTCGACCCCTATGAAATCGTCAGCCATGGTAGCAGCTCCTGTGCCTGTCACACATACTGTCAAAATTCCCACAATCAGATTAGCATCGTTTTTGGGAGTAGAAAAGTGGTCTCGATTTTGGGAGCAGTTCCAGTTGTCTATATATAGTGTTATGTATTTAGCCAGGAGGGTCCCGTTTGTTTGAATAATTGAAGTATATGATACCATAGTTGGTCGTGGTATTATACCCTAATATTCCATATTTTTAATATATAAGCATCTTATGGCGCTTCTCTCAAGTCACATTGATTATCATTTGCATTACTGGAGTCTTCTAACAAACTAAATTAATTAATTATTGAAAGTCGTAAACTTAATGTTGAACAATAATGTAAACATATATTAACACACTAATAGTTATTTACTTAGGGTCTTTTATATTGTTTGTTTTGATGTGTAAATATTATTATTGCATTTGTCATAATTTTGTGTATCTTTACGTAAAGCAAGATTTATGTATGTTTCATAAACAAATTGAAGGTTCTAGAAATACTATTACGTATTAATACGCGAGAATTGGCGTGAATGTGATCAGTCTAAAGCATATAGTTGTTCAGTTGTAGAGTAGTAATAACTTGGCCTTCATTCAGTATTAAGTTTGTTGCAGTGTACTAACTTAGTCTTGAGTCAGAATGAAAGTGAGTTGTGAACCAGTCTTACTTTTGTATTACTTCTGTGCTTCATCAAGAATGGATAAATAAATATAAGTACAAAATGAAACGTGTCATATTGAAAGTTTCCATGACGCATAAGAACCTGACGTCCTAATATAATTTTTTTATGTGTTAATGGTAGGCGAGCTACAAGATCTAAGAGACCACTGAACAACCGAAGGTGTTGTATTAAAAATGTGGCTTAACATTCGGTGGAAGGCATTCCAGTTACTGCAGATTCTTGTGAAGAAACAAAACAAATTTTGGTTTCTCATTATGGAGATAAAAACCATATAATACAGGCTCATCTCGACTACCTTGAAACTATGGAACCAATAACACATGCATCTACAGATATTTTGAACGCTAAGTTTATTGAATGTAACAAACGCATACAAGCCTTATGAGCATTAGGGGAAAATGTTGACCACTACGGGTGCGTGTTGGCACCTAAAATATTACGTGTGTTTTCAGAACACATAGTTCGATGCTGGATTATTTACACTTGAAGAGAAAATATTACTGAAAGTCACATTACGAGATTAATGGAGTTTTTGAACGAGGAAGTGGTAGGCACTACGATTATGCATAAAATTAGAGGTTGTAGCATAGCAGATACATTCCTGTCTACAACTGCGACCCTAGAAGTACACACTAAGGGAGAGATACCAGGTGGAAAGACGAAAAGGCAGCGCGTATTTTGTGACACACGTTGTCATTCAGCATAAGATTGTATGAAGATAACGAATGTCAAGGATAGGATCGACAAGCTGAAAGTCACTCGGCGATGTTTCTTGTGTTTAAAAAAGGGGCACAATATCAAATAATGCAGCAAGAAAAATAAAGTAGCCTGTTTTAAATGTAAGTAATCGTACCACGTAGCTACCTGCAATGATGAACAGCGTGTTTCCGTAGGGAAGATTGATGTTCAATCTCCTCTCTTCACGTATCTTTAGACTTCATCTGTTTGGATCACAGGTCTGACAGGGGTGAAGAAGCATACGCATTGTTTACTTGACGCCGGAAGCCAATGTAGTTTCATAAGCACGGAATTGGTCAACAGTTTGCAGTTACGAGTCATCAGTCGTCAACCATTAATTGTTACAGAATTCGAGTCACCACATTTTATGCCAACAAATCGCAAATTTGTTCACTTTAAGTTAACAGGAGTTTGTACAAATGACACCATGACTTTCTCAGCTTTTGAATGTGGGAACACGTACTCATCACTTCCATCGGTTCCACAAGATATTACTGACTGTAAGCTGCGACTTGCTGATCCAAAGGATGATGAACAACAGTATCCTATTAAAATTCTGATAGGTGCAGATCAATATTGGAAAATAGTTAACAATGACACAGCAGTACGTCTTGATGATTCTAGTTCTTCTTCCTTCGAGATTTGGGTGGAATTTGAGTGGTCGTAAGTCTGGTATTGTTGTCAGGCATGCCATTGTTAGTCATGTGTACCTTAACAAAGAGTCTGCGTCATTAGACAACGACGTGCATCGTTTCTGGGATTTAGAATTGATGGGAATAAAAGATCAACAAAAATGTTCACTCTCACCGGAATATACTGAAGTTTTGCAAGAATTCCATGATACATTTCAAATAGAAAACGGATGAATGGCAGTTTCATTATTGAGAAAGAAGGATATGATACTTTCTTCAAATCATTGTAATGCAGAAAAACGTTTCATGATGTTACAAAAAAGATTATCGAACAATGCTCAATTTCGTGATACGTATCATGCGCAAATGTTGCTTTACATTCAGAATGAGCAAGTCGAATGAATTAGTACGCAGACTATGTCAAATGATGTATTCTACCTACCTCATCATGCAGTGAAGAAAGAACGACTAGGAATTACAAAATGGAGAATTGTTTTTGATGCTTCATCACTTGAAAACGACTCACTGTCACTTACTGATATCTTAGATTCAGGACCTACTTTGTTACCTGAAATACTGTCAACCTTAATTCGGTTCAGAATGTACCAAACGGCAATTATTGCAGATGGCACTCAAGCATTTTTACAATTGTCATTGAACGAGAAGGATAGAGATTTAACAAGATTCTTTTGGTTTCGAGTTGAGAAGAAAGAAGACGCATCTTGGCAGACTACAAATGATGTCATCACTTACTTATAGATTTAAACGTTTACCATTTGGCCTAACATGCAGCCCATTTCTTCTTTCTGAAACATTGCATGAATTGGCTATAAGATTTAAAGACACATATCCTATTGCAGCAGAACTTCTAGATAAAAGTACTTTCATGGACAACTTCGCAGCAAGCTGCGAGGACGACCACACAGTTACATCCATTTACTATCAGCTGACACATCTGTTGCAACAAATAAAACTTCCTATGGCAAAATGGGCTATGAACTCTGATGATCTAAAAGGCATATGGAAAACAGAGGGACGGTCAGTTAAAGAACATACCACAGTTTTAGGCATTGACTGGGACACAGAATCAGATTCAATCTTGTTTGATCACAGTCTCATTACAAATAAACTACAAGATGATTCTGTGACTAAACTCCAGTGACCGCATACTAGTGCAAAATTTTATGATCATCTTGGAATCTTTGCACCGACATCCATAACAGGGAAGATCCTTTTTCAAGATACATGGTCTAGAGGCAACCAATGGATTAAATTTTGCTTCCAGACTTGACCTCCAGATGGAAAAACTGGACTTCACAACGCACTCAGCTGTAGTTGTTCAAGACACCACGAGTGATAGGACTTCACAGTCAGATGCCAACAGCTTCACAAGTTCACGTATTTTGTGATGCCTCAGAAAGGGCATATGGAGCAGTGCTGTACGTTAGAACCACCAAAAGTAAAAATACATCTGTTCATTTGGTTGTTAATAATGATAAAGTTTCCCCTATCAAAATAGTAACACATCCCCAGCTTAAGTCATTAGCTGCCTTACTGGGTTCACAACTTCTAAGGTATTTCTGCCAGTCTTCAGGATTTGACATCGCTAACACAATAATGTGGAGTGATTCCATGGTAGCATTGGGCTGGATAAAGGGTGATCCAAATCGTTGGAATACGTTTGTTTGTAACAGAGTAACAGAAATCCATGAGACTTTGATGCCGTCGCAGTGGCGACACTGTCCCACCACAGCTACTCCAGCAGATTTGTTATCATGCAGAACCTCAGTAGAAAAATTAAAGTCTTCCACGCTATGATGGAATGGACCTTCATGGTCAACTCAACCACCTCATACTTGGCCTCAACAAGAAATATGATGCAGTTCTCTTCCAGAAACACGACGGGTATACAAGCAACATTTGATTGAACCTCGGGGTAGAATCTTGAACCTCAGGGTCGCACCTCGAACCTCTAACTTCTGTGCCGAACCTCGAACCTCAGGGGCAAACCTCGAACCTCAAACCTCAGGGTCGAACCTCGAATTTCGGGGTCGAAACTTGGGGTCGAACCTCGAAACTCGAACCTCGAACCTCGGGGTCGAACCTCGAACCTCGAACCTTGGAGTCTAACCTCGAGCCTAGAACCTCAAACCTCGAAACTCGATCCTCGGGGTCGACCCTCGAACCTCGGTGTCGAACCTCGAACCTCGACGTCAAACGTCGAACCTCAGGGTCGAACCTCGAACCTCGGTGTCGAATCTCGAACCTCGAACCTCGACCTCGAACCTCGAAACTCGAACTTCGAACCTCGGGGTAGAACCTCGAACCTCGGGGTCGAAACTCGAACCTCAGGGTCGAATCTCGAAAAACGAACCTCGAACCTTGGGGTCGAAACTCGAACCTAGGGGTTGAACCTCGAACCTCGAACCACGAACCTTGGAGTCGAACCACGAACTTCGAACCTTGAACCCCGAACCTCGAATATCGAAACTCGAGCCTCGAACCTTGAACCTCGGGGTCGAACCTCGAACCTCGAAACTCGAACATCGAAAATCGGGGTCGAACCTCGAAACTCGGGGTAGCACCTCCAACCTCGAATTGGGGTCGAACCTCGAACCTTATGGTCGAACCTCGAACCTTGGGTCCGAACCTCAAACCTCGGGGTCGAGCCTCGACGTCGAACTTCGACCGTCGAACCTCGAAACTCGAGGTCGAACCTCGAACCTTGAACTCGGGTTCGAACCTCGAACCTCGGGGTCGAACCTCGAACCTCGGATCTCAGTGTCGAACCTCGGGGTCGAACCTCGAACCACGATCCTCGAACCTTGAGCCTAGAACCTTGAATCACGAACCTCGAGCCTAAAACCTCGAACCTCGAACATCGAACCTCAAACCTCGGGGTTGAACCTCGAACCTCGGGGTTGAACCTAAAAACTCGAACCTCGGGGTCAAACCTCGAATCTCGGGGTCGACATCTCGAACCTCGAACCTAGAACCTCAGGGTCGAACCTTGAACCTCGAACCTTAGGGTCGAACCTCGACCTCGAACCTGGGGGTAGAACCTGAACCTCGGGGTCGCACCTCAAACCTCGAACTTCTGGGCCGAACCTCGAACCTCAGGGGCAAACGTCGAACCTCGAACCTCAAACGTCAGGGTCGAACCTCGAACCTCGGGGTCGAACCTCGAAACTCGAACCTCTGGGTCGAACCCCGAACCTCGAACCTCGGAGTCTAACCTCGAGCCTAGAACCTCGAACCTCGAACCTCGATCCTCGGGGTTGACCCTCGAACCTCGGTGTCGAACTTCGAACCTCGGCATCGAACGTCGAACCTTGGGGTCGAACCTCGAACCTCGGTGTCTAATCTCTAACCTCGAACCTCGACTTCGAACCTCGAACCTTGGGGTCGAACCTCGAACCTCGGGGTTGAACCTCGAACCTCAGGGTCGAATCTCGAAAAGCGAACCTCGAAACTTGGGGTCGAACCTCGAACCTCGAACCTTAGGGTCGAACCTCGAACTTCGGCTTCGAACCTTAAACCTCGGGGTCGAGCCTCGACGTCGAATTTCGACCGTCGAACCTCGAAACTCGAGGTCGAACCTAGAACCTTGAACCCGGTTTCGACCCTCGAACCTTGATCCTCGGGGTCGAACCTCGAACCTCGGATCTCAGTGTCGAACCTCGAACCTTGTGGTCGAACCTCGAACCTCGAATCTCGAACCTCGAGCCTAGAACCTCGAACCTCGAACATCGAACCTCAAACCTCGGGGTCGAACCTCGGGGTTGAACCTCAAAACTCGAACCTCGGGGTCGAACCTCGAAATCTCGGGGTCGACACCTCGATCCTCGAACCTAGAACCTCAGGGTCGAACCTTGAACCTTGGATCTTAGGGTCGAACCTCAACCTCTAACCTTGGGGTAGAACCTGAACCTCAGGGTCGCACCTCAAACCTCGAACTTCTGGGACGAACCTCAAACCTCAGGGGCAAACCTCGAACCTCAAACCTCAAACGTCAGGGTCGAACCTCAAACCTCGGGGTCGAAACTCGGGGTCGAACCTAGAAACTCGAACCTCGAACCTCGGGGTCGAACCTCGAACCTCGGAATCTAACCTCGAGCCTAGAATCTCGAACCACGATCCTCGGGGTCGACCCTCGAACCTCGGTGTCGAACCTCGAACCTCGGCGTCGAACGTCGAACCTCGGGGTCGATCCTCGATCCTCGGTGTCTAATCTCGAACCTCGAACCTCGACCTCGAACCTCGAACCTCGAACCTCTGGCTCAAACCTCGAACCTCGGGATTGAATCTCGAACCTCAGGGTCGAATCTCGAAAAACATACCTCGAACCTTGGGGTCGAACCTCGAACCTCGGGGTCGAACATCAAACCTCGAACCTAGGGGTTGAACCTCGAACCGCGAACCACGAACCTCGGGGTCGAACCTCGAACTTCGAACCTTGAACCCCGAACCCCAAACCTCGAATATAGAAACTCGAACCTTGAACCTTGAACATTGGGGTCGAACCTCGAACCTCGAAACTCGAACATCGAACCTCGGGGTCGAACCTCGAACCTCGGAGTCGAACCTCGAACCTCGATCCTCGAACCTCGGGGTCGAACCTCGAACCTCGGGGTCGAGCCTTGAACCTCGTAACTGGAACCTCGGTGTCGAACCTCGAACCTCGGATTCGAACCTCGAACCTCGGGTTCGAACCTCGAACCTCGGAGTCGAAACTCTAACCTCGATCCTCGAACCTCGAGCCTAGAACCTCGAACCTCGAACATCGTACCTTGACCTCGGGGTCTTATCTCGAACCTAGTGGTCGAATCTTGAACCTAGAACCTCGAACCTTGGGGTCGAACCTCGTACCTCGGGGTTGTACCTCGAAACACGAACCTCGGGGTCGAACCTCGAATCTCGTTTCGAACCTCGAACCTAGAACCTCAGGGTCGAACCTTGAACCTCGAACCTCTTGGTCGAACCTCGAACTTCGAACCTCGGGGTCGAACCTTGAACCTCGGGGTAGAACCTCAGTTCGAACCTGTTAGATCGAGTTCGAACCTGTTCGAACCCCGAACCTGTTCGAACTCCGAACCTGAACCTGTTTGAACCCCGAACCTGTTGGAACCCCGAACCTGTTCGAACCTCCTAACTGTTCGAACCTCGAACCTGTTCGAACCTCTAACCTGTTCGAACTTCGAACCTGTTCGAACCTCGAACCTGTTCGAACTTGGTCGATCCTCGAACCTGTTCGAACCTCGAACCTGTTCGAACCTCGAACCTGTTCGAACCTCAAACCTGTTCGAACCTGTTCGAACCTCAAACCCGTTCGAAACTGTTCGAAGCTCGAACATCGAACCTGTTCGAACCTCGAACATCGAACCTGTTCGAACCTCGAAACTCGAACCTGCTAAAACCTGTTTGAACCTCGAACCTGTTCAAACCTCGAACCTCTTCGAACCTGTTCAAACCTCGAACATGTTCGAACCTCGAACCTGTTCGAACCTCAAACCTGTTGGAAACCACTAACCTGTTCGAACCTTGAACCTGTTCAAACCTCGAACATGTTCGAACCTCCAACTTGTTCGAACCTCGGGATCGAACATCGAACCCTATGGCAAAATGGGCTATGAACTCTGATGATCTAAAAGGCATATGGAAAACAGAGGGACGGTCAGTTAAAGAACATACCACAGTTTTAGGCATTGACTGGGACACAGAATCAGATTCAATCTTGTTTGATCACAGTCTCATTACAAATAAACTACAAGATGATTCTGTGACTAAACTCCAGTGACCGCATACTAGTGCAAAATTTTATGATCATCTTGGAATCTTTGCACCGACATCCATAACAGGGAAGATCCTTTTTCAAGATACATGGTCTAGAGGCAACCAATGGATTAAATTTTGCTTCCAGACTTGACCTCCAGATGGAAAAACTGGACTTCACAACGCACTCAGCTGTAGTTGTTCAAGACACCACGAGTGATAGGACTTCACAGTCAGATGCCAACAGCTTCACAAGTTCACGTATTTTGTGATGCCTCAGAAAGGGCATATGGAGCAGTGCTGTACGTTAGAACCACCAAAAGTAAAAATACATCTGTTCATTTGGTTGTTAATAATGATAAAGTTTCCCATATCAAAATAGTAACACATCCCCGGCTTAAGTCATTAGCTGCCTTACTGGGTTCACAACTTCTAAGGTATTTCTGCCAGTCTTCAGGATTTGACATCGCTAACACAATAATGTGGAGTGATTCCATGGTAGCATTGGGCTGGATAAAGGGTGATCCAAATCGTTGGAATACGTTTGTTTGTAACAGAGTAACAGAAATCCATGAGACTTTGATGCCGTCGCAGTGGCGACACTGTCCCACCACAGCTACTCCAGCAGATTTGTTATCATGCAGAACCTCAGTAGAAAAATTAAAGTCTTCCACGCTATGATGGAATGGACCTTCATGGTCAACTCAACCACCTCATACTTGGCCTCAACAAGAAATATGATGCAGTTCTCTTCCAGAAACACGACGGGTATACAAGCAACATTTGATTGAACCTCGGGGTAGAATCTTGAACCTCAGGGTCGCACCTCGAACCTCTAACTTCTGTGCCGAACCTCGAACCTCAGGGGCAAACCTCGAACCTCAAACCTCAGGGTCGAACCTCGAATTTCGGGGTCGAAACTTGGGGTCGAACCTCGAAACTCGAACCTCGAACCTCGGGGTCGAACCTCGAACCTCGAACCTTGGAGTCTAACCTCGAGCCTAGAACCTCAAACCTCGAAACTCGATCCTCGGGGTCGACCCTCGAACCTCGGTGTCGAACCTCGAACCTCGACGTCAAACGTCGAACCTCAGGGTCGAACCTCGAACCTCGGTGTCGAATCTCGAACCTCGAACCTCGACCTCGAACCTCGAAACTCGAACTTCGAACCTCGGGGTAGAACCTCGAACCTCGGGGTCGAAACTCGAACCTCAGGGTCGAATCTCGAAAAACGAACCTCGAACCTTGGGGTCGAAACTCGAACCTAGGGGTTGAACCTCGAACCTCGAACCACGAACCTTGGAGTCGAACCACGAACTTCGAACCTTGAACCCCGAACCTCGAATATCGAAACTCGAGCCTCGAACCTTGAACCTCGGGGTCGAACCTCGAACCTCGAAACTCGAACATCGAAAATCGGGGTCGAACCTCGAAACTCGGGGTAGCACCTCCAACCTCGAATTGGGGTCGAACCTCGAACCTTATGGTCGAACCTCGAACCTTGGGTCCGAACCTCAAACCTCGGGGTCGAGCCTCGACGTCGAACTTCGACCGTCGAACCTCGAAACTCGAGGTCGAACCTCGAACCTTGAACTCGGGTTCGAACCTCGAACCTCGGGGTCGAACCTCGAACCTCGGATCTCAGTGTCGAACCTCGGGGTCGAACCTCGAACCACGATCCTCGAACCTTGAGCCTAGAACCTTGAATCACGAACCTCGAGCCTAAAACCTCGAACCTCGAACATCGAACCTCAAACCTCGGGGTTGAACCTCGAACCTCGGGGTTGAACCTAAAAACTCGAACCTCGGGGTCAAACCTCGAATCTCGGGGTCGACATCTCGAACCTCGAACCTAGAACCTCAGGGTCGAACCTTGAACCTCGAACCTTAGGGTCGAACCTCGACCTCGAACCTGGGGGTAGAACCTGAACCTCGGGGTCGCACCTCAAACCTCGAACTTCTGGGCCGAACCTCGAACCTCAGGGGCAAACGTCGAACCTCGAACCTCAAACGTCAGGGTCGAACCTCGAACCTCGGGGTCGAACCTCGAAACTCGAACCTCTGGGTCGAACCCCGAACCTCGAACCTCGGAGTCTAACCTCGAGCCTAGAACCTCGAACCTCGAACCTCGATCCTCGGGGTTGACCCTCGAACCTCGGTGTCGAACTTCGAACCTCGGCATCGAACGTCGAACCTTGGGGTCGAACCTCGAACCTCGGTGTCTAATCTCTAACCTCGAACCTCGACTTCGAACCTCGAACCTTGGGGTCGAACCTCGAACCTCGGGGTTGAACCTCGAACCTCAGGGTCGAATCTCGAAAAGCGAACCTCGAAACTTGGGGTCGAACCTCGAACCTCGAACCTTAGGGTCGAACCTCGAACTTCGGCTTCGAACCTTAAACCTCGGGGTCGAGCCTCGACGTCGAATTTCGACCGTCGAACCTCGAAACTCGAGGTCGAACCTAGAACCTTGAACCCGGTTTCGACCCTCGAACCTTGATCCTCGGGGTCGAACCTCGAACCTCGGATCTCAGTGTCGAACCTCGAACCTTGTGGTCGAACCTCGAACCTCGAATCTCGAACCTCGAGCCTAGAACCTCGAACCTCGAACATCGAACCTCAAACCTCGGGGTCGAACCTCGGGGTTGAACCTCAAAACTCGAACCTCGGGGTCGAACCTCGAAATCTCGGGGTCGACACCTCGATCCTCGAACCTAGAACCTCAGGGTCGAACCTTGAACCTTGGATCTTAGGGTCGAACCTCAACCTCTAACCTTGGGGTAGAACCTGAACCTCAGGGTCGCACCTCAAACCTCGAACTTCTGGGACGAACCTCAAACCTCAGGGGCAAACCTCGAACCTCAAACCTCAAACGTCAGGGTCGAACCTCAAACCTCGGGGTCGAAACTCGGGGTCGAACCTAGAAACTCGAACCTCGAACCTCGGGGTCGAACCTCGAACCTCGGAATCTAACCTCGAGCCTAGAATCTCGAACCACGATCCTCGGGGTCGACCCTCGAACCTCGGTGTCGAACCTCGAACCTCGGCGTCGAACGTCGAACCTCGGGGTCGATCCTCGATCCTCGGTGTCTAATCTCGAACCTCGAACCTCGACCTCGAACCTCGAACCTCGAACCTCTGGCTCAAACCTCGAACCTCGGGATTGAATCTCGAACCTCAGGGTCGAATCTCGAAAAACATACCTCGAACCTTGGGGTCGAACCTCGAACCTCGGGGTCGAACATCAAACCTCGAACCTAGGGGTTGAACCTCGAACCGCGAACCACGAACCTCGGGGTCGAACCTCGAACTTCGAACCTTGAACCCCGAACCCCAAACCTCGAATATAGAAACTCGAACCTTGAACCTTGAACATTGGGGTCGAACCTCGAACCTCGAAACTCGAACATCGAACCTCGGGGTCGAACCTCGAACCTCGGAGTCGAACCTCGAACCTCGATCCTCGAACCTCGGGGTCGAACCTCGAACCTCGGGGTCGAGCCTTGAACCTCGTAACTGGAACCTCGGTGTCGAACCTCGAACCTCGGATTCGAACCTCGAACCTCGGGTTCGAACCTCGAACCTCGGAGTCGAAACTCTAACCTCGATCCTCGAACCTCGAGCCTAGAACCTCGAACCTCGAACATCGTACCTTGACCTCGGGGTCTTATCTCGAACCTAGTGGTCGAATCTTGAACCTAGAACCTCGAACCTTGGGGTCGAACCTCGTACCTCGGGGTTGTACCTCGAAACACGAACCTCGGGGTCGAACCTCGAATCTCGTTTCGAACCTCGAACCTAGAACCTCAGGGTCGAACCTTGAACCTCGAACCTCTTGGTCGAACCTCGAACTTCGAACCTCGGGGTCGAACCTTGAACCTCGGGGTAGAACCTCAGTTCGAACCTGTTAGATCGAGTTCGAACCTGTTCGAACCCCGAACCTGTTCGAACTCCGAACCTGAACCTGTTTGAACCCCGAACCTGTTGGAACCCCGAACCTGTTCGAACCTCCTAACTGTTCGAACCTCGAACCTGTTCGAACCTCTAACCTGTTCGAACTTCGAACCTGTTCGAACCTCGAACCTGTTCGAACTTGGTCGATCCTCGAACCTGTTCGAACCTCGAACCTGTTCGAACCTCGAACCTGTTCGAACCTCAAACCTGTTCGAACCTGTTCGAACCTCAAACCCGTTCGAAACTGTTCGAAGCTCGAACATCGAACCTGTTCGAACCTCGAACATCGAACCTGTTCGAACCTCGAAACTCGAACCTGCTAAAACCTGTTTGAACCTCGAACCTGTTCAAACCTCGAACCTCTTCGAACCTGTTCAAACCTCGAACATGTTCGAACCTCGAACCTGTTCGAACCTCAAACCTGTTGGAAACCACTAACCTGTTCGAACCTTGAACCTGTTCAAACCTCGAACATGTTCGAACCTCCAACTTGTTCGAACCTCGGGATCGAACATCGAACCCTATGGCAAAATGGGCTATGAACTCTGATGATCTAAAAGGCATATGGAAAACAGAGGGACGGTCAGTTAAAGAACATACCACAGTTTTAGGCATTGACTGGGACACAGAATCAGATTCAATCTTGTTTGATCACAGTCTCATTACAAATAAACTACAAGATGATTCTGTGACTAAACTCCAGTGACCGCATACTAGTGCAAAATTTTATGATCATCTTGGAATCTTTGCACCGACATCCATAACAGGGAAGATCCTTTTTCAAGATACATGGTCTAGAGGCAACCAATGGATTAAATTTTGCTTCCAGACTTGACCTCCAGATGGAAAAACTGGACTTCACAACGCACTCAGCTGTAGTTGTTCAAGACACCACGAGTGATAGGACTTCACAGTCAGATGCCAACAGCTTCACAAGTTCACGTATTTTGTGATGCCTCAGAAAGGGCATATGGAGCAGTGCTGTACGTTAGAACCACCAAAAGTAAAAATACATCTGTTCATTTGGTTGTTAATAATGATAAAGTTTCCCATATCAAAATAGTAACACATCCCCGGCTTAAGTCATTAGCTGCCTTACTGGGTTCACAACTTCTAAGGTATTTCTGCCAGTCTTCAGGATTTGACATCGCTAACACAATAATGTGGAGTGATTCCATGGTAGCATTGGGCTGGATAAAGGGTGATCCAAATCGTTGGAATACGTTTGTTTGTAACAGAGTAACAGAAATCCATGAGACTTTGATGCCGTCGCAGTGGCGACACTGTCCCACCACAGCTACTCCAGCAGATTTGTTATCATGCAGAACCTCAGTAGAAAAATTAAAGTCTTCCACGCTATGATGGAATGGACCTTCATGGTCAACTCAACCACCTCATACTTGGCCTCAACAAGAAATATGATGCAGTTCTCTTCCAGAAACACGACGGGTATACAAGCAACATTTGATTGAACCTCGGGGTAGAATCTTGAACCTCAGGGTCGCACCTCGAACCTCTAACTTCTGTGCCGAACCTCGAACCTCAGGGGCAAACCTCGAACCTCAAACCTCAGGGTCGAACCTCGAATTTCGGGGTCGAAACTTGGGGTCGAACCTCGAAACTCGAACCTCGAACCTCGGGGTCGAACCTCGAACCTCGAACCTTGGAGTCTAACCTCGAGCCTAGAACCTCAAACCTCGAAACTCGATCCTCGGGGTCGACCCTCGAACCTCGGTGTCGAACCTCGAACCTCGACGTCAAACGTCGAACCTCAGGGTCGAACCTCGAACCTCGGTGTCGAATCTCGAACCTCGAACCTCGACCTCGAACCTCGAAACTCGAACTTCGAACCTCGGGGTAGAACCTCGAACCTCGGGGTCGAAACTCGAACCTCAGGGTCGAATCTCGAAAAACGAACCTCGAACCTTGGGGTCGAAACTCGAACCTAGGGGTTGAACCTCGAACCTCGAACCACGAACCTTGGAGTCGAACCACGAACTTCGAACCTTGAACCCCGAACCTCGAATATCGAAACTCGAGCCTCGAACCTTGAACCTCGGGGTCGAACCTCGAACCTCGAAACTCGAACATCGAAAATCGGGGTCGAACCTCGAAACTCGGGGTAGCACCTCCAACCTCGAATTGGGGTCGAACCTCGAACCTTATGGTCGAACCTCGAACCTTGGGTCCGAACCTCAAACCTCGGGGTCGAGCCTCGACGTCGAACTTCGACCGTCGAACCTCGAAACTCGAGGTCGAACCTCGAACCTTGAACTCGGGTTCGAACCTCGAACCTCGGGGTCGAACCTCGAACCTCGGATCTCAGTGTCGAACCTCGGGGTCGAACCTCGAACCACGATCCTCGAACCTTGAGCCTAGAACCTCGAATCACGAACCTCGAGCCTAAAACCTCGAACCTCGAACATCGAACCTCAAACCTCGGGGTTGAACCTCGAACCTCGGGGTTGAACCTAAAAACTCGAACCTCGGGGTCAAACCTCGAATCTCGGGGTCGACATCTCGAACCTCGAACCTAGAACCTCAGGGTCGAACCTTGAACCTCGAACCTTAGGGTCGAACCTCGACCTCGAACCTGGGGGTAGAACCTGAACCTCGGGGTCGCACCTCAAACCTCGAACTTCTGGGCCGAACCTCGAACCTCAGGGGCAAACGTCGAACCTCGAACCTCAAACGTCAGGGTCGAACCTCGAACCTCGGGGTCGAACCTCGAAACTCGAACCTCTGGGTCGAACCCCGAACCTCGAACCTCGGAGTCTAACCTCGAGCCTAGAACCTCGAACCTCGAACCTCGATCCTCGGGGTTGACCCTCGAACCTCGGTGTCGAACTTCGAACCTCGGCATCGAACGTCGAACCTTGGGGTCGAACCTCGAACCTCGGTGTCTAATCTCTAACCTCGAACCTCGACTTCGAACCTCGAACCTTGGGGTCGAACCTCGAACCTCGGGGTTGAACCTCGAACCTCAGGGTCGAATCTCGAAAAGCGAACCTCGAAACTTGGGGTCGAACCTCGAACCTCGAACCTTAGGGTCGAACCTCGAACTTCGGCTTCGAACCTTAAACCTCGGGGTCGAGCCTCGACGTCGAATTTCGACCGTCGAACCTCGAAACTCGAGGTCGAACCTAGAACCTTGAACCCGGTTTCGACCCTCGAACCTTGATCCTCGGGGTCGAACCTCGAACCTCGGATCTCAGTGTCGAACCTCGAACCTTGTGGTCGAACCTCGAACCTCGAATCTCGAACCTCGAGCCTAGAACCTCGAACCTCGAACATCGAACCTCAAACCTCGGGGTCGAACCTCGGGGTTGAACCTCAAAACTCGAACCTCGGGGTCGAACCTCGAAATCTCGGGGTCGACACCTCGATCCTCGAACCTAGAACCTCAGGGTCGAACCTTGAACCTTGGATCTTAGGGTCGAACCTCAACCTCTAACCTTGGGGTAGAACCTGAACCTCAGGGTCGCACCTCAAACCTCGAACTTCTGGGACGAACCTCAAACCTCAGGGGCAAACCTCGAACCTCAAACCTCAAACGTCAGGGTCGAACCTCAAACCTCGGGGTCGAAACTCGGGGTCGAACCTAGAAACTCGAACCTCGAACCTCGGGGTCGAACCTCGAACCTCGGAATCTAACCTCGAGCCTAGAATCTCGAACCACGATCCTCGGGGTCGACCCTCGAACCTCGGTGTCGAACCTCGAACCTCGGCGTCGAACGTCGAACCTCGGGGTCGATCCTCGATCCTCGGTGTCTAATCTCGAACCTCGAACCTCGACCTCGAACCTCGAACCTCGAACCTCTGGCTCAAACCTCGAACCTCGGGATTGAATCTCGAACCTCAGGGTCGAATCTCGAAAAACATACCTCGAACCTTGGGGTCGAACCTCGAACCTCGGGGTCGAACATCAAACCTCGAACCTAGGGGTTGAACCTCGAACCGCGAACCACGAACCTCGGGGTCGAACCTCGAACTTCGAACCTTGAACCCCGAACCCCAAACCTCGAATATAGAAACTCGAACCTTGAACCTTGAACATTGGGGTCGAACCTCGAACCTCGAAACTCGAACATCGAACCTCGGGGTCGAACCTCGAACCTCGGAGTCGAACCTCGAACCTCGATCCTCGAACCTCGGGGTCGAACCTCGAACCTCGGGGTCGAGCCTTGAACCTCGTAACTGGAACCTCGGTGTCGAACCTCGAACCTCGGATTCGAACCTCGAACCTCGGGTTCGAACCTCGAACCTCGGAGTCGAAACTCGAACCTCGATCCTCGAACCTCGAGCCTAGAACCTCGAACCTCGAACATCGTACCTTGACCTCGGGGTCTTATCTCGAACCTAGTGGTCGAATCTTGAACCTAGAACCTCGAACCTTGGGGTCGAACCTCGTACCTCGGGGTTGTACCTCGAAACACGAACCTCGGGGTCGAACCTCGAATCTCGTTTCGAACCTCGAACCTAGAACCTCAGGGTCGAACCTTGAACCTCGAACCTCTTGGTCGAACCTCGAACTTCGAACCTCGGGGTCGAACCTTGAACCTCGGGGTAGAACCTCAGTTCGAACCTGTTAGATCGAGTTCGAACCTGTTCGAACCCCGAACCTGTTCGAACTCCGAACCTGAACCTGTTTGAACCCCGAACCTGTTGGAACCCCGAACCTGTTCGAACCTCCTAACTGTTCGAACCTCGAACCTGTTCGAACCTCTAACCTGTTCGAACTTCGAACCTGTTCGAACCTCGAACCTGTTCGAACTTGGTCGATCCTCGAACCTGTTCGAACCTCGAACCTGTTCGAACCTCGAACCTGTTCGAACCTCAAACCTGTTCGAACCTGTTCGAACCTCAAACCCGTTCGAAACTGTTCGAAGCTCGAACATCGAACCTGTTCGAACCTCGAACATCGAACCTGTTCGAACCTCGAAACTCGAACCTGCTAAAACCTGTTTGAACCTCGAACCTGTTCAAACCTCGAACCTCTTCGAACCTGTTCAAACCTCGAACATGTTCGAACCTCGAACCTGTTCGAACCTCAAACCTGTTGGAAACCACTAACCTGTTCGAACCTTGAACCTGTTCAAACCTCGAACATGTTCGAACCTCCAACTTGTTCGAACCTCGGGATCGAACATCGAACCCTATGGCAAAATGGGCTATGAACTCTGATGATCTAAAAGGCATATGGAAAACAGAGGGACGGTCAGTTAAAGAACATACCACAGTTTTAGGCATTGACTGGGACACAGAATCAGATTCAATCTTGTTTGATCACAGTCTCATTACAAATAAACTACAAGATGATTCTGTGACTAAACTCCAGTGACCGCATACTAGTGCAAAATTTTATGATCATCTTGGAATCTTTGCACCGACATCCATAACAGGGAAGATCCTTTTTCAAGATACATGGTCTAGAGGCAACCAATGGATTAAATTTTGCTTCCAGACTTGACCTCCAGATGGAAAAACTGGACTTCACAACGCACTCAGCTGTAGTTGTTCAAGACACCACGAGTGATAGGACTTCACAGTCAGATGCCAACAGCTTCACAAGTTCACGTATTTTGTGATGCCTCAGAAAGGGCATATGGAGCAGTGCTGTACGTTAGAACCACCAAAAGTAAAAATACATCTGTTCATTTGGTTGTTAATAATGATAAAGTTTCCCATATCAAAATAGTAACACATCCCCGGCTTAAGTCATTAGCTGCCTTACTGGGTTCACAACTTCTAAGGTATTTCTGCCAGTCTTCAGGATTTGACATCGCTAACACAATAATGTGGAGTGATTCCATGGTAGCATTGGGCTGGATAAAGGGTGATCCAAATCGTTGGAATACGTTTGTTTGTAACAGAGTAACAGAAATCCATGAGACTTTGATGCCGTCGCAGTGGCGACACTGTCCCACCACAGCTACTCCAGCAGATTTGTTATCATGCAGAACCTCAGTAGAAAAATTAAAGTCTTCCACGCTATGATGGAATGGACCTTCATGGTCAACTCAACCACCTCATACTTGGCCTCAACAAGAAATATGATGCAGTTCTCTTCCAGAAACACGACGGGTATACAAGCAACATTTGATTGAACCTCGGGGTAGAATCTTGAACCTCAGGGTCGCACCTCGAACCTCTAACTTCTGTGCCGAACCTCGAACCTCAGGGGCAAACCTCGAACCTCAAACCTCAGGGTCGAACCTCGAACCTCGAATTTCGGGGTCGAAACTTGGGGTCGAACCTCGAAACTCGAACCTCGAACCTCGGGGTTGAACCTCAAAACTCGAACCTCGGGGTCAAACCTCGAATCTCGGGGTCGACATCTCGAACCTCGAACCTAGAACCTCAGGGTCAAACCTTGAACCTCGAACCTTAGGGTCGAACCTCGACCTCGAACCTGGGGGTAGAACCTGAACCTCGGGGTCGCACCTCAAACCTCGAACTTCTGGGCCGAACCTCGAACCTCAGGGGCAAACGTCGAACCTCGAACCTCAAACGTCAGGGTCGAACCTCGAACCTCGTGGTCGAACCTCTAAACTCGAACCTCGGGGTCGAACCCCGAACCTCGAACCTCGGAGTCTAACCTCGAGCCTAGAACCTCGAACCTCGAACCTCGATCCTCGGGGTTGACCCTCGAACCTCGGTGTCGAACTTCGAACCTCGGCGTCGAACGTCGAACCTCGGGGTCGATCCTCGATCCTCGGTGTCTAATCTCGAACCTCGAACCTCGACCTCGAACCTCGAACCTCGAACCTCTGGCTCAAACCTCGAACCTCGGGATTGAATCTCGAACCTCAGGGTCGAATCTCGATAAACGTACCTCGAACCTTGGGGTCGAACCTCGAAACTCGAACCTCGGGGTCGAACCCCGAACCTCGAACCTCGGAGTCTAACCTCGAGCCTAGAACCTTGAACCTCGAACCTCGATCCTCGGGGTTGACCCTCGAACCTCGGTGTCGAACTTCGAACCTCGGCATCGAACGTCGTACCTTGTGGTCGAACCTCGAACCTCAGTGTCGAATCTCTAACCTCGAACCTCGACCTCGAACCTCGAACCTTGGGGTCGAACCTCGAACCTCGGGGTTGAACCTCGAACCTCAGGGTCGAATCTCGAAAAACGAACTTCGAAACTTGGGGTCGAACCTCGAACCTCGAACCTTAGGGTCGAACCTCGAACTTCGGCTTCGAACCTTAAACCTCGGGGTCGAGCCTCGACGTCGAACTTCGACCGTCGAACCTCGAAACTCGAGGTCGACCCTAGAACCTTGTACTCGGTTTCGAACCTCGAACCTTGAACCTCGGGGTCGAACCTCGAACCTCGGATCTCAGTGTCGAACCTCGAACCTTGTGGTCGAACCTCGAACCTCGAATCTCTAACCTCGAGCCTAGAACCTCGAACCTCGAACATTGATCCTCAAACCTTGGGGTCGAACCTCGGGGTTGAACCTCAAAACTCGAACCTCGAAATCTCAGGGTCGACACCTCGAACCTCGAACCTAGAACCTCAGGGTCGAACCTTGAACCTTGGATCTTAGGGTCGAACCTCGACCTCGAACCTTGGGGTAGAACCTGAACCTGAGGGTCGCACCTCAAACCTCGAACTTCTGGGACGAACCTCAAACCTCAGGGGCAAACCACGAACCTCAAACCTCAAACGTCAGGGTCGAACCTCGAACCTCGGGGTCGAAACTCGGGGTCGAACCTAGAAACTCGAACCTCGAACCTCGGGGTCGAACCTCGAACTTCGGAATCTAACCTCGAGCCTAGAATCTCGAACCACGATCCTCGGAGTCGAACCACGAACCTCGGGGTCGAACCTCGAACCTCGGGGTCGAGCCTCGATGTCGAACTTCGACTGTCGAACCTCGAACCTCGAGGTCGAACCTCGAACCTCGAACCTGTGGGTCGAACGTCGAACCTCGGGGTCGAACCTCGAACCTCGGGGTCGAGCCTTGAACCTCGTAACTGGAACCTCGGTGTCGAACCTCGAACCTCGGGTTCGAACCTCGAACCTCGGGTTCGAACCTCGAACCTCGGAGTCGAACCTCGAACCTTGATCCTCGAACCTCGAGCCTAGAACCTCGAACCTCGAACCTGTTCGAACTTGGTCGATCCTCGAACCAGTTCGACCCTCGAACCTGTTCGAACCTCGAACCTGTTCGAACCTCAAACCTGTTAGAACCTGTTCGAACCTCAAACCCGTTCGAAACTGTTCGAAGCTCGAACATCGAACCTGTTCGAACCTCGAAACTCGAACCTGCTAAAACCTGTTTGAACCTCGAACCTGTTCAAACCTCGAAGCTCTTCGAACCTGTTCAAACCTCGAACATGTTCGAACCTCGAACCTGTTCGAACCTCAAACCTGTTGGAAACCACTAACCTGTTCGAACCTTGAACCTGTTCAAACCTCGAACATGTTCGAACCTCCAACTTGTTCGAACCTCGGGATCGAACATCGAACCTCGGTTCGACCCCGAGGTTAGAGGTTCGAACCGGTTAGTGGTTCGACCTGTTCGAACCGGTTAGTGGTTCGAACCGGGCTGATGTTCGAACCGGGTCGAGGATAAAACACGTTTGAGAATCGAACAGGTTCGACGGTCGACCCCGAGGTTCGGGGATCGAGGATCGAGGTACGAGGTTACAACCTCGGGGTCGAACCTCGAACCTCGGCGTCGAACCTGGAACCTCGATCCTCGGTGTCGAACCTCGGTGTCGAACCTGGAACCTCGATCCCTGGTGTCAAACCTCGAACCTTGAGGTCGAACCTCGAACCTCGTGGTCGAACCTCGGGGTCGATCCTCGAACCCCGGGGTCGAACTTCGAACCTCAGGGTCGAACCTCGAACCTCGGGGTCGGACCTCCAACCTCGGGGTCGAACTTCGAAACTCGAACTTCGGGGTAGAACATTGAACATCAGGGTCGCACCTCTAACCTCGAACTTCTGGGCCGAACTTCGAACCTCAGGGGCAAACCTCGAACCTCGAACCTCGAACCTCAGGGTCGAACCTCGAACCTCAAACCTTGGGGTCGAACCTCGAACCTCGAACCTCGAAGTCGAACCTCGATCCAGGAACCTCGAACCTCGAACCTCAATCCTCGGGGTTGAACCTCGAAACTCGGGGTCGAACCTCGAAATTCAGGGTCGAGCCTCGAACCTCAAAACTCGAACCTCAGGGTCGAACCTCGAACCTCGAACCTCGGGGTCGAACCTCGAACCTCGAACCTCGAACCTCGGATCTCGGTGTCGAAACTCGTAACTCGAACCTCGGGTTCGTGTTCGAACCTCGAACCAGTTCGAACCTCGAAACTGTTCGAACCTTGAACCTGTTTTAACCTCGAACCTATTCGAACAGGTGCGAACCTCAAACCTGTTCGAACCCCAAACCTGTTCTAACCTCAAACCTGTTCGAACCTGTTCGAAGCTCGAACATCGAACCTGTTCGAACTTCGAACCTCGAACCTGCTCAAACCTGTTCGAACCTAGAACCTGTTCGAACCTGTTCGAACATCGAACCTGGTTGAACCTCGATACTGTTCGAACCTCGCATCAGTTCGATCCAGTTCGACCCAGTTCGAACCAGTTCGAACCAGTTCGAACCAGTCCGAACCAGTTCGAAACAGTTCGAACCAGTTAGAGCCATTTCGTACAGTTCGAACCAAATCGAAACAGTTAGAACCAGTTAGAACCAGTTGGAAACAGTTGGAACCAGTTAGAACCTGTTAGAACCATTTCGAACCAGTTAGAACCATTTAGAACCAGCTCTAACCTGTTAGAACCAGTTCGAAACTGTTAGAACCCCGAACCTGTTAGAACCCCGAACGTGTTAGAACCCCGAACCTGTTAGAACCCCGAACCTGTTCGAACCCCAAACCTGTTCGAACCCCATACCTGTTCGAACATCAAACCTGTTCGAACCTCGAAAGTGTTCGAACGTTCAAACCCGTTCCAACCCTTTTCCAACCCATTCCAAACCGTTCGAACCATAACGAACCCGTTCGAACCCGTTCGAAACCGATCGAAACGTTCGAACCAGTTCGAACCATTTCGAACCAGTTAGAACCAGTTAGAACCAGTTCGAACCAGTTCGATCCAGCTCGAAACAGTTCGAACCAGTTCGAACCAATTGCAACTAGTTCAAAACAGTTAGAAACAGTTAGTACCAGTTAGAACCTGTTAGAACCAGTTAGAACCAGTTAGAACGGGTCGACCCCGAACCTGAACCTCGAACCTCGGTGTCGAACGTCGAACCTCGATCTTCGGAGTAACCTCGTACCTTTAATCTATGGGTCGAACCTCGAACCTCCATACTCGATCCCCGAACCTCGGTGTCGAACCACGATCTCGGGTTTACCCTCGAACGTGTTTGATTCTCGAACGTGTTCGATCCTCGAACCTGTTCGATCCTCGAACCTGTTCCAACATCGACCCGGTTTGAACATAGACCCGGTTCGAACCTCTAACCGTATCGAACCTCTAACCTGTTCGAACCTCGAACCTCGCGGTCGAACCCCGTGGTCGAACCTCGAACCTCGGGGTGCAACCTCGAACCTTTTAGAACATCGAATCCGTACCATCCCTTTCCAACCAGTTCTAACCATTTCGATCCCGTTCCAACCCGTTCCTACCAGTTCCAACGCGTTCCAAAACGTTCCAACCCGTTCAAACCCGGTCGGACCTGTTCGAACCAGTTCAAACCTGTTCGAATCAGTTCGAACCATTCGAACCAGTTCGAACCAGTTCGAACCAGTTACAACAAGTTAGAACCTGTTAGAACCAGTTGTTAGTACAAGTTCGAACCGGTTAGAACCAGTTCGAACCTGTTAGAAATAGTTCGAACTTGTTAGAACCAGTTCGAACCTGTTCGAACCTCGAACCTGTTCGAACCACGAACCTGTTCGAACCTCGATCCCGTTCGAACCTAAAACGTGTTCGAACCTCGAACCTGTTCAAACCTCGAACCTGTTCGAAACTCGAAACGCGAACCTGCTCAAACCTGCTCGAAACTCGAACCTGTTCAAACCTCTTTGAACCTCGAACCTAATCGCACCTCGAACCTGTTCGAACCTCGATCCTGTTCGAACCTTGAACCTGTTCGAACCTCGAACCTCGGGGTCGAAACCCAGGGTTGAACATCGAACCTCGGAGTCGAACCTCGAAACTTGCACCCCGATCTTTGGGGTAACCTCAAACCTCGAATCTTGGGGTCGAACCTCGAACCTCGGGGTCGAACCTCGAAAGTCGAGGTGAATCGCGAACCTCGAACCTCGTGGTCGAATCTCGAACCTTGAACTTCAGGGTAACCTCGTACCTCGATCCTCGATCCCCGAACCTTGGGGTCGACCATCGAACCTAGTCGATCCTCCAATGTGTTCGATCCTCGACCCGGTTCAAACATCGGCCCGGTTCGAACCTCTAACCGGTTCGAACCTCTAACTACGGGGTCGAACCCCTGGGAAGAACCTCGAACCTTTTAGAACATCGAACCCGTTCAAACCCGTTCCAACCCGTTTAAACCCATTCCAACCCGTTCCAACACGTTCCAACTCGTTCCAACCCTTTCCAACCCGTTCCAACCCGTTCGAACCAGTTCGAAACAGTTCGAACCAGATACAACCAGTTACAACGCGTTCGACCCAGTTCGAATCAGCTCGAACCAGTTCGAACCAATTCGAACCAGTTCAAACCCATTCCAACCGGTTCCAATCCGTTCCAAAACTTTCCAACCCGTTTGAACCAGATCGAACCTCAAACCTCGAATCTTGGGGTAAAACCTCAAACCTCCGGGTCGAACCTCAAACCTCGATCCTTGAAACTAGAACATCGGTGTCGGACCACGAACCATGGGGTCGACCCTCTAACTTCGAAACTCGGTGTCGAATCTCGAACCTCGAACCTCGGGTACTAACTTCGAACCTCGAACTTGTTCGAAACTCGAACTTGTTCGAACCTTGAACTTGTTCGAACCTCGGGATCGAACCTCGAACCTCGGGGTCGAATCTCGAACCTCGATCTTTGGTGTAACCTTGTACCTCGATCCTTGATCCCCAAACCTGTTCGAACCTCAAACCAGTTCGAACCTGTTCGAATCTCGAACATCGCACCTGTTCGAAATTCGAAACGCGAAACTGCTTATACCTGGTCGAACCTCGAACCTGTTCGAACCTGTTTGAATCTCGAACCAGTTCGAACCTCGAACCTGTTCGAACCTCGAACCTCGGGGTCGAACCCCACGGTTGAACTTAGAACCTCGGGGTCGAACCTCGATCATTGCACCCCAATCTTCGGGGTAACCTCAAACCTTGAATCTTGGGGTCGAACCTCGTACTTCGGGGTCGAACCTCGAACCTCGAACCTCGATCCTTGAAACTCGAACCTCGAAACTCGGTGTTGAAACGCGAACCTTGATCCTCGGGTACTAACTTCGAACCTCGAACTTGTTCGAACCTCGAACTTGTTCGAACCTCGGGATCGGACCTACAACCTCGGGGTCGAATCTCGAACCTCTAACCACGGGTTCGAATCTCGAACTTCGGTTTTTAGGGTCGAACCCCGGGGTCGATCCTCGAACCTTTTAGAACATCGAACCCGTTTCAACCCATTACAGACACGTTTAAACCCCATTCCAACCCGTTCCAACCCGTTCCAATCCGTTCCAACCCGTTCGAAACAGTTAGAATCAGTTCGAACCAGTTCGAACCAGTTCGAACCAGTTCGAACCAGTTCGAACCAATTCGAACCAGTTAGAACCAGTTCGAAACAGCTAGAACCAGTTTGAACCAGTTCGAACCAGTTCGAACCAGTTCGAAACAGTTTGAACCAGTTAGAACCAGTTAGAACCAGTTCGATCCAGTTCGAACCAGTTCGAAACAGTTAGAACCAGTTAGAACCAGTTCGAACCAGATAGAACCAGTTTGAACCAGTTAGAACCAGTTAGAATCAGTTCGAACCAGTTAGAACAAGTTGAACCAGTTCGAAACAGTTTCAACCAGTTAGAACCAGTAAGAACCAGTTCTAACCAGTTAGAACAAGTTTGAACCAGTTAGAACGGGTCGAACCTAGAACCTGAACCTCGAACCTCGGAGTCGAACCTCGATCTTCGAGGTAACCTCTTACCTCGAATGTCGGGGTCGAACCTCGAACCTCGATCCTCGATCCCCGAACCTAGGTGTCGAACCACAAACCTCGGGGTCGACCCTCAAACGTGTTCGATCCTCGAACGTGTTCGATCCTCGAACCTGTTCGGTCCTCGAACCTGTTCCAACATCGACCTGGTTCGAACATCGACCCGGTTCGATCCTCTAACCGGTTCGAACGTCTAACCTGTTCGAACCCCGAACCTTTTCGAACCACGAACTTGTTCGAATCTCTAACCTGTACGAACCTCGAACCTGTTAGAACCACAAACCAGTTCGAACCTCGAACCTATTCAAACCTCGAACCTGTTCGAACCATGAACCTGTTCGAACCTGTTCGAAACTCAAACCTGTTAGACCCTCAAACCTTTTCGAACCTCAAACTTGTTTGAAACTCGAACATCGAACCTGTTCGAACCTCGAAACTCGAACCTGCTCTAACCTGTTCGAACCTCGAACCTGTTCAAACCTCGAACCTGTTCGAACCTCGAACCTCGGGGTCGAACCTCAAACCTTGCACCCCGATCTTCGGGGTAGCCTCAGACCTCGAATCTTGGGGTAAAACCTCGAACCTCGAACCTCGATCCTTGAACCTCGAACATTGGTGTCAAACCACGAACCATGGGGTCGACCCTCGAACCTCGAAACTCGATGTCAAACTATAACCTTGAACCTCAGGTACTACCTTCGAACCTCGAACTTGTTCGAAACTAGAACTTGTTCGAATTTCGAACTTGTGCGAAATTTGGGATCGAACCTCGAACGTCGTGGTCGAATTTCGAAACTCGAACCTCGAGGTCGGTGTCGAACAATGAACCATGGGGTCGACCCTCTAACACCGAAACTCGGTGTGAATCTCGAACCTCGGTCCTCGGGGACTAACTTCGAACCTCGAACTTGTTCGAAACTCGAACTTGTTCAAAACTCGAACTTGTTCGAACCTCAAACTTGTTCGAACCTCGGGATCGAACCTCGAACCTCGGGGTCGAATCTCGAACCTCGATCTTCCGTGAAACCTCGTACCTCGATCCCCGAACCTCGGGTTCGACCGTCGAACCTGTTCGATCCTCGAAAGTGTTCGATCCTCGACCCGGTTCGAACATCGACCCG
The DNA here is from genome assembly GCA_026315105.1 of Locusta migratoria. Classification (NCBI taxonomy): domain Eukaryota; kingdom Metazoa; phylum Arthropoda; class Insecta; order Orthoptera; family Acrididae; genus Locusta; species Locusta migratoria. The sequence goes on along the minus strand of CM048754.1, from coordinate 29,095,000 downwards.
GTTCGAACCTCTAAACGGTTCGAACTTCGAACCCGTTCCAACTCGTTGCAAGGCGTACCAACACGTACCCACCCCGTTCCAAACAGTTCCAATCAGTTACAACCAGTTAGAACCAGTTAGATCCAATTAGAACCGGTTAGAACCTGTTAGAATCAGTTAGAACCACTTATAAACAGTTCGAACCAGTAGGAACCAGTTAGAACCAGTTCGAACATTTTAGAAGCAGTTAGAACCAGTAAGAACCAGTTAGAACCAGTCAGAACCAGTCAGAACCAGTCAGATCCAGTCAGAAACAGTCAGAACCAATCAGAACCAGTTGGAACCAGTTAGAACCAGATAGAACCAGTTCGAACCAGTTCGAAACAGTTAGAACCAGTTAGTACCTGTTAGAACCAGTTCGAACCTGTTGGAACCCCGAAACTCTTCGAACCCCCAAACCTGTTCGAACCTCGAACCTGTTCGAACCTCGTACCTGTTCGAACCCTGAACCTGTTCGAAACTCGAACCTGTTCAAACCTCAAACCAGTTCGAACCTCGAACCTGTACGAACCTTGAACCTGTTCAAACCTCGAACCCATTCGAACCTGTTCGAACCTCGAACCTGTTCGAAACTCGAACCTGTTCGAACCTCCAAACTGTTCGAACCTAGATCCTGTTCGAACGTCGAACCTATTCGAACCTCGAACCTTTTCGAACATCGAGGCTGTTCAAACCTCAAACCTGTTCGAACCTGTTTGGAACTTGTTCGAAACTCAAACCTGTTCGAAGCTCGAACATCGAACCTGTTCGAACCTCTAAACTCGAACCTACTCAAACCTGTTCGGACCTTGAACGTGTTCGAACCTGTTCAAACCTCGAACCTGTTCGAACCTCGAACCTGTTCGAACCTCGAACCTCGGGGTCCAACCTCGAACCTTGCACCCCGATCTTCGGGGTAACCTCAAACCTCGAATCTTGGGGTAAAACCTCGAACCTCGGTGTCGAACCTCGATCCTCGATCCTTGAACCTCGAACATCGGTGTCGAACCACGAACCACAGGGTCGACCCTCGAAACTCGGTGTCGAATTTCGAACCTCGAACCTCGGGTACTATCTTCGCACCTCGAACTTGTTCGAAACTCGAACTTGTTTGTTTTCGAACCTCGAACCTGTTCGAACCCTTTCGAAGCTGTTCGAACCTCGAAACTATTCGAACCTCAAACCTGATCGAACCTGTTCGAACTTCAAACTTGTTCGAACCTTAAACCTGTTCGAACCGGTTCGAAGCTCGAACATAGCACCTGTCCGAATCTCGAAACGCGAACCTGCTCAAACCTGTTTGAACCTCAAACCTGTTCGAACCTCTTTGAACCTCGAAGCTGTTCGCACCTCGAACCTGTTCGCACCTCGAACCTGTTCGAACCTCAAACCTGTTCGAACCTAGAACCTGTTCGAACCTCGAACCTCGGGGTCGAACCCCAGGGTTGAACATCAAACCTCGGGGTCGAACCTCGAACCTTGCCTCTCGATCTTTGGGGTAACCTCAAACCTCGAATCTTGGGATCGAACCTCTAACCACGGGGTCGAACACCGGGGTCGAACCTTGAACCTTTTAGAACATCGAACCCGTTACAACCCGTTCCCACCCGTTTAAACCATAACCAACGCGTTCCAACCCGTTCCAAATCGTTCCAACCCGTTCTAAACCGTTCGAACCAGTTCGAACCAATTCGAACCATTTCGAACCAGTTCGACCCGGTTACAACCAGTTAGAACCAGTTAGAACCATTTCGAACCAGATCGGAACAGAAAGAACCAGTTCGAACCATTTCGAACCAGTTTGAACCAGTTCGAATCCGTTCCAACCCGTTCCAATCCGTTCCAAAATTTTCAAACCCGTTTGAATCAGTTCGAACCCTTTCGAACCTATTTGAACCCGTTTGGACCCGTTCGATTCAGTTCGAACCAGTTCGAACCCGTTCGATCTAGTTCGAACCAGTTCGAACCAGTTCGAACCTGTTAGAATCAGTTCGAACTTCTTAGAACCATTTCGAACCTGTTAGAACTTGTTCGAACCTGTTCGTACCCCTTACCTGTTCCAACCCCAGACCTGTTCGATCCTCGAACCTGATCGAATATCGAACCTGTTCGAACCTCGAACCTGTTCGAACCTGTTCGAACCTCGAACCTGTTCGAACCTCTAACCTGTTCGAACCTCCAAACTGTTCGAACCTTAAAGCTGTTCGAACCTCAAACCTGTTTGAACCTGTTCGAAACTTAAACCTGTTCGAAGCTCGAACATCGAACCTGTTCTACCTCTAAACTCGAAACTACTCAAACCTGTTCTAACCTCGAACGTGTTCGAACCTCGAACCTGTTCGAACCTCGAACCTCGGGGTCGAACCTCGAACCACGAACCTTGCACCCCGATCTTTGGGGTATCCTCAAACCTCAATTCATGGGGTAAAACCTCGAACCTCTGGGTCGAAACTCGAAACTCAATCCTTGAACCTCGAACATCGGTGTCGAACAACAAACCACGGGGTCGACCCTCTAACCTCGAAACTCAGTGTCGAATCTCGAACCTCGAACCTCGGGTACTAACTTAGAACTTGTCGAAACTCGAACTTGTTCAAAACTCGAACCTGTTCGATCCTCGAACGTGTTCGATCCTCGACCCGGTTCGAACATCGACCCGGTTCGAACCTCTAAACGGTTCGAACATCGAACCCGTTCCAACCCATTGCAACGCGTTCCAACCTGTTCCAACCAGTTCGAACCAGTAGGAACCAGTTAGAACCAGTTCGAACCTTTTAGAACCAGTTTGAACCAGTCAGAACCAGTCAGAACCAGTCAGATCCAGTCAGAAACAGTCAGAACCAATCGGAACCAGTTAGAACCAGTTCGAACCAGTTAGAACCAGTTCGAACCAGTTCGAACCAGTTCGTACCAGTTAGAACCATTTACAACCAGTTCGAACGAGTTCGAACAAGTTCTAACCAGTTAGAACTAGTTAGAACCAGTTAGAACTAGTTAGAACCAGTTAGAACCAGTTAGAAATAGTCCGTACCAGTTCGAACCAGTTCAAACCAGTCAGAACCTGTTAGGACCAGCGGGATCCTGTTCAAACCACGAACCTGTTCGAACCTCAAACCTGTTCGAACCTGTTCGATCTCGAACATCGCAACTGTTCGAACCTCGAAACGCGAACTTGCTCAAACCTGTTCGAACCTCAACCTGTTCGAACCTGTTTGAACCTCGAACCTGTTCGAACCTCTAACCATTTCGAACCTCGAACCTCGGGGTCGAACCCCAGGGTTATACATCGAACCTCGAGGTCGAACCTCGAAACTTGCACCCCGATCTATGTGGTAACCTCAAACCTTGAATCTTGGGGTCGAACCTCGAACCTCGGGGTCGAACCTCGGACCTCGATCCTTGAACCTCGACATCTGGGTCGACCCTCGAACTTAGAAACTCGGTGTTGAATCTCGAACCTCGAAACTCGGGTACTAACTTTGAACTTCGAAATTGTTCGGAATTCGAAATTGTTCGATTCTCGAACTTGTTCGAACCGCGGGATCGAACCTCGAACCTCGGGGACGAATCTCGAACCTCGAACCTCGGGGTCGTATCTTGAACCTCGGTCTTCGGGGTAACCTCGTACCTCGATCCTCGATCCCCGAACCTGGGGGTCGACCTTCGAACCTGTTCGATCCTCGAACGTGTTCTATCCTCGACCCAGTTCGAACATCGGCCCGGTTCGAACCTCTAAACGGTTCGTACCTATACCCACGGGGTGGAACCCTGGGGTCGAACCTCGTACCTTTTAGAACATCGAACCCGTTCCAACCCGTTCCAACCCGTTCGAACCAGTTCGAACCATTTCGAACCCGTTCGAACCAGTTAGAAACCTCAAACCTGTTGGAAACCACTAACCTGTTCGAACCTAGAACCTGTTCAAACCTCGAACATGTTCGAACCTCCAACTTGTTTAACCTCGGGGTCGAACCTCGAACCTCGGCGTCGAACCTGGAACCTCGATTCTCGGTGTCGAACCTCGGCGTCGAACCTGGAACCTCGATCCCTGGTATCGAACCTCGAACCTCAAGGGCGAACCTCGAACCTCGTGGTCGAACCTCTGGATCAATCCTCGAACCCCGGGGTCGAACCTCGTGGTCGAACCTAGGGGTCGAACATCGAACCTCGAACTTCGGTTTCGAACCTTGGGGTCGAACCTCGGGGTCGAACCTCGCACCTCGGGGGCCAACATCGAACCTCGGTTTCGAACCTCGGGGTCGAACATCGAACCTCGAACCTCGGGGTCAAATCTCGAACAACGATCCTCGAACCTCGAACCTTGGTGTCGAACCTCGAACTCTGGGTTCGAACTTCGAACCTCAGGGTCGAACCTCGAACCTCGGGGTCGGACCTCCAACCTCGGGGTCGAACCTCGAACCTTGGGGTAGAACCTTGAACATCGGTGTCTCACCTCGAACCTCGAACTTCCTGGCCGAACTTCGAACCTCAGGGGCAAACCTCGAACCTCGAACCTCAGGGTCGAACCTCGAACCTCAAACCTCGGGGTCGATCTCGAAACTCGAACCTCGGGGTCGAACCTCGAATCTCTAACCTCGAACCTCGAACCTCTAACCTCGAACCTCGAAGTCGAACCTCGAGCCAAGGACCTCGAACCTCGAACCTCAATTCTCGGGGTCGAACCTCGAAACTCCGGGCCGAACCTCGAAATTCAGGGTCGAGCCTCGAACCTCAAAACTCGAACCTCGGGGTCGAACCTCGAACCTCGGGGTCGAACCTCGAATCTTGAACCTCGAACCTCGGATCTCGTTGTCGAAACTCGTAACTCGAACCTCGGGTTCGTGTTCGAACCTCGAACCTGTTCGAACCTCGAACCTGTTCGAATCTCGAACCTGTTCGAACCTCGAACCTATTCGAACCGGTTCGAACCTCTTCGAACCTCTTACCTGTTCGATCCTGTTCGAACCTCGAACCTGTTCGAACCTCGATTATGTTCGAACCTCGAACCTGTTTGGATCTCGAACCTGTTCGAAACTCGAACCTCGGGGTCGAATCTCGAACCTCGAACCTCAGGGTCGAATCTCCAAACTCGATCTTTGTGGTAACTTAATACCTCGATCCTCGATCCCAGAACCTCGGGGTCGACCCCCGAACCTGTTCGATCCTCGATCGTGTACGATCCTTGACACGGTTCGAAAATCGATCCGGTTCAAAGCTCTAACCGGTTTCAACCTCTAATCTCGGGGTCGAATCTCGAACCTTTTAGAACATCAAACTTGTTCCAACACGTTCCAACCCGTTCCAACCCGTACCTACCAGTTCCAAACAGTTCGAACGAGTTCGATCCAGTTCCAACCAGTTCTAACCATTTCGAACCAGTTCACACCAGTTCGAACCAGTTCGAACCAGTTCGGACCACTTACAAACAGTTTGAACCAGTTTGAACCAGCTAGATCCAGTTAGAACTAGTGAGAACCAGTTAGAACCAGTTAGAACCAGTTAGAACCAGTTCGAAGTAGTTCGATCCAGTTAGAACCAGTTGGAGCCATTTAGATCTGTTAGAACCTGTTAGAACCAGTTCGAACCAGTTAGAGCCAGTTACAACCAGTTCGAACCAGTTAGAACATGTTAGATATAGTTCGAACCTGTTAGAACCAATTCAAACCTGTTAGAACCAGTTCGAACCTGTTAGAACCAGTTCGAAACTGTTAGAACCCCGAACCTGTTAACCCCGAACTTGTTCGAACCCCGAAACTGTTGGAACTTCGAACCTGTTCGAACCTGTTCGAACCTCGAACCAGTTTGAACCTCGAACCTGTTCGAACCTTGAACCTGTTCGAACCTGTTCGAACCTCGAACCATTTCGAACCTCAACCTGTTCGAACTTCGAACCAGTTCGAACCTCAACCTGTTCGAACCTCGAACCTGTTCGAACCTCAAACCTGTTAGAAACTCAAACCTGTTCGAACCTGAAACCTGTTCGAAGCTCGATATCAAACCTGTTCGAACCTCCAACCTCGATCCTGCTCAACCCCTTCAAACATCGAACCTGTTCGAACCTCGAACCTGTTCGAACCTCGAACCTGTTCGAACCTCGAACCTCGGGGTAGAACCCCGGAGTCGAATATCGAACCTCAGGGTCGACCTCGAACCGTGCACCCCGATCTTCAGGATAACCTCAAACCTCGAATATTGGGGTCGAACCTCGAACCTCGGGGTCGAACCTCGAACCTCGATCCTTGAACCACGAAGATCGGTGTCGAACCACGAACCACGGGGTCCACCCTCCAGCCTCGAAACTCGGTGTCGAATCTCGAACCTCGGGTACTAACTTCGAACCTCGAACATGTTCGAAACTTGAACTTGTTCCAACCTCAAACTTGTTCGAACCTCTGGATCGAACCTCGAACCTTGGGGTCGAATCTCGAACCTCGATCTTCGGGGTAACCTCGTAACTCGATCCTCGATCCCCAAACTTTGGGGTCGACCCCCGTACCTGTTCGATCCTCGAACGTGTTCGATCTTCGACCCGGTTCGAACATCGGTCCGGTTCAAACCTCTAACCAGTTCGAACCTCTAACCTCGGGGTCGAACCCCGGGGTCGAACCTCGAACCTTTTAGAACATCAAAATTGATCCAACACGTTCCAACCCGTTCCAACCCGTTCCAACCCGTTCCTACCAGTTCCAAACAGTTCGAACGAGTTCGAACCAGTTCCAACCAGTTCGAAACCAGTTCGAACTAGTTCGAACCAGTTCAACCAGTTCGAACCAGTTCGAACCAGTTCGGACCACTTAGAACCAGTTTGAACCAGTTTGAACAGATAGAACCAGTTAGAACCAGTGAGAACCAGTTAGAACCAGTTAGAACCAGTTAGAACCCGTTAGAACCAGTTCGAACAGGTTCGAACTATTTCGATTCAGTTAGAACCAGTTAGAACCAGTTAGAACCAGTTTTTACGATTTAGAACCAGTTAGAACCAGTTCGAACCAGTTAGATCTGTTAGAACCTGTTAGAACCAGTTCGAACCAGTTCGTACCAGTTCGAACCAGTACGAACCAGTTCGAACCAGTTAGAGCCAGTTACAACTAGTTCGAACCAGTTAGAACCAGTTCGAACCTGTTAGATACAGTTCGAACCTGTTAGAACCAATTCGAACCAGTTCGAACCTGTTAGAACCAGTTAGAACCAGTTAGATCTGTTAGAACCTGTTACAACCAGTTCGAACAAGTTCGTACCAGTTCGAACCAGTTAGAGCCAGTTACAACCAGTTCGAACCAGTTAGAACCTGTTCGAACCTGTTGGATACAGTGCGAACCTGTTAGAACCAATTCGAACCTGTTAGAACCAATTCTAACCTGTTAGAACCAGTTCGAACCTGTTAGAACCAGTTCGAACCTGTTAACCCTGAACCTGTTCGAACCCCGAACCGGTTCGAACCTCGAACCTGTTCGAACATCGAACCAGTTCGAACCTCGAACCTGTTCGGACCTCGAATCAGTTCGAACCAGTTAGAGCCAGTTAGAACCAGTTCGAACCAAATCGAAACAGTTAGAATCAGTTAGAACCATTTAGAACCAGTTCGAACCAGTTAGAACCTGTTAGAATCAGTTAGAACCAGTTTGAACCTGTTAGAACCAGTTTGTACCAGTTTGAACCTGTTACAACCAGTTGGAACCAGTTAGAACCAGTTATAAACTGTTATAACCAGTTCGAAACTGTTAGAACCCCAAACCTGTTAGAACCCCGGACCTGTTAGAACCCCAAACCTGTTCGAACCCCGAACCTGTTCGAACCCCAAACCTGTTCGAATACCGCACCTGTTCGAACCCTGAACCTGTTCGAACCTCGAACCTGTTCGAACATCGAAACTGATCGTACTTCGAACCAGTTTGAACTTCAAACCTGTTCGAACCTCAAGCCTGTTCGAACCTTTTCGCACCAGTTCGAACCAGTTCGAACCAGTCAGGACCAGTTTGAACCAGTTAGAACCAGTTAGAACCAGTTAGAACCAGTTACAATCAGTTCGAACCAGTTAGAACGAGTTAGAACCAGTTCGAACCAGATCGAACCAGTCAGAATCAGTTCGAACCAGATCGAACCAGTTACTATCAGTTAGAACCAGTTAGAACCTGTTAGAACCAGTTCGAACCTAATAGTACCCTTTCGAACCTGATAGAACCAGTTCGAACCTGTTAGACCCATTTCGAACCAGTTAGAACCATTTCGAACCTGTTAGAATCAGTTCGAACCTGTTAGATCCAGTTCGAAACTGTTAGAACCAGTTCGAACCTGTTAGATCCAGTTCGAACCTGTTAGAATCCCGAACCTGTTCGAACCAGTTCGCGCCAGTTCGAACCAGTTCTAACCAGTTAGAACCAGTCAGGACCAGTTAGAACCAGTTAGAACCAGTTAGAATCAGTTCGAACCAGTTAGAACGAGTGAGAACCAGTTCGAAACTGATCGAACCAGTTAGAATCAGTTAGAACCAGTTAGAACCTAATAGTACCTGTTCGAACCTGATAGAACCAGTTTGAACCTGTTAGAACCATTTCGAACCTGTTAGAACCATTTCCAACCTGTTAGAACCTGTTCGAACCTGTTAGATCCAGTTAGAAACTGTTAAAACCAGTTCGAACCTGTTAGAACCAGTTCGAAACTGTTAGAACCAGTTCGAACCTGTTAGAACCAGTTCGAACCTGTTAGAACCCCGAACCTGTTAGAACCCCGAACCTGTTCGAACCCCGAACCTGTACGAACCTCGAACCTGTTCGAACCTCTAACCTGGTCGCACCTCGCACCTGTTCGAACCTAGAACCTGTTCGAACCTTGAACCTGTTCGAACGTCGAACCTGTTCGAACCTGTTCGAACCTCGAACCTGTTTGAACCTCAAACCTCTTCGAACCTCGAACCTGTTAACCTGTTCGAACTTGTTCGAACCTCGAACCTGTTATAACCTCGAACCTGTTCGAACCTAGAACCTGTTCGAATCTCGAACCTGTTCGAATCTCGAACCTGTTCGAACCTCAATCCTGTTCGAACCTGTTCGAGTCTGTTGGAATCTTGAACCAGTTAGAACCACGGGGTCGAACCCCTGGGTAGAACCTCGAACCTTATAGAACATCGATCCCGTTCAAACCCGTTCTAATCCGTTTAAACCCGTTCCAACCCGTTCCAACACATTCCAACTCGTTCCAACCCTTTCCAACCCGTTCCAACCCGTTCGAACCAGTTCGAAACAGTTCGAACCAGATACAACCAGTTAGAACGCGTTCGACCCAGTTCGAACCAGCTCGAACCAGTTCGAACCAGTTCGAACCAGTTCGAACCCATTCCAACCTGTTCCAATCCGTTCCAAAACTTTCCAACCCGTTTGAACCAGTTCGAACCTCAAACCTCGAATCTTGGGGTAAAACCTCAAACCTCGGTGTCGAACCTCGAACCTCGATCCTTGAAACTCGAACATCGGTGTTGGACCACGAACCACGGGGTCGACCCTCTAACTTCAAAACTCGGTGTCGAATCTCGAACCTCGAACCTCGGGTACTAACTTCGAACCTCGAACTTGTTCGAACCTCGAACTTGTTCGAACCTCGGGATCGGACCTACAACCTCGGGGTCGAATCTCGAACCTCTAACCACGGGTTCGAATCTCGAACCTCGGACCTCGGGTACTAACTTCGAACCTCGAACTTGTTCAAAACTCGAACTTGTTCGAACCTCAAACTTGTTCGAACCTCGGGATCGAACCTCGAACCTCGGGGTCGAATCTCGAACCTAGATCTTCGGTGAAACCTCGTACCTCGAACCCCGAACCTCGGGTTCGACCGTCGAACCTGTTCGATCCTCGAAAGTGTTCGATCCTCGACCCGGTTCGAACATCGACCCGGTTCGAACCTCTAAAAACGGTTCGAACTTCGAACCCGTTCCAACCCGTTCCTACTCGTTGCAACGCGTACCAACACGTACCCACCCCGTTCCAAACAGTTCGAATCAGTTACAACCAGTTAGAACCAGTTAGAACCAGTTAGATCTAGTTAGAACCAGATAGAACCTGTTAGAATCAGTTAGGACCACTTATAACCAGTTCGAACCAGTAGGAACCAGTTAGAACCAGTTCGAACCTTTTAGAACCAGTTAGAACCAGTCAGAACCAGTCAGATCCAGTCAGAAACAGTCAGAACCAATCAGAACCAGTTGAAACCAGTTAAAACCAGTTAGAAGCAGTTCGAACCAGTTCGAACCAGTTAGAACCAGTTAGTACCTGTTAGAACCAGTTCGAACCTGTTAGAACCAGTTCGAACCTGTTGGAACCCCGAACCTCTTGAACCCCAACCCTGTTCGAACCTCGAACCTGTTCGAACCACGTACCTGTTCGAACCCTGAACCTGTTCGAACCTCGAACCTGTTCAAACCTCGAAACAGTTCGAACCTCGAACCTGTACGAACCTCGAACCTGTTCAAACCTATAAACTGTTCGAACCTATTCGAACCTCTAACCTGTTCGAACCTCGAACATGTTCGAACATCCAAACTGTTCGTACATCGATCCTGTTCGAACGTCGAACCTATTCGAACCTCGAACCTGTTCGAACATCGAGGCTGTTCAAACCTCAAACCTGTTCGAACCTGTTTGGAACCTGTTCGAAACTCAAACCTGTTCGAAGCTCGAACATCGAACCTGTTCGAACCTCTAAACTCGAACCTACTCAAACCTGTTCGGACCTCGAACGTGTTCGAACCTGTTCAAACCTCGAACCTGTTCGAACCTCGAACCTGTTCGAACCTCAAACCTCGGGGTCCAACCTCGAACCTTGCACCCCGATCTTCGGGGTAACCTCGAATCTTGGGGTAAAACCTCGAACCTCGGTGTCGAACCTCGATCCTCGATCCTTGAAACTCGAACATCGGTGTCGAACCACGAACCACAGGGTCGACCCTCGAACCTCGATACTCGGTGTCGAATCTCGAACCTCGAACCTCGGGTACTATCTTCGTACCTCGAACATGTTCGAAACTCGAACTTGTTCGTTTTCGAACCTCGAACCTGTTCCAACCCTTTCGAAGCTGTTCGAACCTCGAACCTGTTCGAACCTCAAACCTGAACGAACCTGTTCGAACCTAAAACTTGTTCGAACCTTAAACCTGTTCGAACCGGTTCGGTGCTCGAACATAGCACCTGTCCGAACCTCGAAACGCGAACCTGCTCAAACCTGTTCGAACCTCAAACCTGTTCGAACCTCTTTGAACCTCGAAGCTGTTCGCACCTCGAACCTGTTCGCACCTCGAACCTGTTCGAACCTCAAACCTGTTCGAACCTAGAACCTATTCGAACATCGAACCTCGGGGTCGAACCCCAGGGTTGAACATCAAACCTCGGGGTCGAACCTCGAACCTTGCACCCCGATCTTTGGGGTAACCTCAAACCTCGAATCTTGGGGTCGAACCTCTAACCACGGGGTCGAACCCCGGGGTCTAACCTTGAACCTTTTAGAACATCGAACCCGTTACAACCCGTTCCCACCCGTTTAAACCATAACCAACGCGTTCCAACCCGTTCCAAATCGTTCCAACCCGTTCTAACTCGTTCGATCCAGTTCGAACCAGTTCGAACCACTACGAACCAGTTCGACTCGGTTACAACCAGTTAGAACCAGTTCGAACCATTTCGAACCAGCTCGAAACAGAAAGAACCATTTCGAACCAGTTCGAAAAAGTTCGAATCCGTTCCAAACCGTACCAATCCGTTCCAAAATTTTGAAACCCGTTTGAATCAGTTCGAACCCTTTCGAACCTATTTGAACCCGTTTGGACCCGTTCGATCCAGTTCGAACCAGTTCGAACCCATTCGATCCAGTTCGAACCAGTTCGAACCTGTTAGAACCAGTTCGAACCTCTTAGAACCAATTCGAACCTGTTAGAACCAGTTCGAACCTGTTCGAAACCCTTACCTGTTCCAACCCCGAACCTGTTCGAACCTCGAACCTGTTCGAACCTCGAACCTGATCGAACCTCGAACCTGTTCAAACCTCGAAACTGTTCGAACCATTTCGAACCTCGAATCTGTTCGAACCTCGAACCTGATCGAATATCGAACCTGTTCGAACGTCGAACCTGTTCGAACCTGTTCGAACCTCGAACCTGTTCGAACCATTAACCTGTTCGAACCTCCAAACTGTTGATCCTCGAACCTGTTCGAACCTCGAACCTGTTCGAACCTCGAACCTGTTCGAACTTTAAAGCTGTTCGAACCTCAAACCTGTTTGAACCTGTTCGAAACTTAAACCTGTTCGAAGCTCAAACATCGAACCTGTTCTACCTCTAAACTCGAAACTACTCAAACCTGTTCGAACCTCGAACGTGTTCGAACCTCGACCTTGTTCGAACCTCGAACCTCTGGGTCGAACCTCGAACCTCGAACGTTCCACCCCGATCTTTGGGGTAACCTCAAACCTCGATTCTTGGGGTAAAACCTCGAACCTCGGGGTCGAAACTCGAACCTCAATCCCTGAACCTCGAACATCGGTGTCGAACATCGAACCACGGGGTCGACCCTCTAACCTCGAAACTCGGTGACGAATCTCGAACCTCGAACCTCGGGTACTAACTTAGAACCTCGAACTTGTTCGAAACTCGAACTTGTTCAAAACTCGAACTTGTTCGAACCTCGAACTTCTTCGAACCTCGGGATCGAACCTCGAACCTCAGGGTCGAATCTCGAACCTCGAATTTCGGTGAAACCTCGTACCTCGATCCTCGAACCTCCGGTTCGACCGTCGAACCTGTTCGATCCTCGAACGTGTTCGATCCTCGACCCGGTTCGAACATCGACCCGGTTCGAACCTCTAAACGGTTCGATCATCGAACCCGTTCCAACCCGTTACAACCCATTGAAACGCGTTACAACCAGTTCCAACCCGTTGCAACGTGTTCCAACACGTTCCAACCCCTTCCAACCAGTTCGAATCAGTTAAAACCAGTTAAAACCAATTAGATCCAGTTAGAACCATTTAGAACCTGATAGAACCAGTTAGAACCACTTAGAACCAGTTCGAACCAGTAGGAACCAGTTAGAACCAGTTCGAACCTTTTAGAACCAGTTTGAACCAGTTAGAACCAGTTAGAACCAGTCAGAACCAGTCAGAACCACTCAGATCCAGTCAGAAACAGTCAGAACCAATCAGAACCAGTTAGAACCAGTTAGAACCAGTTCGAACCAGTTAGAACCAGTAAGAACCAGTTCGAACCAGTTAGAACCATTTAGATCCAGAGCGAACGAGATCGAACAGGTTCTAACCAGTTAGAACTAGTTAGAACCAGTTAGAACTAGTTAGAACCAGTTCGAACCAGTTCGAACCAGTTCGTACCAGTTAGAACCATTTACAGCCATTTCGAACGAGTTCGAACAAGTTCTAACCAGTTAGAACTAGTTAGAACCAGTTAGAACTAGTTAGAACCAGTTAGAACCAGTTAGAAATAGTTCGAACCAGTTCGAACCAGTTCAAACCAGTCAGAACCTGTTAGAACCAGCGGGATCCTGTTCGAACCACGAACCTGTTCGAACCTCAAACCTGTTCGATCTCGAACATCGCAACTGTTCGAACCTCGAAACGCGAACTTGCTCAAACCTGTTCGAACCTCAAACTGTTCGAACCTGTTTGAACCTTGAACCTGTTCGAACCTCTAACCTTTTCGAACCTCAAACCTCGGGGTCGAACCCCAGGGTTATACATCGAACCTCGAGGTCGAACCTCGAAACTTGCACCCCGATCTATGTGGTAACCTCAAACCTTGAATCTTGGGGTCGAACCTCGAACCTCGGGGTCGAACCTCGGACCTCGATCCTTGAACCTCGAACATCTGGGTCGACCCTCGAACTTCGAAACTCGGTGTTGAATCTCGAACCTCGAAACTCGGGTACTAACTTTGAACCTCGAAATTGTTCGGAATTCGAAATTGTTCGATTCTCGAACTTGTTCGAACCGTGGGATCGAACCTCGAACCTAAGGGACGAATCTCGAACCTCGAACCTCGGGGTCGTATCTTGAACCTCGGTCTTCGGGGTAACCTCGTACCTCGATCCTCGATCCCCGAACCTGGGGGTCGACCTTCGAACCTGTTCGATCCTCGAACGTGTTCGATCCTCGACCCAGTTCGAACATCGACCCGGTTCGAACCTCTAAACGGTTCGTACCTCTAACCACGGGGTGGAACCCTGGGGTCGAACCTCGTACCTTTTAGAACTTCGAACCCGTTCCAACCCGTTCCAACCCGTTTAAAACCCGTTCCAACCCGTTCCAACCCGTTCGAACCAGTTCGAACCATTTCGAACCCGTTCGAACCAGTTAGAAACCTCAAACCTGTTGGAAACCACTAACCTGTTCGAACCTAGAACCTGTTCAAACCTCGAACATGTTCGAACCTCCAACTTGTTTAACCTCGGGATCGAACCTCGAACCTCAGTTCCACCCTGAGGTTAGAGGTTCGAACCGGTTAGTGGTTCGACCTGTTCGAACCGGTTAGTGGTTCGAACCGGGCTGATGTTCGAACCGGGTCGAGTATCAAACACGTTTGAGTATCGAACAGGTTCGACGGTCGACCCCGAGTTTCGGGGATCGAGGATCGAGGTACGAGGTTACAACCTCGGGGTCGAACCTCGAACCTCGGCGTCGAACCTGGAACCTCGATTCTCGGTGTCGAACCTCGGCGTCGAACCTGGAATCTCGATCCCTGGTGTCGAACCTCGAACCTCAAGGGCGAACCTCGAACCTCGTGGTCGAACCTCCAGATCAATCCTCGAACCCCGGGGTCGAACCTCGTGGTCGAACCTAGGGGTCGAACATCGAACCTCGAACTTCGGTTTCGTACCTTGGGGTCGAACCTCGGGGTCGAACCTCGCACCTCAGGGGCCAACATCGAACCTCGGGGTCGAACCTCGGGGTCGAACATCGAACCTCGAACCTCGGGGTCAAATCTCGAACAACGATCCTCGAACCTCGAAACTTGGTGTCGAACCTCGAAATCCGGGTTCGAACTTCGAACCTCAGGGTCGAACCTCGAACCTCGGGGTCGGACCTCCAACCTCGGGGTCGAACCTCGAACCTTGGGGTAGAACCTTGAACATCGGTGTCTCACCTCGAACCTCGAACTTCCTGGCCGAACTTCGAACCTCAGGGGCAAACCTCGAACCTCGAACCTCAGGGTCGAACCTCGAACCTCAAACCTCGGGGTCGATCTCGAAACTCGAACCTCGGGGTCAAACCTCGAACCTCTAACCTCGAACCTCGAACCTCTAACCTCGAACCTCGAAGTCGAACCTCGAGCCAAGGACCTCGAACCTCGAACCTCAATTCTCGGGGCCGAACCTCGAAACTCCGGGCCGAACCTCGAAATTCAGGGTCGAGCCTCGAACCTCAAAACTCGAACCTCGGGGTCGAACCTCGAACTTCGAACGTCGGGGTCGAACCTCGAATCTCGAACCTTGAACCTCGGATCTCGGTGTCGAAACTCGTAACTCGAACCTCGGGTTCGTGTTCGAACCTCGAACCTGTTCGAACCTCCAACCTGTTCGAACCTCGAACCTGTTCAAACCTCGAACCTATTCGAACCGGTTCGAACCTCTTCGAACCTCGAACCTGTTCGATCCTGTTCGAACCTCGAACCTGTTCGAACCTCGATTATGTTCGAACCTCGAACCTATTTGAATCTCGAACCTGTTCGAACCTCGAACCTTGGGGTCGAATCTCGAACCTCGAACCTCAGGGTTGAATCTCCAACCTCGATCTTTGTGGTAACTTAATACCTAGATCCTCGATCCCAGAACCTCGGGGTCGACCCCCGAACCTGTTCGATCCTCGATCGTGTACGATCCTCGACACGGTTCGAAAATCGATCCGGTTCAAAGCTCTAACCGGTTCCAACCTCTAACCTCGGGGTCGAATCTCGAACCTTTTAGAACATCAAACTTGTTCCAACACGTTCCAACCCGTTCCAACCCGTACCTACCAGTTCCAAACAGTTCGAACGAGTTCGATCCAGTTCCAACCAGTTCGAACCAGTTCGTACTAGTTCTAACCATTTCGAACCAGTTCACACCAGTTCGAACCAGTTCGAACCAGTTCGGACCACTTAGAAACAGTTTGAACCAGTTTGAACCAGCTAGATCCAGTTAGAACTAGTGAGAACCAGTTAGAACCAGTTAGAACCAGTTCGAAGTAGTTCGATCCTGTTAGAACCAGTTGGAACCATTTAGATCTGTTAGAACCTGTTAGAACCAGTTCGAACCAGTTAGAGCCAGTTACAACCAGTTCGAACCAGTTAGAACATGTTAGATATAGTTCGAACCTGTTAGAACCAATTCGAACCTGTTAGAACCAGTTCGAACCTGTTAGAACCAGTTCGAAACTGTTAGAACCCCGAACCTGATAACCCCGAACTTGTTCGAACCCCGAAACTGTTCGAACTTCGAACCTGTTCGAACCTGTTCGAACCTGTTCGAACTTCGAACCAGTTCGAACCTCAACCTGTTCGAACCTCGAACCTGTTCGAACCTCAAACCTGTTAGAAACTCAAACCTGTTCGAACCTGAAACCTGTTCAAAGCTCGAATATCTAACCTGTTCGAACCTCCAACCTCGATCCTGCTCAACCCCTTCAAACATCGAACCTGTTCGAACCTCGAACCTGTTCGAACATCGAACCTGTTCGAACCTCGAACCTCGGGGTAGAACCCCGGAGTCGAATATCGAACCTCAGGGTCGGACCTCGAACCGTGCACCCCGATCTTCAGGATAACATCAAACATGGAATATTGGGGTCGAACCTCGAACCTCGGGGTCGAACCTCGAACCTCGATCCTTGAACCACGAAGATCGGTGTCGAACCACGAACCACGAGGTCCACCCTCCAGCCTCGAAACTCGGTGTCGAATCTCGAACCTCGGGTACTAACTTCGAACCTCGAACTTGTTCGAATCTTGAACTTGTTCCAACCTCAAACTTGTTCGAACCTCTGGATCGAACCTCGAACCTTGGGGTCGAATCTCGAACCTCGATCTTCGGGGTAACCTCGTAACTCGATCCTCGATCCCCGAACTTTGGGGTCGACCCCCGAACCTGTTCGATCCTCGAACGTGTTCGATCTTCGACCCGGTTCGAACATCGGTCTGGTTCAAACCTCTAACCGGTTCGAACCTCTAACCTCGGGGTCGAACCCCGGGGTCGAACCTCGAACCTTTTAGAACATCAAAATTGATCCAACACGTTCCAACCCGTTCCAACCCGTTCCAACCGTTCCTACCAGTTCCAAACAGTTCGAACGAGTTCGAACCAGTTCGAACCAGTTCGAAACCAGTTCGAACTAGTTCGAACCAGTTCAACCAGTTCGAACCAGTTCGAACCAGTTCGAACCAGTTCGGACCACTTAGAACCAGTTTGAACCAGTTTGAACAGATAGAACCAGTTAGAACCAGTGAGAACCAGTTAGAACCAGTTAGAACCAGTTAGAACCAGTTCGAACAGGTTCGAACTATTTCGATTCAGTTAGAATCAGTTAGAACCAGTAAGAACCAGTTAGAACCAGTTTTTACGATTTAGAACCAGTTAGAACCAGTTCGAACCAGTTCGAACCAGTTAGATCTGTTAGAACCTGTTAGAACCAGTTCGAACCAGTTCGTACCAGTTCGAACCAGTACGAACCAGTTCCAACCAGTTAGAGCCAGTTACAACCAGTTCGAACCAGTTAGAACCAGTTCGAACCTGTTAGATACAGTTCGAACCTGTTAGAACCAATTCGAACCAGTTAGAACCAGTTCGAACCTGTTAGAACCTGTTAGAACCAGTTAGAACCAGTTAGATCTGTTAGAACCTGTTAGAACCAGTTCGAACAAGATCGTACCAGTTCGAACCAGTTAGAGCCAGTTACAACAAGTTCGAACCAGTTAGAACCTGTTCGAACCTGTTAGATACAGTGCGAACCTGTTAGAACCAATTCGAACCTGTTAGAACCAATTCTAACCTGTTAGAACCAGTTCGAACCTGTTAGAACCAATTCGAACCTGTTAGAACCAGTTCGAACCTGTTAACCCTGAACCTGTTCGAACCCCGAACCCGTTCGAACCTCGAACCTGTTCGAACATCGAACCAGTTCGAACCTCGAACCAGTTCGATCCTCGAACCTGTTCGGTCCTCGAACCTGTTCCAACATCGACCTGGTTCGAACATCGACCCGGATCGATCCTCTAACCGGTTCGAACGTCTAACCTGTTCGAACCCCGAACCTTTTCGAACCATGAACTTGTTTGGATCTCTAACCTGTTCGAACCTCGAACCTGTTAGAACCTCAAACCTGTTCGAACCTCGAACCTATTCAAACCTCGAACCTGTTCGAACCATGAACCTGTTCAAACCTGTTCGAAACTCAAACCTGTTAGACCCTCAAACCTTTTCAAACCTCAAACCTGTTCGAAACTCGAACATCGAACCTGTTCGAACCTCGAAACTCGAACCTGCTCAAACCTGTTCGAACCTCGAACCTGTTCGAACCTCGAACCTGTTCGAACCTCGAACCTCGGGGTCGAACCTCAAACCTTGCACCCCGATATTCGGGGTAGCCTCAGACCTCTAATCTTGGGGTTAAACCTCGAACCTCGAACCTCGATCCTTGAACCTCAAACATTGGTGTCGAACCACGAACCATGGGGTCGACCCTCGAACCTCGAAACTCGGTGTCGAACTATAACCTCGAACCTCAGGTACTACCTTCGAACCTCGAACTTGTTCGAAACTAGAACTTGTTCGAATTTCGAACTTGTGCGAAACTCGGGATCGAACCTCGAACGTCGGGGTCGAATTTCGAAACTCGAACCTCGAGGTCGGTGTCGAACAACGAACCATGGGGTCGACCCTCTAACACCGAAACTCGGTGTCGAATCTCGAACCTCGGACCTCGGGTACTAACTTCGAACCTCGAACTTGTTCGAAACTCGAACTTGTTCAAAACTCGAACTTGTTCGAACCTCAAACTTGTTCGAACCTCGGGATCGAACCTCGAACCTCGGGGTCGAATCTCGAACCTAGATCTTCGGTGAAACCTCGTACCTCGATGCCCGAACCTCGGGTTCGACCGTCGAACCTGTTCGATCCTCGAAAGTGTTTGATCCTCGATCCGGTTCGAACATCGACCCGGTTCGAACCTCTAAACGGTTCGAACTTCGAACCCGTTCCAACCCGTTCCAACTCGTTGCAACGCGTACCAACACGTACCCACCCCGTTCCAAACAGTTCGAATCAGTTACAACCAGTTAGAACCAGTTAGATCTAGTTAGAACCAGATAGAACCTGTTAGAATCAGTTAGGACCACTTATAACCAGTTCGAACCAGTAGGAACCAGTTAGAACCAGTTAGAACCTTTTAGAACCAGTTAGAACCAGTTAGAACCAGTCAGAACCAGTCAGATCCAGTCAGAAACAGTCAGAAACAGTCAGAACCAATCAGAACCAGTTAGAACCAGTTCGAACCAGTTCGAACCAGTTAGAACCAGTTAGTACCTGTTAGAACCAGTTCGAACCTGTTAGAACCAGTTCGAACCTGTTGGAACCCCGAACCCCTTAACCCCCAAACCTGTTCGAACCTCGAACCTGTACGAACCTCGTACCTGTTCGAACCCTGAACCTGTTCGAACCTCGAACCTGTTCAAACCTCGAAACTGTTCGAACCTCGAACCTGTACGAACCTCGAACCTGTTCAAACCTATAACCTGTTCGAACCTATTCGAACCTCTAACCTGTTCGAACATCGAGGCTGTTCAAACCTCAAACCTGTTCGAACCTGTTTGGAACCTGTTCGGAACTCAAACCTGTTCGAAGCTCGAACATCGAACCTGTTCGAACCTCTAAACTCGAACCTACTCAAACCTGTTCGGACCTCGAACGTGTTCGAACCTGTTCAAACCTCGAACCTGTTAGAACCTGGAACCTGTTCGAACCTCAAACCTCGGGGTCCAACCTCGAACCTTGCACCCCGATCTTCGGGGAAACCTAGAATCTTGGGGTAAAACCTCGAACCTCGGTGTCGAACCTCGATCCTTTGATCCTTGAACCTCGAACATCGGTGTCGAACCACGAACCACAGGTTCGACCCTCGAACCTCGATACTCGGTGTCGAATCTCGAACCTCGAACCTTGGGTACTATCTTCGCACCTCGAACATGTTCGAAACTCGAACTTGTTCGTTTTCGAACCTCGAACCTGTTCGAACCCTTTCGAAGCTGTTCGAACCTCGAACCTGTTCGAACCTCAAACCTGATCGAACCTGTTCGAACCTAAAACTTGTTCGAACCTTAAACCGGTTCGAAGCTCGAACATAGCACCTGTCCGAACCACGAAACGCGAACCTGCTCAAACCTGTTCGGACCTCAAACCTGTTCGAACCTGTTTGAATCTCGAACCAGTTCGAACCTCGAACCTGTTCGAACCTCGAACCTCGGGGTCGAACCCCACGGTTGAACATCGAACATCGTGGTCGAACCTCGAACATAGCGGCCCGATCTTTGGGGTAACCTCAAACCTTGAATCTTGGGGTCGAACCTCGTACTTCGGGGTCGAACCTCGATCCTTGAAACTCGAACCTCGAAACTCGGTGTTGAAACGTGAACCTTGATCCTCGGGTACTAACTTCGAACCTCGAACTTGTTCAAAACTCGAACTTGTTCGAACCTCGAACTTGTTCGAACCTCGGGATCGGACCTACAACCTCGGGGTCGAATCTCGAACCTCTAACCACGGGTTCGAATCTCGAACTTTGGTCTTTAGGGTCGAACCCCGGGGTTGATCCTCGAACCTTTTAGAACATCGAACCCGTTCCAACCCGTTCCAGACACGTTTAAACCCCATTCCAACCCGTTCCAACCCGTTCCAATCCGTTCCAACCCGTTCGAAAGAGTTATAATCAGTTCGAACCAGTTCGAACCGGTTCGAACCAATTCGAACCAGTTGGAACCAGTTCGAAAGAGCTAGAACCAGTTTGAACCAGTTCGAACCAGTTCGACCCAGTTCGAAACAGTTTGAACCAGTTAGAACCAGTTAGAACCAGTTCGATCCAGTTCGAACCAGTTCGAAACAGTTAGAACCAGTTAGAACCAGTTAGAACCAGTTAGAACCAGTTCGAACCAGATAGAACCAGTTTGAACCAGTTAGAACCAGTTAGAATCAGTTCGAACCAGTTAGAAAAAGTCGAACCAGTTCGAAACAGTTTCAACCAGTTAGAACCAGTAAGAACCAGTTTGAACCAGTTAGAACAAGTTTGAACCAGTAAGAACGGGTCGAACCTAGAACCTGAACCTCGAACCTCGGTGTCGAACCTCGATCTTCGAGGTAACCTCTTACCTCAAATGTCGAGGTCGAACCTCGATCATCGATCCCCGAACCTAGGTGTCGAACCACGAACCTCGGGGTCGACCTTCGAACGTGTTCGATCCTCGAACGTGTTCGATCATCGAACCTGTTCGGTCCTCGAACCTGTTCCAACATCGACCTGGTTCGAACATCGACCCGGTTCGATCCTCTAACCGGTTCGAACGTCTAACCTGTTTGAACCCCGAACCTTTTCGAACCATGAACTTGTTCGAATCTCTAACCTGTTCGAACCTCGAACCTGTTAGAACCTCAAACCTGTTCGAACCTCGAACCTATTCAAACCTCGAACCTGTTCGAACCATGAACCTGTTCAAACCTGTCCGAAACTCAAACCTGTTAGACCCTCAAACCTTTTCAAACCTCAAACCTGTTCGAAACTCGAACATCGAACCTGTTCGAACCTCGAAACTCGAACCTGCTCAAACCTGTTCGAACCTCGAACCTGTTCGAACTTCGAACCTGTTCGAACCTCGAACCTCGGGGTCGAACCTCAAACCTTGTACCCCGATCTTTGGGGTAGCCTCAGACCTCGAATCTTGGGGTAAAACCTCGAACCTCGAACCTCGATCCTTGAACCTCGAACATTGGTGTCGAACCACGAACCATGGGGTCGACCCTCGAACCTCGAAACTCGGTGTCGAACTATAACCTCGAACCTCAGGTACTACCTTCGAACCTCGAACTTGTTCGAAACTAGAACTTGTTCGAATTTCGAACTTGTGCGAAACTCGGGATCGAACCTCGAACGTCGGGGTCGAATTTCGAAACTCGAACCTCGAGGTCGGTGTCGAACAACGAACCATGGGGTCGACCCTCTAACACCGAAACTCGGTGTCGAATCTCCAACCTCGGACCTCGGGGACTAACTTCGAACCTCGAACTTGTTCGAAACTCGAACTTGTTCAAAACTCGAACTTGTTCGAACCTCAAACTTGTTCGAACCTCGGGATCGAACCTCGAACCTCGGGGTCGAATCTCGAACCTAGATCTTCGGTGAAACCTCGTACCTCGATCCCCGAACCTCAGGTTCGACCGTCGAACCTGTTCGATCCTCGAAAGTGTTCGATCCTCGACCCGGTTCGAACATCGACCCGGTTCGAACCTCTAAACGGTTCGAACTTCGAACCCGTTCCAACCCGTTCCAACTCGTTGCAACGCGTACCAACACGTACCCACCCCGTTCCAAACAGTTCGAATCAGTTACAACCAGTTAGAACCAGTTAGAACCAGTTAGATCTAGTTAGAACCAGATAGAACCTGTTAGAATCAGTTAGAACCACTTATAACCAGTTCGAACCAGTAGGAACCAGTTAGAACCAGTTAGAACCTTTTAGAACCAGTTAGAACCAGTTAGAACCAGTCAGAACCAGTCAGAACCAGTCAGATAAAGTCAGAAACAGTCAGAACCAATCAGAACCAGTTGAAACCAGTTAGAACCAGTTCAAACCAGTTCGAACCAGTTAGAACCAGTTAGTACCTGTTAGAACCAGTTCGAACCTGTTAGAACCAGTTCGAACCTGTTGGAACCCCGAACCTCTTGAACCCCCAAACCTGTTCGAACCTCGAACCTGTTCGAACCTCGTACCTGTTCGAACCCTGAACCTGTTCGAACCTCGAACCTGTTCAAACCTCGAAACTGTTCGAACCTCGAACCTGTACGAACCTCGAACCTGTTCAAACCTATAACCTGTTCGAACCTATTCGAACCTCTAACCTGTTCGAACCTCGAACCTGTTCGAACATCCAAACTGTTCGTACCTCGATCCTGTTAGAACGTCGAACCTATTCGAACCTCGAACCTGTTCGAACATCGAGGCTGTTTAAACCTCAAACCTGTTCGAACCTGTTTGGAACCTGTTCGGAACTCAAACCTGTTCGAAGCTCGAACATCGAACCTGTTCAAACCTCTAGACTCGAACATAATCAAACCTGTTCGGACCTCGAACGTGTTCGAACCTGTTCAAACCTCGAACCTGTTCGAACCTCAAACCTCGGGGTCCAACCTCGAACCTTGCACCCCGATCTTCGGGGTAACCTCGAATCTTGGGGTTAAACCTCGAACCTCGGTGTCGAACCTCGATCCTCGATCCTTGAACCTCGAACATCGGTGTCGAACCACGAACCACAGGGTCGACCCTCGAACCTCGATACTCGGTGTCGAATCTCGAACCTCGGGTACTATCTTTGCACCCGAACATGTTCGAAACTCGAACTTGTTCGTTTTCGAACCTCGAACCTGTTCCAACCCTTTCGAAGCTGTTCGAACCTCGAACCTGTTCGAACCGCAAACCTGATCGAACCTGTTCGAACCTAAAACTTGTTCGAACCTTAAACCTGTTCGAACCGGTTCGAAGCTCGAACATAGCACCTGTCCGAACCTCGAAACGCGAACCTGCTCAAACCTGTTCGAACCTCAAACCTGTTCGAACCTCTTTGAACCTCGAAGCTGTTCGCACCTCGAACCTGTTCGCACCTCGAACCTGTTCGAACCTCAAACCTGTTCAAAACCTAGAACCTATTCGAACATCGAACCTCGGGGTCGAACCCCAGGGTTGAACATCAAACCTTGGGGTCGAACCTCGAACCTTGCACCCCGATCTTTGGGGTAACCTCAAACCTCGAATCTTGGGGTCGAACCTCTAACCACGGGGTCGAACCCCGGGGTCTAACCTTGAACCTTTTAGAACATCGAACCCGTTACAACCCGTTCCCACCCGTTTAAACAATAACCAACGCGTTCCAACCCGTTCCAAATCGTTCCAACCCGTTCTAACCCGTTCGAACCAGTTCGAACTAGTTCGAACCACTTAGAACCAGTTCGACCCGGTTACAACCAGTTAGAACCAGTTCGAACCATTTCGAACCAGCACGAAACAGAAAGAACCATTTCGAACCATTTCGAACCAGTTCGAAAAAGTTCGAATCCGCTCCAAACCGTACCAATCCGTTCCAAAATTTTCAAACCCGTTTGAATCAGTTCGAACCCTTTCGAACCTATTTGAACCCGTTTGGATCCGTTCGATCCAGTTCGAACCAGTTCGAACCCGTTCGATCCAGTTCGAACCAGTTCGAACCTGTTAGAACCAGTTCGAACCTCTTAGAACCATTTCGAACCTGTTAGAACCAGTTCGAACCTGTTCGAACCACTTACCTGTTCCAACCCCAGACCTGTTCGAACCTCGAACCTGTTCGAACCTCGAACCTGATCGAACCTCGAACCTGTTCAAACCTCGAAACTGTTCGAACCATTTCGAACCTCGAATCTGTTCGAACCTCGAACCTGATCGAATATCGAACCTGTTCGAACCTCGAACCTGTTCGAACCTGTTCGAACCTCGAACCTGTTCGAACCATGAACCTGTTCGAACCTCCAAATTGTTGAACCTCGAACCTGTTCGAACCTCGAACCTGTTCGAACCTCGAACCTGTTCGAACTTTAAAGCTGTTCGAACCTCAAACCTGTTTGAACCTGTTCGAAACTTAAACCTGTTCGAAGCTCGAACATCGAACCTGTTCTACCTCTAAACTCGAAACTACTCAAACCTGTTCGAACCTCGAACGTGTTCGAACCTCTAACCTGTTCGAACCTCGAACCTCTGGGTCGAACCTCGAACCTCGAACCTTGCACCCCGATCTTTGGGGTAACCTCAAACCTCGATTCTTGAGGTAAAACCTCGAACCTCGGTGTCGAAACTCGAACCTCAATCCTTGAATCTCGAACATCGGTGTCGAACATCGAACCACGGGGTCGACCCTCTAACCTCGAAACTCGGTGACGAATCTCGAACCTCGAACCTCGGGTACTAACTTAGAACCTCGAACTTGTTCGAAACTCGAACTTGTTCAAAACTCGAACTTGTTCGAACCTCGAACTTGTTCGAACCTCGGGATCGAACCTCGAACCTCAGGGTCGAATCTCGAACCTCGAATTTCGGTGAAACCTCGTACCTCGATCCTCGAACCTCCGGTTCGACCGTCGAACCTGTTCGATCCTCGAACGTGTTCGATCCTCGACCCGGTTCGAACATCGACCCGGTTCGAACCTCTAAACGGTTTGAACATCGAACCCGGTCCAACCCGTTACAACCCATTGAAACGCGTTACAACCAGTTCCAACCCGTTGCAACGTGTTCCAACACGTTCCAACCCCTTCCTACCAGTTCGAATCAGTTACAACCAGTTACAACCAATTAGATCCAGTTAGAACCATTTAGAACCTGATAGAACCAGTTAGAACCACTTAGAACCAGTTCGAGCCAGTAGGAACCAGTTAGAACCAGTTCGAACCTTTTAGAACCAGTTTGAACCAGTTAGAACCAGTTAGAACCAGTCAGAACCAGTCAGAACCACTCAGATCCAGTCAGAAACAGTCAGAACCAATCAGAACCAGTTAGAACCAGTTAGAACCAGTTCGAACCAGAGCGAACGAGTTCGAACCAGTTCGAACCAGTTAGAACCATTTAGAACCAGAGCGAACGAGTTCGAACAGGTTCTAACCAGTTAGAACTAGTTAGAACCAGTTAGAACTAGTTAGAACCAGTTCGAACCAGTTCGAACCAGTTCGTACCAGTTAGAACCATTTACAGCCAGTTCGAACGAGTTCGAACAAGTTCTAACCAGTTAGAACTAGTTAGAACCAGTTAGAACTAGTTAGAACCAGTTAGAACCAGTTAGAAATAGTTCGAACCAGTTCGAACCAGTTCAAACCAGTCAGAACCTGTTAGAACCAGCGGGATCCTGTTCGAACCACGAACCTGTTCGAACCTCAAACCTGTTCGATCTCGAACATCGCAACTGTTCGAACCTCGAAACGCGAACTTGCTCAAACCTGTTCGAACCTCAAACTGTTCGAACCTGTTTGAACCTCGAACCTGTTCGAACCTCTAACCTTTTCGATCCTCGAACCTCGGGGTCGAACCCCAGGGTTATACATCGAACCTCGAGGTCGAACCTCGAAACTTGCACCCCGATCTATGTGGTAACCTCAAACCTTGAATCTTGGGGTCGAACCTCGAACATCGGGGTCGAACCTCGGACCTCGATCCATGAATCTCAAACATCTGGGTCGACCCTCGAACTTCGAAACTCGGTGTTGAATCTCGAACCTCGAAACTCGGGTACTAACTTTGAACCTCGAAATTGTTCGGAATTCGAAATTGTTCGATTCTCGAACTTGTTCGAACCGTGGGATCGAACCTCGAGCCTAAGGGACGAATCTCGAACCTCGAACCTCGGGGTCGTATCTTGAACCTCGGTCTTCGGGGTAACCTCGTACCTCGATCCTCGATCCCCGAACCTGGGGGTCGACCTTCGAACCTGTTCGATCCTCGAACGTGTTCGATCCTCGACCCAGTTCGAACATCGACCCGGTTCGAACCTCTAAACGGTTCGTACCTCTAACCACGGGGTGGAACCCTGGGGTCGAACCTCGTACCTTTTAGAACATCGAACCCGTTCCAACCCGTTTAAACCCGTTCCAACCCGTTCCAACCCGTTCGAACCAGTTCGAACCATTTCGAACCCGTTCGAACCAGTTAGAAACCTCAAACCTGTTGGAAACCACTAACCTGTTCGAACATAGAACCTGTTCAAACCTCGAACATGTTCGAACCTCCAACTTGTTTAACCTCGGGATCGAACCTCGAACCTCAGTTCCACCCTGAGGTTAGAGGTTCGAACCGGTTAGTGGTTCGACCTGTTCGAACCGGTTAGTGGTTCGAACCGGGCTGATGTTCGAACCGGGTCGAGGATCAAACACGTTTGAGTATCGAACAGGTTCGACGGTCGACCCCGAGTTTCGGGGTCGAACATCGAACCTCGAACTTCGGTTTCTACCCTTGAGGTCGAACCTCAGGGTCGAACCTCGAACCTCGGGGTCGGACCTGCAACCTCGGGGTCGAACCTCGAACCTTGGGGTAGAACCTTTAACATCGGTGTCTCACCTCGAACCTCGAACTTCCTGGCCGAACTTCGAACCTCAGGGGCAAACCTCGAACCTCGAACCTCAGGGTCGAACCTCGAACCTCAAACCTCGGGGTCGATCTCGAAACTCGAACCTCGGGGTCAAACCTCGAACCTCTAACCTCGAACCTCGAACCTCTAACCTCGAACCTCGAAGTCGAACCTCGAGCCAAGGACCTCGAACCTCGAACCTCAATTCTCGGGGTCGAACCTCGAAACTCCGGGCCGAACCTCGAAATTCAGGGTCGAGCCTCGAACCTCAAAACTCGAACCTCGGGGTCGAACCTCGAACCTCGAACGTCGGGGTCGAACCTCGAATCTCGAACCTCGAACCTCGGATCTCGGTGTCGAAACTCGTAACTCGAACCTCGGGTTCGTGTTCGAACCTCGAACCTGTTCGAACCTCGAACCTATTCGAACATCGAACCTCGGGGTCGAACCCCAGGGTTGAACATCAAACCTCGGGGTCGAACCTCGAACCTTGCAACCCGATCTTTGGGGTAACCTCAAACCTCGAATCTTGGGGTTGAACCTCTAACCACGGGGTCGAACCCCGGGTTCTAACCTTGAACCTTTTAGAACATCGAAAAAGTTCGAATCCGTTCCAAACCGTTCCAATCCGTTCCAAAATTTTCAAACCCGTTTGAATCAGTTCGAACCCTTCGAACCTATTTGAACCCGTTTGGAACCGTTCGATCCAGTTCGAACCAGTTCGAACCCGTTCGATCCATTTCGAACTAGTTCGAACCTGTTAGAACCAGTTCGAACCTCTTAGAACCATTTCGAACCTGTTAGAACCAGATCGAACCTGTTCGAACCCCTTACCTGTTCCAACCCCGAACCTGTTCGAACTTCGAACCTGATCGAACCTCGAACCTGTTCAAACCTCGAAACTGTTTGAACCATTTCGAACCTCGAATCATTTCTAACCTCGAACCTGATCGAATATCGAACCTGTTCGAACCTCAAACCTGTTCGAACCCGTTCGAACCTCGAACCTGTTCGAACCATGAACCTGTTCGAACCTCCAAACTGTTGAAACTCGAACCTGTTCGAACCTCGAACCTGTTCGAACCTCGAACCTGTTCGAACTTTAAAGCTGTTCGAACCTCAAACCTTTTTTAACCTGTTCGAAACTTAAATCTGTTCGAAGCTCGAACATCGAACCTGTTCTACCTCTAAACTCGAAAGTACTCATACCTGTTCGAACCTCGAACGTGTTCGAACCTCGAACCTGTTCGAACCTCGAACCTCTGGGTCGAACCTCGAACCTCGAACCTTGCACCCCGATCTTTGGGGTAACCTCAAACCTCGATTCTTGAGGTAAAACCTCGAACCTCGGGGTCGAAACTCGAACCTCAATCCTTGAACCTCGAACATCGGTGTCGAACATCGAACCACGGGGTCGACCCTCTAACCTCGAAACTCGGTGACGAATCTCGAACCTCGAACCTTGGGTACTAACTTAGAACCTCGAACTTGTTCGAAACTCGAACTTGTTCAAAACTCGAACTTGTGAACCTCGTACTTGTTCGAACCTCGAACCTCAGGGTCGAATCTCGAACCTCGAATTTCGTTGAAACCTCGTACCTCGATCCTCGAACCTCCGGTTCGACCGTCGAACCTGTTCGATCCTCGAACGTGTTCGATCCTCGACCCGGTTCGAACATCGACCCGGTTCGAACCTAAACGGTTCGAACATCGAACCCGTTCCAACCCGTTACAACCCATTGAAACGCGTTACAACCAGTTCCAACCCGTTGCTACGCGTTCCAACACGTTCCAACCCGTTCCAACCAGTTCGAATCAGTTACAACCAGTTACAACCAGTTAGATCCAGTTAGAACCATTTAGAACCTGATAGGACCAGTTAGAACCACTTAGAACCAGTTCGAACCAGTAGGAACCACTTAGAACCAGTTCGAACCTTTTAGAACCAGTTTGAACCAGTTAGAACCAGTTAGAACCAGTCAGAACCAGTCAGAACCAGTCAGATCCAGTCAGAAACAGTCAGAACCAATCAGAACCAGTTAGAACCAGTTAGAACCATTTCGAACCAGTTAGAACCAGTTCGAACCATTTCGAACCAGTTAGAACCATTTAGAACCAGAGCGAACGAGTTCGAACAGGTTCTAACCAGTTAGAACTAGTTAGAACCAGTTAGAACTAGTTAGAACCAGTTAGAAACAGTTAGAAATAGTTCGAACCAGTTCGAACCAGTTCAAACCAGTCAGAACCTGTTAGAACCAGCGGGATCCTGTTCGAACCACGAACCTGTTCGAACCTCAAACCTGTTCGAACGTGTTCGATCTCGAACATCGCAACTGTTCGAACCTCGAAACGCAAACCTGCTCAAACCTGTTCGAACCTCAAACTTTTCGAACCTGTTTGAACCTCGAACCTGTTCGAACCTCGAACCTTTTCGAACCTCGAACCTCGGGGTCGAAGCCCAGGGTTATACATCGAACCTCGAGGTCGAACCTCGAAACTTGCACCCCGATCTTCGTGGTAACCTCGAACCTTGAATCTTGGGGTAGAACCTCGAACCTCGATCCTTGAACCTCGAACATCGGGGTCAACCCTCGAACCTCGAAACTCGGTGTTGAATCTCGAACCTCGAAACTCGGGTACTAACATCGAACCTCGAAATTGTTCGGAACTCGAAATTGTTCGAATCTCGAACTTGTTCGAACCTCGGGATCGAACCTCGAACCTTGGGGTCGAATCACGAACCTCGAGCCTCGGGGTCGTATCTTGAACCTCGGTCTTCGGGGTTAACCTCGTACCTCGATCCTCGATCCCCGAACCTGGGGTTCGACCTTCGAACCTGTTCGATCCTCAAAGGTGTTCAATCCTCGACCCAGTTCGAACATCGACCCGGTTCGAACCTCTAATCGGTTTGTACCTCTAACCACGGGGTCGAACCCCGGGGTCGAACCTCGTACCTTTTAGAACATCGAACCCGTTCCATCCCGTTTAAACCCGTTCCAACCCGTTCGAACCGGTTCGAACCAGTTCGAACCATTTCGAACCCGTTCGAACCAGTTAGAAACCTCAAACCTGTTGAAAACCACTAACCTGTTCGAACCTAGAACCTGTTCAAACCTCGAACATGTTCGATCCTCCAATTTGTTTAACCTCGGGATCGAACGTCGAACCTCGGTTAGACCATGAGGTTAGAGGTTCGAACCGGTTAGTGGTTCGACCTGTTCGAACCGGTTAGTGGTTCGAACCGGGCTGATGTTCGAACCGGGTCGAGGATCAAACACGTTTGAGTATCGGACAGGTTCGACGGTCGACCCCGAGGTTCAGGGATCGAGGATCGAGGTACGAGGTTACAACCTCGGGGTCGAACCTCGAACATCGGCGTCGAACCTGGAACCTCGATTCTCGGTGTCGAACCTCAGCGTCGAACCTGGAACCTAGATCCCTGGTGTCGAACCTCGAACCTCGAAGGTGAACCTCGAACCTCGTGGTCGAACCTCAGGGTCGATCCTCGAACCCTGGGGTCGAACCTCGTGGTCGAACCTAGGGTTCGAACTTCGAACCTCGAACTTCGGTTTCGAACCTTTGGGTTGAACCTCGGGGTCAAACCTCGCACCTCGGGGGCCAACATCGAACCTCGGGGTCGAACCTCGGGGACGAACATCGAACCTCGAACCTCGGGGTCAAATCTCGAACAACGATCCTCGAACCTCGAACCTTGGGGTTGAAGCTCGAACTCCGGGTTCGAACTTTGAACCTCAGGGTCGAACCTCGAACCTCTGGGTCAGACCTCCAACATCGGGGTCGAACCTCGAACCTCAAACCTTGGGGAAGAACCTTGAACATCGGTGTCGCACCTCGAACCTCGAACTTCCTGGCCGAACTTCGAACCTCAGGGGCAAAGCTCGAACCTCGAACCTCAGGGTCGAACCTCGAACCTCAAACCCTGGGGTAGAACCTCGAAATTCGAACCTCGAACCTCGGAGTCGAACCTCGAACCTATAACCTCGAACCTCGAACCTCAAACCTCGAACCTCGAAGTCGAACCTCGAGCCATGGACCTCGAACCTCGAACCTCAATTCTCTGGGTCGAACCTCGAAACTCGGAGTCGAACCTCGAAAATCAGGGCCGAGCCTCGAACCTCAAAACTCGAACCTCGGGGTCGAACCTCGAACCTCGAACCTCGGGGTCGTACCTCGAACCTCGAACCTCGGATCTCGGTGTCGAAACTCGTAACTCGAACCTCGGGTTCGTGTTCGAACCTCGAACCTGTTCGAACCTCGAACCTATTCGAACCTCGAACCTGTTCGAACCTCGAACCTATTCGAACCGGTTCGAACCTCTTCGAACCTCGAACCTGTTCGATCCTGTTCTAACCTCGAACCTGTTCGAACCTTGAACATGTTCGAACCTCGAACCTGTTTGAACCTCGAACCTGTTCGAACCTCGAACCTCGGGGTCGTATCTCGAACCTCGAACCTTAGGGTCGAATCTCCAACCTCGATCTTTGTGGTAACTTAATACCTCGATCCTCGATCCCAGAACCTCGGGGTCGACCCCCGAACCTGTTCGATCCTTGATCGTGTACGATCCTCGACACGGTTCGAAAATCGATCCGGATCAAAGCTCTAACCGGTTCGAACCTCTAACCTCGGGGTCGAATCTCGAACCTTTTAAAACATCAAACTTGTTCCAACACGTTCCAACCCGTTCCAACCCGTTCCTAACAGTTCCAAACTATTCGAACGAGTTCGATCCAGTTCCAACCAGTTCGAACCAGTTCGAACTAGTTCTAACCAGTTCGAACTAGTTCTAACCAGTTCGTACCAGTTCAGACCAGTTCGAACCAGTTCGGACCACTTAGAACCAGTTTGAACCAGCTAGATCCAGTTAGAACCATTGAGAACCAGTTAGAACCAGTTAGACCCAGTTCGAAGTAGTTCGATCCAGTTAGAAACAGTTGGAACCAGTTAGATCTGTTAGAACCTATTAGAACCAGTTCGAACCAGTTAGAGCCAGTTACAACCAGTTCGAACCAGTTAGAACCTGTTCGAACCTGTTAGATATAGTTCGAACATGTTAGAACCAATTCGAAACTGTTAGAACCAGTTCGAACCTGTTAGAACCAGTTCGAACCTGTTAGAACCCCGAACCTGTTAACCCCGAACTTGTTCGAACCCGAAACTGTTCGAACCTCGAACCTGTCCGAACCTGTTCGAACCTCAAACCAGTTCGAACCTCGAACCTGTTCGAACCTTGAACCTGTTCGATCCTGTTCGAACCTCGAACCATTTCGAACCTCAACCTGTTCGAACATCGAACCAATTCGACCCTCAACCTGTTCGAACCTCGAACCTGTTCGAACCTCGAACCTGTTCGAACCTCAAACCTGTTCGAACCTCAAACCTGTTCGAAGCTCGAATATCAGATCTGTTCGAACCTCTAACCTCGATCCTGCTCAAACCTCTTCGAACCTCGAACCTGTTCGAACCTCGAACCTGTTCGAACCTCGAAACTGTTCGAACTTCGAACCTCGGGGTCGAACCCCGGAGTCGAATTTCGATCCTCAGGGTCGGACCTCGAACCGTGCACCCCGATCTTCAGGATAACCTCAAACCTCGAATCTTGGGGTCGAACCTCGAACCTCGGGGTCTAACCTCGAACCTCGATCCTTGAACCACGAACATCGGTGTCGAACCACAAACCACGGGGTCCACCCTCCAGCCTCGAAACTCGGTGTCGAATCTCGAACCTCGGGTACTAACTTCGAACCTCGAACTTGTTCGAAACTTGAACTTGTTCCAACCTCAAACTTGTTCGAACCTCGTGATCGAACCTCGAACCTTGGGGTCGAATCTCGAACCTCGATCTTCGGGGTAACCTTGTACCTCGATCCTCGATCCCCGAACTTTGGGGTCAACCCCTGAACCTGTTCGATCCTCGAACGTGTTCGATCCTCGACCCGGTTCAAACATCGGTCCGGTTCAAACCTCTAACCAGTTCGAACCTCTAACCTCGGGGTCGAACCTCGGGGTCGAACCTCGAACCTTTTAGAACATCAAACTTGTTCCAACCCGTTCCAACACGTTCCTACCAGTTCCTAACAGTTCGAACGAGTTCGAACCAGTTCCAACCAGTTCGAAACCAGTTCGAACTATTTCGAACCAGTTCGAACCAGTTCAAACCAGTTCGAACCAGTTCGGACCACTTAGAACCAGTTTGAACCAGTTTGAACAGATAGAACATGTGAGAACCAGTTAGAACCAGTTGGAACCAGTTCGAACAGGTTCGACCTATTTCGAACCAGTTAGAACCAAGTAGAACCAGTAAGAACCAGTTAGAACCAGTTTTTACGGTTTAGAACCAGTTAGAACCTGTTCGAACCAGTTAGAATTAGTTAGATCTGTTAGAACCTGTTAGAACCAGATCGAACCAGTTCGTATCAGTTAGAGCCAGTTACAACCAGTTCGAACCAGTTAGAACCAGTTCGAACCTGTTAGATACAGTTCGAACCTGTTTGAACCAATTCGAACCAGTTCGAAACAGTTAGAACCAGTTCGAACCTGTTAGAACCAGTTAGAACCAGTTAGATCTGTTAGAACCTGTTAGAACCAGTTCGAACAAGTTCGTACCAGTTCGAACCAGTTAGAGCCAGTTACAACCAGTTCGAATCAGTTAGAACCTGTTCGAACCTGTTAGATACAGTGCGAACCTGTTAGAACCAATTCGAACCTGTTAGAACCAATTATAACCTGTTAGAACCAGTTAAAACCTGTTAGAACCAGTTCGACCCTGTTAACCCTGAACCTGTTCGAAGCCCGAACCTGTTCGAACCTCGAACCTGTTCGAACATCGAACCAGTTCGTACCTCGAACCAGTTCGAACCTCGAACCTGTACGGACCTCGAATCAGTTCGAACCAGTTATAGCCAGTTAGAACCAGTTCGAACCAAATCGAAACAGTTAGAATCAGTTAGAACCATTTAGAACCAGTTCGAACCAGTTAGAACCTGTTAGAATCAGTTAGAACCAGTTTGAACCTGTTAGAACCAGTTTAAACCAGTTTGAACCTGTTACAACCAGTTTGAACCAGTTAGAACCAGTTATAAACTGTTATAACCAGTTCGAAACTGTTAGAACCCCAAACCTGTTAGAACCCCGGGCCTGTTAGACCCGAACCTGTTCGAACCCCGAACCTGTTCGAACCCCAAACCTGTTCGAAAACCGCACCTGTTCGAACCCCGAACCTGTTCGAACCTCGAACCTGTTCGAACCTCGAAACTGATCGAACTTCGAACCTGTTCGTACCTCGAACCTGGTCGAACCTGATCGAACCTTTTCGAACCTGTTCGAACCTCGATCCAGTTCGAACCTCGAACCTGTTCGAATCTCGAACCTGTTCGAACCTCGAACCTGTTTGAACTTCAAACCTGTTCGAACCTTAAGCCTGTTCGAACCTTTTCGCACCAGTTCGAACCAGTTTGAACCAGTTAGAACCAGTCAGGACCAATTAGAACCATTTAGAACCTGTTAGAACCAGTTAGAACCAGTTAGAATCAGTTCGAACCAGTTAGAACGAGTTAGAACCAGTTCGAACCAGATCGAACCAGTCAGAATCAGTTCGAACCAGATCGAAACAGTTAGAATCAGTCAGGACAAGTTAGAACCAGTTAGAATCAGTTCGATCCAGTTAGAACGAGTCAGAACCAGTTCGAAACAGATCGAACCAGTTAGAATCAGTTAGAACCAGTTAGAACCAGTTAGAACCTGATAGTACCTGTTTGAACCTGATAGAACCAGTTCGATCCTGTTAGAACCATTTCGAACCTGTTAGAACCATTTCCAACCTTTTAGAACCTGTTCGAACCTGTTAGATCCAGTTCGAAACTGTTAGAACCAGTTCGAACCTGTTAGAACCAGCTCGAACCTGTTAGAACCTGTTCGAACCTGTTAGA
Organism: Locusta migratoria; assembly: GCA_026315105.1. Taxonomy (NCBI): domain Eukaryota; kingdom Metazoa; phylum Arthropoda; class Insecta; order Orthoptera; family Acrididae; genus Locusta; species Locusta migratoria. The sequence goes on along the minus strand of CM048754.1, from coordinate 29,059,668 downwards.
ACCAGTTCGAACCTGTTAGAACCCCGAACCTGTTAGAACCCCGAACCTGTTCGAACCCCGAACCTGTACAAACCTCGAACCTGTTCGAATCTAACCTGTTCGCACCTCGAACCTGTTCGAACCTAGAACCTGTTCGAACCTTGAACCTGTTCGAACCTCTAACCTGTTCGCACCTCGAACCTGTTCGAACCTAGAACTTGTTCGAACCTAGAACCTGTTCGAACGTCGAACCTGTTCGAACCTGTTCGAACCTCGAACCTGTTCGAACCTCAAACCTCTTCGAACCTCGAACCTGTTCGTACCTGTTCGAACATGTTCGAACCTCGAACCTGTTAAAACCTCGAACCTGTTCGAACCTCGAACCTGTTCGAATCTCGAACCTGTTCGAATTCGAACCTGTTCGAACCTCAATCCTGTTCGAACCTGTTCGAGTCTGTTGGAACCTTGAACCAGTTCGAACCTCGAACCTGTTCGAAACACGAACCTCGGGGTCGAACCCCGTGGTCGAACATCGAACCTCAGGGTCGGACTTCAAACCGTGCACCCGATCTTCAGGATAACCTCAAACCTACAATCTTGGGGTCGAAACTCGAACCTCGGGGTCGAACATCGAACCTCAATCCTTGAACTACGAACATCGGTGTCGAACCACGAACCACAGGGTCGACCCTCCAGCCTCATAACTCGGTATCGAATCTCGAACCTCGAACCTCGGATACTAACTTCGAACCTCGAACTTGTTCGAAACTCGAACTTGTTCCAACCTCGAACTTTTTCGAAACTCGGGATCGAACCTCGACCCTCGGGTTCGAATCTCGAATCTCGAACCTCAGGGTCGAATCTCGAACCTCGATCTTCGGGGTAACCTCGTACCTCGATCCTCGATTCCCGAACCTCGGGGTCGACCCCCGAACCTGTTCGATCCTCGAACGTGTTCGATCCTCGACCCGGTTCGAACATCGATCCAGTTCAAACCTCTAACCGGTTCGAACGTCTAACCTCGGGTTCGAACCCCAGGGTCGAACCTTGAACCTTTTAGAACATCAAACTTGTTCCAATCCATTCCAATCCGTTCCAAACTGTTCCAACCCGTTCCTAACTTTTCCAATCAGTTCGAACCAGTTCGAACCAGTTCCTACCTGTTCGAACCAGTTAGAACCAGTTCAAACCAGTTCGAACCTGTTCGGACCACTTAGAACCAATTTGAACCAGATAGAATAAATTAGAACCATTTAGAACCAGTGAGAACCAGTTAGAACCAGTTAGAACCAGTTCGAAGTAGTTCGAAACAGTTAGAACCAGTTAGAACCAGTAAGAACCAGTTAGAACCAGTTAGTACGATTTAGAACCAGTTAGAACCAGTTCGAACCAGTTAGAACCAGTTAGAACCTGTTAGAACCAGTTCAAACCAGTTCGTACCAGTCCGAACCAGTTTTAACGTGTTAGAGCCAGTTACAACAGTTCGAACCAGTTAGATCCAGTTAGGACCAGTTCGAACCTGTTAGATACAGTTCGAACCTGTTAGTACCAGTTCGAACCTATTAGAACCTTTTCGAACCTGTTAGAACCAGTTCGAACCTGATAGAACCCCGAACCTGTTCGAACCCTGAACCTGTTCGAACCCCGAACCTGTTCGAACATCGAATTAGTTCGAACCTCGAACCGGTTCGAACCTCGAACCGGTTCGAACCTCGAACCTGTTCATACCTGTTCGAACCTCGAACCAGTTTGAACCTCGAACCTGTCGAACCTTGAACCTGTTCGAACCTCAAACCTGTTGGAACCCCAAATTTGTTCTAACCTCAAACCTTTTCGAACGTGTTCGAAGCTCAAACATCGAACCTCTTCGAACCCCGAACCTCGAACCTGCTCAAACCTTTTCGAACCTCGAACCTGTTCGAACATCGAACCTGGTCGAACCTCGATCCTGTTCGAACCTCGCACCTGTTCGACCCAGTTCGAACCAGTTCGAACCAGTTCGAACCAGTTAGAACCAGTTAGAACCAGTTCGGAACAGTTCGAACCAGTTAGAGCCAGTTCGAACAGTTCGAACCAAATCGAAACAGTTAGAACCAGTTAGAACCAGTTAGAACCAGTTAGAAACAGTTCGAACCAGTTAGAACCTGTTAGAACAAGTTAGATCCAGTTCGAACCTGTTAGAACCAGTTCGAACCAGTTAGAACCAGTTAGAACCAGTTCTAACCTGTTATAACCAGTTCGAAACTGTTAGAACCCTGAACCTGTTAGAACCCCGAACGTGTTAGAACCCCGAACCTGTTAGAAACCCGGACCTGTTCGAACACCAAACCTGTTCGAGCCCCAAACCTGTTCGAACCTCAAACCAGTTCGAACCTCAAAACTGTTCGAACTTCGGACCTGTTAGAACCTCGAACCTGTTAGAACCTGATCGAACCTTTACGAACCTGTTCGAACCTCGAACCAGTTCGAAACTCGAACCAGTTCCAACCAAGAAACCTGTTCGAACCTTCAACCAGTTCGAACCTCGAACCTGTTCGAACCTCGAACCTGTTCGAATTTCAAACCTGTCCGAACCTCAAGCCTGTTCGAACCTGTTCGAAGCTCTAACATCGAACCTGTTCGAACCTGGTACCTGTTCGAACCTGTTCGTACCAGTTCGAACCAGTTCGAACCAGTTAGATCAGTTCGAACCTGTTAGAACGAGTTAGAACCTGTTCGAACCAGATCGAACCAGTTAGAACCAGTTTGACCAGTGAGAACCAGTTCGAACCTGATAGAAACAGTTCAAACCATATAGAACCAGTTAGAACCTGTTAGAACCATTTCGAACCTGTTAGAACCAATTCGAACCTGTTAGAACCAGTTCGAACCTGTTATAACACCGAACCTGTTCGAACCTGTTCGAACGTCGAACCAGTTCGAACCTCGAAAGTTCAAACCTCGGACTTGTTCGAACCTTTTCATACCTGTTCGAACCACGAACCAGTTTGAACCTCGAACCTGTTCGAACCTTGAACCTGTTCGAACTTCAAACCTGTTCGAACCCCAAACCTGTTCTAACCTCAAACCTGTTCGAACCTGTTCGAAGCTCGAACGTCGAACCTGTTCGGACCACGAACCTCGAACCTGCTCAAACCTGTTCGAACCTCGAATCTGTTCGAACCTGTTCGAACATCGAACCTGGTCGAACCTCGATCCTGTTCGAACCTCGCACCTGTTCGATCCAGTTCGACCCAGTTTGAACCAGTTCGAACCAGTTCGAACCAGTTAGAGCCAGTTCGAACAGTTCGAACCAAATCGAAACAGTTAGAACCAGTTAGAACCAGTTAGAACCAGTTAGAAACAGTTCGAACCAGTTAGAACCTGTTAGAACCAGATAGAACCAGTTCGAACCTGTTAGAACCAGTACGAACCAGTTAGAACCAGTTAGAACCAATTCTAACCTTTTAGAACCAGTTCCAAACTGTTAGAACCCACGAACCTGTTAGAAACCCGAACGTGTTAGAACCCCGAACCTGTTCGAACCCCAAACCTGTTCGAACCCCAAAACTGTTCGAACCACAAACCTGTTTGAAACTAAAACCTGTTCGAACCTCGAAACTGTTTGAACTTCGAACCTGTTCGAACCTCGAACCTGTTAGAACCTCGAACCAGTTCGAACCTCGAACCAGTTCGAACCTCGAAACCTGTTCGAACCTTTTCGAACCTCGAACCAGTTCGAACCTCGAACCTGTTCGAACTTCAAACCTGTCCGAACCTCAAGACTGTTCGAACCTCATCGAAGCTCGAACATCGAACCTGTTCGAACCTCATAATTGTTCGAACCAGTTCGCACCAGTTCGCACCAGTTCGAACCAGTTCGAACCAGTTAGATCAGTTCGAACCAGTTAGAACCAGTTAGAACCAGTTAGAATCAGTTCGAACCAGTTAGAACGAGTTAGAACCTGTTCCAACCAGATCGAACCAGTTAGAACCAGTTAGATCCAGTTAGAACTAGTTAGAACCAGTTCGAACCTGATAGAACCAGTTCAAACCTGATAGAACTAGTTCGAACCTGTTAGAACCATTTCGAACCTGTTAGAACCAGTTCGAAACTGTTAGAACCAGTTCGAACATGTTAGAACCAGTTTGAACCTGTTAGGACCAGTTCAAACCTGTTAGAACCCCGAACCTGTTAGAACCCCGAACCTGTTCGAACCCCAAACCTGTACGAACCTCGAACCTGTTCGAACCTCTAACCTGTTCGAACCTCGTACCTGTTCGAACCTCGAACCAGTTCGAACCTCAAACCTGTTTGAACCTCGCACCTGCTAAACCTGTCCGAACCTCAATCCTGTTCGAAACTAAACCAGTTCGAACATTAAACCTGTTCAAACCTCAAACCTGTTCGAACCTCGAACCTGTTCGAACCTATTTGAAGCTCGAACATCGAACCTGTTCGATCCTTGAACCTGCTCAAACCTTTTCGAACATCGAACTTGTTCGGACCTGTTCGACCCACGAACCTGTTCGAACCTCGAACCTATTAGAACCTCGAAACTGTTCGAACCTCGAAACTGTTCGAACCTGGAACCTGTTCGATACTCGAACCTCGGGGTCAAACCTAGAATCTCGAACCTTGGGTACTAACTTCGAACCTCGAACTTGTTCGAATCTCGAACATGTTCGATCCTCGAACATGTTCGGACCTCGAACCTCGAACCTCGGGAACGAACCTCGAACCTCAGGGTCGAATCTCGAACAGAGAACCTCGAACCTTGGGGTCGAACCTCGAACCTTGAATTTTACTGTTGAACCTCGAACCTACCCCGAACCTGTTCGAACCTCGAACCTGTTCGAACCTTTAACCTGTCGAACCTCGAGCTTGTTCGAACCTTGAATCTGTTCGAACCTCGAACCTGTTCGTACATCGAATCTGTTGGAACCTGTTCGAACCTCGAACCTGTTCGAAACTCGAACCTCCGGGTCGAAACAAGAATCTCGAACCTCGGGTACTAACTTCGAACCTCGAACTTGTTTGAACCTCGAACATGTTCGATCCTCGAACATGTTCGGACCTCGAACCTCGAACCTCGTGGTCGAACCTCGAACCTTGCACCCCTATCTTCAGGGTAACCTCAAACCTCGAACCTCCAGGTCGAACCTAGAACCTCGAACCTCGGGTACTAACTTCGAACACCGAACTTGTTCGAACCTCGAACATGTTCGATCCTCGAACATGTTCGGACCTCGAACCTCGAACCTCGGGGTCGAACCTCGAACCTCGATCCTTGAACCACTAACATCGGTGTCGAACCATGAAGCACGGGGTCGACCCTCCAGCTTCGAAATTTGGTGTCGAATCTCGAACCTCGAACCTTGAGTACTAACTTCGAACCTCGAACTTATTCGTAACTCGAACTTGTTCCAACCTCCAACTTGTTCCAACCTCGAACTTGTTCGAACCTCAATATCGAACCTCGAACCTCGGGGTGGAATCTCGAACCTCGAACCTCAGGGTCGAATCTCGAACCTCGATCTTTGGGGTAACTTCTTACCTCGATCCTGTTCGAAACTCGAAACTATTCGAACCTGTTTGGACCACGAACCTGTTCGAACCTCGAACCTGTTCGAAACTCGAACCTGTTCGAACCTTGAACCTGTTCTAACCTCGAATCTCGGGGTTGAACCCCAGGGTTGAACATTGAACCTCGGGGTCGAACCTCGATCCTTGAACTTCAAACATCGGGGTCGACCCACGAACCTCGCAACTCGGTGTTGTATCTCGAACCTCAATTCTCAGGTACTAACTTCGAACCCCGAACTTGTTCGAAAATCGAACTTGTTCGAACCTCGAACTTGTTCGAACCTCGGGATCGAACCTCGAACTTCAGGGTCGAATCTCGAACCTCGAACCTCGGGGTCGAATCTCGAACCTCGATCTTTGGGGTAACCTCATACTTTGATCCTCGATCCCCGAACCTGGGGGTCGACCCTCGAACCTGTTCGATCCTCGAACGTGTTCGATCCTCGACCCAGTTCGAACATCGACCCGGTTCGAACCTCTAAACTGTTCGAACCTCTAACCACGGGGTCGAACCTCGAACATTTTAGAACATCGAACCCGTTCCAACCCGTTCCAACCCGTTTAAACCCGTTCCAACCCGTTCCAAACCGGTTCAACCCGTTCCAACCCGTTCGAACCAGTTCGAACCAGTTCGAAACTGTTTGAACCAGCTCGAACCTGTTCGAACCTCGAACCTGTTCGAACCTCCAACCCATTCGAACCTGTTCGAACCTAAAACCTATTCGAACCTCAAACCGTTTCGAACCTGTTCGAATCTCGAACATCGCACTTGTTCGAACCTCGAAACGCGAACCTGATCAAACCTGTTCGAACTTCGAACTTGTTCGAACCTGTTTGAACCTCGAATATGTTCGTACCTCGAACCTGTTCGAACCTCGAACCTGTTCGAACCTAGAACCTCGGGGTCAAACCCAAAGGTGGAACATCGAACTTCAGGGTCGAACCTCGAACCTTGCACCCTGATCTTCGGGGTAACCTCCAACCTTGAATCTTGGGGTTGAACCTCGAACCTCGGGGTCGAACCTCGATCCTTGAACATCGAACATCGGGGTCGACTCTCGAACCTCTGAACTCGGTGTTGAATCTCGAACCTCGAACCTCAGGTACTAACTTCGTACCTTGAACATGTTCGAAACTCGAACTTGTTCGAACCTCGAACTTTTTCCAAACTCGGGATCGAACCTCGAACCTCGGGGTCGAATCTCGAACCTCGAACCTCAGAGTCGAAACTCGAACCTCGATCTTTGTGATAACCTCGTACCTCGATCCTCGATCCCCGAACCTGGGGGTCGACCCTCGAACCTGTTCGATACTCGAACGTGCTCTATCCTCGAACGTGTTCGACCCTCGGCCCAGTTGAACATCGACCTGGTTCGAACCTCTAAACGGTTCGAATCTCTAACCACGGGGCTGAAACCCGGGGTCGAACCTCGAACTATTTAGAACATCGAACCCGTTCCTACCCGTTCCAACCCGTTCCAACCCGTTCGAACCAGTTCGAACACGTTCGAACCAGTTCGATCCAGTTAGGATCAGGTAGAAGCAGTTAGAACCAGTTCGAACCAGTTCGAACCAGCTTGAACCAGTTAGAACCAGTTAGAACTATTTCGAACAAGGTCGAACCAGATAGAACCAGTTAGAACCAGTTAGAACCAATTAGAACAGGTCGAAACTCGAACCTGAACCTCGAACCTCGGTGTCGAACCTCGAACCCCGATCTTCGGGGTAACCTGTTCGATCCTTTTAGAACCAGTTAGAACCAGTTAGAACCAGTTTGAACCAGTTAGAACCAGTCAGGACCAATTAGAACCATTTAGAACCTGTTAGAACCAGTTAGAACCAGTTAGAATCAGTTCGAACCAGTTAGAACGAGTTAGAACCAGTTCGAACCAGATCGAACCAGTCAGAATCAGTTCGAACCAGATCGAAACAGTTAGAATCAGTCAGGACAAGTTAGAACCAGTTAGAATCAGTTCGATCCAGTTAGAACGAGTCAGAACCAGTTCGAAACAGATCGAACCAGTTAGAATCAGTTAGAACCAGTTAGAACCAGTTAGAACCTGATAGTACCTGTTTGAACCTGATAGAACCAGTTCGATCCTGTTAGAACCATTTCGAACCTGTTAGAACCATTTCCAACCTTTTAGAACCTGTTCGAACCTGTTAGATCCAGTTCGAAACTGTTAGAACCAGTTCGAACCTGTTAGAACCAGCTCGAACCTGTTAGAACCTGTTCGAACCTGTTAGAACCAGTTCGAACCTGTTAGAACCCCGAACCTGTTAGAACCCCGAACCTGTTCGAACCCCGAACCTGTACAAACCTCGAACCTGTTCGAATCTAACCTGTTCGCACCTCGAACCTGTTCGAACCTAGAACCTGTTCGAACCTTGAACCTGTTCGAACCTCTAACCTGTTCGCACCTCGAACCTGTTCGAACCTAGAACTTGTTCGAACCTAGAACCTGTTCGAACGTCGAACCTGTTCGAACCTGTTCGAACCTCGAACCTGTTCGAACCTCAAACCTCTTCGAACCTCGAACCTGTTCGTACCTGTTCGAACTTGTTCGAACCTCGAACCTGTTAAAACCTCGAACCTGTTCGAACCTCGAACCTGTTCGAATCTCGAACCTGTTCGAATTCGAACCTGTTCGAACCTCAATCCTGTTCGAACCTGTTCGAGTCTGTTGGAACCTTGAACCAGTTCGAACCTCGAACCTGTTCGAAACACGAACCTCGGGGTCGAACCCCGTGGTCGAACATCGAACCTCAGGGTCGGACTTCAAACCGTGCACCCGATCTTCAGGATAACCTCAAACCTACAATCTTGGGGTCGAAACTCGAACCTCGGGGTCGAACATCGAACCTCAATCCTTGAACTACGAACATCGGTGTCGAACCACGAACCACAGGGTCGACCCTCCAGCCTCATAACTCGGTATCGAATCTCGAACCTCGAACCTCGGATACTAACTTCGAACCTCGAACTTGTTCGAAACTCGAACTTGTTCCAACCTCGAACTTTTTCGAAACTCGGGATCGAACCTCGACCCTCGGGTTCGAATCTCGAATCTCGAACCTCAGGGTCGAATCTCGAACCTCGATCTTCGGGGTAACCTCGTACCTCGATCCTCGATTCCCGAACCTCGGGGTCGACCCCCGAACCTGTTCGATCCTCGAACGTGTTCGATCCTCGACCCGGTTCGAACATCGATCCAGTTCAAACCTCTAACCGGTTCGAACGTCTAACCTCGGGTTCGAACCCCAGGGTCGAACCTTGAACCTTTTAGAACATCAAACTTGTTCCAATCCATTCCAATCCGTTCCAAACTGTTCCAACCCGTTCCTAACTTTTCCAATCAGTTCGAACCAGTTCGAACCAGTTCCTACCTGTTCGAACCAGTTAGAACCAGTTCAAACCAGTTCGAACCTGTTCGGACCACTTAGAACCAATTTGAACCAGATAGAATAAATTAGAACCATTTAGAACCAGTGAGAACCAGTTAGAACCAGTTAGAACCAGTTAGAAGTAGTTCGAAACAGTTAGAACCAGTTAGAACCAGTAAGAACCAGTTAGAACCAGTTAGTACGATTTAGAACCAGTTAGAACCAGTTCGAACCAGTTAGAACCAGTTAGAACCTGTTAGAACCAGTTCAAACCAGTTCGTACCAGTCCGAACCAGTTTTAACGTGTTAGAGCCAGTTACAACAGTTCGAACCAGTTAGATCCAGTTAGGACCAGTTCGAACCTGTTAGATACAGTTCGAACCTGTTAGTACCAGTTCGAACCTATTAGAACCTTTTCGAACCTGTTAGAACCAGTTCGAACCTGATAGAACCCCGAACCTGTTCGAACCCTGAACCTGTTCGAACCCCGAACCTGTTCGAACATCGAATTAGTTCGAACCTCGAACCGGTTCGAACCTCGAACCGGTTCGAACCTCGAACCTGTTCATACCTGTTCGAACCTCGAACCAGTTTGAACCTCGAACCTGTCGAACCTTGAACCTGTTCGAACCTCAAACCTGTTGGAACCCCAAATTTGTTCTAACCTCAAACCTTTTCGAACGTGTTCGAAGCTCAAACATCGAACCTCTTCGAACCCCGAACCTCGAACCTGCTCAAACCTTTTCGAACCTCGAACCTGTTCGAACATCGAACCTGGTCGAACCTCGATCCTGTTCGAACCTCGCACCTGTTCGACCCAGTTCGAACCAGTTCGAACCAGTTCGAACCAGTTAGAACCAGTTAGAACCAGTTCGGAACAGTTCGAACCAGTTAGAGCCAGTTCGAACAGTTCGAACCAAATCGAAACAGTTAGAACCAGTTAGAACCAGTTAGAACCAGTTAGAAACAGTTCGAACCAGTTAGAACCTGTTAGAACAAGTTAGATCCAGTTCGAACCTGTTAGAACCAGTTCGAACCAGTTAGAACCAGTTAGAACCAGTTCTAACCTGTTATAACCAGTTCGAAACTGTTAGAACCCTGAACCTGTTAGAACCCCGAACGTGTTAGAACCCCGAACCTGTTAGAAACCCGGACCTGTTCGAACACCAAACCTGTTCGAGCCCCAAACCTGTTCGAACCTCAAACCAGTTCGAACCTCAAAACTGTTCGAACTTCGGACCTGTTAGAACCTCGAACCTGTTAGAACCTGATCGAACCTTTACGAACCTGTTCGAACCTCGAACCAGTTCGAAACTCGAACCAGTTCCAACCAAGAAACCTGTTCGAACCTTCAACCAGTTCGAACTTCGAACCTGTTCGAACCTCGAACCTGTTCGAATTTCAAACCTGTCCGAACCTCAAGCCTGTTCGAACCTGTTCGAAGCTCTAACATCGAACCTGTTCGAACCTGGTACCTGTTCGAACCTGTTCGTACCAGTTCGAACCAGTTCGAACCAGTTAGATCAGTTCGAACCTGTTAGAACGAGTTAGAACCTGTTCGAACCAGATCGAACCAGTTAGAACCAGTTTGACCAGTGAGAACCAGTTCGAACCTGATAGAAACAGTTCAAACCATATAGAACCAGTTAGAACCTGTTAGAACCATTTCGAACCTGTTAGAACCAATTCGAACCTGTTAGAACCAGTTCGAACCTGTTATAACACCGAACCTGTTCGAACCTGTTCGAACGTCGAACCAGTTCGAACCTCGAAAGTTCAAACCTCGGACTTGTTCGAACCTTTTCATACCTGTTCGAACCACGAACCAGTTTGAACCTCGAACCTGTTCGAACCTTGAACCTGTTCGAACTTCAAACCTGTTCGAACCCCAAACCTGTTCTAACCTCAAACCTGTTCGAACCTGTTCGAAGCTCGAACGTCGAACCTGTTCGGACCACGAACCTCGAACCTGCTCAAACCTGTTCGAACCTCGAATCTGTTCGAACCTGTTCGAACATCGAACCTGGTCGAACCTCGATCCTGTTCGAACCTCGCACCTGTTCGATCCAGTTCGACCCAGTTTGAACCAGTTCGAACCAGTTCGAACCAGTTAGAGCCAGTTCGAACAGTTCGAACCAAATCGAAACAGTTAGAACCAGTTAGAACCAGTTAGAACCAGTTAGAAACAGTTCGAACCAGTTAGAACCTGTTAGAACCAGATAGAACCAGTTCGAACCTGTTAGAACCAGTACGAACCAGTTAGAACCAGTTAGAACCAATTCTAACCTTTTAGAACCAGTTCCAAACTGTTAGAACCCACGAACCTGTTAGAAACCCGAACGTGTTAGAACCCCGAACCTGTTCGAACCCCAAACCTGTTCGAACCCCAAAACTGTTCGAACCACAAACCTGTTTGAAACTAAAACCTGTTCGAACCTCGAAACTGTTTGAACTTCGAACCTGTTCGAACCTCGAACCTGTTAGAACCTCGAACCAGTTCGAACCTCGAACCAGTTCGAACCTCGAAACCTGTTCGAACCTTTTCGAACCTCGAACCAGTTCGAACCTCGAACCTGTTCGAACTTCAAACCTGTCCGAACCTCAAGACTGTTCGAACCTCATCGAAGCTCGAACATCGAACCTGTTCGAACCTCATAATTGTTCGAACCAGTTCGCACCAGTTCGCACCAGTTCGAACCAGTTCGAACCAGTTAGATCAGTTCGAACCAGTTAGAACCAGTTAGAACCAGTTAGAATCAGTTCGAACCAGTTAGAACGAGTTAGAACCTGTTCCAACCAGATCGAACCAGTTAGTACCAGTTAGATCCAGTTAGAACTAGTTAGAACCAGTTCGAACCTGATAGAACCAGTTCAAACCTGATAGAACTAGTTCGAACCTGTTAGAACCATTTCGAACCTGTTAGAACCAGTTCGAAACTGTTAGAACCAGTTCGAACATGTTAGAACCAGTTTGAACCTGTTAGGACCAGTTCAAACCTGTTAGAACCCCGAACCTGTTAGAACCCCGAACCTGTTCGAACCCCAAACCTGTACGAACCTCGAACCTGTTCGAACCTCTAACCTGTTCGAACCTCGTACCTGTTCGAACCTCGAACCAGTTCGAACCTCAAACCTGTTTGAACCTCGCACCTGCTAAACCTGTCCGAACCTCAATCCTGTTCGAAACTAAACCAGTTCGAACATTAAACCTGTTCAAACCTCAAACCTGTTCGAACCTCGAACCTGTTCGAACCTATTTGAAGCTCGAACATCGAACCTGTTCGATCCTTGAACCTGCTCAAACCTTTTCGAACATCGAACTTGTTCGGACCTGTTCGACCCACGAACCTGTTCGAACCTCGAACCTATTAGAACCTCGAAACTGTTCGAACCTCGAAACTGTTCGAACCTGGAACCTGTTCGATACTCGAACCTCGGGGTCAAACCTAGAATCTCGAACCTTGGGTACTAACTTCGAACCTCGAACTTGTTCGAATCTCGAACATGTTCGATCCTCGAACATGTTCGGACCTCGAACCTCGAACCTCGGGAACGAACCTCGAACCTCAGGGTCGAATCTCGAACAGAGAACCTCGAACCTTGGGGTCGAACCTCGAACCTTGAATTTTACTGTTGAACCTCGAACCTACCCCGAACCTGTTCGAACCTCGAACCTGTTCGAACCTTTAACCTGTCGAACCTCGAGCTTGTTCGAACCTTGAATCTGTTCGAACCTCGAACCTGTTCGTACATCGAATCTGTTGGAACCTGTTCGAACCTCGAACCTGTTCGAAACTCGAACCTCCGGGTCGAAACAAGAATCTCGAACCTCGGGTACTAACTTCGAACCTCGAACTTGTTTGAACCTCGAACATGTTCGATCCTCGAACATGTTCGGACCTCGAACCTCGAACCTCGTGGTCGAACCTCGAACCTTGCACCCCTATCTTCAGGGTAACCTCAAACCTCGAACCTCCAGGTCGAACCTAGAACCTCGAACCTCGGGTACTAACTTCGAACACCGAACTTGTTCGAACCTCGAACATGTTCGATCCTCGAACATGTTCGGACCTCGAACCTCGAACCTCGGGGTCGAACCTCGAACCTCGATCCTTGAACCACTAACATCGGTGTCGAACCATGAAGCACGGGGTCGACCCTCCAGCTTCGAAATTTGGTGTCGAATCTCGAACCTCGAACCTTGAGTACTAACTTCGAACCTCGAACTTATTCGTAACTCGAACTTGTTCCAACCTCCAACTTGTTCCAACCTCGAACTTGTTCGAACCTCAATATCGAACCTCGAACCTCGGGGTGGAATCTCGAACCTCGAACCTCAGGGTCGAATCTCGAACCTCGATCTTTGGGGTAACTTCTTACCTCGATCCTGTTCGAAACTCGAAACTATTCGAACCTGTTTGGACCACGAACCTGTTCGAACCTCGAACCTGTTCGAAACTCGAACCTGTTCGAACCTTGAACCTGTTCTAACCTCGAATCTCGGGGTTGAACCCCAGGGTTGAACATTGAACCTCGGGGTCGAACCTCGATCCTTGAACTTCAAACATCGGGGTCGACCCACGAACCTCGCAACTCGGTGTTGTATCTCGAACCTCAATTCTCAGGTACTAACTTCGAACCCCGAACTTGTTCGAAAATCGAACTTGTTCGAACCTCGAACTTGTTCGAACCTCGGGATCGAACCTCGAACTTCAGGGTCGAATCTCGAACCTCGAACCTCGGGGTCGAATCTCGAACCTCGATCTTTGGGGTAACCTCATACTTTGATCCTCGATCCCCGAACCTGGGGGTCGACCCTCGAACCTGTTCGATCCTCGAACGTGTTCGATCCTCGACCCAGTTCGAACATCGACCCGGTTCGAACCTCTAAACTGTTCGAACCTCTAACCACGGGGTCGAACCTCGAACATTTTAGAACATCGAACCCGTTCCAACCCGTTCCAACCCGTTCCAACCCGTTTAAACCCGTTCCAACCCGTTCCAAACCGGTTCAACCCGTTCCAACCCGTTCGAACCAGTTCGAACCAGTTCGAAACTGTTTGAACCAGCTCGAACCTGTTCGAACCTCGAACCTGTTCGAACCTCCAACCCATTCGAACCTGTTCGAACCTAAAACCTATTCGAACCTCAAACCGTTTCGAACCTGTTCGAATCTCGAACATCGCACTTGTTCGAACCTCGAAACGCGAACCTGATCAAACCTGTTCGAACTTCGAACTTGTTCGAACCTGTTTGAACCTCGAATATGTTCGTACCTCGAACCTGTTCGAACCTCGAACCTGTTCGAACCTAGAACCTCGGGGTCAAACCCAAAGGTGGAACATCGAACTTCAGGGTCGAACCTCGAACCTTGCACCCTGATCTTCGGGGTAACCTCCAACCTTGAATCTTGGGGTTGAACCTCGAACCTCGGGGTCGAACCTCGATCCTTGAACATCGAACATCGGGGTCGACTCTCGAACCTCTGAACTCGGTGTTGAATCTCGAACCTCGAACCTCAGGTACTAACTTCGTACCTTGAACTTGTTCGAAACTCGAACTTGTTCGAACCTCGAACTTTTTCCAAACTCGGGATCGAACCTCGAACCTCGGGGTCGAATCTCGAACCTCGAACCTCAGAGTCGAAACTCGAACCTCGATCTTTGTGATAACCTCGTACCTCGATCCTCGATCCCCGAACCTGGGGGTCGACCCTCGAACCTGTTCGATACTCGAACGTGCTCTATCCTCGAACGTGTTCGACCCTCGGCCCAGTTGAACATCGACCTGGTTCGAACCTCTAAACGGTTCGAATCTCTAACCACGGGGCTGAAACCCGGGGTCGAACCTCGAACTATTTAGAACATCGAACCCGTTCCTACCCGTTCCAACCCGTTCCAACCCGTTCGAACCAGTTCGAACACGTTCGAACCAGTTCGATCCAGTTAGGATCAGGTAGAAGCAGTTAGAACCAGTTCGAACCAGTTCGAACCAGCTTGAACCAGTTAGAACCAGTTAGAACTATTTCGATCAAGGTCGAACCAGATAGAACCAGTTAGAACCAGTTAGAACCAATTAGAACAGGTCGAAACTCGAACCTGAACCTCGAACCTCGGTGTCGAACCTCGAACCCCGATCTTCGGGGTAACCTGTTCGATCCTTTTAGAACCAGTTAGAACCAGTTAGAACCAGTTCGAAACAGTTAGAACCAGTTAGAACCAGTTCGAACCAGTTCGAAACAGTTCGAAACATTTTGATACAGTTCGAACCACTTAGAACCAGTTAGATCCAGTTAGAACCCGTTTGAACCAGTTAGATCCAGTTAGAACCAGTTAGAACCAGTTAGAAGCAGTTGGAATCTGTTAGAACCAGTTCGAACCTGTTAGAACCAGTTTGAACATGTTATTACCCCGAACCTTTTAGAACGCTGAACCTTTTAGAATCCCGAACCTGAACGAACCCTAAACCTGTTTGAACCTTGAACCTGATCGAACACCAAACCTGTCGAACCTCAAACCTGTTCGAACCTCGATCCTGTTTGAACCTGATCGAAACTGTTAGAACCTGTTCGAACCAGTTCGAACCTGTTCGAACATCGAACCAGTACGAATCTCGAACCTGTCGGATTTTCGAACCTGTTCGAACCTGTTTGAAGCTCGAACATCCAACCTGTTCGAACCTCGAATCTGCTCAAACCTGATCGAACTTCGAACCTGTTCCAACCTGTTCGAACCTCGAACCTGTTCGAACCTCGAACCTGTTCGAACCTCGAACCTGTTCGTACCTCGAACCTGTTCGAACCTCGAACCTGTTCGAATTCGAACCTCGGGGTCGAACCGATAACCTTGAACGTCAGATACTAACTTCGAATCTTGAACTGTTTCGAAACTCGAACTTGTTCGAAGTTCGAACTTGTTCGAACCTCGAACCTAGGGATCGAACTTCGAACCTCGGGGTCGAATTTCGAACAACGAACTTCGAACCTCGTTGTCGAACCTAGAACCTTGAACCTTGCGGTCGAATCTCGAACCTGAACCTCGAACCTCAGTGTCGAACCTCGATCTTCGAGGTAACCTCGTACCTCGAATGTCGGGGTCGAACCTCGAACCTCGATCCTCGATCCCCGAACCTAGGTGTCGATCCACGGACCTCGGGGTCGACCCTCGAACTTGTTCGATCCTGGAACGTGTTCGATCCTCTAACCTGTTCGATCCTCTAACCTGTTCCAACATCGACCTGGTTCGAACATTGACCCGGTTCGATCCTCTAACCGGTTCGAACCTCTAACCTGTTCGAACCCCGAACCTTTTCGAACCACGAACTTGTTCGAATCTCTAACCTGTTCGAAACTCGAACCTGTTAGAACCTCAAACCTGATCGAACCTCGAACCTGTTCAAACCTCGAACCTGTTCGAACCATGATCCTGTTCGAACCTGTTCGAACCTCGAACCTGTTCGAACCTCGAACCTGTTCGAACCTCGAACCTGTTCGAACCTCGAACCTGTTCGAACCTCGAACCTCGGGGTCGAACCTCAAACCTTGCACCTCGATCTTCGGGGTAGCCTCAGACCACGAATCTTGGGGTAAAACCTCGAACCTCGAACCTCGTTCCTTGAACCTCGAACATCGGTGTCGAACCACGAACCACGGGGTCGACCCTCGAACCTCGAATCTCGGTGTCGAATCTAGAACCTCGAACCTCAGGTACTACCTTCGAACCTCGAACTTGTTCGAAACTAGAACTTGTTCGAATTTCGAACTTGTGCGAAACTCGGGATCGAACCTTGAACGTCGGGGTCGAATTTCGAAACTTAAACCTCGGAGTCGGTGTCGAACAATGAACCACGGGGTCGGCCCTCTAACCTCGAAACTCGGTGTCGAATCTCGAACCTCGGGTACTAACTTCGAACCTCGAACTTGTTCGAAACTCGAACTTGTTCAAAACTCGAACTTGTTCGAACCTCGGGATCAAACCTCGAACCTCGGGGTCGAATCTCGAACTTCGATCTTCGGTGAAACCTCGTACTGTCGAATCTGTTCGATCCTCGAAAGTGTTCGATCCTCGACCCGGTTCGAACATCGACCAGGTTCGAACCTCTAAACGGTTCGAACTTCGAACCCGTTCCAACCCGTTGCAACGCGTACCAACACGTACCCACCCCGTTCCAAACAGTTCGAATCAGTTACAACCTGTTAGAACCAGTTCGAACCTGTTAGAACCAGTTCGTACCTGTTGGAACCAGGAACCTGTTCGAACCCCCAAACCTGTTTGAACCTCGAACCTGTTCGAACCTCGTACCTGTACGATCCCTGAACCTGTTCGAACCACGAACGTGTTCAAACTTCGAACTTCGAACCTGTTCGAACCTCGAACCTGTACGAACCTCGAACCTGTACAAACCTCGAACCTGTTCGAACCTGTTCGAACCTCGAACCTCCAAACTGTTCGAACCTCGATCCTGTTCGAACCTCGAGGCTTTTCAAACCCCAAACCTGTTCAAACCTGTTCGAAGCTTGAACATCGAACCTGTTCGAACCTCTAAACTCGAACCTTCTCAAAACGGTTCAGACTTCGAACGTGTTCGAACCTGTTCAAACCTCGAAACTGTTCGAACTTCAAACCTGTTCGAACCTGTTCGAAGCTGTTCAAACCTCGAACCTGTTCGAACCTCGAAGCTGATCGAACCTCGAACCTGTTCGAACCTCATACTTGTTCGAACCTTAAAACCGTTTGAACCTGTTAGAAGCTTAAACATAGCACCTGTCCGAACCTCGAAACGCGAAACTGGTCAAACCTGTACGAACCTCAAACCTGTTCGAACCTCTTTGAACCCCGAACCTGTTCGCATCTCGAACCTGTTCGCACCTCGAACCTGTTCGAACCTAGAACCAGTTCGAACCTCAGGGTCGAACCTCGAACCTCGAAACTCGGTGTCGAATCTGGAACCTCGAACCTCGGGTACTAACTTAGAACCTCGAACTTGTTCGAAACTCGAACTTGTTCAAAACTCGAACTTGTTCGAGCCTCGAACTTGTTCGAACCTCGGGATCGAACCACGAACCTCGGGGTCGAATCTCGAACCTAGATCTTCGGTAAAACCTCGTACCTCGATCCTCGAACCTCGGGTTCGACCGTCGAACCTGTTCGATCCTCGAACGTGTTCGATCCTCGACCCGGTTCGTACATCGACCCGGTTCGAACCTCTAAACGGTTCGAACATCGAACCCGTTCCAACCCGTTCCAACCCGTTGCAACGCATTCCAACCCGTTTCAACCCGTTCTAACCAGTTCGAATCAGTTACAACCAGTTAGAACCAGTTAGATCCAGTTAGAACCATTTAGAACCTGATAGGACCAGTTAGAACCACTTAGAACCAGTTCGAACCAGTAGGAACCAGTTAGAACCAGTTCGAACCTTTTAGAACCAGTATGAACCAGTTAGAACCAGTCAGAACCAGTCAGAACCAATCAGATCCAGTCAGAAACAGTCAGAACCAATCAGAACCAGTTAGAACCAGTTAGAAATAGTTCGTACCAGTACCTGCTCAAACCTGTTCGAACCTCAACCTGTTCGAACCTGTTTGAACCCTGAACCTGTTCGAACCTCGAACCTTTTCGAACCTCGAACCTCGGGGTCGAACCCCAGGGTTATACATCGAACCTCGAGGTCGAACCTCAGAACTTGCACCCCGATCTTCGTGGTAACCTCAAACCTTGAATCTTGGGACCTCGATCCTTGAACCTCGAACATCTGGGTCGACCCTCGAACTTCGAAACTCGGTGTTGAATCTCGAACCTCGAAACTCGGGTACTAACTTTGAACCTCGAAATTGTTCGGAATTCGAACTTTTTCGATTCTCGAACTTTTCGAACCTCGGGATCGAACCTCGAACCTCGGGGACGAATCTCGAACCTCGAACCTCGGGATCGTATCTTGAACCTCGGTCTTCGGGGTAACCTCGTACCTCGATCCTCGATCCCCGAACCTGGGGGTCGACCTTCGAACCTGTTCGATCCTCGAACGTGTTCGATCCTTGACCCAGTTCGAACATCGACCCGGTTCGAACCTCTAAACTGTTCGTACCTCTAACCATGGGGTGGAACCCCGGGGTCGAACCTCGTACCTTTTAGAACATCGAACCCGTTCCAACCCATTCCAACCCGTTTAAACCCGTTCCAACCCGTTCGAACCAGTTCGAACCATTTAGAACCATTTCGAACCAGTTAGAACCAGTTCGAACCAGTTCGAACTGGTTCGAAATGCTTCGTATTGCTTCGAACCAGTTAGAACCAGTTAGAACCAGTTCGAACCATTTCGAACCAGTTTGAACCAGTTAGAACCAGTTAGAACCAGATCGAACCAGTTAGAACCAGTTAGAACCATTTAGAACCAGTTAGAACAGGTCGAACCACGACCTGAACCTCGAACCTCCGTGTCGAACCTCGAACCTTGATCTTCGGGGTAACTTCGTACCTCGAATGGCGGGGTCGAACCTCGAACCTCGATTCTCGAACCCGAACCTCGGTGCCGAACCACGAACCTCGGGTTCGACCCTCGAACCTGTTCGATCCTTGAACGTGTTCGATTCTCGAACCTGTTCGATCCTCAAACCTGTTACACTATCGACCCATTTCGAACATCGACCCGGTTCGAACCTCTAACCTGTTAGAACCTCGAACCTCGGGGTCGAACCCCGGAGTCGAACCTCGAACCTCGAACCTTTTAGAACATCGAATCCGTACCAACCCGTTAACACCAGTTCTAACCAGTTCGAACGCCTTCCAACCCGTTCCAACCAGTTCCAACCCGTTCCAATCCGTTCCAACCCGTTCCAACCTGTACCAAAAAGTTCCACCTGTTCGAACCAGTTCGAACGGTTCGAACCTGTTCAAACCCGATCGGACCTATTCTAACCAGTTCGAACCAGTTAGAACCAATTAGAACCAGTTCGAACCTGTTAGAACCAGTTCGAACCTGTTACAACCAATTCGAACCTGTTAGAGCCAGTTCCAACCTGTTCGAACCCCGAACCTGTTCGAACCGCGAACCTGTTCGAACACTGAACCTGTTCGAACATCGAACCTGTTCGAACCTAGAATAAGTTCGAACCTCAAACCTGTTCGAACCTCGAATCTGTTCGAACTTCGAACCTGTTCAAACCTCGAACCTGTTGGTACCTGGAACCAGTTCGAACCTCAAACCTGTTCGAACCTGTTCGAAACTCAAACCTGTTCGAACCTCAAACCTGTTCGAACCTCAAACCTGTTCGAAACTCGAACATCTAACCGGTTCAAACCTCGAAACTCGAACCTGCTCAAACCTGTTCGAACCTGTTCGAACCTCGAACCTGTTAGAACCTCGAACTTGTTCGAACCTCGCACCTTTTCGAACCTCGAACCTGTTCGTACCTCGAACCTAAGGGTCGAACCTCGAACCTTGCACCCCAATCTTCGGGGTAGCCTCAAACCTCGAATCTTGGGGTAAAACCTTGAACCTCAGGGTCGAACCTCGAACCTCGATCCTTGAACCTCGAACATCGGTGTCGAACCACCAAGCACGGGGTCGACCTTCGAACCTCGAAACTCGGTGTCGAATCTCGAACCTCGGGTACTAACTTCGAACCTCGAACTTGTTCGAAACTCGAACTTGTTCGAACCTTGAACTTATTCGAACCTCGTTATCGAACCTCGAACCTCGGGGTCGAATCTCGAACCTCGATCTTCGGTGCAACCTCGTACCTCGATCCTCGATCCCCGAACCTCGGGGTCGACCGTCAAACCTGTTCGATCCTCGAACGTGTTCGATCCTCGACCCGGTTCGAACATCGACCCAGTTGAAACCTCTAACCGGTTCGAACCTCTAACCTCGGGGTCGAACCCCGGGGTCCAACCCCGGGGTCGAACCCCGGGGTCGAACCTCGAATCATTTGGAACATCGAACCCGTTCCAACACGTTCCAAGCCGTTCCAACCCGTCTAACCCGTTCCAACCAGTTCGAACCAGTTCGAACCAGTTAGAACAAGTTAGAACCAGTTAGAACCAGTTAGAACCAGTTAGAACTAGTTAGAACCAGTTAGAACCAGTTAGAATCAGTTAGAAATAGTTCGAACCAGTTCAAACCATTTAGAACCTGTTAGAACCAGTTCGAACCTGTTTGAACCTCGAACCTGTTCGCAACTCGAACCTGTTCGAACCTCGGGGTCGAACCCCAGGGTTATACATCGAACCTCGAGGTCGAACCTCGAAACTTGCACCCCGATCTGCGTGGTAACCTCAAACCTTGAATCTTGGGGTCGAAGCTCGAACCTTGGGGTCGAACCTCGAACCTCGGGGTCAAACCTCGAACCTCGATCCTTGAACCTCGAACATCGGGGTCGACCCTCGAATCTCGAAACTCGGTGTTGAATCTCGAACCTCGAACCTCGGGTACTAACTTCGAACCTCAAAATTGTTCGAAACTCGAAATTGTTCGAACCTCGAACTTGTTCGGACCTCGGGACCGAACCTCGGGGTCGAATCTCGAACCTTTTAGAACATCGAACCCGTTCCAACCCGTTCCAACCCGTTTAAACCCGTTACAACCCGTTCCAACCCATTCGAACCAGTTCGAACCAGTTTGTACCAGTTCGAACCAGTTAGAAACAGTTCGAACCAGTTCGAACCAGCTCGAAGTAGTTCGAACCAGTTCGAACCAGTTCGAAACAGTTAGGACCAGTTAGAACCAGTTAGAACCAGTTCGAACCAGTTCGAACCAGTTTGAACCAGTTAGAACCAGTTAGAACCAGATCGAACCAGTTCGAACCAGTTAGAACCATTTAGAACCAGTTAGAACAGGTCGAACCACGAACCTGAACCTCGAACCTCCGTGTCGAACCTCGAACCTCGATCTTCGGGATAACTTCGTACCTCGAATGGCGGGGTCGACCCTCGAAACTCGATCCTCGAACCCTAACCTCGGTGTCGAACCTCGAACCTCGGGTTCGACCCTCGAACCTGTTCGATCCTTGAACGTGTTCGATCCTCGAACCTGTTCGATCCTTAAACCTGTTCCACTATCGACCCGGTTCGAACATCGACCCGGTTCGAACCTGTAACCTGTTCGAACCTCTAACCTGTTCGAACCTCGAACCTCGGGGTCGGACCCCAGGGTTATACATCGAACCTCGAGGTCGAACCTCGAAACTTGCACCCTGATCTTCGTGGTAACCTCAAACCTTGAATCTTGGGCTCGTACCTCGGGGTCGAACCTCGAACCTCGATCCTTGAACCTCAAACATCGGGGTCGACCCTCGAACCTCGGTGTTTAATCTCGAACCTCGGGTACTAACTTCGAACCTCGAAATTGTTCGAAACTCGAAATTGTTCGAACCTCGAACTTGTTTGGACCTCGGGATCGAACCTCGAACCTCGGGTCGAATCTCGAACCTCGAACCTCGGGGTCGTATCTTGAACCTCGGTCTTCAGGGTAACCTCGTACCTCGATCCTCGATCCCCGAACCTGGGGCAACCTTCGAACCTGTTCGATCCTCGAGTGTGTTCGATCCTCGGCCCAGTTAGAACATCGACCCGGTTCGAACCTCTAAACGGTTCGAACCTCTAACCACGGGGTCGAACCCCGGGGTCGAACCTCGTACCTTTTAGAACATCGAACCCGTTCCAACCCGTCCCAACCCGTTTAACCCGTTCCAACCCGTTCCAACCCGTTCGAACCAGTTCAAACGGGTTCGAATTATTTCGAACCAGTTCGAACCAGTTAGAAACAGTTCGAACCAGTTCGAACCAGCTCGAAGCATTTCGAATCAGTTCGAACCAGTTCGAAACAGTTAGAACCAGTTAGAACCAGTTCGAACCAGTTTGAACCAATTAGAATACGTTCGAACCAGTTAGAACCAGTTCGAACCTGTTACAACCAATTCGAACCTGTTAGAGCCAGTTCGAACCTGTTCGAACCCCGAACCTGTTCGAATCGCGAACCTGTTCGAACACTGAACCTGTTCGCACATCGAACCTGTTCGAACCTAGAATAAGTCGAACCTAAAACCTGTTCGAACCTCGAACCTGTTCAAACCTCGAACCTGTTCGAACTTCGAACCTGTTCAAACCTCGGACCTGTTCGAACCTGGAACCAGTTCGAACCTCAAACCTGTTCGAACCTGTTCGAAACCCAAACCTGTTCGAACCTCAAACCTGTTCGAACCTCAAACCTGTTCGAAGCTCGAACATCAAACCTGTTCGAACCTCGAAACTCGAACCTGCTCAAACCTGTTCGAACCTCAAACCTGTTCGAACCTGATCGTACCTCGTACCTGTTCGAACCTCGAACTTGTCCGAACCTCGCACCTTTTTGAACCTCGAACCTGTTCGTACCTCGAACCTCGGTGTCGAACCTAGAACCTTGCACCCCGATCTTCGGGGTAGCCTCAAACCTCGAATCTTGGGGTATAACCTTGAACCTCCGGGTCAAACCTCGAACCTCGATCCTTGAACCTCGAACATCGGTGACGAACCACCAACCACGGGATCGACCTTCGAACCTCGAAACTCGGTGTCGAATCTCGCACCTCGAACCTCGGGTACTAACTTCGAACCTTGATCTTGTTCGAAACTCGAACTTGTTCGAACCTTGAACTCGTTCGGACCTCGTTATCGAACCTCGGGGTCGAATCTCGAACCTCGATCTTCGGTGTAACCTCGTACCTCGATCCTCGATTCCCGAACCTCGGGGTCGACCGTCGAACCTGTTCGATCCTCGAACGTGTTCGAACCTTGACCCGGTTCGAACATCGACCCAGTTCGAACCTCTAACCGGTTCGAACCTCTAACCTCGGGGTCAAACCCCGGGGTTGAACCCCGGGGTCGAACCTCGAACCTTTTGGAACATCGAAACCGTTCCAACACGTTCCAAGCCGTTCCAACCCGTTCCAACCCGTTCCAACCAGTTCGAACCAGTTCGAACCAGTTACAACAAGTTAGAACCAGTTAGAAACCAAGTTAGAACTAGTTTGAACCAGTTAGAACCAGTTAGAAATAGTTCGAACCAGTTCAAACCAATTAGAACCTGTTAGAGCCAGCTCGAACCTGTTCGAACCACGAACCTGTTCGAACCTCAAACCTGTTCGAACCTGTTCGAGGCTCGAACATCGCACCTGTTCGAACCTCGAAACGCGAACCTGCTCAAACCTGTTCGAACCTCAACCTGTTCGAACCTGTTTGAACCTCGAACCTGTTCGAACCTCGAACCTGTTCGAACCTCGAACCTCGGGGTCGAACCCCAGGGTTATACATCGAACCTCGCGGTCGAACCTCGAAACTTGCACCCCGATCTTCGTGGTAACCTCAACTCTTGAATCTTGGGGTCGAACCTCGAACCTCGGGATCGAACCTCGAATCTCGGGGTCGAATCTCGAACCTCGAACCTCGGGGTCGTATCTTGAACCTCGGTCTTCGGGGTAACCTCGTACCTCGATCCTCGATCCCCGAACTTGGGGGTCGACCTTCGAACATGTTCGATCCTCGAACGTGTTCGATCCTCGACACAGTTCGAACATCGACCCGGTTCGAACCTCTAAACGGTTCGTACCTCTAACCACGGGGTCGCTCCCCGGGGTCGAACCTCGTACCTTTTAGAACATCGAACCCGTTCCAACCCGTTCCAACCCGTTTAAACCCGTTCCAACCCGTTCCAACGTGTTCGAACCAGTTCGAACCATTTCGAAGAGGTTCGAACCAGTTAGAAACAGTTCGAACCTGTTCGAACCAGCTCGAAGATGTTCGAACCAGCTCGAACCAGTTCGAACCAGTTGGAACCAGTTAGAACCAGTTCGAACCAGTTCGAACCAGTTCGAACCAATTTGAACCAGTTAGAACCAGTTAGAACCTGATCGAACCAGTTCGAACCAGTTAGAACCATTTAGAACCAGTTAGAACAGGTCGAACAACGACCTGAACCTCGAACCTCCGTGTCGAACCTCGAACCTCGATCTTCGGTGTAACTTCGTACCTCAAATGGCGGGGTCGAACCTCGAACCTCGATCCTCGAACCCGAACCTCGGTGCCGAACCACGAACCTCGGGTTCGAACCTCGAACCTGTTCGATCCTCGAACGTGTTCGATCCTCGAACCTGTTCTATCGTCAAAACTGTTCCACTATCGACCCGGTTCAAACATCGACCCGGTTCGAACCTCTAACCTGTTCGAACCTCGAACCTCGGGGTCGATCCCCGGAGTCGAACCTCGAACCTTTTAGAACATCGAACCCGTACCAACCCGTTCCAACCAGTTCGACCCCGTTCCAACCCGTTCCAACCACTTCCAACCCGTACCAATCCGTTCCATCCCGTTCCAACGTGTACCAAAAAGTTCCAACCTGTTCGAACCAGTTCGAACTGTTCGAACCTGTTCAAACCCGTTCGGACCCGTTCTAACCAGTTCGAACCAGTTCGAACCGGTTAGAACTAATTAGAACAAGTTCGAAACTGTTAGAACCAGTTCGAACCTGTTACAACCAATTCGAACCTGTTAGAACCAGTTCAAACCTGTTCAAACCCCGAACCTGTTCGAACCGCGAACCTTTTCGAACCCTGAACCTGTACGAACATCGAACCTGTTCGAACCTCGAATAAGTTCGAACCTCAAACCTGTTCGAACCTCAAACCTGTTGAAGCTCAAACATCAAACCTGTTCGAACCTCGAAACTCGAACCTGCTCAAACCTGTTCGAACCTCAAAGCTGTTCGAGCCTGTTCGAACCTCAAACGTGTTCGAACCTCGCACCTTTTTGCACTTCGAACCTGTTCGAACCTCGAGCCTCGGGGTCGAACCTAGAACGTTGCACCCCGATCTTCGGGGTAGCCTCAAACCTCGACTCTTGATGTAAAACCTTGAACCACGGGGTCGAACCTCCAACCTCGATCCTTGAACCTCGAACATCAGTGTCGAACCATCAACCACGGGGTCGACCTTCGAACCTCGAAACTCGGTGTCGAATCTCGAACCTCGGGTACTAACTTCGAACCTCGAACTTGTTCGAAACTCGAACTTGTTCGAACCTTTAACTCGTTCGAACCTCGTTATCGAACCTCGAACCTCGGGGTCGAATCTCGAACATCGATCTACGGTGTAACCTTGTACCTCGATCCTCGATCCCCGAACCTTGGGATCGACCGTCGAACCTGTTAGATCCTCGAACGTGTTCAATCCTCGACCCGGTTGGAACATCGAACCAGTTCGAACCTCTAACCGGTTCGAACCTCTAACCTCGGGGTCGAACCCCGGGGTCGAACCTCGAACCTTTTGGAACATCGAACCCGTTCCAACACGTTCCAAGCCGTTCGAACCCGTTCCAACGCGTTCCAACACGTTCCAACCCGTTCCAACCAGTTCGAACCAGTTCGAACCAGTTAGAACAAGTTAGAACCAGTTAGAACCAGTTAGAACCAGTTAGATCCAGTTAGAACCAGTTAGAACCTGTTAGAACCAGTTAGAACCAGTTAGATCCAGTTAGATCCAGTTCGAACCAGTAGGAACCTGTTAGAACCAGTTCGAACCTTTTAGTACCAGTTAGATCAAGTTAGAACCAGTCAGAAGCAGTCAGAACCAGTCAGAAACAGTCAGAACCTGTCAGAACCAGTTAGAACCAGTTAGAACCATTTCGAACCAGTTCGAACCAGTTAGAACCAGTTAGACCAGTTCGAACCAGTTCGAACAAGTTCGAACCAGTTAGAACCATTTAGAACCAGTTAGAACCAGTTAGAACCAGTTCGAACAAGTTCGAACCAGTTAAAACTCTTTAGAACCAGTTAGAACCAGTTAAAACCAGTTAGAACCAGTTAGAAACAGTTCTAACCAGTTCGAACCTGTTCGAACCAGTTCGATCCAGATCGAACCAGTTCGAACCTCTTAGAACCAGCTCGAACCTGTTCGAACCTCGAAACTGTTCGAACCTCAAACTTGTTCAAACCTGTTCGAAACTCAATCCTGTTCGAGCCTCAAACCATTTCGAACCTGTTTGAACTACGAACGTGTTCGAAACTCGAACCTGTTCGAACCTCTAACCTGTTCGAACCCCGAACGTATTCGAACGTCAAAACTCGGCGACGAACCCCAGGGTTGAACTTCGAACATCGGGGTCGATCATCGAAACTTGCACTCCGATCTTTGGGGTAACCTCAAACCTTGAATATTGGGGTCGAACCTCGAACCTCGGGGTCGAACCTCGAACCTCGATCCTTGAACCTCGAACATCGGTGTCGACCATCGAACCTCAAAACTCGGTGTTGAATCTCGAACCTCGAATCTTGGGTACTAACTTCGAACCTTACACTTGTTCGAAATTCGAACTTGTTCGAACCTCGAACTTGTTCGAACTTCGAACCTCGAACCTCAGGGTCGAATATCGAACCTCGAACCTCGGGGTCGAATCTCGAACCTCGATCTTTGGGGTAACCTCGTACCCCGATCCTCGAACTTTGGTTTCAACCCTCGAACCTGTTCGATCCTCGAACGTGTTCGATCCTCGACCCAGTTCGAACATCGACCCGGTTAGAACCTCTAACCACGGGGTCGAACCCCGGGGTCGAACCTCGAACCTGTTAGAACATCGAACCCGTACCAACCTGTTCCAACCAGTTCTTACCCGTTTCCAACCCATTCCAACCTGTTCCAAAACGTTCCAACAATTTCGAACCAGTTCGAACCGGTTCGAACCTGTTCGAACCCGTTCGGACATCTTCGAACCAGTTCGAACCAGTTAGAACCAGTTCGAACCTTTTAGAACCATTTCGAACCTGTTACAACCAATTCGAACCTGTTAGAACTAGTATGAACCTGTTAGAAACAGTTAGAACCTGTTAGAACCAGTTCGAACCCCGAACGTGTTCGAACCCCGAACTTGTTCGAACCTCTAACCTGTTCGAACCTCGAACCTGTTCGAACCTCAAACCTGTTCGAACCTCGAACGTGTTCAAACCTCGAACCTGTTCGAACCTCGAACCTATTCGAACCTGTTCAACCTGTACGAACCTCGAACCTGTTCGAAACTCGAACCTGGTTGAACCTCATACCTGTCCCAACCTCAAACTTCTTCAAACCTGTTCGAACCTGTTCGAAACTCAAACCTGTTCGAACCTCAAACCTGTTCGATGCTCGAACATCGAACCTGTTCGAACCTCGAAACTCGAATCTGCTGAAACCTGTTCAAACCTCGAACCCGCTCGAATCTCGAACCTGGTCGAACCTCGAACCTGTTCGAACCTCGAACCTGTTCGAACCTTGAACCTGTTCGAACCTCGAACCTCGGGGTCGAACATCAAACTTTGCACACCGATTTTCAGGGTAGCCCCAGAACTCGAATATTGGGGTGAAACCTCAAACCTCGGGGTCTAACCTCGATCTCGATCATTGAACCTTGAACATCGGTGTCGAACCACAAACCACGGGGTCGACCATCGAACCTCGAAACTCGGTGTCGGTTCTCGAACCTCGATACTTGGGTACTAACTTCGAACCTCAAACTTGTTCGAAACTCGAACTTGTTCGAACCTCGAACTTGTTCGAACCTCGGGATCGAACCTCGAAATTCGGGGTCGAATTTCGAACCTCGAACCTCGGAGTCGAATCTCGAACCTCGATCATCGGTGTAAACTTTTACCTCGATCCTCGTTCCCTGAACCTCGGGGTCGACCGTCGAACCTGTTCGATCCTCGAACGTGTTCGATCCTCGACCCGGTTCGAACATCGACCCGTTTCGAACCTCTAACCGGTTCGAACCTCTAACCTTGGGGACGAACCTCGGGGTCGAACCCCAAACCTTTTAGAACATCGAACCCGTTCCAACCCGTTCCAACGCGTTCCACCTCGTTTAAACCCGTTCGAACCATTTCGAACCAGTTCGCCCAGTTCGAACCAGTTAAAACGAGTTAGAACCAGTTAGAACCAGTTAGAACCAGTTATAACAAGTTAGAATCAGTTAGAACCTGTTAGAACCAGTTAGAACCAGTTCGTACCTGTAGGAACCAGTTAGAACCAGTTAGAACCAGTTCGAACCTTTTAGAACCAGTTGGAACCAGTTAGAACCTGTTAGAACCATTTTGAACCAGTTAGAACAATATCGAACCAGTTAGAACCAGTTCGAACAAGTTCGAAACATTTCGAACCACTTAGAAACAGTTAGAACCAGTTAGAACCAGTTTGTACCAGTTAGAACCAGTTCGAACCAGTCAGAACCAGTTAGAACCAGTTAGAACCAGTTAGAACCAGTTAAATCCAGTTAGAACCAGATAGAACGTGTTAGAACCTGTTAGAACCAGTTAGAACCAGTTAGAACCTGTTAGACCCAGTTCAAACCTGTTAGAACCAGCTCGAACCTGTTCGAACCTCGAACCTGATCGAACCTCAAACCTGTTCGAACCTGTTCGAGCCTCAAACCTGTTCGAGCCTCAAACCTGTTCGTACCTCGAACCTGTTCGAACCTGATCTAAACTATTAGAATCTGTTCGAACCTGTTCGAACCTCGAACCAGTTTGAATCTCGAACCTGTCGGAACCTCGAACCTGTTCGAACCTGCTCGAACCTCGAACTAGTTCGAACCTCGAATCTGTTCGAACCTCGAACCTGTTCGAACCTCGAACATGTTCGAGCCTCAAACCTGTTCGAACCTGTTCGAAGCTCGAACATCCAACCTGTGTGAACCTCGAACCTCGAATCTGCTCATACCTGTTCGAACCTCAAACGTGTTCCAACCTGTTCGAACCTCGAACCTGTCCGAACCTCGAACCTGTTCGAACCTCGAACCTGTTCGAACTTCGAAACGGTGGGTCGAACCTAGATCCTCGAACATCGGATACTAACTTCGAACCTCGAACTTTTTCGAAACTCGAACTTGTTCGAACCTAGAACTTGTTTTAACCTCGAATTTGTTCGAACCTCGGGATCGAACTTCAAACCTCGGGGTCGAATCTCGAACAACGAATCTCAGACCTCGGGGTCGAACCTCGAACCTTGAACCTTGGGGTCGAACCTCGAACCTGAACCTCGAACCTCAGTGTCGAACCTCGAACCTCGATCTTCGGGGTAACCTCGTACCTCGAATCTCGGAGTCGAACCTCGACCCTCGATCCTCGATGCCCGAACCTCGGTGTCGAACCACGAACCTCGGGGTCGACCCTCGAACCTATTCGATCCTCGAACGTGTTCAATCCTCGAACCTGTTCGGTCCTCGAACTTGTTCCAACATCGACACGGTTCGAACATCGTCCCGGTTCAAACCTCTAACCGGTTCGAACCTCTAACCTGTTCGAACCTCGAACCTCGGGGTCAAACCCCGGTGGCGAACCTCGAACCTCGGGGTCGAACCTCGAACCTTTTAGAACATCGAACCCGTTCCAACCCGTTCCAACCAGTTCGAACACGTTCCAAACCGTTCCAACCAGGTCCAACCCGTTGCAACCCGCTCCAACCCGTTCCAAACCGTTCCAACCCGTTCCAAACCTTTCCAACCCATACCAAACCGTTCGAACCATTTCGGACCCGTTCGAACCCGTTCGAACCCGATCGAACCGATCGAACCAGTTCAAATCAGTTCGAACCAGTTTGAACCAGTTCGAACCAGTTAGCACCAGTTCGAACCAGTTAGAACCAGTTCGAACCAGTTCGATCCAGCTCGAAACAGTTTGAACCAGTTCGAACCAGTTCGAACCAGTTCGAACTAGTTCGAACTAGTTCGAACCAGTTCGAACCAGTTCGAACTAGTTCGAACTAGTTCGAACCAGTTCGAACCTTTCAAAAGAGTTAGAACCGGTTAGAACCAGTTACAACCAGTTCGAACCAGTTCGAACCAGGTCGAACCAGTTTGAAACAGTTAGAACCAGTTAGAACCAGTTCGAATTAGTTAGAAGCATTTAGAACAGGTCGACCCTCGAACCTCGATCCTCGATCCCTGAACCCCGGTGTTGAATAACGTACCTCAGTGTCGACCCTCGAACCTGTTCGATCCTCGAACGTGTTCGATCCTCGAACCTGTTCGATCCTCGAACCTGTACCAACATCGACCCGGTTCGAACACCGACCCGGTTCGAACCTCTAACCGGTTCGATCCTCTAACCTGTTCGAACCTCGAACCTCGGGGTCGAACCTCGAACATTTTCGAACATCGAACCCGTACCATCCCTTTCCAACCAGTTCCAACCAGTTCGAACCCGTTCCAACCCGTGCCAACCAGTTCCAACCCGTTCCAACCTGATCCCAAACCATTCCAAAGCGTTCCGAAAAGTTCCAACCCGTTCGAACCAGTTCGAACCCGTTCGAACCTGTTCGAACCCGTTCGGATCCGTTCGATCCAGTTCGAACCAGTTCGAACCGTTTCGAACCAGTCAGAACCAGTTCGAACCGGTTCGAACCAGTTAGAACCAGTTCGAACATGTTAGAACCAGTTTGAACCTGTTAGATCCAGTTCGAACCTGTTAGAACCAGTTCGAACCTGTTAGAACCAGTTCGAACCTGTTCGAACCCCGAACCTGTTCGAACCTCGAACCTGTTCGAACCTTGAACGTGTTCGAACTTCGAACCTGTTCAAACCTCGAACCTGTTCAAACCTCGAAACCTGTTCGAACCTTGAACCTGATTGAACCTCACACCTGTTCAAACCTCGAACCTGTTCGAACCTCGAACCTGTTCGAACCTCAAACCTGTTCGAACCTGTTCGAACTTGTTCGAACCTGTTCGAACCTCGAACCTATTCGAACCTCGAACCTGTTTGAACTACGAACCTGTTCGAACCTCGAACCTGTTCGAACCTCGAACCTGTTCGAACCTCAAACCTGTTCGAACCTGTTCGAACCTGTTCGAAACTCAAACCTATTCGAAACTCAAACCTGTTCGAACCATAAACATGTTCGAAGCTCGAACATCGAACCTGTTTGAACCTCGAAATTCGAACCTGCTCAAACCTGTTCGATCCTCGAACCTTTTCGAACCTGTTCGCCCCTGTTCGAACCTCGAACCTGTTCTAACCTCGAACCTGTTCGAACGAAACTGTTCGAACCTCGAACCTCGGGGTCGGACCTCGAACCTTGCACCCCGATCTTCGGGGTAACCTCAAACCTCGAATCCTGGGGTAAAACCTCAAACCTTGGGGTCGAACCTCGAACCTCTATCCTTGAACCTCGAACATCGGTGTCGAACCACGAACCACGGGGTCGACCCTCGAACCTCGAAACTCGGTGTCGAATCTCGAACCTCGAACCTCGAGTACTAACTTCAAACCTCGAACTTGTTCGAAACTCGAACTTGTTCGATCCTTGAACTTGTTCGAACATCGGGATCAAACCTCGAACCTCGGGGTCGATCTCGAACCTTGAACCTCGGGGTTGAAACTCGATCCTCGATCTTCGGTGTAACCTCGTACATCGATACTCGATCCCCGAACCTCGGGGTCGACCGTCGAACCTGTTCGATCCTCGAACGTGTTCGATCCTCAACCCGGTTCGAACATCGACCTGGTTCGAACCCGGTTCGAACATCGACCCAGTTCGAACCTCTAACCGGGTCGAACCCTGGGGTCGAACCTCGAAGCTTTTAGAACATCGAACCCGTTCCAACCCCTTTCCAACCCGTTCCAACCCGTTCCAACCCGTTCCAACCATTTCGATCCAGTTCGAACCAGTTCAAACCAGTTCGAATCAGTTCGAACCAGTTAGAACCAGTTAGAACCAGTTAGAACCTGTTAGAACCAGTTAGACGCAGTTAGAACCAGTTCAAACCAGTAGGAACCAGTTAGAACCAGTTGGAACTAGTTCGAACTTTTTATAACCAGTTAGAACCAGTTAGAACCAGTCAGAACCAGTCAGAACCTGTCAGAACCAGTCAGAAACAGTCAGAACCAGTCAGAACCAGTTAGAACCAGTTAGAACCAGTTCGAACCAGTTAGAACCAGTTAGAAACAGTTAGAACTAGTTCTAACCAGTTCGATCCAGTTAGAACCACTTAGAACCAGTTAGAACCTGTTAGAACCAGTTAGAACCAGTTAGAACCAGTTCGAACCAGTTCAAACCAGTTCGAACCAGTTAGAACCAGTTAGAACTAGTTAGAACCAGTTCGAACCAGTTCTAACCAGTTTGAACCACTTAGAACCAGTTCGAACCAGTTAGTACCAGTTAGAACCAGTTCTAACCAGTTAGAACAAGTTAGAACCTGTTGAACCAGTTAGAACCAGTTAAATCCAGTTAAAACCAGTAAGAACCAGTTAGAACCTGTTAGAACCAGTTCAAACGTGTTAGAACAAGTTCGAACCTGTTAGAACCAGTTTGAACCAGTTAGAACCAGTTAGAACCAGTTAGAACCAGTTCGAACCAGTTCAAACCTGTTAGAACCAGTTCGAACCTGTTAGAACCAGTTCGAACCTGTTAGAACCTCGAACCTGTTCGAACCCCGAACCTGTGTAAAAGCGTCAGAGGAACTGTCACTCTGTCTGCTGTTAAACCTTCGCCAATGTGTTAGGCAGATTTCTCGCCCTGTCGACAGGACCAGGAGACACTGCCCTAGCTAGCAGCAGACTGTTGTGTAGAGACGCTGCTGAACCTGGAGGCACACTCTGTCTCAAATGTATGTGCTTCAGCGCCAGTGCCTAATTATTCTGTCAGAGGTGAAGAGGGGTGAAGGAAATGGACTGGCAAGGTTTAGGAAATGGGGAGAGCTGTTGAAAAGTCACCAAGATTTCAGCGCTGCTGATAGGAACATATAAAAATAAATGACACTGTCCTAGGTTTCGGAATGAATTGTTACTTTCCCAGTGAGGTGAGAAGATTATTTTGGTGAAGGTTCAAAAGGAAAAGTGAGATATTACTCACATGCAGGAAGGTGCTAAGAAAACAATGTGGAGACTTCTGTGCTTAATGGCGATAACTTCAATTTCAATACCCTCTGTGAAGGTGGTGGATTTAATATGACATCTCAACAGCTAAGGTGGGTCTGTCTTGTTACAGGCCACATTTTTCAATAGCTCAGAGCACAACAATTATTAGTCTGTCAATCTGGTGCTGTCATTGACCTCTTGTATACGTTACAGGCTACAGGGTGTAATGGATATAAGTGCAGATATTTTTACAAATGGCATCTTAATACAGAGCCCACGGCCTTGCTGCAGTGGTTAGACTGCTTCCTGCTAGATCATTAAAGTTAAGCACTGTCGAGAGTGCGGCTAGCACTCGGACGGCTCTCCGTCTGGGTCTGCTGAGTGGGATGCACTCGACTTTTGTGAATCCAATTGAGGAGCTACTCGAGTGAGTAGTGGCTCCGGTCAAGAAAACTGACCAAATGCTTGGCATGAGGCCATTAACCACATCACTCTTCGTGACCCAATGTCGTCACCTTCGGAGGATTACACAGCAGCTGGTCGGCCTTTTGAGGCCTGTAGGAGGAGTTCAGTTTTTAGTTTTAGAGCTTAATATGGACACACACACAAGCGTGTTGTTTGTTTCTGCTCTTTGTTGAACAATCTGCCAACAGACATTTCACAAAGTGTATGACCTGATGTTTCCTGTGTGGCCATACTGACTGTGAGGTGAATGAGGCCCGGCAGTAGAGACCATCAGTTTTGCTTCCTCACACCCACACCTTAATAGCTCCTCCCATGATATTGGGGAAAATAGACATTAGTGCCATGATTGTGCCACCTGCAAGTGGTGGTATTACCAAACGTAAAAATGTATGACTTGAAACAACAAAAAATATTAGTCTGCAAATGATGTAATGTTGTTCAGTACACCGTCATCAGTCACTAATAGAAACATCTGCACTTATATACATTGCACCCCTGTATATTTCTCTTTTTTAGGAAATATTTTCTCACTATTGCTAGACTGTATTTTATTTCCTGTTTGCATTCACAATTATCAGTTATATTGCTACCTAAAGAGCACAACTTGTCCATCAGTTTCAGAATCGCATTTGCCAATTGATTTACGTCGCTGTAAGTATAACTAGATGAAACTACAACCTGGTGGCTAACAGCTTCTTAGTAGCCGTGCCCACAGAGAAAACAGACAGTGGTTATAACTAAGTTTTGGATCACATGACTGCTTTTACTGATTTTATGTGGCACCCCTGTAGTAAGCATAGAAATGAGGGCTGACCTGGCAGTATTGCAAATGGGAAACAAAACATCAGAATTAGTTGACATTTCTTCAGATTGTTTAAGATCCTTAAGAGAACCAACCATAAAAATTATTGCACCTATTTTTTTATATTTACAAGACAAGGCAAATATCACCTGGTTTTAAAATAAATGCAATTCCAGCAACAAAGATGACCAGTGCTGATAATTAAGACTATTATCAAACAAGCACCTTTAGTGAGCCATAGTTATCAGACATCATCACAAATAATCTACAGAAAGATGAGATGACTGGTTAAAGCCTACCTTGGAGTAGATCAATTTCTGCATCATGACAATTATGAACATTTAACAGCACTTGTCTTATTTTATAAATGCACAGCTATTTATAAATAATTGTTTTTAAAGTAAAGTATGTCAACAGTTTGACTTAGCAAACACAGAAAATTTGAGTGTACCAGGTATAAAGTTCTGATAGCAAAGAGTCTCTACTTCTTGCAAAGAAAGTGGACTGCATTTGTAAGGTTAATGGAGGTACCTTTGGCAGTCAGTAAACAAACTTTTTGAAATGTGATTAAAATTCAGGTTGCATGTAGAAAGTGTGACAGGCCTAGCTAGCCTCTATGGGATGTGGAAAGGAACTAGCCTAAAAAAGGAACGTAACTCTGCAAGGCAAACATACTATGAATTGGAACTTTGGACATTGGAACACTGGCAGAAAGAGATCAGATGAATAACAATCAATAACAAATTGAATAAGTATTGGAGTAGTTTGGATATATACCCCTCTGGTGGGCCATACATCTCAAGGATATGATGATTTTGAGAATGAGCTACAAAGTAGAGTTTGAAAAGTGAAGGAAAAGGAAGTGAAGAATGAATAGCAGGAAATTATAAAGAAAGGAAGGAATATTAGGGTTCAACATCCTACTGACAATGTGGTCATTAGAGATGGACCCTAATCTCGGATTTTTATTTATTTATTTATTATTTTTTTATTTATTTATTTTTTTTTTTGGGGGGGAGGGCGGTTAAGGATGGGGAAGGAAATTGGACATGCATTTTGAAAGGAACCATTTGCCTGAGTTGTGTGATAGTAGGAAAGAAAGGATGGATGGTTCCAGCAAACAACTGGCCTGATACAGGGCACTGACCTGCCACCACTCCTCTTCAGTGTGGTCATTGGCGAGACGACTAGGGTGGCAGAAAATCCAGCAGAAGACAGGATGAAAGTAATGGTGTTTGAAAATGACTTGATAATCTGAGAAAACAGACAGGAAATGATTCAGAAACTTATTGATTATTGGGAAGAAACTGCGTGACAGTATGAAATGAAATTTAATGTAAACAATTGTGAGTTCCTGGCTACAGCTAGAAAGAAACAATCCTCTGAAATGGTAGGGAAAAAAAGCATTCTACAAAATATCAAAGAATTAATATATGGATGTTACTATAGGCCAATACTTGATTATTAACAACATTGTGAAATGGGTAGATTGCTAATCACTGTAGGGAAAACACACCAAGCAGTGGACAGGCAGGAGAAAATGACTGTGCACTTGTTTCCAGCCAAAGCGTTCTTCTCAGATGGAGTCAAAACAAACACACAATCATACAATAATATGCAAAGCCTATACACACTTGACTGCAAACTCAGGTTTCTCTAGCTGGAGTGTACCCCATTAAGTGGAAGAGCAATCTATGTGGAGGAGGGAGGGTAAAGGATGTGAGGTATGTGTTTTTTTCTTTTTTTTAGGGGGGGGGGCTGTTCTGCCTAGTGGAGCCAGCAGGGGGCAGAAGTGGCAGGCTGTGTGGGGGAAGATTGGTGGGTTTGTTGGCAGAGAGCAGAGAAAAACAGAGTGAGGGGCTGTGGAGGAGAGGACAGGAGGAGTGGGCAGTAGGTGAGGCCCGGTGGCTCCAGGAGCAGAGAATGCGCTGTGAGGACAACTCCCGTCTGCACGGCTCAGACAAGGCGGTGGTCGAGGGGGATCCAGATGGCCCGGGCTGCGAAGAGTCACTGAAATCCGGCGTGTTGTGCTCGTTGTGCCACAGGGAGGTCTGACCTCTTTGGCCACTGTGTGGTTGTGGCCATTCATTCTGATGGACGCCTGGTTCATAATTGTGCCAAATGTAAAAGGCTGTGCAGTGATTGCAGCAGAGCTGGTAAATGACACGGCTGCTTTCGTAGGTGGTCCGGCCTCTGACGGGTAGGACAAGCTTATGGCAGGAATGGAAGGGGAAGTGCTGGGTGGGAGGATTGGGCAGGTCTTGCACCTGAGTCTTCCACAAGGATTTGAGCCCTCTGGTAAGGGGTCAGAATTGGGAGTGACGTAGGGATGAACCAGGAGTTGTGGAGGTCAGGTGGATGACACACGACTAATTTATGAGGGATGTTAATCTAATATCCTCAGCCCACAGCAGTTTCATTTCTAAGCAAAGGCTTCACATTCAGCCCTACACCAAAATTTAACCATATGCCACACACACACATACTCACACACACACACACACACATTCTACATGTTACCCAAAATCCTCAAATCCAGCAATCTTGAATGACACATTGTTACTCGGTTACTCAGCCACTGCAAGAAGTATTGCTATACGTCAACAACCTGAGTGCTACTACATCCTTCAGGCACAAAACCCTATACCTCATTATTATCCACCTTACTAACTATATACTAAAACTCAGATAATTCTCTTTTGAAAGGTGAATTGTTAGAACAATATCTGGCACAGCCATGGTCACTCACATGGCACCCTCATGTACCAGTTTGTCTTTAGGTCACCTACTGATAAAGATTCCTGGTTCAGGTGCATTGATTATATCTTCATGATCTGGAGTAATGAACTTAGAAACCCTATATTCATTTCTTCACAAAACCACACCTCTGCTTCCACCCACAAACCTAACTCATCTCAACACAGTATGCCACCTTCTTAGAAATAGACTCCTTCACTGATGGCCGCATACACACAACTGTACATTCTAAACCCAGCAATAACCAACACTTCCTGCATTTCAACAGCTGACACTCCTATCACACCAAAACGCCCTTCACATACAGACTGGCCATTCCTGGACAGTGTATATGCAGTGACCTTTCCCAGTTTGCTGAAGGTCTCACAAAATCATTTACAGACAGACAATATCCTTCAGGCTTTTTCACCAAACAAATTTCCCCTGTCACATCCCAGCACACCTTCAATCATACCACAGTTCCCAAGGTGAAGCTATAAAGGTACACCTCTCATCACCTAATACTGTCTGGGACTGGAGCAACATCCATCAGGGCTTTCATTATCTATCACCATGACCAGAAAAAATGAGAATAAAAGAATTCTACTATCAATTGGTAAATTTTGTCTATTATTTATTTATTTAGTCCTTTTGGTCCTACATGTATAGAATATATACAAGGATATTGGTCATGGATAGTTCACATTAACCTCAGACGACTAGTTTTGCAACTTATGGCCATGTCCTCAGGTGCTCCATCTATGGCATAAAGGGTTTTAGATGAATCCAATGTTCTTAGTCCAATGTGCCATTAAACCAATAGGAAATACATCTGAAACATAGAAGGAGCCCTTGAGGATGAGGCTATAAGCTGCAAAACCGGTTGTGTGAGGTTAATGAACCAAATTTAGCAGCTGACAGCAGAATTTATCCACAACAGCTGCAGCTGTCCACATTGTAAAATTGTTTCTGAGAAATGAGGGTCATCCTATCTAAGATTCTTCCCACCCCTCCTAAAGTGGTCATTCCTCATATACACATCTAACACTACATCCTAGACCATCTCTATGCTGCACCCAGACCTAACCCCTTGCCACAGCGACCACATCCCTATGGCATACCTAGGTGCAAGTCTTACCCAAACCAACCACCAAGCACATCATATTCTATTCCAGTTGTAGGCCTATCCTACCCTATCAGAAGCTGGGCCGCCTGTGAAAACAGCCGTGTCATATACCATCTCTGCCAAACTTACTGCAGAGCCTCTTACATTGGTACGACGGCCGACCAGCCATCCACCGGACGGATGGCCGCCACCACCGGAAAGTGGCCGAGACCGAAGCAGACCACCCTGTGCCACAACGTGCAGCCGAACACGACACGCTCGATTTCATGGCCGCTTTATGACCCGGGATCCTCCCCTCCGCCACCAGCTATTCCGAACTGTGGCAGTGAGCTTTATTCTTGCAGCACATTCACAATCGGCCTTGACCTGAGTCCACCTGACACACTGCCTCTCACAAACTTTCCGGTTTAGTAGCCTCACTTCTAGTTCTGCCAATAATTCATTTCATTGCTCCAATCCCCTCACCTCCCTTCTCCCACAGCCTCCATTACTGCAGCAACAGCCTCACTCTGCCTTCTAGTCTGTGCTTGTACACAACTCCCCCCCGGTACCTCCCAACCTTCCCCCTCCTCACAACACTCCAGAATGCTCTTCCATTTGATGCAGCACATTCTGACCACAGCAGCTAGAGACAGCATTTGACTGAGTGTGATTTGTGTTTAAAGTGCTTTATTGATTGTGTGTTGGCTCCTATATTGAGGAAAGCATTTGCCACAATCTTATGAGAACAATATTTTCATCATGCTTGTCTGCTGCTGAGACTGTCATATTTGTGGTGATAGCAATCTACCCATTTCATGATATTGTTAAAATGAGGGCAATAGAAAAAAAGATGAGAGATGAAGTTCTGCATTCTGGTCTTGGTTGGGCCAAGAAGGCCCAACTGACCGTCGTGTCACCCTTGGCCATCGGCGGCTGATGTGGTGTGGAGGGGCATGTGGTGGGCACAATCTTCTCCTGGTGGTTAGTAAGTTTCTAAACAAGGAACCACAACCAACCAGCCGAGTGGGTCCTCAGTTGGCCTTGTGAGGCCAAGTGCACACCACTGCAGTCTTACCACTGAGGAAAAATGGTTGGTGGTACTGGGAATCAAACCCGGGTCCTCAGCCGTACTAAGTACTTAGCTGTGGAGGCAAACAGTGGAGAAAAGAGGTGAAAATAAAGTACAGAAATGTGAAATGAAGGGTAAAGAAAATAATGAAAGAGGTACACTTGCAGAGCAAGTCAGAAAAATTGAGGCTAAGGTTAATACGGTCATTTGAAAAGCGTGGAAAACAAAATACGAGAAGATTGACAAAATGGTGATGCTAATGGTATGTCGTTGGGAGAGTTTCCGTAATGACATTTGGAAAATGTGGTGTTATTGGCAACAGTAAATGTGAAGTGCTTGTGGACACTCGTATGCACTGACAACATTGTAATAGTCCTGCCAACACAGAATTGAACACAGATGTTGCAACTAAGGTTGCTTGCACAGGTGAGTAGCCTCACCATTCGTGTATTATCAGACACCACTGACAAGAGTGTCGTAATTGGAGGATGTACGATATAGCTCTTGCATCTGTGTCTATAGCAGCCAGATATGAGCCAGGAGGCAGCGAGTTTGTATAAGGAAGAAGCAGAGATGAACAATGATATACATAACTCACAAAGAATATCATGTACTCCTTTTCTTTTTGCATTTATCCTGCACTACTGCTGGGTCAGCATTGTTACCATGAATTTGGCGTGGTTAGTTTAAGGAGTGGCCAGATCCACGACATGCTGTCATGCCATTACCACCTGGTAGGAAATGTGTCATCTGCATAATTTGTAATACGTGTAAAAGTGTGTGAAAGTTTTCTAAACATTTGCGAGTCATCTAACTGAGGTGCAACATGGGAACTAACCCTGTATTTACCTAGGGGAATTTGAAAAAAACCACCTAAAATCACATCTGGATTGGCTGGAATGCCAACCACCATTTAATCTGCCAGATACACTTGGACCAAGGCCAGGATACCAATATGTACCAGAAAGCAGCTCCTTAAAATACACACCTAACTGGACGGGTGAATGTCATCGGCTCTTGGTGCATTATTTTGATGTTGACTTTTCTGTGCTGTGTCAATGTTCCCTTCTGTATTACTTCAATTATTTCTATGGTCAGTACAGGTTTACTATCAGAGTTCTAGATGTTCACATGGCAGCAACTCTTTTCTCGAATGATTCTTTAATTTTCCTGTAGCAAGTATTTACCTTTTCAGTTGGCATGCAAGTTTCCGACAGCCTTGTTTTGCTTCTCTTGCTATTACTGCTCTGATAATTTGCACTTTCTGTCAATCTCATTTTTAAGTATGTAATTGTATTTTGGTTTCCCTCTTCATCTGCTCTATTTTTATAGTTCCTCGTTTCATTTAGCAAATGAAATGTGCTGCATTATGCAACTCTTTCTAGTAACAAGGAGACAATCTTAACATGAAGTCTCAGATTTTAAAGCCCATTTGGAATAAGGAAGTACTCGTTGTGAGTAAACTAAAGACACCCCTTTTGGCTGGCAATGCTCAGCTGTCTCTCAAGAAAATTCATTTGAATAATGTGCTACAACTTGTTTACCCATTCATATATCAATACTGTGGTGTAAGCTATCACCAGAGGTGCTTGGCTCAGCATAAAATTAGAGAGATTAGAGTACAAACAGGAGCAAACCTGCAATATTTTATTTCACAAACAATACATGAGTAGAATAGGAAAAAGTGGTGGTATGGTGTACAAAGTACCCTCTTATGGTATATAGAGGTAGAGATGTAGAAATATCAAGGAGGGGAATTGAACACAGCCCACCTGGTTACTCATCCACTGAGTCTAAAAATGTTGACGACAGCTTACAAACCATATAGTTATTTGAATGGGGATATGAATCGCATCATATTATTTGAACCAACTTTCCTTGGAAATGGTTGAGCATTGGTGCCCAAAAAGGGGGAGGGGGGATTCTGTAGTTTATTTACAATGAGAGCATTATATCCTAAGAGGACTTTAAAATCTGTGACCTCTTGTTGAGACATTCCTTGTGAGCCGAAGCTTTTTGCCTAGTGTTTCACCTGATTATAATTGGTATTGTAAGTCATTTTATGAATCAGGTAGTATAAATGATGTAAGCTGTAGAATTCACAGCCTTGGTCACATGTTAATTTAATGAGTAGATAACTGGTTTCATCTTTACAGCCATCATCAGACCTGTAAGAGTAAAATGTAGCTCCAGTTATTTCAGAATATTTAATATACGAAAATGAACCTATTGCAAGCACATGGAAATTGTATATGGTTAATAGCTTTTATTTATAAAGACAGACTCACAAAGATTTTGGAGCCATAAACAGAATTTATTAGTAATACTTAAATAGTAGGCAGTGCTTAAAAATCTTGGTGGTATTGTAGGTCAAGTGATCTTATTTTATGTATAATTTATATACTTTATATACATTACATATCAATTTAGTAGAAGATCAAGGAATGTGAATTATGTGGTTATGTATGTCTGCTGGAAGAAAACAGTGGTATGTAAATAGAATGTTTGTAGACTTATTTTACTATTTATTGGACATTTGAATTGAAAAACTAATTGAAGCTATGTTATGCAGTTTAGTAGTGGAGATCACAGTTATGTATTAGAGCATTGCGTCTGCGATTGTATGAGTGAGAGTGTGTTTGTCAAACAACCATCAATAATGTCAACACTCACTTGAATACAGGCTGTATAAATTATTTGAAATATAAGGACCATTTTTCGTACATCAACCATTGGTGCTCTTCAGTAACCAGCAGTCATGCAATTAGTAATTAATTTTTACCTGTAGTCAACTATGGTCAGCATTACAGTTAACACTACAGGAAACCATTCTTTCTTGGTCAACAATGATAATGTGGTTCCCCTCCCCTCAATCTAAGAAAAACTACAGCTGCAGAACTGAACTAATGTTT
Organism: Locusta migratoria; assembly: GCA_026315105.1. Classification (NCBI taxonomy): domain Eukaryota; kingdom Metazoa; phylum Arthropoda; class Insecta; order Orthoptera; family Acrididae; genus Locusta; species Locusta migratoria. The sequence continues at coordinate 29,016,799 of CM048754.1, read as the reverse complement.
GACTACTCATCAAGCATATTAAGTTGTGTTACATCCTACCATGCATCTATGGCTTTCAGAAACTCCTAAGTCCTGAACTATACATAGTCTAAACTTTCATATTCAATGTTGAAATTATTTTACCAAACGTAACTAGAGTAAGTGGCCAACAGAAAAGTCTATCACAAAAATGTTTTGAAAAACTTACTGCATGAAATTACCCTCCATCTTGAAGCTGGAACATCTTAACATAATTGATACCTTCAAGGTAAAAATAATACAAGTTGTCCACATCAAGTTTTAGATGTTTCTCAACAGAAGGTGTTTGATAATAATGGTAAGAAAATTTCCTTCATATTTTACCCATTTTGTGACTCAGTTTATGGCACGATACTAGCTGACATCCCTACATAACTTTTTCCCAGCTGCATTTACCACCTGCTCCTTTAAAAGAAATAGCAATCGGCATTGATTTTGTATACTGCATTATGTAGAAATTGTACTTATTTAAAATAACTTATAATTCTGTTGTAGTCTTAAAGGTGAAACTTAACTATTAGGTTGTGATCCACTCTTATCCACCGTAAAAACATTTAGAAGATAATGTGCTCTGATTTGCACACTTACCTTCCCCTTCTTTGATTTTCAAATAAAATTTTCATTGGCTGGTAGATAAAATTCACAAACACTCCTTTCAATACAGCATCCAGCTGATAACATAGGCACATAATAGAGTTTTTTTGATATTAGGATAAATTAATTCATAAACTTATAGAAATATCAATTAGATCTGAAATAAGCTCACGTAGATGTCCTTCGGCACTAGGATATGCAACAATTTCTAATATTTAAGTGTCATGAATCTTCTTAATTAGTACATTTTATATCCCTGTGCCACTGTCTTTTGTATGTAGAAAGTAATAACATCAATTGTTCCCATGTGTATGGTATAGGTTCATGTTTGTATCCCAGAAATACTGTTACAATTGGGGTTCTATTTCCCTCTTATTAATATGATGATGTCTGTGAAGTTGAAACCAGTTATCTCTTAGAGTAAATTAAAATGTGCCATAAACTGAATTCTACAATTCGTATCACATAGACACCAGTAATATTTTAACAGTGGAAAATGCGATTGGAAAGTCAATACTGGAGGATAGATAACAACTCACCATAAAGAGGCTAACAGAGCTGCTGACAGGCATGAAAAATAGACAATCACATTCACACAACTTAAAGTTTTGGCCATGGCCTTCATCAGAAAAATAAACATATACATTCACACAATCATTGAAATAGCAATACACTGAGTGATTAGGTGAATGTATTTGTTTTTCTGATGAAGGCCATGGCCAAAAATTTAAGTTGTGTGAATGAGATTGTCTATTTTTCATGCTTATCAACAGCTCAGTTAGCCACTTTATGGTGAGTTGTTATTTATCCTCCATTATAGACACCAATAATATTTTCTGACAAAGTCATAAAAAATAACTATTGGACAGAGGAAAGTCCAGGCAAAAAGGCAAGGCTCAGTAGAAATATTTGTTTAATACACACATTTAATTAGTTAAACGAAATTAGAAACTGTAAAAATTAAAGTAAATGAAAGTGGAAAATGGAATACAGTTACATGCCTAAAAATGAGACTACCAGAAGGTGCAAAACTGCAGAGTAATAACAGCAAGAGGAGAAATGCAAAGCTGTGGAAGCATGCTTGACCACTGGATAGAGAAATACCTGGTATAGAAAAATTAAAGAAGATTTGGGGGATGATACATTGCCATGTGAGTATATAGATTCTAGATAGCATTCCTGTTCTTATCATAGCAATGAAGGCAGACATTCGGAAGTAATACACAATGAAAAATCTGTCACAGTACGGAAATTCTAATGTAATTTGAAGTATGGAAAAACTACTCACTAGGCACCAGCAGGGAAGAATACACATAAAAGATAAAAAAAGTGCTATCTCTTAGAGTGAGTGGCTTCTGCTTCTGGTAGAAGGAATCTTAGGCAAGGGAGGAGGGATGAAGGAAGTGGACGAGTGAGGGTTAGGAAGTGGGGAGAGTTACGGGAAAGTCATGCTGACCTGGAGTTAGGGGAGGTTAACCTGGTGGGATGAGAAGGAAGGACCGGTTGTCTTGGAGAGCACGGGAAGAGATTTGGAAACCTGACAGTTTGAAGGCAGAAGACAGGACAGTAAGCGAGACAAAGTTAATATTATGCACGAGTTAGTATGAGCAGAATGATAAGTGTATTGTATGTAGCAGCCAGGAATGGCAAAGGGGAGGGGTTGAATACACAGATCTGGAAATAAAACAAACAAAAATCTAAAATTGATTTACGGAAAGTTGCTGGAAAGGAAATAAAACAAAACAGTAAATAAATGAACATAAATTTGAGCCAGGTGTGTGGTGTGAAATAAATGCATGTTATAACAAGAGTTCGTACCTGTGGAGTTATGAGGAGTGGGCAGGTGGAATCCAGGTGGTGCTCGTGCCGAGACAGGCACATTGATCTCACTGGTACTTGACTGACGAGCATATGCATACGAGGGTCTACAGCTGCTTTCTGACTAACAGGATCTGGCATCAAGTTCAAATCCCTTTAGTACAAGCCGACCTATAGGCCCTTACTGTGCACTCCCATCTTTCAGCTGTTTCCTAAGATCCAGACCTCATCAACCAGGCAGTCCCATAGTTGCTGGCTTCAAAACACCCACTTGTGCATAGTGGACCGACAGGTTGGGGAAAATCAGAATAATCGGGATGAAAATTATTTATTCTTCCGTTTAATTACGCGGCCAGCGTGGCTACACGCAGGCGACCACGGGGCCGGCTTCGCCGGATGCGCTGGGAACTTGGTTGTCAGCACCTCCTGGTAGGCTGTGTTCACGTGCTGCCCGTGTGTGGGATGCCGTGCTGATGAGGTAACGCCGTGTCGACCCCCTTGGCTGTGGAAGAAACCCGTCAACCAGCCAATCAGAAGGCAGGGTGTGGGCACGTGGCGACTGCAGGGTGGCCTGGCGAGGGCCGACCGGCAATGGCGATCACTCTCTTGCGAGCCAGCCTCCAGACCGTCCAGACGTGCCCCCTCCCTGCTCCTGCAGCCCAACCTGCAGGCATATCACTTTGTTTTTTCCCATAATTGTACACCGTTGGAAATGAACTTTTTCTAATAATAATGTGGTAACCGCTACGTTTTAACCACATTCCTGACTTCTTATTGAGCCGGTTCTTTAAGTAACCATGGATGCCCACTATTGAACCGCTCCTATCCTGTACAACTGGTGTCAGAAGTGGCACGAATCTACCATTTGATCCAATATTGGCCGGAGGCTGGCTCGTTCACCATTTGGCACTGTTATGAGCGCGTGTACGTACGCTCGCGCCGAAGATAGACGCTGGCTGCCGCTGGGGCAGGCAGTTCCGACTGGGCGAGCGGTGCGGAAGCGCCTATGTCGCTGCTACGGAGCGTGCTGCCGGCACTGCTGGGCACGTCGCGGCGCGCTACAGTCACCACGATGCCGGCACCTGCTGTTGGCGCTACGTTCACCACGGCAAAGCGGGCTGAGGCGCTATGTCCACGCCACCTGTTGCTGACCTGGAATTTATAATATGACGACGCGGTTTTATACACAGAAGAGTTTTAGTGATAGTTACAACGGCCGCAGAAGCCTACGTTTGCATCTCATTGAGTAGTTTGTTTAGCCAAATGTTAAAGAAAAATCAATTTATTTTATTACACCCACTAAATTTTTCGGAAGATGTCCGTCAACTCGCGTCGTAACCGCGGCGACTTGTACCAATGTAATCCTATTTAAGTAACGGAGACTCATGTCTTAGCGAAGCTGGCCGCTACCATGTGCTTTTCCGAGGCAAACCATTATGCATTGGAAAGAGATCGGAACCCGGGAACAATCGTGAAGAACCTGATATGAGAAAGGTTCAGTGAATAATATGTAATTGTTAAAAACGTAAATACATTAATGCAAATAGCTGATCTACCTTATTTCATTTACGTCCTTGACTTGAACGGTATCGAGGCATTTTTTGCAGTCGATGAGAAGCCACATTGGTATTCGGAGGGACTGTCCGCCGCCCCCCTTCGAAAGCAGCCGCAATGAAAGACACATGCCCTCCCTTGCAGGGAGCGGCCGACCTAACAAACACATAAATTTTCTCGGCATGAATGGACGCGCCCAGGCCGCGACGCCACAGGCAGCCTGCGCCGCCAACGCAGGCACGCGGAGATAACAGCCGACACTGGTGTCGGGTTTCCGGCGCGCCAAGCCTCGCTGCCAGCCGCGGGCTGCACCCAGCTAGGCCGCTAAATTACGCACTATGTTTCTTCAGTAACGAGCCTTTACTATGCATGAATAGCAGACCTTCCACTTACACTAAGTACACGAAACATATTTATTTTCGCCTAAGAGTGTCGCCACAAATTGTTTGCCACTGGAATCAGAAAATTGCAATAATTTAACCATAAGTCTTCCTCTATGGAATATCAAAGCGTAGTTGCAGGAGCACACACGTACTTACAATTTGATGGGTACAGGAAACTTCAAAAATAATGACTTAGAGTTATAAAAGTAGTATCAAAATTGTCCTGATGAATAAGTTGTTATATTTTACAAAGATGTCGTTAAGCTGAGGATATTTATGCAATATAATTGTCAAAAATGACCGATAATTCGTCGCTATAACAGTAAACACAGGTACGCAATTAGCATTTTTAACTTCAACACCACAGACTTTAGCAAACACAATTTATCACAATCAAAATTAAAGTGACACTGACTAGTATTTAATACTTCAGAAAAGGAACGTAAACTGTTGGATTCGGAAAAAATTATCGAGACGCACTCACCAAACTCATTATATAAATGCACATTCCGCACAATCAACACGGAAGCATAATACTGAACTATAGTCTACTACATACAAATTCCTCACGTTACATCAATGTCATGCACATTATTTTCAAAGGAGTGTATTGAAATCGACTCATATATGTTTCCTGGCCATATTACATCGCCGAAAACTTAGCAATTATCGCCGGGGTGATCATGCAGGTAGGTTCTCCACGAGTGTCTACAGCTGCACTACGAGACTCATCGTCATGAAAAAGATTAGGGCACTGCAGGTAGGTTTCGGGAAATGGCCTGGAAACAGTGTCGGAATTAGGATGTAAACACATACTTTTTTAAACACATACCTTTTTTTTTATTATTATTGGACCAACAAGAAATCTCCGTTCAGTGACGCTACTAAGAAGTCAAACTTTCGAAGCACAATATTATGGGATTTGAACGAAAACAAACATCACGACTATAACAGTACACTAGAATTTATTCCTAGCACGACCAGAAGTGTCATGTGCATGCTCAAGCTCTATTTAGCTGTATTTAGCTCTATTTAGCTGAGACAAGTTAAAACATTTACCATTTTCTTGCACAAAACACTCGCCATGTACCACTTCATTTATAAATGAAATTATTACTCTATTTTGTTCCGTTATTTACATACATTTACACACTAATACATTACACATTACATACTAATAAATCTTACAAAAACATATATTATGAGTGACTGGACCACATCTTAATTGATAATTCATGATCAAGTAATGTGTTACGATAGTTGCGTTGCAAATAATAGGATGTGTTGGAGGAGTATGCACTCATGGTTTCCAATAGTCAAAACTTCACTGCTTTCGCTCACAGGACTCCTTTCAATGGAAACACGAGCCACAAAGACATCACTTGGGTTTTCCCTGTCACTAATGACAACTGCAAGCTTAATAGATGTTTTTTCCGCATCACCAACATTAACTGCTTACGGGTTACAGTTTTCCAGTACTACACATTCTGCTCCTATGCTCACTTCCACGGATGACTCACATCAAGCTGCCTCTGCAGGGTTACTGATTTCATTCCATACACAGACACGGTTGTAAACACAAAATGTGGGTAAAACTTTATCCAACTCTGATATAAAACTGTTCGATTTTGAACTGCTATGGATGCTTGCACAATTGTTATTGTTAACATACACGTCACTTACACACTATACAGACACTAATCGTTGCAATCGCCATAACATCACAAAATAAACTCTTTTACGTATAAAATGCCTGCCTAAGCGCATGCATGAGACTTTTCGTTGTCTTCATCTACTAGGAGTGCACCTAGACACGGAAGCAATGCTAACTCCAACCCAGAACAGTGCTGCTCCTTACAGTACGCCACCACCCTGTGGCTTTACCGCGATAAAATGTCGTGCATATTTTCAAGAGCTCGCGCCTAATACTACGCGCGAATATGTGTAATGACAAAGACGCTCAGGAAGTAAGAAGTGCTAAGCACTCAATGGGAAATACAATTATCACTACTGCTCCTGTAACTGCACTGCATAGTATGCAATGAGATTATGATTTTAAAAGATGTTGCCACAAAATGAGTTTCATAATATGATATGTGTTTATTTTTATGTGTTGTGTACTTTGAATGCTTTATATTTAAGAGATATTTGCTGACTGACTGACACCCCTTTGAGCCGAGCCAACCCTGATTAAGCAAATAGAGTTGTAACCAGTCTACATGTGATTAGTTTGTTATTGGATGTTCATTAGCTGCAAAGATTTTGTAGATAGTTAATATATGGGCTACATGTTAACATGCATTTCTTATTATTCGATGTATTAGATTTGATGTATTGTACAATGCTTTAGTTGGTCAAATAGGACCAAGGGAAATAGTTGTTGGGGCCATGTTAAAAACCCTAAATGTGTGACTAGATTGAAGAGAATAATTTGTTTCCTAATATGTTGTGGTTACCCCCCGAATTGTTAAGAGCATTTTAACCACTCTCATAGGAAAGGCACTCCCTGTTCAATCACGATTAATGTATCTGATTACTCAAGTTTTTACATAAGCTTCTCACTGTTCAGTTTATGGACGATTTATGCTCCACAAGCTATTGCCCATCATGCTACTTTTGTTGCGCTTTACCACCAGCTTCATGCTTGAACCAGCCTTTGAGTTTGCTAGAATTTTCACTAAAGAACTTACTGTCAAGTCACCATAGGCCTAACTATCGGCTGACCGCTGGCTGGGGACTTAAAGAGATGGCGTTTTACCTTCCGGCGAACATGAGCACCAACAATTCGGTTCCTTACGCTACTGACGAGGCACAACGATACCCGTCCGGGCTGCCACAAGATGGTGGGCGGGTACTCCTTGGATGCTACGCAGTTGATTTTTTGAAGCCCTCCCCTTTTATCTCTTACCCTACTGCTGAATTGTTAGATCTATTCTGTTCTTCTCTTTTTCTGTCGATGAGCGAGCGGCATTGCTGTAACCGCTCCGACAGTACCGGCCTTATGACTGTCCATCCATTATCACCCAGGTATCGCTCCTCCTTTGTCGCAGTATGCTCCATAAATGTTTGCCGTGGGGTGGGAACGTCGACTCCACTCCCCTAGTTAGATGGAAACTATAGTAGGAACTAAATGGTGGATTAATATCTGATCGCTGCCTTTTCATGATTGTGTTAAACTTCAGCGAAACCACTCTGCTGCCTAGCTGCATACAGCCTGGAAATAGATTGCAAACTGTACCTTTGTGAGAAATGCGTCCAGACGCATTGTTTTGTAATTTGTCACTAAAGTGGGGACCTTGTCCTACTAGAAATGTTGTGATTATTCCTAGCGCTACCTCCGTTCCTCTAACTTGCATCTTTTGGCAGTAGTCGTATGGCTTCTGCATAGAAACAAGTATTTTCAAAAGTGTGAGGCTCCCAAGCCGACTGTACCCAAATCACCATCCTCTGGTAGTTATCACACAAACACCTAACACACACACACACACACACACACACACACACAGAAGGCATGGCCCCCCAATAGAATAAGGTGAAGGATAGTTAGTAGTGAGATTGGAAAGATCCTTTTATTTGTTTGAATTTCATTCATTTCTTTACTTTGATGTGAGTTAATACCAATTTTGTAGACAACATAGTGCCATTTGTTCACTCTTAATGTAAAGAGTGTGCCATTGTGCCATCATTCACATGCGGGTAATACCAACCCCTTGGACTAAAAGTGATTACTGGTATTGTGACTGGTATATTGTAGTAAATACGGGTTAGCCACCTATGTTAGTACGTGGTAGTGGATCAATTCCCTCCCCTTTACACAATACAAGTAGCAGCATCTTTGCTATGTGGAGAGCCGTTGCTGTCGTGCCGGTGGAAGTGTTGCAGAGCACGACTGAACTGCACGGCTGACTGCCGCCGCCCCCCGCCGGGCCGATGCCTGCGTCAACTGGGCGCCGCCTCAGCCCACCACCTCCTACACGCTGGCGCCACGGGCCGCTGTATTGCATCGAGGCATAATATTGTTCAGACTTATGTTAAAGAAGAATGAGGAAGATTGTAATTGTGAAATTGTACCCCTATGCCCTATCAACTAACTTAATTAATTCAATTACGCACCTGTCCAAAGGAGCCTTTCTGTAGTATTTACCCCCCACTATGAATCTTTGTAAAACGCCTTTGAATCCGTAACTGGCTCCTGTGGAAGGGGGAGGGGTGTGCATGGTGGACCGACAGGTTGGGGAAAATCAGAATAACCGGGATGAAAATTTTTTATTCTTCCGTTTAATTACGCGGCCGGTGTGGCTACACACAGGCGACCACGGGGCCGGCTTCGCCGGATGCGCTGAGAACTTGGTTGTCAGCACCTCCTGGCAGGCTGTGTTCACGTGCTGCCCATGTGTGGGACGCCGTGCTGACGAGGTAACGCCATGTCGACCGCCTCGGCTGTGGAAGAAACCCGCCAACCAGCCAATCAGAAGGCAGGGTGTGGGCACGTGGCGACTGCAGGGTGGCCTGGCGATGGCCGACCGGCAACGGCGATCGCTCTCTTGCGAGCCAGCCTCCAGACCGTCCAGACGTGCCCCCTCCCTGCTCCTGCAGCCCAACCTGTCGGGGACCTCCCGGCGTATCACTTTGTTTTTTCCCATAATTGTACCCCGTTGGAAATCAACTTTTTCAAATAATAATGTGGCAACCGCTACGTTTTAACCACATTCCTGACTTCTTATTTAGCCTGTTCTTTAAGTAACCATGGATGCCCACTATTGAACTGCTCCTATTCTGTACACACTGAATGTATACCTGCCTCGGTTGATTAACACCTGCAACCTACAGAAAAAAGACTCCCCTCGTATATATAAGATACCAACAATTTCCTGAATCAAGTTAACTCTGTGCCAGCCCCCCGCCCTCTCCAAAAAAAAAAAAAAAAAAAAAAAAAAAAAAAAAAAAAAAAAAAAAAAAAAAAAAAAATTAACTAAATAAATCACAAATCTTGCTGCCATCATGGATGCCAACCCCCACCACACCTAAATTACCGACGTACATAATCTGCCTGCTGCTGGACATGATCTCAGCCAGCCCACACCTGATGATGTCCTTTCTGATCACATTATCTAACTTTGAACATATGAACAACTACTTTACCTTTGAGGGGCATACAAAGAGCAGAAGCACAGCCACATGTGCTGGGATACATTGATGACACCTATGCTGTATTGATTTGTGGTGAGGCTGCACAGTCATAAATTTCTAGAGACTCAAAAAACATTTCTCCAAGTAAATTTCACACAAACCTTATCTGTATCGAATGACATTTTCCTAGATGTCGATCTCATCCTCACAGGCGGTCAGCTACACATTCCTGTACACATTACACCTGTAACCTAGTGGTAGTACTTACACTTTGATGTTTATCATCTATTCTGTGCCTAACCGTCACTCCCACACAGCCTCAGTATTCGAGGTAAATGTATTTGATCAGATGCCGATTCCTTACAGCAGTACAACACCGTCCTTACCACAGCCTTTCCACGTGGCTTATTTCTGAAGCAGATTCCCCGGGCCACCACATCTGACCACGATACTGCTGCTCTCTCTGATAAACGACTGAGGGAATGTACATCTTGTCACTCAGTGTTATCCTGGCCTCAACTGTATGAATTATCAACTAAAATATGACTATTACTTTCTGAATTCATGTCCTAAATGTAGGGTCTATTATGTCTGACTTTTTCCCACCACACCTGCAGTAGCTTCAGAACCTAGGCTTCCTCTGCATCTATTTCCTATCATATGACTCATACCACTGTGGCCATCACCACAGTGAAACCTACCCTCTTACTATGAACTATACCAGCCTGTAACTGCAGAAACCTGTACCACCAAAGGTAGAGTTACTTGCGAAATGACACATCGTATACCAGCTGTTTGGCTGTTTACTTTGGTATGACTACTACAAAGTAATCACTAGGATGACTAGCCCTAGGCAGAGCATGCTGTACAACATACAAGTCATCACCTCTGAGTCTATCTCACCACAAGCACCATCTGGATTCTTCCTCCTGACTCTGGCTTCTCAGAAATTCGCAGGTGGGAACTGCCATTACATGTACATCACCCACCTGGTTCAAATTTATATTAATGTCTTTCTTTCTTTGGGTTTGTACTTTTGAGTAACAATTACGTTTTGTAACTCACTTTTGGCCATTGTATCTTTTATTTTCAGACCTGTCTATTTACCCCTCCACCCCCTCCCTTGTTACACCTGCCTGCTGCATACAACACACCCGGCACGCTGCTCGCCTATCCCCCGCATGGCGTTCCCTCTGCTGCTTGCTCCTGCCTCCTCCTTTAGCTCTCAGGTCTCCAGACCCCTTCCCCTGCAGCCCCAGCAGCCAGCCTCTCCTCCCCATCCTGTCCGGCCAGTCTCCCCTGGCCCGGGTCCCGACCGACTTTCCCGTAACCCTCTCCATTTCCTGCACTACACCGTCTCTCTCCTTTCGCCTTCTTCCCTTCCCTTCCCATAAATCCTTCTGCCAAAAGTATGAGACACTGGCAACAAAAGCTAATGCATTATTGTTCTCCCCAAGCTTGGTGAGTAGAGATTTTAATATATCAAGTTACAAAGAAGAAGTTGAAACAAAGCATCAGGATTTCAAGGTTAATGGCAAACCAGCCGTAATACAATTACTGCACCTGGTAATCAAATATAATCTGGCTTAAAAATGAATGCAACAACTCCAGCAACAAAGATCACTGATGCTAATAATTCTATTACCAAACAAGCACTTTAGTAAATTACTATTGTCAAATATCAACACAGATAATCTAGAGAAGGTTGGATAACTGTTTGAAGCCAACATGAGAGAAGATATGCTTCAGTTCTGGAGAAATTATCAACATGTTAAGCAATACAGATCGCTTGTCCTGTCTTCTAAGATAGGATGAAGAAATGTGCATATGCATCAACATCATATGTAGAGTTAGAATACATTTTCCACAGTGGTGACCAGCCTCATTTAGAAAACCAAAAGAGACTTAGGATAAAACACCTGGAGCAGAGGGTTATCTCCTGCTTGTAAAGATAGTGGACTGTTGTTGTAAAGGTCAAAGATGTGATGATGAGGCAGCAATTGTCAGGGGAATGAGAATACGCTGTGGCCTGTAACTTGTGTTATTCGATCTATAAATTGCGCACGCAGTAAACAAACATTGCTACTGCAATGAAAATTCACAGTGTACTCAAAAAGTTTACTAAAAGCCTCATTAGGCAACAGTCGATAAGTGACAGGATAATGAAGATGAAAATAATGAAAAAGGAAAGAGGTTTGTTCGTGGATTTGACATATTTCCATCAAGTGGGCTACACATCTCAAAAGAAGTATTATTTTAATAAAGATGCACAGAAGCTTTTGAGTGGTAAAGTGGTAATAGTCATGAGAAAAATGGATGCACTTGTGGGATGTGAATGACAAGTGCATCAACATGTACTGGGAGCTGATGGAAAAGAAGAAATTTACAAGTAAAAAGAATGCTGGATTTCTGCAGTGGAAGAGGTTTAGTGATACGTAACTCCTGGTCTTGGAGGAAAGAAAACCACAAGTTAACATGCTGCACTGCGATCTCTGTGGGAGACCCTGGTTACCACTAGAAAGATATGTAGACTAAGCAGTGGAATAAGGACTGGAGGTGAACAGTTGGGGGAGGTTACCCATACGAGTGGTAGCTGAGCACGAGTGATCTAGTGGGAACCATTGTATCCATTGCGGCAGAGCTGTTGGTGGCTAGGGACAGATTCCCACAAAAAATCAAGTAAATAATATGCAGAAGTTACAATTCCACTACTGACCTATGCATCTTCAGTACAATGAAACAATACAAGTTGGATTATCAACAATATTGTGAAAAGAACAAATTGCCTTTCAACAAAAACGGTGACACATCGTGCACCGGGCAGGTGTGACGAATAGACGGTACAATTCAGCTTTTGGCCAAAGCATTCTTCAGAGGAGGAGGGGAAAGAATTCACATATTCGTGCAATAATACACACAACACATACACAGCTGTGGTCTCGAGTTCCTCTAGCTGGAATGCAATGCATTCAACGGCATAGCAATGTGGCGTGGAGGGGGAAGGGAAAGGGGTGTGGGGAGAGACTGCACTGCCCAGCACAGGGAGCAGGAGTGTGAGGAGGAGACAGAGAGGAAGACGACTGGCGGTGTGAGTGGAGCAGAGCAAGAGAGAGGGATGTGCACTGGAGCAGTGGGTAGGAGAGAGGTGGGGAATGGGGGGTGTGGAGGCAGTAGATCACTGTAGGCTGAGGCTGTATCATTTGTGGAGTGCAGAAGATGCTTTGAGCGTAAGTTTCACTTGTGTCATTCAGAAAAGATAGTGGTGGAAGGGAGGATCCAGATGAACCGGGCTGTGAAGGAGCCACTAAAAATGAGCATGTTGTGTTCAGCTGCACGTTGTGCCACAGAGTGGTCTTGGCCACAGATTGGTGGTGGCCATTCATTCCACTGGACAGCTGGTCGGTAACCGTTCCAGTATAAAAAGCTGTGCAATGATTGTAGCAGAGAAGGCATAAGGGAAGGCGGCTTTCACAGGTGGTCCAGTCTCTGATGTGGCGGAATAAGCCTGTGATAGGACTCGAATAGGAAGTGCTGTGTAGGTGGATTAAGATTTGCACCTAGGTCTTCCACAGTGTTACGATCCCTGTGCAAGGGGTTGGGATCGGGAGTGACAATAGCGAAGGATTAGGATGTCTTAACAGAGCACCAGTCAAGGAGGGTCGCCGAGATCTCGGGTAGGATTTCCCCTATTTAGGGGCAAAGTAATCGGAGGCCTGACGACAGATGTGGTTCGGTTGTTGCAGTTGGGGGTGAAATCGGGTGACGAGGGGGATGCTCCTTTGTAGCTGGTTCTTAGGAGTGGAGGAGGGATTGGAGGTGTGTTGGCATATGGCGTGGGAAATCTGTCTGTGGACTGGGTTATGGATAGTGCCTGTGTCTGAAGGCTTTTGTGGGACCCTCAATGTACTGGGTAAGGGAGTTCTCGTCACTGTATATCGGCCGTCCGTGGGTGGCCGTGCTGTATGGGAGTGATTTTTGTAGTGTGGATGGGATGGCATCTATCCAAATGCAGGTACTGTGGTGGTATGTGGGTTTAATGTAGACAGGCATGTGAAGAAGGCCATCAGTGATGAGGCAGTTTCCGTTTAGGAAGATGGCACACTCGGTTGAGGTGGACCAGATGAAGCTGATGGAAACTGAGGCTGTGAAGGAGTAGGCTGTCTTGGCCATGAGTGCAGATCATAACATACCTTCAGTGAAGCAGAACCAAGTCTGGGGTTTAGGGTTTAGAGAAGATAAGAATGTTTCACCTAGATGGCTCACAATCATAATAGGGTTGGTGCCATGTCGGTTGTCAGTAGCTGTGCAGCAGATTTGTTTGCTTACATTTCCTGCAAAGGAGAAGAAGTTGTGTGTTAGCAAGGTGTGTGAAAGATGAGATAGTGTGGAGTTTGAAGGATGTTGGGATAGGTAGTGTTCAATAGTGGCAATAACACGATCATTACGGATGTTGGTGTACAAGGGAATGGCTTCAACAGTGATGAGTAGGGATCGAGGAAGTAAATGTGTGGGGATGTTGGTGAAGGTAGAAGGCTGGATTTTGGACAATTGAATGGAGGTGTTGGTGAGTGAGGACCAAAATTCTTTCAGTTTCAGCACAGTAATCACACACAGTGAAGTGTATCAGGTTACTTGGTTTGTGAGTTTCTGGAGAATGTAAAATATGGGTTTGAAGGGTTTGATTGTGAGCCATCTAGAAGAAACATTCTTATCTTCTCTAAAGCCTAAACCCCTGATCTGGTTCATGTTCATTAACTAAGATGATGTTGACTTCAGTACAAGACATTCTATCCTCATTCGCCCATAATCTCCAAACTTCCTCTTCCATCAGCCTCATATAACCCTTTTCAATCCAATGTGCTACCTTCCTAGATGTTGGCTTCCTCCTCACTGATAGCTCCATTCACAACTCTGTCTACTTTAACCCTTTAATTACAGCTGACTTCTGTAGAAGACCACCATAATCTGTCCTTGCAGAGGTGGACTGCTTTGGTAATCAGCTGTGAAAGAAATGTTCCATCCAGTGGACTGTACCAGTTCACCAGTTGAAATATCTCTTTCCCAGCTGAGCTGATTACAGTGGACTTCTGTAGAAATCCACCATAGCTAATGGGTTAAGCCCTCAACCATGAACATTAGCTGCATTTAGACAGATGCCATGCCTTCCACAATAAACAATAATCCCTCCCATACAGCCCGTCCACCTGTGGATGGTGTGTATGCATTGACAAGAACTTACTTGCCCAGTATGCTGAAGATCTCACAGAGGCTTTCATGGACAGGCACTACTCAAAGACCTAGTCTGCAAACAGGAGTCCTATGCCACATTACAACACACCCTCAATCCTTCCTCCACCCCTACTAACCAGCTACAACAGAGCTTCCTCTTTCTCACCAAATACCACTCCCGATCAGAACAACTAAGCGACATCTACCGTCAGAGCTTCGATTACCTCTCAGCCTACCCGAGATCCTTCCCAACTCTCCCAAAGTGGTCTCTGTTGTTCAGTCAACTCCACTATATCTTAGTCCATCACTTTGCATTTCACATTTCTAACCCCTGCCACAGGGATCATATCCCTGCTGCAAGACTGCCCAATCCAGCCATCCAGCACTTCCTATTTCAGTCCTGCCAAAGGCTTATCCTACCCCATCAAAGAACAGGTCCCCTGTGAAAGCAGCCGTATCATACACCGGTTCTAGTGCAATCAGTGCCCAGTCACGGTATGACTGCCATCCATTTGTCCACCAGGATGAATGGCTGTTGACAGCCTGTGGACAGGAGCAAAGCAGACCATTGTGTGGTACAACCTGCAGCTCAACATTACAGGCTCGATTTCACTGGCTACTTCACAACCTGGGCCATCCCTTCAACACCAGCTTATTTGAACTGCACAGATGAGAATTGTCCTTACAGCACCTTCTGTGCTCCTGAAACCATCTGGGCCTCTGCCTATGGTAACAAAATATGCCCACTCCTTCCAGTTAGCAGTTTCTGTTCCTCTGTCCCATCATCTTCTACCAATTACTGCCCACTCACTGTCATATTTGTCTGCTCTCTGCCAACAAACCCACCAGTCTTTCCCCCTCCCATTAATACACCAGCACTGTTATGTGGGCCTTCCAGCCCCTGCTAGGCAGCGCTGTATCTCTACCGACATCCTCTGCTCTTCCTTTCACACTCCAACTCGCTCTTCCATATGACAAAGAACGTTCTTGCTAGAGACCCGGCGGCAGTGGTCATATGTGTGTGTACAATCGTATGTAGGTGTGTGTGCGTGTGTGTGTTCCCCTCATTTTCTGAAAACAGTCCACGGTCAAGAGCTTATATGAACAAACTCTTTGTCACCCCGTCTGCTGCTCAACATGTTGTCACTGTGGGTAGTAGTGGTCCACCCTTCCCATGATATTGTTAAATGTGAGTAATGAAGAAAAGAGGTGTAAGCATGTAATAGGGAAGTGGAATTAAGTGCCAGTGAAAGAGATTGCCTTGCAGAGCAGGACAGAAAAATGAAGGTTAAGGTGGTATGTGAACGTGATGAGAATTGAAAAATAGAGGATTCTCACAAAGGTATATGATCTGGAGGTGCAGGAATAACAAACGATAAATGGCTGAATGCTGTGTGGGAATGTGTTGAAAAATATGCGATAAGTACACAGTAGTGAGAAAAAGATGAACTAGATGTCATGTCTTGAATTACAAAGAGACCCAGCTGGGGTCTAGTAACTATGCAAGATGATGATTATGGCTAATGAAGTTGTAATTCTGCCAGAGATGGCAAAGTAATTTGAGAATTAATTGAATGCAGGTAATGGTGTTGCTATTTGCAGGGTAATATTGAGCACTGGAGACAGTCCTGTTACGGTGTAATCATCATTATTTTCTCGTCATACACACATCAGAAATAGCTGGCAGTAGCTCGGTATTTCTGTTGACATTAGTGGCGCTTTGTCAAAGTACGGTAGATGGCGAATAGTGACTTCCTCGGCGTGTAGCACACTGTAATACCACACCCTGCTGTCTCGACTCGGAAAGCGATGTCAGCTGCAACAGTTCAAGCCAGCTCACATGATGATGGTTTCTGCACTGCACTGTACTGTACAGGTTGTGAACCCAGAGCCCTCGCACAGCATCTCTCTGTCAGGGAATTGTACAGGCCTGTAGTAGGATGGGAGACAGACTCAGAGCCAGGGATAGTGACCTCACACTATCCAATATCGTGCCTCACCTGTCTGACAACTCAGAGGCACCTACTATTCCCAACTGCGACAAGATAATGAGCTGTCAGATTCTTCGACTGTCTGACTCCCAAACTGCCACTGCTCTGAAATGTGTGACTATTTATTCTGGTATTTGCGTCCTTGCCCAAAAAGTAGAGCTTCAGGTCACACACCTGGAAGCAACAAGCCTAGTGGAGTGACCTCAGTCGTTACGTACCGTAGGTTCAGTCGCCGCAATAGAGGGGCTGCGGATGCCGTCATTGGAATGTTCCTCTTACACTAACTGCTGGCAGTGAATCTTTACCTCACTTGATCATCCAAACATACTGCAGTTAGTCTGTTTAACTATCTAAAATCCACACAGAATACTTTATAGGTGCTATAGTAGTTCCAAGACAACCACTGACAAAAGTGAAACAAGGATAATGTAATATAATTGAATAAAATTAAGTTATAATGTGGTAAATCATTAGGATATATGCTGCTGCAACTGTGGACAAGTTGTGATAATTAGGCAAGAAACTAGGAGATACCAGTTAAAACTCTCTTACTGGAGTTAAGGATGCATTGTATGGAGAATTTCCATGTGGAAATAGATGACCTAATCTTTACCTCACACATGTAACATTTACATAATCGAAATCACATAAATTATCTATCATATGAGAGAAAATTCAGAAAAAAATTAATGCTCAGTAGAAATATTTGTACACACATATTTTCTTTGTTAAATGAAATAAGAGGCTACAGAAATGAAGCAAATGGGAGACAAAATGAAATAGAGAAACATGATTACACATGAGATTGGCAGAAGTTGCAAAGCTACAGAGCAGCAATGGTGAAAGGAGAACAAAAAGCACACCTTTATAGAAAGGTAGTTGGAATAAGAAAACTGTAGAAACTTTGGAGAAAGAAACTGATTTATGAGCATTCAGGTTGCAGGTAGCATTTTCTACTAAGCACAGAAATAAGGCAGGAAAGTGGAAATAATACACAGTGAAAACTCGGCAAAAGTATGAAAAATAGAGCTTCAAACAAAGCATTTGATCAGATGTATTAAAGATCCTTGAGACAACCAGATGCAACAATTATCTTTCACTTATTATTTGAGATCTGTGAGTCAGGCCTAATATCATATGGTTTTAAAATGAATGAAATAACCCCAGAAACCAAGATCACAGGTGAACAAGTGCTTCAGTGAGTCATCACTGTCAAATATCAACACAAATAATCTACATAAGGATGCAGCCAACCTAATAGAATATCAGTTTCAGTTGTGGATAAACTAAAAACAAGCAAAGCAATTTACTGTTTGTTCTTAAAGATTTGATGAAGAGATGCTCACTTGAATTAGAGTAAAATTTAGAATAAATCACATTTTGAAAACAAAAGGTTATCTACTACTTCTAAAGAAAGAGGACCACTGTTATCAGGTAACAAAGATGTAATAGGGAGGCAGTAACTGATACGAGAATGAGACTGTATTGTGACCAGTTATGCACGTTATTCAGTATCTACATTGCGCAGGATGTAAATGAAATTTGGGAGGATGATTATTAATGTGGATGTGTATACAAACTTTAGAAAGTTTACTAATAGAACTATAATTCTGCCAATGATGAAACAGGAAGTGGAGTTTGGTATCTCAAAAATCAGACTGAAAACAATCATTAACAGACGATTGGTGGCTTTGGTGAACATAAAATGGCTCTAAATGTGAAGTTGGTGTTAGTTGGAAGAATTCAGACGGCACAGGCTGTTTATCAGTCATTAAAGTGAAGTGTGGGTACCATGTTCACCACTGAGTGATCATAACTTGCCAGTGTGTGCTCATGAGGACAACAACATGTTAGTAGTTGTGCTCTTGTAGAGGGCAGCACAGTGGTTGCAACTGAGTTTCTAAATCAAATGCCTTCTGTCACAATTATCCAGCCTCGCCATCAAACTGATTGGGGTCAATGGTGAGAGGAGTGTGTAGTATGGTACAGGTTTGTGTTGTTGGATATAAGGTTAGAGTCAGTTGGACAAAAACATTAATAAATCTTCAGGATTGTTATCTACTCCAAGTGCCTTATTTGAATTAGATCATTTGTGGATTTAGAAAAAGCTTTCCAAAATATTGACTGGTATTTTGTATACATCTCAAGGAGCAAAAGATCAGCCACTACTTGTAAAACAAGTAGACTGCAATAATAACGTTCTAAGATGTGATAGGGAGGCAGTAACTGATAGAGTAAGAAAGGTGTTGTAGCCCGTAACTCGTGATGAGTACATACATCAACAACCAGGCTTCAATACCAGAAAGGATGGATGTAACAGTTGAAACAACCTGTTAGACAAATAGAATATGTAGGGGGATAAGGGTTTAACATTTGGTTGACAGCGTGGCCATTAGAGACAGAGCATAAGGTCAGATTGTGTGAGTAAACATGAGGAAGGAAACTGCCTGTGCTCTGGGAATCATCCCGGCATTTGCCAGGAATGATTTAGGCAACTCAAGGAAAACATAAATCTGGATAGCCAGAGGAGGATTTGAACCGCCACCCTCCTGCTCCATTGTGGAAGCCGCTGCAGCTCGACAGAGAGAAAACACTAGTAGAGAACAGAGGAAAAGGTTAGAGATTGTATTTGAGTGGAAGTTATGTTTTTTCGTTACTACACTTCAAAGGTTCTCATCAGTCACCATATTGAACTATTGTATTAAGTGTAGTTGGGAGCCAAGATGTATGAGGTAAGTCATTTGGTTTCTGCTTCACTTATATTGTGAAGATTCGCCAACCTCTCAAAGAACGAATGGAGGGGCAGTCTATAATTGTGTGATCCAGAGTTTGACTTCTCAAATGTGATTTCCCATTGGCACTTCCTGTAGTTATATCTACCAACTTCTATATGGAAATGATTCAACAGAGACCACTTCCTGCGAGGGAGGTTCATGCCACCAACTTCATCGGAAGGGCTGGATAGTACGAGATGTTGGTTTCATCCATCAGACATGTTCCAGGAGGCTGCCCAGGTGGTGTTGGGTGAGAAAGCCCCTGCAGTCAGCTGGAAAGCTGAATGTAAACTTGGCTTCCTGGACTCTGAGTAGACCAATCTTTTAGGAAGGAAGGGTGAATGCCTTAGTGCACAGCCTTACTCACAGCCCAAGATGTGAGGCCTGAGGTGGTCCCACCCCCTCCCCCTTAGTCTGCCACTGGCCTGACTGTCTGTTAACACAGGGCAACATGAAAGGAGGCAAAATGCTACCAGCATAAGGTTTACTACCATTAATTCAGAAAACCATCCAAGCAGTCTTGGGCAGTTTCAGGTAATGTGGGACACACTTTCTCTACTGACTAATATAACCTTGATGTTTGTCTGCTGTGTTCAAAATAACTAACAAAAAACATTAGTCAATACACACTGAAATAGTACAAATGAATTACAACTCAGCATGATTACATTTAAAAAAAGAATTTAATAAAACAAAGTATCCCAAACTGTTAAGAATTAGAAGGATAATATGCACTTTAGCCTACAAAATGGTCTGTGTCTACATTCACACTGAAGAAGCGTTACAAGACTATCACAAAAGTATGCAAAATGATAGCTTGCAGCTCACCACAAAGGCATTCTTCCAGCTGTAGACAGTGTAAAAAATGGCAATCACACACATGCAACTTAGCTTTTAGCTGCAGTCTTTGTCAGTTCAGAACAGACTTACTCATTCACACAATCACACAGCACAACTCACTAACACACAACTGTCATCTCTGGCTGCTGTGTTCTGAGAAATAGCTTGCAGTGAGAACAACTTGGAAAGGGGATTGGGGGAGGGGGGAAGGGGGGAGATACAGGAAGAAGGTGGTGGGGATAGAAGTAGTGCTGTCTTGTAGGACTTATAGGTACTAGAAGGGTGCGAAGAGGGAGAACTTGGGCACATAGTAGGAGATAGAAAAGAGCAGAGAATGGGAAAAATGTAGTGCACCCAGTGATTAATGCAACAAGTATTGGAAGAGGTTTAGGTTAGATGGGGTGGAACAGTAGGTTTCTGGAGGCTGAAGCCTGGATAAATTGGGCCTGGAGAATGAACTGTAAGGATATCTGCCATTTGTGCAGTTCAAGAAAGCTGGTAGTGATGCAGCCACTGAAATCAAGCATATGCTCAGCTGCATGTGCTGTTGGACACAATTTGACGTGTCCTGGCCTTTGCTGAAGTGGGATAAGCCTGTGACGGGACTGGAGGAGGAAGTGTTGGATTGGGCAGGCCTTGCAATGGGGTGACCACAGGGATATGATCCCTGTGGTAAGGGGCTGCGGTTGGTGATGGTGTAAAATGGGCTAGGATGTTGTGGAGATTGTGTGGGCAATGGAGAACTATTTTAAAAGGGTTTGGGAGAATCTTGGGCAGAATTTTTCTCATTTTTGTGTACAATGACAGGAAATCAAAGCCTTGATGAATGGCGTGGTTTAGTTGTTACAGTCGATGGTTGTATTTTGTGAGGAGAGGGGAGTTCTGTTTTGCAGCTGGTTTTTGGGGGTGGAAGGAGGATTAGGGGTGTGTGGGGATATGCCATGAGCAATGTCATTGTGAACTGGGTCTGAGGACTGTCAGAAGGGAGCAAGGGAGTTCTCATCACTGCAAGTACACCATCCATGGCTGTCTAGGGTGTAAGGAAGTGAGTTTTTAATGTGGAATGGATGGAAACTGTTAACTTCAGGCATTGGTGGTGGTTAGTGGATTTAACATGGACAGAAATGTGGATGGTGATGAGGTGTAGATAAACATCGAGGATGGTGGTATACTGGGTTGAGGAAGACCAGGCAAAAATGTTGAGACAGAAGGAGTTGATGTTGTGGGGGAAGAATGATGGGGAAAATACTGTCAATGAATGTGAACCAGACCAGGGGTTTGAGGTTTTGGGAAATTACGGAGGTTTCCTCTAGATGACCCATAAACAGGTTGCCATAGTAGGATGTCATGCAGGTGATATATTTTACCATAACTGGAACAGTAGCTATTTTTTATGATAAAGTTTTGAGGGTTATGAGTAATGCAGTATCAGGTTTAGTTCATGAAGGAAGTTGAGAGAGGTATTCTGTTTGAGCTACAACACCAATACCACCCAGGACTGTAACAGCTAAATGACATCCTTCATTGTCGGCTTTGATTTTCTGTCACCGTGCCCAGAAATGGGAGACTTACTTCCCGAGACCCTTCCTGCACCTCAACAAGTGGTGTTCCTTTGCCAGTGCAACCTCCACAACATCCTAGTCCATCTCTATGCCATCCCCAACTAACACCCTGCCACAGGGATCATATTCCTGCAAGACCTGCCCAATCCACTCACTCAGAGTTTCCTATTCCATTCCTGTCACAGGCTTATCCTCCCCCATCACAGGCTGGGCCTTGAGTGATAGCAGCCAACTGATTTAACAGCTCAGCTACAATTACTGCACAGCTCCTTTACATTGGCATGACTAGCAACCAGCTGTCCAACAGGATAAATAGTCACTGCCAAAATGTGACCAAAAGCAAGGTAGGCCACCCTGTGGCCCAACATTCAGCTGAGCGTAACAAGCTCGATTTCAATGGTAGCTTCACTACCTGGACTATCTGGATCTTCCCCCTCTACAGCTTCCTTCCCCACCAGATTTTTTGCACTACATAGATGGGAGTTATTCTTAAAGTATATTCCCTGGTCCCAAACCTTACAGTAATGTACTGTCCCTACACAGTCCACACACAACTGTTCCCGTCCTCTCTAGCCTAAACTCTCACAATTCTTGCCTCATTAACCACAGTGTGCACTATAATTTTCCCCTTCTCTCCTCCTTCCCACTTTGCTTTTCTCCTCCCTGCCCTCCTCACCCCGTCCCCTTCATCCCCACTCCAAGTTTCTGTCTCTGCAGGCCGTTACTTGCAACACAGAGCCGGAGATGACTGAGGTGTGTTAGTGAGTTGTATCTGTGTAATTGTTTGAATGAGTGTGTTTGTTCTGTACCGATGAACTCTGTGGTCGAAAGCTAAGCTGTGTGTGTGCGCGATTGTCTTTTTTTACACGTGTCTGTGGCCTGATGATTGTCTTTGTGGTGATCTGGAAGATATCCTCACTATGTAGCTGTAGGTTAGATATTCAACAAAATCTGGTTAATAAATCATTCAATGTGACAATTAAGTCAGTTCATTTGAAAGAAGCAGATTAAGCAGGCATTACCAAGTGTGAAAGTTTGCAGATTTTCCTCTTTTAAATCTACACGATACAGAATACAGGTAATGACAAAATTCATGGTGAAGAAGTTGTCCCAAAATTTCTTTACTCGCTGTTAATCTAACTGCTACTGCTTTCTTTACAGAACACACAAAAGTCTTGCCTTCAGTAAGACTGAAATCCAAAACATATAACCAACTTCCACTTTGAAGGGCTATAATTTTACCATTAATGTAGCAACAACTATAAAAAAATGCCCCCCGTAATGAGTAAGACAGAAAATTTGGTGTATAAATAGCAAACTAAGCTGCAGGTTATGTTGAATAGTGCTTCCAGAGTAAAAAACATAAATTTTCTACATCTTGTTATCTCTTGATTGAGAATAATTCAGAATATTTAGTCTACATTACAAGTAAATATTGACTGAATTTACCATGATAATTCTTGATGCCTTGTGGAAGTCATCACTGCTCACAAAGCTGTCATATGCCTTCCAAAAGTTGACAAATCCTCATTAGACCAGTGATAGAAGAATATGTTTGCTGAACCTCTGTTGCAGCATGTGCTGACTAGAGCTGATGCAGATCTAGCTTTGAAAATGCCCTGGCACCGAGTGTCACATTGTTGATTTGGAGCAGAACTGTCTAATATTGGCTAATGACTTTTATTCTCATTTCTGTAATTGGGATTTGCAAATACTCCTGTCACACATTTGAATCATCAGATGCTATAAGTTCTTCTGCTACCTCTTCATCACATTTGTTATCAGACAGCACTTCATCATCAGACAGCGAAAACAAGTAGTCTAAGTAGTATGTTGTTGATCTCGACATTCCCCAAGCCTAGATTTGATAAGCTTTTCCATTTTCTATCAGTAATTCTGGCTAATAGTTTGCAATCATGGAATATTAAATTGCTAGTTCTGTAATTTTCCACTTGCATTTTTTGGAATTGGAATAATTAGATTTTTCTTTATGTCTGAGAGTACTTTTCCTGTATCATAGATCTCGCACACAAAGTAGAACAGTTTCTTCATCACTGGCTCTCCTAAGGATATCAGCAGTTCAGAGGCAGTATCATCTACTCCAGGGCCTTGTTTAGACTGAAATCTTTCAGTGCTCTGTCAAATTTCATATCTCCTGTCTCATCTTCATCTACTTTCTTCTTTGTTTTCTACAATACTGCCTTCAAGTATATATCCAATGTATAGTCCCTCAATATCATCCTTCCCTTTCAGCTTTCTGTAGGCAAATTGAAAAATTCATTCATCAGATTCGTTCTATTGAGAGAGCATCACCAGCTTGAATCGAACTTTCACTACATATCAATGTACTTGAATGTTTTACTATCCTGACTTGAAACTATATGTTGTTTGTAACTTGTGAAATTAGCTGTAGATATTTGTGTTTGCAATCAGTGTGATGTGGTCTTTACATTTAAAGTAGTTGCTCAAAATGTTAATAGCATCTGGTGATGCAAAAAGTGGTACACATCTATCCAATGATTGTTTTTGTTTTTAGTCTGTTCAAGGCAGAAGGACAAAAATATTTATGACAGTTACCAAAATGGAGAACTACTCAAATAATTGCCACTTCCCTGCTCTGACATTATTTGTAACAATACTTGTGACTTAAATCATTGTAATGGAAATGCAGATAAAACTAACTGGCCACTGGCCAATACTAAATACTTCTGCTCTCAGTGAACAAAGTGACAGCCGGTGGCAGGGCATTTTTGAAGCATGGTCTTCATCAGGCCAAGAAAATGTATCCTGCCATCACTACAGTCTGATTAAAATGACTTGCTAGTTGACATTTCACACGTTGGAGCTGCTTCCCTTCAATCAGATTGCTCAATGTTACATCCGAACCGATCGCCTTCTGCAAACTGGTCAATTAAATTCCATTTTGTTGTCTGCCTCTTTTACTTCATTCACTTTGTTGCCGATTCATAGGTCTGCCATCTTTATTTGGCATTTCATCACTTAATGATAATGTACAAGACACAGACAACGGTTTTACCTAAATATCTACTCTTAAACAGCACTAAGCTCACACTACTGAATCCTTTCATAAAGGTCTTGATTTAATGTCATACAAGCATTATGTCACAGATATCAGCTTACATTTAGAGAAGCTACATATGATTTATGTGAAAATGAACCCTCTGAAGGCCACAATTCAGGTTCTTACTGGGTGTGTGCTGTGACTGAGATATAAATAGCAATGTGGCTGTGCAACACAGTGGTAAAGTTAAAGCTTCCTGTGCTGAAGTTTGTAGGTTCAAACCCCACTGCCTGTGATTATTTTAATTTGTAAATCAAAATTACTTTATTTGTTGTTTTTTCATAATTCAGTTAATTAAGTCATAATACTGTGCTACGTATGTTTGATAATAGTGCTCACTTTATTGCTTTTAGTGCTGTGTCTGAAATTTTCATGTTTGTGTTTGCTCATAGAGATAACCTTT
The DNA here is from genome assembly GCA_026315105.1 of Locusta migratoria. NCBI lineage: Eukaryota > Metazoa > Arthropoda > Insecta > Orthoptera > Acrididae > Locusta > Locusta migratoria. Next base: position 28,991,421 of record CM048754.1, on the reverse strand, counting down.
ATTTGCCGTGAATAAAGAAATCGTTATTTTAGTTTTGCTGCTGATAGCTGAAGACCATTTTTTCGGAAACGTAGTCCATCACGTGCTGTTAGGTTACAACATAGGATTACATTGAGAACTACAAAAAGTGTCTTCTGTCACTGCTCAGGCACTGATGACTTAAAATTAGCTGTCAACAGAGCTTTTTGCAACCTGCTGTTAACTCTTTGTGGCCTGTTACAACACTGCCCCTCATTCTAAAATAAAATTAACAGCATTTTTAAGCCCGCCATCTTAGTGAGTCATCTAACAGCCGAGCGGTAGCTGGCTGCCTATGTGACGACACTGTAGTGGCACGTGACATGTCAACTAGCTAGTAATTTTAATCAGACTATAGTCTAATGGGGATCTGTCAACATTGTAGAATACATTTGACAGCTGTGTGATCGGTTAAGAATTATCCTGGTAAATTCACATATTTTCTTGTTATTTAGACTAGTTAATCTGTGTTGTTCCCACTTAAGGAATAACACAGCTGTAGCACATTTTTATGTTTTTGTGTTTGGGAAGTTTTCCAACAGAACCTGCAGCTTAGTTTGTGAGTTAGATTGCAATATTCCATCCTCTTCATGATTGGAACAACAAGGGAACGTCATTTTCTATTTTTATGGCACATTATCCATAAAATTATAGCCCTTCACACAGAAATCTTTAATAGTTTTTAGTTATAATCTGGCTTGAGTCAAAATTTTTGCGCATTCTGTAAAAGAGACACTAGCAGGCAGATTGACATTGAGTTAAGACATCTTAAGAGGACTCCTCCCTCAAGTGTTTTGTCATTACCTTTATTATGTAACCTGTGGATCTAAAGGTGGAAAACCTGCAGGACTGCACACTCGTTAATGTTTGCTTTTTTCTGCTTCTGACGAGTGAATTGATTCAGTTGTCTCACTGAATGATTTGTTTGTCGGATTTCGTTATTTATCTACCCTTCCACTACATTTTCATACTTTTGTGATATTCCTGTAACAATTCTTCAGTATCTGTGTAGACAGAGGCTGTTTTGAAGCTGGAAGTGCTTATTATCCTGATAATTGTTAACAATTTGGGATATGTTTTATTAAAAAGGTTTTTAATTTTAATGTAATCTGAACACAGCAGAAAAAAATGAATGATAAATGAGTCAGTAGCAATGTAGTGTCCCAAGTTATCTAAAACTGTCTGATATAAAATATTTTGAATAGACAATTTTGGATATTGGGCTGTGATATTATAAAATGCTAAAAGAAATGAGTTGCTGATGATTCAGCAGTGGTACTCTTCGAGGCTATTAACTGTTGGCTGCAGCTGAAAGTCTGCCTCTATCTACTGTTTATTTCATCTACCTTTTTGCTACCTATGTCACACTCCTGGGATGTTATTGGACAGTTAAAGAAAAGTTGTAATGTATAGGAGGAGCTGTGTTGTATACCATTGACTGAGCTACTGAGGTTGGTAGCTGGAGAGCAACTCTGGTAGATGATTAGTAGGCAATGGTGGATTGGCAGGCTGTTGCCTTTGCCACTGTGGTAAGTGGTTGGTAGACCACTCTCACAGTTAACTGCAGGGAAATAGAAAAGTTGGCAGCTTGTTCTCAGGGATGGTGTTTTCCTGCTGAGGCCTCACGGCAGCTGTGATGTTAACGCAGCCACATCTGCCGAACAAGCACACGAGGTTCTGGGAAAATTAAGGAACTGCTGCATTTATAGTGGTATTCTGCCACTGCCGACCTGTTATTCTGTCCCAGCCGTAGGTAACAAACCTGCTCCAAATGGGTCTCCCAATTCCACCGACCCAAATTTTGGCGCATTCACATCGGATTATGTGGACGCCCGCAGTTTTAGGGCATCGGGAAGTTGTTCATGTGCCCCAATAAACCTCTGGTCCTGTGGCCACTCTGGTATATGGGTTTAATTCCTCCCTCACCAAAATCTTTCCTACTCAGTCGCTGACACCTCTCATATAAGGTAAGTGAGACACAGCAAGAGTTTCTTCCGCACCCTTTTCTGTCTCATCTTTGCTGCACCTCACAGCTCCTTGTATGGCCCTGTTGCAATATCCATTTGGGCTGAATGTTGCTTTAGCTGATTCAGTTTATCTTAATTTTGTCCATTATTACCAGCGATGTTCTGTGACTGTTGTACTTCAGTAAAATAAAATGAATTAGCCTTCAGTTATAAAATTGTGTTTTATTTAATAAGTATTGTGTAATAAGCAGTGCGGACAGGAAGAGAATAGAGGCTTTCGAAATGTGGTGCTACAGATGAATGCTGAAGATTAGGTGGGTGGATCGCATAACTAATGAAGAGGTACTTAACAGAATTGGTGAGAAGAGGAATTTTTGGCACACCCTGACTAAAAGAAGGGATCGTTTGGTAGGACACATTCTTAGACATCGAGGAATCATAAATTTAGCATTGGAGGGAAGTGTGTGAGGTAAAAATTGCAGAGGGAGACCAAGAGATGCGTATAGTTAGCAGATTAAAGTGGATGTGGGTTGTCGTTCTTATGAGGAGAATGAAAGGCTTGCTCAGGATAGAGTAGGGTGGAGAGCTACATCAAACCAGTCTCCAGACTGAAGACCATAACAACAACAATTTTACACAATGCAATTTGCGCCCTGAGCGCTCACCATCGGATGCCTCTATGATTTATTATATATGTTTAAAGGCCTGGACTTATTAAAAGTGGTGCTCAAATAAGTCTGGTGAAGTATGATAATATTGGAACACATTTGTATGTATGATCACCAACACAAAAACTTATCTTGCACTAGATTTATTTGAGCACCACTTTTTAATAAGCCCAGGCCTTTAGACATATATAATACATCATAGAGGCACCTCTTGATGAACCTTCAGGGCTCGAAATGCATTGTGTAAAATAAAACACAATTTCGTGACTTAAGGTGCATTCATTTCATTTTACTGATTCAATTTATGTTGTAAGTGGCCAGTGTCACTAATTCTGTGAGTTTGTGTTGTCACTGTATGTAGCACAGCATTATCAGCATCATTAAGAGCTGGTTGGTGGTTGAAAGCTACTACTTATTGGTAAGCATCAGTCCCTGTAGATTTTTTCCTAGTTTGCCACTAGATGGTCTGTATGCCTCCACATTGAAGACAAGGAATTGCTCCATTATTTTCTAAAGTTGACTGTATGGTTTTACATAAGGAAGCTTAGGACTCAGTGTCCAATTGGAAAAGTGATCACTTCCATTGTCATAACCACTGTACCACCTTTGCTCAGTGTAAGCTGTTGAGGTTCAGGTGGAATCTGTGGAAGTCTGCTTTCCTGTGCAGCCGTATGAAGTTTGTGTTTCCTGTGTACCTCAGCCAGAGGTATGTGTGTAGCAGTGCAGAAGCTTCCGAGAACATGTCAGCTGCTACAAGTGACAGGGGGTGCCCATTGCCACTCTTAAAATGTAGCCTGCCAGCTAAAATATGTTGAAGGCAACCACAGTTGAAGTATCTTACGTATGTCTGGTGTTATCTACTCATGTAGGACGTTGACAGTTTCAGAAAATAGTTGATAGTTTCCAAGAATAAATAAAGAAGTACCAGAGCTTCACAAGAACGATTGTCCTCTGAGACAGATTGTCAGTGGCCTACATTTGCCCCATTATTATCTTGCAAAACATTCTGGCCCCTCTAATTACACAGCATGGTTGGTCACATTTGAATGAGTCCACCCTGTTAAATCCAGCACTGGCAATTCACCATAATTATCTGTCAGATGTCAGGTTTCAGAAAGCATGCCTCTGCTTTATTGTGTGGCACATTTTCTTAATTGTCTCACAATAAACATCTTTTTCGGTTGTTTCACCTTTTGGTAAAACGTCAATCAGTAAAATGACTTGTCTGTCCCAAAACACTGTGCCAAGGTGTCAAGAATTGCTTGAGTTTCACCTTTTCTGGGGTCAAAATTTGCCTGCATTCCATTTATTGCTGTTTTGTTTCAGGTGTGTCATATGCACACAAGTTTCACCCCTGTGACTATTTGGGATAAAAATTTCTCACCATCATCTTGTAATACGTAAAAAATTCGAGTGTGCTGCCCTTTTGTTGCTGTTTGTGTTAATCGTGAAGTGTGCAGAGTTAATGGAAACCCAGTTTTCAGTCTCAGTCTTTGAAATTACTGTTTGTGAAAGTTGTGAAGTCGGTTCATGACATGCCAAAGATAGACACCCATCTTGGAGTTGATTATTCCTTCCTTAATTCATCATATTCGTCTTGTCACCAGTATTCATTGCATTTCCTCTGTAAACTTTGCAGATTTTTCAATGAAAAGTCACTTGGTTTAACATACTTAGCATTCATAAAATGAGTTACAGCTCACAATTCGCAGGTGGCAGTATTTTCAATCACCAAGCCATTATAAATAATTGCCACAAATGAAGCACAACACAGAGTGAGCCCCAAATGGTGTCATTTCATTCTGCTCAAACCAGAGACACTACTGCATGAGAGCAGAACTGCAATCCTAGCAGGGCCACAGAGAAAAATGAGAATGGAACTTACTTTTCCAAACTACCCTCTTATATGACTTATTTGACATATGGCCTTGTAGGGAAGGAGAATTACACAGATTACAGGCACACCTTCACAGCTTGCCTAAGAACACAGAGTTCACATTAGAAATAGAAAATAATGGACCAATGCCTTTCATGGATGTGGAGGTGTGCAGAACATCTGGCAGTAAAGTAGTACTTAAAATGTGCAGGAAATCAATGAACAGCTTTCAGGGTTCAGCAAAGACAAGACACGAAGAGGTGTGGGAAAAACTCTTCCAGTAGCTTACTCAACTTATGTGAGAGGTGCACTGACTGTGTGTATGAGGTTCTGCATCAGGCAGGAATTGAACCTGGACTCCAGAGGGGCCACAAGGTCGGAGACGTGTGACGGCGTTCGAGCGGTCCCGTAGGTGCCCGCACACTGCAGGCGTCTGTGAACTCCGATGTGGATGCGGTGAAGTCTGTGTCTGTGAATCTGAGAGACTCATTAGCACTTGTGTTTCGGAGTAGGGGACAGAATAAACGAGTCAGCTGAGGCCAAATACTGGCAGGGCTGTAGCGGTTCCAACTTTCGAGAACCTCGTGTGCTCGCTCAGCAGTATCTGACAGTTAGCCATCCTCAATAGGACTGCTGAAAAGTAGTCTGAATATTGGTGATTTGTTTGCTCCAGCATTATATAATGAATCAGGTTAATGTCTGCAAAATTTTTTATTCTAAATGACACTGGCCGTGGAAGCCTATGAGCATATATCCGTGCTCGGATGGTGGTTATCTCATGAATTGAGAGTTTAGGATACAATATGTACCATATCAATAAAACAAAGGTTTGTTGGTAGACAAAAATACATTAACCAAACGTAACTACTACTGAAGAAGAAATAACAAGACATCCTTAGTATTATAACAGGCTTAGGCCTGAGAAAGAAATTCTAATTGGAGACAAGAGGTAGGGAGTGAACCAATGTTGAAGTCTGCCTATGGAACTAGCTAGGCTGATTTGTAGCTAGATACAGAAGCCTCTCAAAGACGGAAGTCGGGGATGTCCTCTGTCTTGCTGCATTGACTCCTACTGTGCTCTGACCGAAGAGACAGACTAGCTGGCACATGAGTCGGCCCAGAGTGTCAGTGGAGAACTGCCGACATGTAGAGGTATGCCCCTATTAATAAGCGTGCACAGAGTACACTGAGTAACTGCTTCTGTACCCGTGAACTGATGGAAGGAGATAGGGTGCAACACATGGACCTCTGGTGGTGTTTGTCCTGCTGATGCCCTGATCAGTGCCTTGCAAATATGCGTGCATGTGCCACTTCTCCGTTCAGGTATTTGCCGATTCCTCAGGTATCGTGCAGACAGCTTGTTACCTTGCGTTAACAGGCAGTGAAGCTGTGCTGGGAACAAATTTGGAAATGGCATGGGAAAAGCTGAAATCAGGAAAGGTGCCACATATAGATGAAGGAAGTGCTGAAATGGTGAAAGCACTAGAGGAAGTTGGAGAGCAGTGTCTGTACCATGCGTGAAGGTGGTGCGGTATAGAAAGACTCCACGACAGTAAATGGCAGAGCAGAAACTACAGGTGAATCAGACTGTGCCAAGGTATCTGAAAAACAACATGAGCTTGAAAATGAGTTAGTGTTGAACTTAGATTTTTGCATTTTTAATTATTGACCATGGCCCGTCAACCCATTAATATTAAGTGAAGAAAAAAAATTAAAGATAAGAAGTGTTGACTAATTGGGGAGTGTGCTAGAGGAAAAGGCAAGTAATGGAAAAGAGGTTAGTGACTGTGGCAGACATGCATAAGCATTCCTGCAAAGCCTTAAGTGCCCTGTTTCCAACAAAGACCAACCTGGAAGCAGCAAATAAGTAATATACAGAAATTACTCCATCCAAATACTGACCTTTGCATCTTAGAACATGGATAAATTGCAACAATGAAAAGTCCAGATTGGATTGTCAACAACATGGCGAAAAGAATGGATTGCTACTCAATCATAAAGGCAAAACACCAAGCTGTAGATAGGCACAACAAAAATATAGTTCACATAAGCTTTGAGACAGCCTTCTTCAGAAAACGGAGGGAAGCACGCTCATGCATTCATACACACATGACCGCTGTGTACGGCAGCTCTAGCCAGAATATTCTGCAGCTAATGGAAGAGCGGTCTGTAGTGGGATTGGGAGGAGAGATGCAGCACTGCCTAGCAGATGTTACAGGAACTAGAAAGCTGGTGGTGGGTGGAGAGGTATGGGGGAAGAGTGGGGAAAGATTGATGGGGGGGGGCAAAATAAGTCCAGGGGGTGAGAGGGCAGGGGGAGGAAACTATTAAGTGGGGGTGTGGGGTAGAAGGGTGCCATGGTTCAGGACTGGTTGATTTCAGGAGTGGAGAATATGCTATGAGGATACTGCCATCTGTTCAGTGGAGGAAAGCTGGTAGTGGAGGAGAGGATCCAGATGGCTGGGGTTGTGAAGCAGATGTTGAAATCAATCAGGCTACTTTCAGCTGCAGGATGTGCTTCAGGCCCACTTTAATCTTGGCCACAATCCAGAGGTGGCAGCTCATCACAGTTGATGCCTGTTTACAGAAATATTAAAAGCCTCCGCAATATTTGTAGCAGAGCTGGTATATGACAGATGTCTCAGACTCTAATGAGGTAAGATAAACCTGTGGTAGGACTGGGATAGGAAGTCTGGCTGAGTGGATTGGGCAGGTCTTGTACCTAGGTCTTCCACATAGATGTGATCTCTGTGGCAAAGGGTTAGGATTCGGTGGAGATGTAGGGTGGACCGAGATGGTGTAGGGGTTTGGTGGGAGACAGAACATCACTTTATGAGGGATGGAAAGGATTTTGGGTGGGATGGCCCTCATTTCATGGCATTATGATACCTACTAGCTCCATATAAGGATGTGATTCAGTTGGTCCAGTCCAGGGTGATATTTGGTGACAGGGTGATCCTTGCTAGCTGTTCTTAGGTGATCAAGGATGTGTTTGGGTATGCCACAGGAAATCAATTTGTAGACTACACTTGGGGGTAGTGTCTATCTGTACAGACCTTAGTGACAGATTCAGCATAGTGGGCAATGCAGTTGTCGACTGCAGCTATGCTGTCCATGATGACCAGGCTGTGTGGGAGCAATATTGTTGAATAGAAAGGGTGGTCACTCTCCAACTGTCAACCTTCCCCATCCCAAATAACTATTGATGACCTACTTCTCAAATTACTTACCTCAATTTTGGCCTCAATATCTGTTCTCAGGTTCCTTCCTATGAATAGCAGCCTCTCAGCAGGAAAGGACAGCTATATTCAACCTCAAAGAAGATTCCAACCTAATCATTCTCCCTGGAGACAAAAAGTTCCACAAATGTCGAAATGAATTACTCTCACAACCTGGCAGAAGTCCTCCAGTAGTTCTCAGATTCCTCCAACTACAATCTCTACCAATGTTACCCCATCCCACAAGTTCAACATAACCTCCAATCCCTGCTTTTATCCTTAGCCTTTTTTAGAACCCCTCCCTGGATCAATGTTCCTCCACACTCCTTTAGCAACATACCCACCAACCTTGTACATGCTCCATGAATTCCACAAACCCAGCAATTTTTCAGACCCCATTCTAGCTGGTTATTGTTCTCCCACTGAAAGAATTTTTACCAACCACTTCTCCCTCTCACTCCACCATCCCTACCCCTGTACTTCCTTGGTCTGCAATTGAAACTAGTAGCACCACTATCCCTGTTCACCATTGTCACCAATGCTCATAGGCTTACTGCTATTGAATGCTATCTCTTCTAATGTCCTTCAGACTCCAAACCCACTATGCTTTCCACATACACCTTACTGACTGTATCCTAATGCACTACTAGGTCCCCTCTAAAGCAAAGGTATACAAGCAAATCCATAACACAGCCATGGGCATCAGCATGGTACTTTGATATGCCAGTCTGTTGATAGGCTATCTAGAGGAAACATATCTGTCTTCACCAAACTCAAACCCCTGCTCTGGTTTTCATCAATAATATCTTCAAGATCTGTACTCATTGCCAAGATAACCTTATTCTCATCCTTCACAAGAAAAACCCTCCCGCTTGCTTCACCTGGTCCTCCTCAACCTAGCCTGCCACATTTGTTGATGTTGAATTTCTCACTGATGTCTCCATCCACACCTCCATCCTCATTAAATCCACCAACTGCCAACAGTACTTATTATGATAGTGTGCATACCACCCATACCACAAAATGACTCCCAAACAACCTGGTCACCCATAGACAGCCTGCATGTAGTGATGGGAACTCCTAAAACAGATTTCTTGTCACATATCCCAACACACCCTCAATCCATCCTCCACCCCTAAGAATCAACTGCGAAAGAGCACCCCATCGTCACCAAATACCGCCTCGAACTGCAACAACTGATTCACATCCTTTGTGAGGGCTTTATCTATCATCTTCCCCTGAAATGAGGAACATCCTATCTAAGGTCCTAACCACCCCTCTCAAAGTGGTGTTCTATCATCCACCTTACCTCCGCAACATCCTAGTCCGTCCCTATGTCACTCCCAGTTCCAACCCCTATCCACAAGGATCATATACCTGAGGAACACCTAGGTGGAAGACTTGCCCAATACACCCACCCAGAACTTCCCGTACCAGTCTTATCTCAGGCTTATACTACCTCAACAGAGGGCTGGGTCATCTGCAAAATGAGCCAAGTCATATACCAGCTGTGCTGTAATCATTGCACGGCCTTTTATAATTTTTTTGACTACCGACTGTTTACCAGGATGGTTGGATACTACCAAACTGTGGCCACGAGTAAAGTAGACCAGCCTGTGGCACATATTGCAATCGAATGTAACATGTTTGATTTCAATGATGCTTCACAACCCAGGCCATCTGGATCGTCACCTCCACTACCAGCTGTCCTCACAGCACATTTTCTGCTCCTTTTGTCATCTGGGCCTCATCCTACAGTAAGCTACTGTCACCTCACACTCCACCTAACAGTTCATGTTGCCTCTGTCCTACCACCTCTGGTTTTGCTCTGCTCTCTGTCAACAAACACTCCACACTTACCTGCCACCTCCCATCACTTCCCCAGCAGCCTTGATGAGACCCCTGGTGCCTGCTTGCTCCACAGTGCCTCCTCCCCCACCTGTATCCTACATCCTTCTCTCTCCCTGCCACAGTTCAGATGTTGTGGTTAGTGCTGCTCGAGACAGTGACTGTGTGTGCTGGAGTTGGGTGTGTGTGAGTGTAGAAATGTTTGTGTTTTTCCCAGCTTTTCTGAAGAAGGATTCAGCCAAAAGTTTATTGGAGCAGTTATCTTATTGTGCCTCATTTCTTCTCAGCACTTTGTCTCAAAGTACCAGAATCACATTTTCACTATTTTGTTAACCATGAGAAATGAAGAACGGAGATGTAGGTGTATTGCAGTCATATTGAATGAAGTTCCTTGGAAGAAGGATATGAGAGACAAGGAGAGATAGGGTGAGCACTGAAACAAGAAAGGAAATACTGTAAAAGGAAACATTGCAGAGGATTTCCAGAGATATTAATGAAATAGAGCTATGAAGGAAGTAACTTAACAGGAAGACCAAAGGAGAGCTGCAGTGTGCAGTGTGAATGTTTATTCGTGAGACCAATGAAAATGTCCTTCGGACATAGTGAAATATAAGAGCATTCATGGGAGTAGACAAAGTGTGTCATACAGAGGTTTGTGTCCCTCTTGAGGTGTGCGCAAATAGTGTAATGCTTAAGGTGACTGCTTTGAAAAGCTGGAAATCCAGGTTCGAGTTCTGGTCCAGCACACATTTTCATGTGTTGCAGAACCATACAGCATATGCTGACTCATATTGGAAATTTCAAATACATTTCCTGTATTTAAGGGACTGGTGGATGAATGATGTAGAGGAGTAAGTTGGGAGGATGGGACTAAAGTGAACACAGAGAGATGGGAGGCCTATGTTTTCTGTGTATTAAGCTGAGGCTGGAAACTGTGCAAGATAGTGATGATGATGATGATGATGTATAGAGTTGTGTGTCTGCCAACAGCAGCTAAGGAATTGCAAAATCTAGTGAATAAAGGCAACAGTAATTTTGAAAAGATGTTCTGAGACAACCACTGGCAACAAAAAACCAAGGGTAATGCAATGTAAATGACTCAGTTTATGCGCTAATGAGATATATCATTTAGTAAATGAGCTGATCAAACTAATGGATAACTTGTGCTACTGGAAAGCAATCCAGTTAAAAGAGGAGACTAGTTGTAATGTAATGACATATATGTTGTAGGGAGAAATCCCACCTGTGCAATTCAGAAAATCTGAATATGGCAAAGGCTGTTAATCTTTCATTAAAGTGAAGGCATCTTGTCAACTGACGTGTTCAGTAATATGGTGATCTGGCCAGTTATCCAATGACAATTTGAGCAGACTGACAGCATTTTAGTGGTCGTGCCCACACAGACAGTGGTACAGCAAATGTAACAAAACATGTAGATCACTTGGCTGCATCTGGAGGTGACGGTCCTTGCCATTTATCGTGTAACAGATACCAGAGACATGAGTTTAATAAATGGTAAAGAAGTAAACTTGTCAACAATCTGAAGATTAATTTGAACACTCACAGTGGCTGGTTGCTATTTTCTTATGTTCTAGAATCAATCATGGTGTTTTACTGGGCACAGTCCTGTTTGGAGGTGGTATGCCATTGCCTTCCTTCAGTGTCTGAAATGATTTTACCAGACAGCTAAAGGGAGACTTAACAGTTTAACATGGATTCTGAATCCTGGTGCAGCTCTCTATTTTTCGGATCAACAACTTTACCATTGGTAAAAGAAGTGAAAAGTGACAGATAAATATCCAATGACTGAGTGAGATAGGCTTGCAAATTAAAACAGGAGCTGCAATCAATCACAATAAACTAGACAATTCAAATTTGATGTGAGATTAACATAAAAGTTATGAGAGAGTAACTGATTTTAATGAAAAGATCTCATTCATCAGCATTGATACTATGACTGATGAATAATTTTCTGCTTTCCACATCATTATCAAGTACACAGCAATAAAACATGTAACATACAATGGGCATCATCTGTGGGATGTATGCTGTGAGCAGGATAGGGTGAACATATTACTACTTTTCACGGTGAGTGGTAGAATAGCTCTTTTGGATTTTATGAGAAATGGTTCTTGGTGCAATTGTCATTAGTTAGTATCCATTACACATTACAGCTTTCTCGAACTGTCAGTTTTGTGGTGGGGCAGGATTAAAGTACTTTCTTTGAAGATAAGTTTTTTATAGGACTAGGGGAGACGCAATTGGATTACTATCCATTTCCCTGTTGTACTCCTCTTTCTCATGCTTGTCTTGAGCATAAACATATCTTGAATTGTACACTTTGCAAGTAAATAAACTAAGGATGCTGATAATCATACTGGAATATACGCTGTACAAGGGCAAGAAGAGGCGCCTCATTCTGCAACCATCAGTTTCCTTCGGATGAAGAGTCTACAGATCAGTGGTCGCACTCAAGATTCCTGTAGGCAGCTCTAAACAGTTTTCTGTGAACCAAATGACTCTTGTCTTCCAGTGGAATTAGAGTGTTAACAGTGATGGTGAAATCCTTTGAAATATTAACAACCATTCTGCATCCGTCGATTTACTTCAGATGAAGAAGTGTATCAGTTCTAACGTCCATCACCTCTTTTCGGAATGACTCAAACTGAGCCCTAACGTTTTCCTGAATCACGGAAAGTTTTGTTAGTTCTCAGTCTAAAACAAAGTCATTCCACTGTAGGTGAAGTTGAACTTATCTTATATGCTGGCTGAAGTCCATTTCGTTGTGAGTTATCTTCGGCATTCACTAAAGAATTTGATTTTACAGGATATTTTCATAAAGTAAATCCATCTTAGTTGATATGGAAACGATTTTATTTCCACTTAAACATTGCACAATCAAGAAATGCAGCAGCAAGCCAACAGAGCTGCTTACAGGTTTCTGGCCACTCCACAACTCTCTAACCGACTAAACAAACAATGGTTTCTCTCCAACATCATTCTACATGACTGCGTAATAAGATTGATGACAAAGTTTTGTAATTCACAATTAAACAGTATTCTTTTACATTAAATATGACAAAATACAGAAATTAAAGTATTACATTTAAGCTTTGACCATTTATGTCAATGTATGTACTTGTTTCATGAAATTTGTATTTAAATGTAGTGCACAAATTTAACGTCATCATTTTGACTAGTGTTTACTGTGCTCAAATTATTTACCTTATGTGTGTTTTCGAAATGCACACATATTTGTTTTGATAATATTGTGTAGGCGTACTATTATTTTAACATGGGATTTTAATGTGTTTCGGTTTGAGGTCAAATTATTTATTAATACGGATTTGTATATGGTTGTCGTAGTTTTGTTAATTTGGAAGATAGTTTCTTAGTACCAAACGGATTATTAATTTTAGTGCATGAATAATTATCAGTATTTAATTTAGGATCTAGTGATATATAAAATATGGTCTGCCCTAATTTATTTAAACAAAAGGTATATATGAAATCATGTTGTGCAATAGTTTATAACATGTAGCAGTATTGTTTTTATACAAATTAGTATCTATATAGGTTCAGCAATTTCCGAAACTAAGTGTAATGCATTTTTAGTGTTTGCAGCTATTATTTACGAAAGTATTAAGAACTGAAAATTACGTAAAAGGTTAGCCAAAATTATATTTAAATCAATGTAGTATTTCTTAAAAGTGTTTTACTAACAGTGTTAATAGAATTTCAAACAGAAGGCGAAAATGTGAAATATCACATGTCTGGTAATGAAGTTTTACTTTAGGTGTCAGATATTTCGTGTTTCTATGTTGGCAACTGATTTTTTAGGAGTGCACAACATAGCAGAAACGTTACACAGTGTCCACACTCTTGGTCCCAGAGACAGCTGTGAATATTTTTCCGTCAATTAATGGACTGTCTCCTCTGCCAGTGGAATAAGTGTATTAACAGTGCTGGTGGAAAGACTCGAAATAATAAACCTTGTGCTTATGTTTTTTCATCACTCTTGTTTTTATTTTACTGATCCTTATACAGGGGGCTGGACACAGTAATATCAACACCTGAAACAGATATAATATTTATTTAATGGTAAGGATTTACAGTATTTATTTAGTGGTAAGGAGTTGGCCCACTATTTGCTTTGAGAATGTCTGTAACTCTTCGGGGAACAGTGTCGTAAAGTGTGTTCATAGTTTTAAATGGAATGCTATCCTTTTTTGTACCAAAACATATGCCTATAACTTTAACAATGTTGGAGCTATAAAATGGGTCCTCACTCTGTGCTCTAAAATTTCCAATAATGGTTGAATTATGTTGGAACATTGCGATTTTTCTGTCCAGGGGAGATGTTTGATAATTTTCTGATGATGCACAAAGCATGTCTGATTTGTGTGTGTGTGTGTGTGTGTGTGTGTGTGTGTGTGTGTGTGTGTGTGTGTGGCTATGTTTCTTAGCCATACATTAGTCACAGTAATTTATTTCTTGTTATGCTGATCAGTCTTGTGAATATACCACAGTATATGTAATGTGTCAGTTACACACAAATTTGTTTTGGTTAGAAAATGTGCTTTTTGCAAAGAATACTAAGCAATTATTGAATTAACATGTCTATGACTGAAGTTCTATTACTAACAAATAAATATTGCATAAAATTAATTACAGGGAATAAATGTTAGGAAAATATAAGGTGTATAATAAAAGAACAAAGGACAACAATATGAATATCTGAATATATCCGATGCTTTTCATTACAAGAGCACTGTACATTGCAGTTTAGGAACTCTTCCAGAGAGTAAAATGACAATTTTAGTAGAAACTGCCTAGTAAAGTGACCATTTTAGTAGAAACTGCCTTAAGTTCCTTTTAAATGAGTGCTCATCATAAGCTAAATTCTTAATTTGTGAAGGGACGGCATTAAAAATTTTGTTGCCACTGAAATGTGCCTCCCCGTGTATCACTTTCAGATTTGCTTGCATAAAGTGGATATCACCTTTCCATCTAGTATCAGTTGTCAGGATTTCTAGATCCTTAAAAAAATTTCTGCATGAGGTTCTAGGATGAACTCCAGTCATAATTCCTATGGGTCTTTTTTGCACACAAAACACAATTAGGTGGTGGCTAATTTCCTCAAAATATGAATCCATATGCCATAATGGCTTGAAAATCTACATCTACATACTAACCGTAATAATCTGCTTTCATGGTTTCTATAATAGCAAATTATGCACAATGCATAGGTTGCAGAGCTCAGTCTTTTGCACAGGTCCAGGATGTAGGTGTCACGGATTGTGAGATTTCCTTCGTTATCCGACCAGTGAGGGTAATGGTGGAAAGTTTAATACCACGATACACATACCCATATCATGACTGTAGGAAGCAGGCATTCCTTATCTTAAGCTTCTTTTGGGGCTTCTGATTCATAAAGCAGGTTGTTTGTAGGAAACAATGTTTACAATTATTCATCGGACCATATCGTATACTTCCAGTCATGTCCATGTTTTATTACTGTAATACCACTAACTTCACAGCTTTGCATTGGCTTCCATTATTAATTGTCCAGTAACAGAAGCCCTTCCAATAATGTTAAACTTCAGCCACACCATTTTTATTGAAACAGTGTTACTCAAGTGAGTGTGGAGCTTCAGTCTCTTTTGCCACGGTAGTTTTATACTGTCTGGCCACAATCATTCTCAATGCTCATTGAACATCATCAATTATCTCCGTGTTTCACTCACTATTTCCCTTCAGCAGTGATGTTTCAGCTTGTTTCACGTATACTGCCATTACTGAGGATACTGTAGCTAGTATAACATCAAACGTTGCAGGTGTTTTCAACACAGAAGGCTCCACTAACTGCACACCAGCAAGTTAGTCTCTTTGGAAGTCTGAGGATCACACACTTTACTTACCATTTGTGCTGACCGTCACAGAACAAAACATATATTATAATGCACGTTAAAGGCTCCATCAAACAGAGAGTTGGCAGAACGCGCTGTAGTCCACCGGGTTCCGCAGCAGTCAGCACGACGCGGGCAGCGTTCGGTGTTCTGGTTGTTGAATGGTGCTTGTAGTGTGTAAGTCAGCTGCAGAGCATATAAACACGAACAGTAGTTCATACTAGGATGAATTTCTACTTATCATTTTGCTCGCTTCAAAGAAGCGAGGAAAACAAGTTCACAAAATTAATATGAAACGAGAAGAATATGGAGAATTTCATCGTCTTTGCAAAGATGGATTGTGTGAAGACAGTTTTTTCAATTATTTTTGAATGTCTCGCTAACTGCATTGGCAGTTACATAAAAAGCATGTACTGATAAAATGTCCAAGAAAAGAGTGGCTCAAGTTATTATTGTTATAAAATAATAATCAGTTGTTTCGTTTTGAGTTGTTGATCATGATGACATCTTCGTGGTTTCAATGTGGGCAGCTAGAGCAGACACAGTGACAGTATTATTTTTTAAAACACTACATTTCTCCACGGATTTATACAAGGAGAAAATATTCTGCCTCGAAAGCCATTGCAGGATACAAGCACTCGTGTGTTAGTAGGCAATGGTTTATATTGCAGAATTAGTTAATATGTCCATTTCCTAAAACTGCAGCCTTTGAAGATCCTCAAAAGGCCATTTACAATAAATGACTCTGCAAGAGACGGCATGTAGTGGAAATTCTTATTGAAAAAATGTCGTGTCTTTTTAGGGCCAATAGACCTACAATCTGATGCTGTAAATATAGATTTGGAAACAACGTGCTGCCTACATAATTTCCTCCACAGTAATGTAAGCTACCTGCCTACTGAAAAAGATGAGCAGATAGATAAACTACAGGCTAATACATTTTCGTATATGCTAAGACTAAAACAGAAACCAATTTCTTACATATTTTGTCAATAACCAGTAACGAGGTATTGGCATCAAGTTGTATGTACAGTTGGCAGCCAACAATTACCTTCTGCACCATCTGCATTGATATTTTTCCAACCACATTGTTTTTCTTACGTTTTTTTAACTGCATTTTGCACAACACAGCCAGAAATGTACTGTAATTTTCAATATTTCACTCAATTCATTTTCATGTAATAGTTTGGATTAGACAAGTAGGTATACGTTGGTTTGTAATTATGAAAAATAAATTACTACCTGTTTGATTCAGAATTCTGCATATCTCCTTCCAACTGTCTGCCTTCTTATATGCATTTTTGTATTCTGGATCAAGTATGACATACCGGTACTGGAATGGCTTTGGACGCACCAGATAGATCAGTTTGTCTGTTTCCTGCCACACTGCTCTCGCTCGCCCGCCACAGTCTCTGTAGAAAATCACAGCCTTCCCGCTGCACGCGGCGGGCAGCGCGTGCGCCCGCTTCCTGTTTGACTGAGGTGGTGAGGCAGAATGCGACACAGTGCCCATGTGAACTGCCCGCTCTCTGTTTGACAGAGCCTTATAGCCTGAGACTCGGATTTCAGCTGTGCACTGCAGGCACGTCTAGTTTTTAACTTGTACACAGTGGTGCCAACTTGTAACGAGATGTCTTTTAGTTTACTACACGGTGTTCATATTATAAAGCTCCATACACAGCCATTGTAGCTGAAAATAAACGTCACATGTGCACGCTGTGGTTGATGGGAAGATAAGGAACTGAACTTGGAGTGTATCAAAGTGAGGAGCAGAGAAAGTGTGGGAGTCCAAGCAGATGTGAGCTAGGAGGACAGCCTACAAGAATCTGCTGAAAACTCTGCCACCTGCAGAGGACAAAAGCATAACACTCATACAGTAGAGCACAGCTCCTTCTCAATTACACACCACAACTAAGTGGAAATTTTGCATACTGCATTATGAAACATAATTTTATATATCAACAATTACTGGTTAACTGGCCGTCCTTAGCTAAAAAACCCACACCTATTCTTAACATGTCATTTGCTTATTTTATTTTATTTTACTTTCTGTCCATATAACAAACAGTTTTCAATCATTGTCAGCAATTTGCGTTTGCAAGGATTGTGTACATACATACATATGGTATACAGTATACCAGAATACAGTATATAAATACATACATTGGTGCCAACATTGAAGATATGTAGCTTGTGTCTATATCTGTGGCGGTGTGTTGTGCGTGTTCACTGGTTCAGGGAACCCCTGGAAAAATGCTTGTAATGGAAAATAAATAATTAAAAAGAAAAGTGTTTTTAAACTAATATTCTTCATTTCGTTCTTCTGTCAGATCATTTTACATGCACATTCAAAGTATTTTTATTGCATTAGAAACATTTTATGACACGGAGACAACACATATACGAGTTGCAGCTTTGCAATGCACATGCATGGTTGAGGTTGAAATTCTCTTCTGAACCCCCTGTAGACAGCATATAGGCACTCCTGCAGCAAGGAGGGGCGAGGAGAAATGCTGCCTTTAACATTGGCGTTGGAGCTGGTAGAGACACCAACTCCTGGCTACTCGAGCTCTGGAGGTTGTACCACCCCACACCTTTCATACCAGTTAATTTTTTGTTAATGAACCATGATTACTGTTGCCTGCAAAGGATTTGGATACGGCCATCTTTTCAAATTTATTGTGCTAAAAAAAAAAGTAGTAAGGGAGAGTTGCCACAACAAATTATCATAACAAATAATCCCTTTCCTAATACTCTGCTCTCTATTGAAAAGAACCAGTTGAAAGTTGGAACAATTATCATCAAACACGTATGTACTGAGGTACATAGGAAAATGAAGCACACAGTTGTTGTTGTTGTGGTCTTCAGACTGGTTTGATGCAGCTCTCCATGCTACCCTGTCCTGTGCAAGTACCTTCATCTGAGAATACGTGCGGCAACCTACATTCTTTTGAATCTGCTTACTGTATTCGTCCCTCGGTCTCCCTCTACGAGTTTTACCCCACACACTTCCTTCTATTGCTAAGTTGACGATTCCTTGATGTCTCAGAATGTGTCCCACCAATCTATCCCTTCTCTTACTCAGGATATGCCAGAAACTCCTTTTCTCCCCAATTGGTCCTCATTTGTTACTTGATCTACCCATATAATTTTCATCGTTTGTCTGTAGCACCACATTTTGAACGCTTTTATCATCTTTTTGTCTAAACTCGTTATCGTCCACGTTTCACTTCCATACAATGCTACACTCCAGACAAATGCTTTCAGAAACGACTTCCTAACATATTGGATACTGGATGTTAACAAGTTTTGCTTCTTTAGTAATGCTTTTCTTCCCATAGCCATTCTGCATTTTATATCTTCTCTGCTTCGGCCATCAGAAGTTATTTTGCTACCCAAATAACAAAACTCATCTACAGCTTTTATTGCCTCATTACCTGATCTAATTCCTTCATCATCACCTGATTTTCTGATATTGCATTCCATTACCTTCATTTTACTCTTGTTAATGTTCATCTTATATCTTCCTTTCAAGACACTGTCCATTTCATTCAATTGCTCTTCCAGATCCTTTGCAGCCTCTGACAAAATTACTCTGTCGTCGGCAAACCGCGAATTTTTTATTTCTTCTCCCTGAGCTTTAATTTCCTCTCCATATTTTTCCTTCCATTCTTTCACTGCTTGCTCAATATATAGATTGAACAACATTGGGGAAAGGCTACAACGCTGTCTTACTCCCTTCCCAACCTCTTGTGTCCCTTTCTTGCCCTTCGACTCTAATAACCGCTGTCTGGTTTTTGTACAGGTTGAATATAACTCTTCACTCCCTATATTTTACCCCTGATACCTTCAGAATTTGGAAGAGTGTATTCCAGTCGACATTGTCAAAAGCTTTCTCCAAATCAACAAATGCTAAAAACGTATGTTTCCCTTTCCTTAAGCTATCTCCTAAGATAAGTCGTAATGTGAGTATTGCCTCCCGTGTTCCTGCATTTTTCCTAAATCCGAACTGATCTTCCCCGAGGTCAGATTACACAAGTTTATCCATTCATCTGTAAATAATTCGTGTTAGTATTTTGCAGCCATGACTTATTAAACTGATAGTTCTGTAATTATCACTCTTGTCAGCAGTTTCTTTCTTTGAAATTGGAATTACAATATTCTTCTTGAAGTCTGATGGTATTTCCCCTGTCTCATACATCTTGCATACCAGATGGAATAATTTGTTCATGACTGGCTCTCCTAACACTAGCAGCAGTTCAGACGGAATATCATCTACTCCAGGGGCCTTGTTTCGACTCAAATCCTTCAGCACTCTGTCAAACTCTTTGCAGTATCATATCTCCTATCTTGTCTTCCTCCACTTCACCTTCCATTTCTAGAATACTGCCTTAATTTTATTTCCTTTGTGTAGGCCCTCTATATATTCCTTCCACAGTTCAGCTTTTCCCTCTTTGCTTAGTGCTGGTTATCCGTCTGAGATCTTGATATTCATACAGCTGCTTTTCTTGTCTCCAAATATATCTTTTATTTTCCTGTAGGCTGTATCTATCTTTCCCCTAGTTATGCATTCTTCTATGGTTCTGCATTTGTCCTCTAGCCACTCCTGCTTAGCACACAGTAACTATACAAATATTGATAATGCAATTAATTTAGAAATGGTTAAATACAGTCACCAGCCCAATAGGGCACTCTCTGTGAAACATGAAATTAATGAATTACTAATCTCTTTGTTAGTTGTGACACAACAGAAGGTTGTGACATACAAGTTCCACAGTACTCTTTCTATGAAAATAATACTACTTGATTTGTTGGCTTTAAGTAAAATTAAAAATAAATTTTGAAAATAGACCTAATCAGTAATAAATCTTTTTGACTGATTGATTGGAGGTAAGCAATGCACCCAACAACTGACACCACCTCAGATTAATACTTACTCACCTGCATCAGTGTACCTCATTAGAGGAAAACATTTGAAATAACTTTGATTAACTTGTACTTACATTAATACTGAATTCCCAAACAATCCATCAAAGCCTGTGCAATGGAATCTCTGCACATGAACAACGCCAAAGTACACACTGACCGACTATCAGGAGAACACACGATCAAAACAGTACAAAACATTACAAAATTAATACAAGTAATTTTAAATTGTACCTTTAAGTTTTCATTAGTGGCAGCCTCCAGTAACAAGAAAGCTCTATTGTTAAGCTTTCGTTAAATTTTAGTCTATTATTGTTTCACCAAATTAATGAGATCACACAAAGAAAATGAACTTTAAAAAATTAATTTTTACTGGCTTGGCACTCCAAATAATTATTTTCTTTTAGCAACGACACTCAGTTTTCACGTCACCTGGACAGGATACGAGCCTACCCAAGTAATAATGATTTGAGATAATGAATGTCTAAGTTCAAAACATTATTATTTCAATCATTAGACATAAGAGTTGTTGGTAAATGCCTCACAAACTGCCTAAACTTTTGTGTCGTAGAAAATGTTGGAGAGGTCTTATAGTACGTCCCTGTTGTTGAGAAGCCTGTGACATCTGCCCTCACTCATCACTGGATAAACGTGCCACAACTTAGCTCTCTGCCAACATAGGCCTGGTAACCTGGGACTCAGCACTGCTCATTTTCGCGCCTCGGCTGTGTCTTCTCTCTCTTCGAGCGACATCACACGACTCCCTCTCTGTTAGCACACACCCACGCTCAGTTGTTTGTCAGAGACCAAACTCCACACAATGCAAATCTCTGACTAAGATATTATCCTTACTTTTCCTAATGACATATACGCAGTGCAATTACCACTTTCTTTACAGCAAAATTACTCATGAACAAACAAAACATTATTACAAAATATACAAATACAAAATTATTAACAAATATATAAATTATAAAACAAGCATTTACATTAGAAAGTTTTTATCTAGACACATCTGCATTAAAGTATTACAAGGTTACGCACGAATGATCCTGAAGCAAGACAATGGAGCTACTGTGCACCTTGCCTTGTACATGCACAAATCCTCCATGAAGGCAACATCCGCCCTTCATATTTCTTTTTGGTGCATTGAATATTTATCAAAAAACACATGTGCAAAATATCTTATAACTATAAATTAAAGACCCATCAACTGTAAAAGCTTTCAGAAGATCTGATCATGAATAATAATGAAGTCACTTCTCTCCACCTAGCAAATAATAGCCGTGTGGTTAGTGGCATTGCGATGGTGTGTCGGAGTTATTGGGTTCAAAAGCCATTGTAGGCAATTCTTTAAAATCCAGTCTTCTTTTTAACAGATACAGCAATGACAACTTTTATATTGTTACTCGCCATGTATCTTTGGATGTTTTTGCAAATGTGACATGATTTTGACAGTAAATGACATTTGTACTCTTCTTTGTAACAAATGTAGAACGTTTTGAAAAGAGGTGGGGGAGAGCAACCCTTGTGTATGCGTAAGGTTAGGAGGGGGTGCTGCTTACAGTGTCATGTGACCTGAATGTAGCCTTTCTTTTTGTCATGACAGATTTATTGAAGCTTGGTAGGCAGCACCTTAGCTGGAGTTAAAGCAAGCACAAAGATGCTGAAGTCAGACATTTTTCAGATACTTTGATGAAGATATATCTAAGGTGGGGTGGGGTGGGAGGGTGGGGGGAGACAAACCAGAGTGCTTTCAATTTGAAGTCCTGTATAGAATAATAACTTTTCTCTATTAATAAATGTTTCAGTTTAGTCTTTAGCAGATTTTAATTTTTTTTTTTTTTTTTTATGTTATAAGGTATTGCATTATAGGAAATTGTTCTTATTGTGTGTTGGCAGTGGTCAGTGACATTTTTTATTGCTCCCAATTCTGTGATAATTTTCCATTCTCCATGTATTATAATGATGTATATCAATGTTTATTAAACTATGTTATGGATTTTGCTTCAGAAAGATGATTGCCTGCAGAATGTACAATAGTAGACAGAAACAATTTTATATTTTCCGTAAATTACTCTACAGTTGTCTCCCTTTCTTACATTAGCTACCACTCTGACTGCCCTTTCTTTTGTAGTCTAAGTATACTGCTGGTGCCCCACACCACAGCTCTGTACTGTACTGAAGTTGTGGATGCGTCAGCCCAAAATATTTTTGTTGTAAGGTATCATGGCACAGGAAGGCCAAGATTTGTTTTAGTGAATACACATTAGTTATGATTTCCTTTACAAATGTGAGCTTAGTGCTTTTTCCGTGACGTGTGTTCATCAACAATCATGCTCAGAAACTTGTGTTGTTTTGCACAGCTAAGTTCCAACAGGGGTATACATGGAGTACCACTTGTGTTAGGATTATGGCAGAGCATAAATTGCGTTATTACTGTCTTTTCTTCACTTACAAGGAGCTTATTTGAAGTACAATAAGTAGCGTATATATAAAATTGTTGGTTACTTCAGTATTGTTGGCTGCAGTCTGTATATCTTTGCCCCAGCTGACAAAAGATGTGTCATTGGCATAGTTTATGACCTTGCTGTTTTGCGGTTCATTTCTACCATTTACATAAACAATGAACAGGAATGGTCTTAAAATGCTTCCATGAAACATACCACATTGAAGTATTCTGAAATTTGACTTACTTGTCAGAAGCTATACATTATGTTTATATGTTAGATTACTGAACAGTTTCCTGTCTTTTAAATATGAGGTATATAGTTGTCAGCCTATACCTCTCAACCCATATTTTTCCAATTTATGCAGCAGAATTTATAGTTCACAGTATCAAAGGCCTTTCTCATATCCAAGAATGTGCCTTTTACTTTGTCTCCTTTGTCCAGCTCGTTTAGTGTTGTGTGTATAAAGGTTGCTACTGCTGTTGTTGTTGTAGATCTTTCTATCCTAAAGCTAAGCTGTAAGTGTTTAGAAGATTGTGTCTGTTGGAATATGATTCAATTTGATTTAGTATTACTCTCTTTGAAATATGGTTAGTAATAATATAGTTATTTACATAGCCATTAAAAGGCACAGCTAGTCTGAGAACCATTTACTCTCTCAGGGTGTCCAGAAAACCGGGAAAACTCAGTGAATTTTTTTGTGCTGGTAATCTCAGGAATTTCTGTATTTTTCCCAAAAACCCTGGAAAAGTCACAGGACTCAATTTGCTTTTTGACAAACATTTCCTTTCCTTCCACTTGACTTGACGCATTTCTTCAAAAATAGGTTCATTCCAGTTGTGAGAAATTTACCAGTCACCAGTTTCTTACTACCTCTACTGCGCATACGCAGCCTCTGCCAGTTGCAACTGAAAATGCCAACTCGGTCACCTATTTCTCGCGTTTGACCAGCTGCAGCGCTAGTTGACTCATTTACTCAAGGAGGTTAAAATTCCAACCTCTTTGCATTTACTCATGGAGGTGCATTTACTCGTATTCTAACTTCCTTGGTTTACTCCATACTCTATGGTCTCTGCTTTGCAGACATGTTGAAATGCAAATCGTGACAATATACTATTTTAAGGTGATAGTACATTAAAGATTTTTCACAGATGCTTCACTTTGTTTTATTAATTGTTGGGTTCTTCTTCTTCTTCATGTGCCATCTCTATTTTGGAGGTTGGCTACCATCATAGCATTTTGCCTTCCACATAAAGATGTTCATTTGGCACTTCAGTTTTGGCGACAATTGTGTATTTGCTCTTCTTAGCATTGAGTGTCGGACTATATTCTTGACTAGCTATGATGACATTATTCAACATATGTTGTAGGTCTTGCATATTTACAGGTAGAAGTACTGTATCGTCCGTATAACGCCAATTGTTTAGTTGAACGCCGTTGACTCGTATTCCACCAGCATCATTTTCAAGGGCATTGCAAAGATTTCCTCTGAATAGACAGTGAAGAGGAGTGGTAAGAGAACGCACCCCTGTCTGACTCCCCTCTTGATTTACACTGCTTTCGTTTGTTCAGACTGAATGTGAACAGTCTCACTTTGGTTTAGATACAGTTTTACTATAACTAGGAAATCATTTGTGCCAAGGTTTTTATGTTTCATTGCTTCTATGAGTTGCTTGTGTCTCTTTTTAATCAAATGCTTTTTTATAATCAATAAAACAGTCATATACATTTTGGTTGGCATCAAGACACCACTGCATCAAACATTGTAGGCAAACAAAGCTTTCCTTGTACCAAAACCATTTCTAAAGCCAAATTGAGTATTTGCTATAGCTTCTTCTGGCTTCTTGTAAATCCTATGGGGGATGAGTTTGAGGAATGTCATCGGTGTATGACTCATTATCTTTTATTTTCTTATGCACACTGTGGGAGTTGTGCAGTCTTTGCAGATTTTCTATTTCAGTACATTTCTCTTTTAACCATTCCTTCTTTGCTTGGTGACATTTATACTTGATGTCTTTCTGCATTTCTTTATATTTCTGTCTGTCTGTATTTTGCAGATTTCTTCTTTTTCCATGAGCACTAATATTTCATCAGTCATAAGTCTTTCTGATTTTTTCTTTTCTCAGGTTTCAGATGCTTTTTACAAGGTTCTATAATATGTTGTTGATGTTGTGGTCTTCAGTCTGGAGACTGGTTAGATGCAGCTCCCCACAATACCCTATCCTGTGCAAGCCTCTTCATCTCCTCATAAGAACGGCAACCTACATCTGTATGAATCTGCTTACTGTATCAATCTCTTGGTTTTCCTCTGCGGTTTTTACCCCACACACTTCCCTCCAATGCTAAATTCACAATTCCTTCATGTCTAAGAATGTGTCCTACCAATCAATCCCTTCTTTTAGTCAAGGTATGCCAAGAATTCCTTTTCTCCCCAATTCTTTTCAGTACCTCCTCATTAGTTACACGATCCACCCACCTAATATTCAGCATTCTTCTGTAGTACCACATTTCAAAAGCCTCTATCCTCTTCTTGTCCGCACTGTTTGTCGTCCATGTTTCACTCCCATACTAGGCAACACTCCACACAAATGCCTTCAGAAAGGACTTCCTTAGGCTTAAATCAATATTCAGTGTTAACAAATTTCTCTTTATCAAGTATGCTTTTCTACCCATTGCCATTCTGCATTTTATATCTTCTGCACTGTGACCATCATTTGTTATTTTACTGCCCTCCTTTATTGTTTTGTTACCTAATCTAATTCCTTCTGCATCACCTGATTCTCTTAGACTGCACGCCATTACCCTAGTTTTGCTCTTGTTAATGTTCATCTTATATGCACCTTTCAGCACACTATCCATTCCATTCAACTGCTCTTCCAGATCCTTTGCTGTCTCTGACAGAATTACTATGTCCTTGGCAAAATGCAACGTTTTTATTCTTCACCCTGAACTTTAATTCCGTCTCCAAATTTCTCCTTGCATTCTTTTATAGCTTGCTCATTGTACAAATTGAATAACATTGGAGAAAGGCTACAACCCTTTCTTACTCCCTTCGCAACCACTGCATCATGCCCTTCAACTCTGGCAACCACTGTCTGGTTTTTGTACAAGTTGTAAATAACCTTACGCTCCCTATATTTTACTCCTGCTTGCTTCAGAACTTTCTTACTCCCTTCGCAACCACTGCATCATGCCCTTCAACTCTGGCACTTGCTGTCTGGTTTTTGTACAAGTTGTATTAACCTTACGCTCCCTATATTTTACTCCTGCTTGCTTCAGAACTTGAAAGAGTTTATTCCAATCAACATTGTCAAAAGCCCTCTCCAAATCTACAAAAGGTAGATATGTAGGTTTGCCTTTTCTTAATCTATCTTCTAGGATAAGCCGTAAAGTGAGTATCGCCTCCCGTGATCCTACATTTCTCCTGAACCCAAACTGATCTTCCCCGAGGTCGGCTTCTACCTCCTTTTCCATCCTTCTGTAAATAATTTGTGTTAATATTTTGCAACCATGACTTATTAAACTGATGGTTCTGTAGTTTTCAGACCTGTCTTCACCTGCTTTCTTTGGAATGGGGATTTCAACTTTTTTTTTTTTTTTTTTGTCTGATGTACTTCACTTGTCTCATACATCTTAAACACTGATTGAAACAGTTTTGTCATGGCTGGTTTTCCCAGAGACTTCAGTAGCTCTTAGGGAATCTCATCTACTCCAGGGGCCTTGTTTCGACTTAGGTCCTTCAGTGCTCTGTCAAATTCATCTCTCAGTATAGTATCTCCTATTTCATCCTCATCTACTTCTTCTCCCATTCCTACAATATTGCTTCTAAGTTCATTTCCTTCGTAGAGCCTCTATATATACTCTTTCCACCTTTCAGCTTTCCCTTCTTTGCTGAGAACTGGCTTTCCATCTGCGTTCTTGATATTCATAGAGCTGTTTTTCTTATCTCCAAATATCTCTTTTATTTTCCTGTAGGCAGTATCTATTTTCCCCCTATTTATACATTCTTCTACATCCTTGCATTTGCCTTCTGGCCACTCCTGCTTAGCCATTTTGCACTTCCTCTCAATCTCATTTCTTAGTCATCTGTACTCCATTTGCCTGTTTCATTTACTCCTCTACTGTTTTATTTCCCCCCGTTTCTGTTAATTGTTGCCTAAAGGTCCCTCAGAAATTCTCAAGAACTTCAAGTTCCTTCAGTTTATCCAGATCCCATCTCCTTATTTTCCTACCTTTCTGCAGTTTTTTCAGTTTCAGCCTAGAATTCATGACCAATAAGTTATGGTCAGAGTTTATATCTGCCCCTGGGTATGTCTTACAGTTTAAAGCCTGATTCCGGAATCTATGTCTTACCATTAAAAAATCTATCTGGTATCTCCCAGTGTCTCCTGGTCTCTTCCACATATACAACCTTCTATCGTGATTCTTAAACCAGGTGTTTATTATGACTAAATTATGTTCCGTACAAAATTCTACCAGGCGGCTTTCTCTTTCATTCCTTTTGCCAAGACCATATTCACCTACTATCTTCCCTTCCCTTCCTTGTCCTACTTCCGAATTCCAGTCTCCCATAACGATTAAGATTTCCTCTCCCTTAATTGTCTGAATAATTTCCTTTAGCTCCTCATATATTTCTTCGATCTCCTCATCAGTGGCAGAGCTAGTTGGCATATAAACCTGTACTACTGTGGTCTGTGTTGCCTTTGTATCAACCTTGACTATGATAATGCAATCACTGTGTCGCTCAGAGTAGTTTACCTGCTTTCCTATTTTCTTATTCATTATCAGACCTACTCCTGTAATACCCCCAACTGATTTTGTATTTATAATCCTGTATTCACCTGGCCAGAAATCCTGTTCCTATTTCCACCGAACTTCACTAACCCCACTATTTCTAACTTCAACCTATCCATTTCTCTTTTTAAATTTTCTAGCTTCCCTACCTGATTAAGGGATCTAACATTCCACACTCCATCCCGTAGAAAGCCAGTGATGTCTTTCCTGATGATCACATCCTCCTGAATAGTCCCCGCCCGGAGGTCCAAATGGGGGACTATTTTACATCCGTAATATTTTACCTGAGAGGATGCCTTCATCATATGTTCATACAGTAGAGCTGCATGTCCTCGAGAAATGTAACGGCTGTAGTATCCCCTTGCTTTCAGCCGTTCGCAGTAGCTGTGTGGCAAAGGCTGATGCTACAAGGCTAGCTCAGTCAATCATCCAGATTGTTGCCCCTGTAACTACTGAAAAGGCTGCTGAAAAGGCTTCAGGAACCACAAGATTGTCTGGCCTCTCCACAGATACCCCTCCGCTGTGGTTGTACCTACGATACGGCTACCTGTATTGTTGAGGCACGCAAGCCACCCCACCTTGGCAATGTCTGTGGTTCATCTGATTTGAAACTTTGCCACATGTCTTAGCTCGACTCAAAATTTCCGAACAGGTATTTATTGATTTATTTAAGTTTTTGTTTATCTCCCAGCACACCTCCATTTTAACATTACTATTTCCTAGTAAGCAGGAGGCAATGGGTCTACGGTTTGACGAAACTTTCAGCTTCTTGAGCTTCACCCTAATCTCTGCCACAAGAAGATTATGGTCTGAGCCTACATCTGCTCTTGGATAGGTCTTGGCATTTTTCTCTGCATTTCTGTGTCTGTTTTGAAATTTACATGTTCCAAATCTTATTGATTGTTGTAGCAGTGTGTTCTTTGTGTCGGTTGCATTATTCATACCAGTCACAACTGTCCTTCCCGGAGATCCGATTGGAGGACTTACTCCAGAATTATATTTAGTCCTGACTTCAGCCATGATGATAATGCAGGGAATATCACTGTGTGATCTTTAATGCAGTGGTTTTCCATTTGCCTTCTGCATCCTTATGCCGTTGACTACTTTATGCAGTTTATGCACATTCTGTGTTGATTTCTCAGCCCAAGGGCAAAAGAGTGTCCTTGCACTTTCTGGCCCCTCCACCCTAGGGTGTTGACCAGAGAGTGGGGACTGCTTATTCCGGCAGTTGTTCGGCATATACTAAGGCCGCCCCTAACCTGGAAAACAGATGACTTTACAGCCGCCCCTCTGGAGTACAGACACTGCAGGTAAAAGGGATTCCAGCAGCATTTCCTCTGCTGAGAGCCCACTTACCTCTTATAAGAGCTCATCCTCTTAGGACCGGTGGCCCTTGTGGACAGTCAGGTTATTTTCTGGCGTCTGACACTCGGCGTCGATATCCTGGGTGTACAGTCCACTCGATTACCGTTGCGTGACAAGCGTGGTGTAACGCTCTCGTAATAAATCTGTTAGAAAAATTTGCCAAGCTTATAACAGCGTAACCTTGATTATTGTCACTTCCTTAACATTAAAAATTGTTATTAGTTAGCCCTATGGTCGCCTGTTAAGTTAGAATTAATGACAACGTTACAATATTGTGGTATTGATGATATAAGTGTTACACATCTGACTCGTTTTTATCCCAGAAAATCATAGGTTCTAAAAGCATCAGATAGCACCCAGGATGAATATATTTACTTCTGTTGTGAACACAAAACCAGCCTTAGAGAGATATAAGAGTACCTATATTGTATATATTAAGGGAAAAAAATGTGGTCACTCAACTAAAATTTTATGGTCACATAATACAACATTGCTACCACTCAAAGCTATCATTCACCTACTTAATATACTACAATTTTAAATAAAATGAATTTCTTCTTTAGTGTTAGTAATTATACAAGACTATATATATATATATATATATATATATAAAATAGATGAAAATTACTCACCAGGCGAAGGAGCACAGGCATGAAAGTAGCACAAATACATAAAACACACAAATGCAAGCTTTTGCAATCCAGTTGCTTCTTCAGGCAGAAGGGAAGGAGAGGGAAAAGGAAATGATAGGGGTTTTAAGGGAGGGGGTAAGGGGCCATTTCAATCCTGGGAGAGGAAAGACTTACCTTGGGAGAAGAAAAGGAAGGTAAACAAATACACACACACCCTCACACATTTATACAGACACAAACACACCTAGGCACTGCCTCCCTTAAAACTCTTATCATTTCCTTTTCCCTCTCCTTCCCTTCTGCCTGAAGAAGCAACTGGGTTGTGAAAGCTTGCATTTGTGTGTGTTTTATTTATTTGTACTACTTTCACACCTGTGTTCCTTTGCCTGGTGAATAATCTTCATCTATATATATATATATATATATATATATATATATATATATATATATATATTCCTGCTAAGAATTGTTCATCTATAATATTGATAATATTGATTTCATTTGATTTTTCCAGGGAAGCCAAAACAGTCTTGGTCGAACCCACCACTGCCCGCACTGAAAGTAAGTTTATTGTGCGGTATCGCTCCCTGTATATCTAGTAAAGCCAACCACTGCCCTTGAACAGTGCAAGGAGTCCCTTTACCAGTTCTATATTAGACACAATTTCTTCAGGTCTGGTTGTCCCAAATGTTCTGTGCCTTTTACTCTCCAAATATATGCATTTGAAGATTAGATGCGATGCAGTTTCATCACCGTCATCACAGATCCTACATTTAGGGTTCTCTTCTGTAATTCCCATTGTATGTGGGTGTTTTTTGAAATTCCTATGGCCTGTCAGCAATCCAACCATTAGTCTAATCTCTCTCCTGTTCAGGCCCAGGATTGCAGAGCTTCTTTTAAAACATGGCTTTGGCATCATTACCTTGACATGTTTTTGTTGATGGACTTTGGTCCAATATTCTACGTGCTGTCTTCTGAGCCAGTTACATAGCTCCAATTTGATCATTGCCTTGGTGATTGTCAGGACAGGTTCCGGTCCAATAAATGGAGACTCTGCCCCCATCCTGGCTAATCTGTCGGCATGTTCGTTGCCACTGATGCCCGAGTGGCCAGGGACCCACAATAGGTTTACTCTATTGCTTTCCCCTAGCTCCACCAGTACCCTGTGACATTCTGCAACAATTTTAGGAGCTGCCAGTGATCTCAGGGCTGCCTGGCTGTCTGAATAGATATAGATGCTACGATCTTTGTAGCACCTACGCAAATTCTCCTCCACACATGCCCTGATGGTAGTGATTTCGGTCTGGAATACTGAGGCCAGTTTCCCTAGAGAGATGACGACCTCCAGTCTTGGCTGCACCCCGTATACCCCGGCCCCAACGCCTTGGTCTGATTACGACCCGTCAGTGAACCAGACAATATCCCCTGTACGGTGTCGAACTATTTTCTCCCACTGCTCCCTACTTCCAATTGTTATACTGAAAGGCTTGTTGAAGCAGTATGGGGTTATAATATAGTTGGTTGGCATTTCCCCAACCTTTCCTATATTTACCTCACTCACTATTTTAGTGTGTGACTCTGGATATCACAAAGAGTTCCAGATGTTGACAGATTTGAGTCTGTAGGCACCAGCTGCTGCTTCCATCTTGACCCAAAAGTGTAATGG
This sequence comes from Locusta migratoria, assembly GCA_026315105.1. NCBI lineage: Eukaryota > Metazoa > Arthropoda > Insecta > Orthoptera > Acrididae > Locusta > Locusta migratoria. The sequence continues at coordinate 28,960,084 of CM048754.1, read as the reverse complement.
GGGCATATCCAGCATGGTTTCCATCCCAGCAGTTGGTGGGCTGCTAATTCCGCCTGTTATGGCTAAGCAGGCTAGTCTCTGCACCTTACCAAGCTTCTTAGCAGCAACCTGCTGTTCTACCTTCTTCCACCACACGACCGCCCATAGGTGATCCTGGGTCTAATCACTGTGGTGTATATCCAATGCATACCCTTGGGGCTCAGGCCCCAATTTTTGCCACAAGCTCTCCTGGTACTTACTAAAGTACCTTTTGCCTTGGAGCAAATATTCCTAATGTGAGGGGTCCATGTCAGTTTCTCATCTAGGGTAACCCCTAGATATTTCACTGTCTCCTTCACAGGTAGAGCTTCATTGAAAAGCTTTAGATTCCAACTTGAGTGTTGGATACGTTTCCTTGTGAATGGTATAACAACAGTCTTCTTAGGACTAACCCCCAGATCCTGTTTTCTGCACCAGTCTTGCACAACGTCCAAGGCACCTTGTGCCATATTCTTCACTGTGTCAGCAAATTTGCCAAGTATTACTATGACAAGATCGTCTGCATATCCTTGGCAAAAGTACTGCCTAGAGTTTAATTCTCCAATGAGATCATTCACCACTAGATTCCACAATAAAGGGGAAAGAACTGATCCTTGCGGGCAACCCCTAGTGGTGTTGATTACCATTTCTTCATTCATCATGGAAGCCTCTACCTTTCTTCCACTGAGCATGGCCCTAGTCCACCTACATATAGTGGTCCCTAGGTCATGCACCTCTGCTGCCCTAACCATGGAATCGAAGGTCGTGTTGCTGGACATTGAGTCCAGGAAGATACAGAGGGCTTTTTCCTGAAAGTGTAGTGCTTTCTCCGCCTTCCCAACAAGTTGGTGGAGAGCTGTCTCACATGATTTACCTGATTGATATGCATGTTGGTTTGAATGTAGAGGAACCCTACTTAACCTCCTTTCTCCAACATGCACATTAACCAGCTTTTCCAATGTCTTAAGAATGAAGGAGGACAGGCTGATTGGTCTCATATCGTTGGCCTTGGTATGATCAATTCTCCCTGGCTTTGGAATGAAGACAACCTTCACTGCCCTCCAGGCATTGGGAATGATTCCTGCTGCTAGGCTAACCCTGAATAACCTGCATAGGAATCCAATCAGTTTTTTTCTCCTGCTTGTTGCAGGAGAGCTGGAAAGATTCCATCGGGGCCAGGTGACTTGAACGGTTGAAATGTTCCCACCACCATTCGGACCTTACTGAAATCGACACACTCCTTGGCCAGATCCCAGTCCTCTTTGCGAATACCTGAAAACCGTTGTCTCTCAGGAATCACATTCTGGTCTGAGTTATCCCCCAGAGTATATTGAGGAAAGTGAGCCTTGAGGAGCAGTTCCAGCGTTTCATGTGCTGTCTTTGTATACTCCCCATCCTCCTTCCTCAATGTTCCTCCTGGATTAGTGGTACCCTAGTGAGGATTTTATGAAGTCTCGCTTGAGCAGCCGTGCCCTCCACTTCCTCACAGAATACCTTCCAGGATGCCTCCTTTGCCCGTCTGATGGCAAGGTTGTAATTGACAAGGGCCTCACGATACTTTGCCCATTGTCCTTTGCACCTCGCAAGGTTAAACAGTCTTTGTACCTGTTTCCTTTGCATTTCCAGGTTATTATTCCACCAAGGCACACTCCTATTTGTGCACTTCTTAGTGATTGAGCAGTTGTCCTGGTATGAGGTCACTATAGCAGAGGTTACGGCCTCTGCTACTTCCTCAAACTCTGCTGGATTCCTTATCAAAGTTTTAATTTCCGATAGGCTGAATTCGAGGTCTCTCCTATATGTCTCCCAGTCCGTTTTCCTGGGATTCCTATAGGCCATGGTCTGTCTGGTTCCCATTTCAACCTTGAAATTAATATACATGTGATCTGATGAGGATGGCTCCAGAACCACATGCCACTGTTTGACATAACTTCCCATCATCATGGAACCAAAAGTTATGTCAATTACTTCTTCCCTTCTACTATTCCTGAATGTAGGTTCATCACCCCTATTCAGGATCTCCAAGTTGTTAGATAGGAGAAATTCAAGAAGGTGCTCACCTCTACTGTTGGTGTCCTTGCTGCCCCACGATAGATTGTGGGCATTGGCATCACATCCCACCAACAGTTTGTCACCTTGCCGGTGGCAGGCTTCCGTCAGTCTCCTCACTTCCAAAGGAGGAGGAGAGCTGTCTTCATAAGGAAGGTATGCCGAGGCCAAATCAATTTCCCTCGTGATACCTTCCTCACGTTGCTGCATCCTGATGATCACCGAGTCCCTGAAACAAAAATCCATCATTGGTATGAAAGGTATTCCATTTCTAACATAAATGCATGTTCTGGAGTTTTTTAGATTTCTAGCATAAATCAGCTTACCTCCAGTACCATCGAGGCCCGATACACCCCCTTTGTATAAATAGGGTTCTTGTATCAGGGCCACATCCACCTCCTGTCTCCCCAGGCGACAGCTCAGGGCAGCAGTGGCCCCTTTACTGTGCTGCAGGTTTATCTGCAGCACTTCCAGTCCCCATCTTGCTGCCATTATTGCCTTTAAGGTCTTTGATTACCCTGACGGCAACCTGCGAGAACCCTAAAAACAGTTTCAGGCCTTGCTCTCGCATTGCCTTCAGGGATTTCTGTCCGACCTCCACCACCAGGGTTCGTCCTTCTGGAATGACCTTTCGGTTAATTACCCTCCAATCCTCTGTCGAGACTTTTGGGTTCTGGACCCTTATTTTCTCGAACAGGGTCTTTGGAGGGACATCCTTAAGGATCTTTGGTACCCATATTGATACCTTTGCGGTCTTCAGGAGTTCGGTTGCTGTCTTGATTAGCAGCTTCGCGTCCTCCCACGGGGATATCATGGGCACCTTTTCCTTAAGCCATTCTGCTGAGCGCTCCCCCTCACAGACAAAAATGAGGGCACTGCGATCTAGATAGACCCTCCTGAATTTGGGTCCTGGACCAGCGTCTCCCCCAATCTCTTCAAAGAGGGCCATCTGCACGAGCTGCTCCTGCTGCGAGGTGATGCTCACCAGTGGGTATCCTTCTTGGACAACCGCCATTCTAAAGACCGAGACTGCACTACTATAGGTCTGATTCCCTATTTCCTGCCTCATCCTTTTAGGATCACGTTTGTCCAGAGAGGAGGGAGTCTTAGATTCCTCCCTAACCCTCTTGCCAACTGTCTTTGACGTCGAGGGGGTCTGTGTATCCCCTTCGACCTGAGGCAGTTTCTTTTTGGAGGTCTTGGGCTCAAGCCCTTTTGATTCCCTCCACTTATGCTTAGGAAGCCATTCTTTTCCTTCCTTTTGCTTCTGTTCCTTGAGAAGTTTCCTCCTCTGAGCTCCAGACAAGGCCTTAATCCTAATCTGGTCCAACTTCTCTGTTACGGTTCCCACTTCTTGCTCAGGTCTAGACCCTGATTCAGAAGTAGGAATGCACTCCATCGGTCCTGATCCTGATTTCTGAGTATCTGAGGTCTCAGATTCTTTTAAAATACATTCTTTCTCCGTGTTCATCTTAGTCCCACGAGATTTGGGGATTTATATGGTCCACACCACGATAACCCCGCGTGGTGCAAGGCTACTTACTCAGAGAGGTCGCCCGGTATCCCTAAGGCTCCATTTGAGACACATCCACCCATGTGCCACGCACCCCTCGGCACGGATCGCTTCACACCTTGGGTTGGGAAGGAATTGGGAAAGGATTGGGAGAGGATAATGAAGACGGGACGTTGTGGGACACTCTTGGTCTGATTCATCAGCTGAGGCCTTTCAGGCAGTAGGTTCTCTACCTTCGGTATAGCCCTCTGCTTCACGCGGATACCCAAGCCTCTCCACCCGCACGGACAGTGCTGAATCAAGGTGGTGTTCCCCGGAGAGGTGACTCTACAGAACTAAACTGCGTTTACCCACCAAACCTATGTCCCTCTTAGCTGATTTTTGGGTTACTTGAGAGATCTCCAAATAGATTTGTTGGTTCCAAACCCTGTTTATGTGTTTTGCATTTCACACACACTCAATAAACAGGAGATACACGTGTGTAGTTTCTACAACTTTATTTATGTTAGTCAAAGATATACTTACACATATACAGAGATTAAAAAACAAAAAGACTTTATAATCCGTAACATCCTCTCCACCCTAGTCCATCCCACTATGTTCAGTCTCAAGTGGGATGACCAGTTGCACCAGTCAAGTAATACTTCTTCCGTCTGGTGTCTGAAGAATTAAAGTCCGCACTATTCCATCTCTCCCTGTTCTTATTTCCACAATGCAGGCTTTCTTCCACATATGCCTCGCCTGTCCCTCTTTCTGTAAGAGTACAATATTTCCAACAGTTATCCCTTTAGGCTGTTGGACTTCATGAAAGTTTCTTAATTCCAAGAGATACTCCTTCTTCCGTCTTTTCAGGAAATCATTTTGCAGTTTTTCCCTTTGTTTTGCCAATTTTATTAGATTCTTCTCTATACTTGGTTTAGGACCAGACAGTATTGCAGTTAATCGTTCTCCTATTAAAAAATGGCTTGGTGTCAGTACATCTGAGTCTCCCTGTACGAGTGGCTTTGAATTGATGGCGGCTTCTATTTCTACCAGTAAAGTTCTGAGAGTCTCTTCATCTACTAGCGATCTTCCCAGTACTTTTCTGAGACAACATTTGATTGTTCCTACCATGCGTTCCCACCATCCTCCCCACCAAGCCGCCCATGGTGCAATGAACTGCCAAGAAACACCTTGGTGGGCAAAGTGCTGGCTGATTTTCGTATCATCAAATAAGTGTATAAAGTTCTTCAGTTCTGTGTTCGCTGCTTGAAATGTTTTAGCATTAACTGAGTAAACAATATTCAGCAATCCTCTTTGTGCAGCAAATCTTCTAAACGCCATCAAAAATTTATCTGTGCTCATATCTGATACTAGTTTGAGGTGAAGAGCTCATGTTGTTGCGCATGTGAAAAGTAAGATGTAACATTTCTGCAACAGTGTCCCTAATTTGACAAAAAGTGGTCCTGCGAAGTCCATCCATGTTACCGTAAATGGTTCGGTGAATTGAATGCGGTCAGATGGTAGTGGTGGTTCTATCTGGCGTCTACAAACACTTTTAGATATTTTGCAAGGGAGACATGTATGTATCACCTTTTTTACTGCTTGTCTTCCCTTCAAAATCCAAAATTCATTTCTTAATTCAGCTAATACTATGGCAGTTCCTAAGTTTTGTAAACATATGTGTGTCCATCGAATGAGTAACCTCGTAAATGGATGGGAAACTTCTAAGATAAGCGGATGCTTCTCTTGTACATTCAAGTCCGCAAAGTAAAGTCGACCTCCAAGTCATATCAGTCTATCTTGATGAATTTTTGATTTTCTTGGAAATTCAGTTTTGTTTTTAAGCGAGTGGTATTCCGCTGGAAAGCTTTCCTGCTGAGCCATCCATATCCAAGTGCGCTTAGCTGAGTGTAGTTCATGGGTAGTCAGTGGACCTTTAACCTTTTCATAATGTGTAATATTTTACATGAAACGTAGAATCCATGACATTATGTGCAGTAGTTTCCAATAAGAAATGTATTTTGATGCATCAATCGGACGCACACATTTACTGATAATCAAATGTTGCTTGTATACCCGTCATGTTTCTGGAAGAGAACTGCAACATATTTATTGTTGAGGCCAAGTATGAGGTGGTTGATTTAACTATGAAGGTCCGTACCATCATAGCGTGGAAGACTTTAATTTTTCTACTGAGGTTCTGCGTGATAACAAATCTGCTGGAGTAGCTGTGGTGGGACAGTGTCGCCACTGCGACGGCATCAAAGTCTCATGGATTTCTGTTACTCTGTTACAAACAAACGTATTCCAGCGATTTGGATCACCCTTTATCCAGCCCAATACTACCATGGAATCGCTCCACATTATTGCGTTAGCGATGTCAAATCCTGAAGACTGGCAGAAATACCTTATAAGTTGTGAACCCAGTAAGGCAGCTAATGACTTAAGCCGTGGAAGTGTTACTATTTTGATAGGGGAATCTTTATTCTTATTAACAACCAAATGAACAGATGTTTTTTTACTTTCGGTAGTTCTAACGTACAGCACTGCTCCATATTCCCTTTCTGAGGCATACAAAATACGTGAACTTGTGAAGCTGTTGGCGTCTGACTGTGAAGTCCTATCAATCGTGGTGCCTTGAACAACTACAGCTGAGTGAGTTGTGAAGTCCAGTTTTTCCATCTGGAGGTCAGGTCTGGAAGCAAAATTTAACCCATTGGTTGCCTCTAGACCATGTATCTTGAAACAGGATCTTCGCTGTTATGGATGTCGGTGCAAAGATTCCAAGATGATCGTAAAATTTTGCACTAGTATGCGGTAACTGGAGTTTAGTCGCAGGATCATCTTGTAGTTTATTTGTAATGAGATTGTGATCAAACAAGATTGAATCTGATTCTGTGTCCCAGTCAATGCCTAAAACTTTGGTATGTTCTTTAACTGACCGTCCCTCTGTTTTCCATATGCCTTTTATATCATCAGATTTTGTAGCCCATTTTGCCATAGGAAGTTTTATTTGTTTCAACAGACGTGTCAGCTGATAGTAAATGGATGTAACTGTGTGGTCGTCCTCGCAGCTTGCTGCGAAGTCGTCCATTAAAGTACTTTTATCTAGAAGTTCTGCAGCAATAAGATATGTGTCTTTAAATCTTATAGCCAATTCACGCAATGTTTCAGAAAGAAGAAATGGGCTGCATGTTAGGCCAAATGGTAAACGTTTAAACCTATAAGTAAGTGATGACATCATCCGTAGTCTGCCAAGTTGTGTCTTCTTTCTTCTCAACTCGAAACCAAAAGAATCTCGTTAAATAACTATCATTCTCGTTCAACGACAACAATTGTAAAAATGCTTGAGTGCCATCTGCAATAATTGCCCTTTGGTACATTCTGAACCAAATTAAGGTTGACAGTATTTCAGGTAACAAATTAGGTCCTGTATCTAAGATATCATTAAGTGACGGAGAGTTGTTTTCATGTAATGAAGCATCAAAAACAATTCTCCATTTTGTAATTCCTAGTCGTTCTTTCTTCACTGCATGATGAAGTAGGTAGAATACATCATTTGACATAGTCTGCATACTAATTCATTCGACTTGCTAATTCTGATTGTAAAGCAACATTTGTGCATGATACATATCACGAAATTGAGCGTTGTTCGATAATCTTTTTTGTAACATCATGAAACGTTTTTCTGCATTACAATGATTCGAAGAAAATATCATATCCTTCTTTCTCAATAATGAAACTGCCATTCATTGGTTTTCTATTTGAAATGTATCATGGAATTCTTGCAAAACTGCAGTATATTCCGGTGAGAGTGAACATTCTTGTTGATCTTTTATTCCTATCAATTCTAAATCCCAGAAACAACGCACGTCATTGTCTAATGACGCAGACTCTTTGTTAAGGTACACATGACTAACAATGGCATGTCTGACAACAATACCAGACCTACGACCACTCAAAATACACCCAGATCTCGAAGGAAGAAAAACTAGAATCATCAAGACGTACTGCTGTGTCATTATTAACTATTTTCCAATATTGATCTGCACCTATCAGAATTTTAATAGGATACTGTTGTTCATCATCCTTTGGATCAGCAAGTTGCAGCTTATAGTCAGTAATATCTTGTGGAACCGTTGGAAGTGATGAGTACGTGTTCCCACATTCAAAAGCTGAGAAAGTCATGGTGTCATTTGTACAAACTCCTGTTAACTTAAAGTGAACAAATTTGCTATTTGTTGGCATAAAAATTGGTGACTCGAATTCTATAACAGTTAATGGTTGACGACTGATGACTCGTAACTGCAAACTTTTGACCAATTCCGTGTTAATGAAACTACATTTGCTTCACGTTTGATTGATTTATCTTGTAAACAAAGTTTAACTGGGGGAGAATGGAGTGGTAACTTGATTTTTTTTGGGCGGGGGGGGGGGGGGGGGGGGTTGTTGTAGAGGATGAAACTGAGGAGAAGCTAGATAACATTTGCACAGCATGCAGATGCTCGAATTTTTGGCAGACCTCGTGGTACATGTTCAGGGGACTTGTACTCTTGTATCTCCTCCTTTTTATAAACTGGGAAATCTGGGGAGCGAGAAGAGTGGTGTTGTTGACAGTTGACACACATGAGAGGTGGAACACAGGGGCTCCCCGCACGGAGTGGGCGTCCACGTTCACCGCATACAGGGCCTGCTGTACAATGGAAAGACATGTGCTCAAACCGCAGTCGGAATCATCACATGGGAGGTGGAATGTATGGCGTCACATCACATTTGTAACTCATTACCTTGACCATCTCTGGGAGGGTATCCCCCTCAAAGGCTAAGATAAAGGTGTCAGTATCAATACAATTATCCTTGGAGCGTCTCTGAACGTGGTAGATGAAGTAAGTACCTCGCCATTTCAGATTAGACTGAAGTTCTTCATCAGTGTGAAGCAATAGGTGCCGATCAAAAATAACTCCCTGAGCCATATTTAAAGTCTGGTGAGGAGAACATTGTCAAGATGGTCGCAGGCATACACAGCAGCAGATTGGGTAGCAGAGAAGCTCTTAATGAGTAGGGAGCTGTAGTGCATCTTACTCATCAAGTCAACTTCACCAAACTTATCCTGAATCTGTTCTTGTCGGTGGTGAATGTATCTCTGTTGTCCCGGTGCAGACCAGGTAGCGCGAAAGGGATTCACCCCGAGCCGGCGTGTCTGGCTACTCCTGCGGGTATCTACGGAGAGTGAGGTCCTCATATTAGAAGTAGCCGCATCGAAAGTACTTTTTCTGCCTTCGTAGGAGACTATTGTTCGGCCATTTTCTAATTTCACACATTTCATTGTGCCAAACAATTGCCCTGGTACCACCTATTCCATTCGGGAGATCTTCCCGTGGGTGCCAAGAAGCCACAGCAAAGGCCATATGGCATGATGGCCATTGCCAGGAGTCCCGATACCTCAGGAGGATGGGTATCAACTACTTGGCCTGCATGGGGAGGTAACAGCTGTGGAACCAGCAATGTGATCCCTGCGTTGTCAGGGAGCTCAGCTATAAGGGTACATAAAAGCTCCCCCCACATGAACTGGCTACACGTGTCGGTGACCTAGCAGGGTAGGGTGCTACGGCAACGAGGAAAATGGGGAAGGAAGGGATGGGGATCCATGCCGTAAGGGCTAGGTTTGGAGTTCTTCCCCAAATGGCTCACACTATTAACTGTGAATTTGTGGTGGAGGTCAAACCCCAGGGGGAACCAAACTGGGTCAAAAACATGGTAAACAGCATGGAGACCAAAACCAATAAAACCATCATTGCAAACGTATGAATAGCTGGGCCCTATTAAATGGAAACACCTATGGAGAGGAGATGAGTTGGGGTTGTGAGGAATTAGGATGGGGAGGACGGGGACTGGGAGAGGTAATGCAGCCAGGGAAAATAGGAATAAGGCTGCAATGGCCTGCGGACCATGTATACTCCCAAACTAACAACTCCTTTTGTCTCCCTGCCTTGGCGGAGTAGCCGAGTGGTCTAATGCACCTCACCGTGGAGTGTGCGATTGCTCGCCATTGGAGATTTGAGTCCTCTCTGTGGCGTGGGTATATATGTTGTTCTTAGATTAGTTTACCTTAGGTTAAGTAGTTGGTAAGCTATGGACTGAAGACCGTGCAGTTTGGTTTGATAGATTTACAAACATTTGAACATTTTTTGTTGTCTTCCTACTGTAAAATATACAACAACTAAAAGCAATGTTTTGTTATTTGCAATTGTTCCTCATGTTGCAATGTTAACTGACAATTATGGAGATGAAGGGAATGGAAAAAATAGTCACTTTGCTGTCCAGTAGGTAAGGGCTAAGCTGTCACTTTCAAGTATCAGTGATGTCTCACTTTGCTTCATTTCCGTGACAGATATTTCTACTTGTGATCTCTTTTCAGTTTAAAATAAGATTTGAAGAACTGAGATCCTGTATTCCTCCACACTCCATCAATGATGAAATGCATCATCACTGTGCCTTTTATCCTGTGGTTAGTACACTATAGAGCCAAAGAAACTGGTACCCCATCCTAATATAGTGTAGGGCCCTGTGAGCATGCACAAGTAGTACAGGAGCCAGTTATTTGTTAGGAGTGTGCCCCACAGGGGGCGGTCCCGGTGCTGCCGTTTAGGCGTAATGAAAGAATATTGGTCAGTAAAACATTTATTTCGAAGTGGTATACATTGCTGTCTACTGCAGCCGACGTAACTCTGTCCCCAGGTGACTGGGTCAATGACGTCGGTGGCCTCCCACCGTACTGTGTGCTGACAGAGTGACTGAGTCTGCACTGGCTCGGGAGGTAGGTGACCCTGCTGCACGCTGTTGGTTGTGGAAACTTATGGAAGTACAGCAGAACCACCGACTGGTGGTTCTCAGTTCTCACCCTAAGGGCTGTTTCGCATCGTCTTCGTAATGGACTGTGTCGACGGTTGTCGCGCGGTCGTGATGTGCGCCGATTCCTGGCCTACTGGTTGGTATGCGTACCCTAGGAATGCCAGTGATTTGGTGTGCAGTTTACACGGAAGTCCTCCCAGATACTCCCTCTGTGTCCATAGTAGTCGGTTGTAGTGCTGAAGTCGGCATCCGTCCAGTTGTCAGCTGATGTAGAAGAGTGCTGGAATTCTCTAACAGACTTGTACCGACATTAGTACATATCACGTAATCAACTGCTAACGAAGTGTAAGCCATCGATTCCTCTAACTGACTCACTATGAGCTCAAATGCTGGAGTATATATAGCATATGTGGAGTGGCTGATACTTCCTTCCCCCACACACTCAGTCGTGACCACATCGGCTCTTTTATATGAATGTGTCAGCATTTTACATCTTGCCTTGTTTGCCAAACGTGTTAGCTGGTGGTTTGTAAAGGCTCAGGATATGCATTGTTGTGTCAGGCATAGGCATTGTTTACTCACATAATGAAGTGACACGTTACTGGAAGCTCGTACTGTTCCATCTAACTTCTAACTGATGTGTGCTACTCAGTACAGTGTGTGTGCGTCCCCTCCTGTCAGCTCGACCCAGTAATTATTGGCACGAGGTAGCTATTCTTACCCGTTCTGTCGACACACCTGCGAGGTTTCTATAGCGATCGACTCGAGACTTTGAAAACTGTACCACTATACTTCTTCTGTAGTGCTGGTGTGCAACAGATGTGTGAAGTAGTGGTGGACGGAATCGACACCGTGCATAGTGCAATGCTGTCCACAAATCTGTAGGAGAATGTGTGGGTGCAGATCTCTTCTGGACAGCATCTTAGATGTGCTCAGTTATCTTCATGTCTGGGGAGTGTGGTGGCCAGCAGAGGTGTTTAACTCAGAGGAGTGTTCCTGGAGACACTCTGTAGCAATTATGGACATGTGGGGTGCCGCATTGTCCTGCTGGAATTGCCCACATCTGTTGGAATGCACAATGGAATTAAACGGATGCAGGTGATCAGCCAGGATACGTATGTACATCATCTGTTGAAGTCGTATCTAGACTGTTGGGGATAGGAAGAATATAGACGTAAGAGTTAACAAATGTTGAGTGAACTATTACGCAGAAGTTGAACATGGAAGTGGTGCTGTGTTCAAATCAGGCGTGTGAATTAAAGTAGAGCAGGACAAGCACGTTAATGATTTCAGAAAATAAAGTGGAGCTGCTCAGCAAAGCTTCTGGTGATGCAAGTAGGTCAGTGAGGGCGCCGTACTGCGTAACAGCCTGACAGCTGTATTGCTTAAAAGTGGCTGCAACATACGTGGTCGGAAGTAGGAGACCGGTCATGTGTAGCAAAGATCAGCTATGCCACATTTGTGAAACACAGGCTGACGTGGTCAACCTCGTAGTATAAATACAGGCGAAAAAGACAGGTTTGTCAGATAGTGAGTCAGCTATGGCAGAAAGAGAGGCAGCCACGGTTGGGCAGTCACCTGCCACCTGGACTGTGCTTCATGTTGACAACAACCATTATTATTGTTATTGCAAAACTGAGTCCATCACAGGCTGGAAGCACTTCAACACAGCATGGCCAGCAGTCGATCATTAAAATCAACACGACATCCCCAACGGGAGATGCAGCCAGTGGAATAGCAGCGGCCCAGCCTGACTCAACCTCGACAGCAGCGAAACCGTTTGTCGAATTGACGCGTGGCGCAGTAAGACTGCAGCCGGTTACTGACTCGGGGGCGTGGTGTGAACGAAAGGACGCGGCCACACCTGAAGTGCTCTTGTGACCGTCTGGAGGGTGAAGCAGCAGCAGCGGGGGGAAGGAGGACCCGGGTTCAACTCCCGGACAGTGCCCAGAGCGGTACGGCCTACACGGCAGCGGCGTGGTGCGAGGACGATACCTTGCCTTACATAACACAGTGGCATAGCGGCCAGCGGGCAGCCGCACCGCAGCATCAGCTACTACGAGGCTCGTGGCGTCAGCTGACGCCACCGCAGCACGTGCAGCATGCACACACACTTCACTCGCCTCCAGCCATTTGTAAGAATGAATGTCAATAAAGTGTTTTGCTATACTGGACCACTGTTTCATTGCCTCCCCATCTCTCGCGTTAAGTACTGAGCTCACAGCCCACGTGGAGCAAACTAGAGTAGCCATCATGACATAGACGAAGTTTGGGTGTGGACCATTCGTCATTTGGTGTCAAAACCAGCAAATAGTGCCCAGACACGGTACAAGACATATCAGGTTTAGATACAATCTCATATCACTCCAGCTACACTCACTCCACACCATTAGAGAGCTTCCACTGAGTCGAACAGTCCCTCGTGGACTTGCAGGGTGCACAGATGCATGAGGTTGACTTTGTACCCAGACATGTCTGTCCACTCTTTAAAATTGGTAATGAGACTTGTCAGACCAAAAAACAACGTGTTTGCAATTTGCAGAAAGGTTGCACTTCTGCCACGGTATATGATGCTCTTCAGTTGTCTTTGGTCCTGTTCTTGGAGGACTTTTCTCCAGTCGCAGAGATGTCGGAAATTTAATGTTTTACCAGATTCCCGATATTCAAAGTGCACTCGTGAAAAGGTTGCACAGGGAAAATCGCCAACTCGACACTAGCTCAGACATGCTGTACTCCATCCGTCATGCACAGACTATAACACCACGTTCAAACTCAGATCATGATAATCTGCCACTGCTAATGTTACCTATCTGATATCTGTGCCAGACGCCTGTTGTCTTATTTAGTCATTGCCGACCACAGTGCCGTCCTAGGAGTGTTGACGTATCTCTGTCTTTGCATATGTCACTTTCTATTTTGAAGATATGTGTTGTCTCTTCTTTCGAAAGAAAAGTCACCACATATGTAGCTTATAATCGGTCAGGCGATGGCGGCTGATAATCCTTTCTTCAGTGTGAACACACACCGGGCCTTAACTCTTACAGAAAACTGTTAAATGCCACGATTATTGACTGATAATGGTATGTCCCCAAACCTATGCACAAATATGCCAAAATAGAAGAGGTTCCAGGAAGGGCCATAAGATTTTAGCAGGGATACAGTGTCGGCTAGTGCTTCAGATGATTGGGGGTTTACTTCTCTCTGTGGCGAATCTTCATACTTGTGCCACCCATCCCTCCCACTCGGCATCCAAAGAGACAATTTTGGTGCTCCTCTGCAAGTAGTGTCTGGGGGCAAAGCACCCCAGATTGTCCCCTCTCCTTCCCTTTAGATATATTTGCATTAAAAGGTCTGCAGAATATCTTACCTCGGTTTCTTTGTGCGTGCTTCAACTCGAGCAGAGGCTTCGGCCTACTAAGCTTCTTTATTTCACACTTTTCTTTCAGTCTTAAAGCTGAGTAATATGTTTCTAAAAGATACTGAAAGTTATTCAGTTTTCTTTGATAATAAAAACCAAAAACATATGAATATTGTAAAATTACTGCTATGTTGCGTGCTCCCTACAATTCCGTTGCCTACATTAAAGACATAAACATGTGAAACCCTAAATAAAACTTCATCACCGGACATGTAAAATATCAAATTTTCGCGTTCTGTTTAACATAATATTAACACTATTAGAAAAACATATTTAAGAAATAGTATGTTAATTTAAACTTAACTTTTGGCTGTCTTTTTACATAATTTTCAACTTCGATACTTTCGTAAATAATAACTACAAACACTAAAAATGCATAATGCATGGTTATGGAATATCCTGTTCCCATAAACTTACAAAAACAACAATATTACATGTTATAACTATTGCACCTGCTCTTCCTCAAAATCACCCTCTTCAAACCTTCCAGGAATTCCTTACTTCCAACCTTGGCTCTCACTCTTTCCCGAGAAACCTTAATCCTACTCCCAACATTACCGAAGCTGAATCCCGAGCTATCCGTGATCTCAAGGCTGACCATTCCATCGTCATTCTCCCAGCTGACAAGGGATCCACGACCGTGGTACTTGATCGGCGGGAGTATGTGGCTGAGGGACTGCGTCAGCTTTCAGATAGCACCACATGTAAAGTCTGTCAAGACAGCCCCATTCCTGATGTCCAGGCAGAGCTTCAAGGAATCCTCAAAACCTTAGCCCCCCTACAAAACCCTTCACCTAACTCCATTAACTTCATGACCCCACCGACACCCCGCATCCCCACCTTCTACCTACTTCTCAAGATTCACAAACCCAATCATCCTGGACGCCCCATTGTGGCGGTTACCAAGCCCCTACAGAACGAATCTCTGCCTACATAGACCAACACCTTCAACCCATCATGTGCAGTCTACCATCCTTCATCAAAGACACCAACCACTTCCTTGATCGCCTGAAATCCTTACCCAGCCTGTTACCTCCAGAAACCATCCTTGTAACCATTAATGCCACTTCCTCATACACAAATATCTCACATGCCCAGGGCCTCACTGTGATAGAGTATTTCCTTTCACACCAACCACCCACTTCTCTACCTAAAAACCTCTTTCCTTAATACCCTAGCCAGCTTCATCTTAACCCACTACCTCTTCAGTTTTGAAGGCCAGACATACCAACAACTAAAGGGAACAGCCATGGGAACCAGAATGGCCCCCTTGTACACAAACTTATTCATGGGATGCTTAGAGGAAGCCTTCCTGGATACCCAAGCCTGTCAATCCAAAGTTTGGTACATATTCATTGATGACATCTTCATGATCTGGACTCGCAGTGAAGGACAATTCCAGAATTTCCTCTTCAACTTCAACTCCTTTGGTCCCATCAGATTCACCTGGCCGTATTCCAAATCCCATGCCATGTTCCTTGATGTTGACCTCCATCTATCCAACGGCCAACTTCACACATCCATCCACATCAAACCTACCAATAAACAACAGTACCTGCATTATGACGGCTGCCATCCATTCCACATCAAAAGTTTCCTTCCCTACAGGTTAGGTCTTCATGGCAAACGAGTCTGCTCCAGTCCCCAATCTCTGAACCAGTACACCAACAACCTAATAACAGCTTTCACATCCTGCAGCTATCCTCCTGATCTGGTACAGAAGCAAATTGCCAGAGCCACTTCCTCATCCCCCCAAATCCAGAACCTTCAACAGAAGAACCCCAGAAGTGCCCCTCTTGTCACAGGATACTTTCCGGGACTGGAGCGGACTCTGAATGTGGCTGTCCAGCAAGGATACGGCTTCCTTAAATCCTGCCCCGAAATGAGATCCATCCTTCATGACATCCTTCCCTATGAAATCCCCAAACCACCTTCCCTACCTTCTGGCTCCTACCCTTGTAACCACCCTCGTTGTAAAACCTGCCCTATGCATCCTTCCACCACCATTTACTCCAGTCCCGTAACCCATAAAGTGTACACAATCAAGGGCAGAGCCACTTGCTATAGTACCCACGTGATTTACCAACTGACGTGCCTGCACTGTGAAGCATTCTATGTGGGAATGACCGGCAACAAACTGTCAATTCGCATGAACGGTCACAGGCAGACAGTGTTTGTTGGTAATGAGGATCACCCTGTAGCTAAACACGCCTTGGTGCATGGCTAGCACATCTTGTCACAATGTTACACTGTCTGGGTTATCTGGATACTTCCCACCGACACCAGTCTTTCAGAACTCCAGAGATGGGAACTTGCCCTTCAGCATATTCTCTCTTTCCGTTGCCTACCTGGTCTCAACCTCTAGTAAATTCAAATTCCCACCCACCATCTTGAAAAGCTTTGCCTTGATTCTCTGGACAGAGCCTCTGCCTCAAGTGGTATCTCTGTCCAACTCTTTTGTTTTTTACAGTATGTCTGCCTAGGTGTGCTTGTGTTTGTGGTATATGTGTGGGTGTGTGTGTGTGTTTACCCTCCTTTTTTTCCCCCAGGGTAAGTCTTTCCTGTCCCGGGATTGGAATGACTCCTTACCCATTCCCTTAAACCTTCATCATTTCCTTTTCCCTCTCCTTTCCTTTCCTGAAGAAGCAGCTAGGCTGCGAAAGCTAGCATTTGTGTGAGTGTGTGTGTGTGTGTGAATTTATTAATTTATTTATGCTACTATCAATTCCTGTGCTCTTTCGGCTGGTAAGTAATCTTCATCTATTTTTTATATACATTTTTCCTGCTAGGAATTTATCCTCTATAATATTCACACTATTTTATTACATATATACCTTTTGGTTAAATAAATTAGGGCAGACTATATTTCATATATCACTGGATCCTAAATTAAATACTTATTATGATTGCCATGCTCATTTCATCCATCCATTTGGTACTAAGAAACTATCATCAAAATTAACAAAACTACTATGACTTTATACAAATCCGTATTTATAAGAAATTAAACCACAAATTAAAAAAAAAATCATTAAAACACTAATATGCTAATTACAAACTATTGACTCACCTATGTAAAAATCATATATAGAACCCACAATTTAAGTAGGCTTAATATGTAAATTTATGAAGTCATATTCCCACTTATTATTTATATATCCAGTTTAAACAGAATTAACGTAACTGAGTACAACCATGTTATCAAAATGTATTGTTATTATGAAAAGGAGTTTCAGACAAAATTTATAACCTTTTTTTGATCTTGGTTTAAAATATAAATACATTTTATGGAATATAGTTTTTTTCATGTTTATGCAGTACTCTCTCAAATGTTTGTAGAGAGAGAGGCCATATTGTGTTACATTATATTGGCTGTGTTCCCGACAAGGTGTGTTTCTCTTGTTGTGCATAAATGTTGTTGTGCAACATGCAACAATGACAATAGGACATTTAGTAAGAAAAGTTTGAGTTCATCATTCAACGTTGAGCACCATTTCATTGTCGATAGTTAGCCTAATTTAGCTTTGCAGAACGGATCTATGGACTTCAACTACAACGCAGACTGACCATCTGATATGAACATCTAATCCAAGCTAAGTGGTTTTTGTTTTGTAATGGGTACCTCACCATTCCCCGCATCCTGTTAATAGAAGTGACTGTAACAAAATGAATCTGTTACGATGGAGAGACAAGCCACCTACGGGTCACGTGACACTGTAAGCTGCACCCCCTCATAACCTTACGCATTTGCAAAGGCTGCTCCCCCCACCTCTGTTTACAGTTAAATATTTGTTACAGCAAAGAGTATAGATGTCATTTACCCTCAAAATCGCACGCATTTCCAAAAGCATCCAAAGATGTGTGGCAAGTAGCAATACAAAAGACATTGTTGTTCCTGTATCTGTTAAAAAGAAGATTGGGTCAAAACAATTACTTGCAGTCAGTGTCGAACCCACTACCTTTGACAGCGCAGAGCAATGACGCTAACCTAGGGTGAATAGATTTCCAAAATAAAAATACGGGACACATGTGGATATCGATGTGCGTGACACTAAATGTTTCATCTACCTTCAGCATTAACGCATGAATTGATGCACACACATTTATAATGTCACAGCTGCGTCCACCTAATCCTCAATACAAGGTGCCGTTATATTCTATTTGCTGTTTAATTAATCCTTAAACAATGTTCCAATGATTTGACGGTATGGGATGCGGACAATTACTGGGTTGATCCATAACAACAAACTTTGTTAACATCTTTTATTACGGAATGACAAATGTTAATAACCCTTTCTTTAAATACACTGATTAAATAACATTTCAATACGCAACTGCAACCGAAACTCATATGCGATACGACTGATGGGCAAAACTCAGCCACCGATAAATGCGGATTACGGACTCACTGTCGACGTGCTACTACATTGCTCTGCACGCCACTGATAACTATTGTTCGACCAAAACGTACCAAAGAGGTTACTAAGCCAAAACCCTGTATCCTCACACATTATAGTGAACAAATCCAGTGTTTCTCTCCTCTCCCCTCCCCTCTCCCCAAGCTGACGTGTCATTCTGGGATTTGCATTTGCTTTTCTAGAAACCATTTATTTTAGAAAACTATTACCACAACAGGAATAGCATTTAATTACTTAAAGAACATCAAAGCAACAGGACTAGCATAGAAATTATGTGTCTTTGGGATTTGACAAACTAAATATAAGGTAATCCAAATAACTAAGACATACCAAGTAAGGTGCTAATACAAAAATTAAACAAACGTAATTACTCGCTTCGAGTCCTCCCTTAGGCATGATTGTGTGTCTCTGTCACTGGTTTGCCTTAGGTTAATTTAACTTAAAGTAGCTTGTAAGTCTAGGGACCGATGACCATAGCAGTTTAGTCCAATAGGTTTACAAACATTTGAACATAACTACTCGCACAACGAAAAGCCAAATGACAGTCATCATTACTTATGCACTTTACATATTTAACTGAGAATTATATTTTACAGAAGAATGTGTCATTCCTGAGGCTGGTGTTTTCAAATAATGATCACCTCGTGAAGTATTATAAAATGAGTTCTTATTATAATTACTTCCTTCACAGTTTGTTTTCATAGTCAATAAAATGTTTGTGATAGAGAACACTGTTACCACATCAGCATTTGCTACATATATCTTCAGATGCAAGTAAGTTAAAAAGGAGAGACCTGTTTTTACCTAATTCACTCAGCACGTGAAATGGATAAGCCCATTTCGTGATATCGTCAGTTAAGGTAAGTATCTAAGAAATCAGGCTGTTTCAGCACGCTGTGATCTTGCAGTGAATTCATTAATCACTGAATTTTTTTGGGTAACCTATGCTTTTTGCATTTAAAATAAAACAGATCACCCCCAAAGTTAGAAATATTAGAAATATATGTGACAGTAAAATACGGGACAATATACGTCCTGTATTTATTTTGTCGGGACAATGGGACACTCGAGCTAAATAAGGGACGATTCCGTACAATACGGGACATCTGATCACCCTACGCTAACCACACGGCTATTCTTGCTAGGTTGAGATAGTGACTTCATCTTTATTCATTATCTGATCTTCTGAAGGCCCCTACAGTTCATGCGTCTTTAATTTATAGTTATAAGTTATTTTACCATATGTGACATGTTTTTGATGAATCTTCAATGCATCAAGAACATATATGAAGGGCAAATGTTGTTCCAATGGAGGAATTGTGCATGCACAAGGCAAGGTGCGCAGTAGTTCCATTATCTTGCTTCGGGACCATTTGTGCATAACCGCCAGGGGCTGGTGTCTCTACCAACTGCAACGCGAATGTTAAAAGCGATGTTTACCATCGCCCCTCCCTATTACGGGAGCGCCCATATGCTGCCTCCAGGGGGTTCAGAAGAGAATTTGAACCTCAACCACGCATGCGCATTGCAACACTGCGGCTAATATTAAGGGGCTGCGCTATGACTCGTATACGTACTTGGTGTATCCGTGACATAAAACGTTTCTCATGCGATAAAAATACTTTAAATGTGCATATGAATGATCTGATAGAAGAACAAAGTGAATAATGATAGTATAAAAAACTTTTATTTTATTTATTTACTTTTTTTTTCTCATGACAAGCTTTGTAGGTCATTTTGTACTTTTCGGATGGTGTCATCCTGGCACAGCTTGTAGACGGAGCAAACAGACGTACGCCTTCTGCCAAGTAATCACTGTGATTCATCACAGCAGTGGTGGAACCTTTGTCTGCATGGAGGTCGATTATATTGCGATCTGTTTTGAGGTTGTATAATGTTGTCCTTTCTTCTGCTGAAAAGTTGGTTTTCTTAGGAAGGGACTTGGGGAAGGATGGTGATAGCAAGCTGGAAGTGAGGAACTCCTGGAAGGTGACCAAGGGTGGGAGAGGGGGAGGGTCATGATTGCGTCATGGTTCAACGTTGCAATTAGATTGGCTTTGATTGGAGGGATCGGTGGCAAAGTAGTTTTTTCACTGTAGGGATCGGCAGAAGCAGAGGACACCTTTGACGACTCCAACGAGTTTGGACCTGAAGGCGAGACCTCTTTTTTGGCAGAAAGGTTAACAGTATTTTGTGCTTGTTGAGGCTTTGGAAATTGTGGATTGTTGGTGGGGAGTTTTGGGGGATGCGGCAAGTGGAAAATGTCTGTGAGGCAAGGTCTAGGTCTTGTGAGGTTTTTACGAGAAGGAACGTTTTGGGTGGGATAGGGTTTGGGTAGTGGAGCACCAAAGTGGCAGTAAGATGTCAGCAGGCTGGGTGATTTATGGAGGTGGTGTCTGGAATGCTCCTCCAACTGCTGGAGTGCAAGGGATTGAATTAGGAATATAGGACTTATGTTGTGGGGATTGCACATTAGCAATATTTTTTGGAGGGAGCAGAGGTGGTTCAGGTATGCCTGTGCCATGGAGATGTGTTTTTGGGAGTACGGCACTAGGCATGTAACAAACAAGGATTGGTGGAATCTGAAAAGTTGAAGGTCATTGTGAAAGGAAGGATGGGATCCAGAGAATGGAATGTTAATGGCTAGGCCATTTGGAGGGATTTCCTGGTTTAGGCAACATTGGAGAAAAAGAATGTGGGACTGGGTTTTGGCCAGAGACAGGGAAACTTTTCTGAACTGACGCAGAAAGATGGAGTAGGGATGCTGTTGGAAAACGGGAAATGATGCAGAAATAGGCGGATGAGGGCTTTGGGAGGTTTGGAGGGGTGCTGGATAGCTGTAAAGGGCACGTGAACATACGCAAAGGTGCGTTTATATCAAAGAGAACGCAAAACTTCGCTGAATTACGCCCCAACACCAAAAATTACGCTCTAGTACGGAAAAATATGAACCAAGATTACGCACAAATATCTATAAATACGTAACAATGCGACAAATTGCCCAACAATACGGGAAAATGCATCCAGACATCCGTGTACATGTTTAATCACAAACAGATACAGATACATAAAATGCGTATTAATTCGAGGGAATGATGGGAGATGATTCACAAGAAGGATGGGGTATGGAAAATGTACTGGTATCTGCGTGTCTTTTTATTATTGATAGAGGGAAGGGATTAAAAACGTACTGGTTTGTATAGCACCGGTAGGTGTGGTAAGGATAAATTGATAAACAAATAAAAAATACTATCCCCACACACCAACAATTCTCCTTTCAACCACTTAACCAGTCACAAAGGACTGTCCTCCTCCTCACCCGTTACTAACACAGACTGGAACAATTAAATTAAATCCTTCGTCAGGGCATTTATTATCTGCCATCATCCCCTGAAATGAGAGATGTCATACCCAAGATCCTTCCAAACCCTCCTAAAGTTGTGTTCCATTGCCCACCCACCTATACAACATCCTAGTCCATCCCTATGCCACTCTGAATCCCAATCCCTTACCACAGGGATTATATCCAGAAGGGATTATATCCAGAACATCAGAAGTTAACCTATTTTCGTCAAATTACATGTTTCAGTCGACGATTGCACTGTTTATATGCAAATGTGTCTTATTCATCTTTATTTTGTTGTTATAACTTACGTCGTTTAGGGCTAAATCTCAAATGTTCCATGATGACTTAAATATTTTTATCAATTGAGTATTATAATGATACTGCTGGCCCTCTCATCTCAATGTTATCGTACGATACCGTCTGCATCGAACCTGGAATCGTGTGGTCTAATAGTGATATATGTTGTGTGTGAAGTTAGTTGCAAATGAAATAGCCAGCCTAGGAACCAGTGTAGGACAGTGTCTCAGTGATACTGTGATTAGTTAACAAGTGATAGATTTCATTAATTAAGAGATTCATATATTTTCTTTCCAGACAGTTCTATAAACAATAGTTTTTGTCATTGTACATTATTTCAAGAACTAGAGAGAAAAGACATGTAACACAAAAAGTCATGAAAATAAATAGCATTGCATATAGGTTAGGCTCATAAACAAGTTGTATTGACCAGCTAATTGTGTTAATTAATGTAATAGTCAAATTTTCAATATTGTTATTCTTTGTATATATTGACTGGTGTAAGATTTTGATTTTATTTTGAGAATTGCCAAGATATTTGATAGTTCAATATATGTTACGAACATGTATGATGTACTCATTAACTAATTAATTGACATTTAACATCCCACTTTTTTTCAAACAAAAAATTATGGAGATCTCGACTTAAAAAGATATGTGCTATCCAAAATTATGGTATGTATAATTTTCATTTTATATTGTGATTATTTTTATATACATGAAATGCTTTACTGTTGTGTTCGTTAATTGTAATTTAGTATATTCAATTGTTATGAACAATGCATAATGTAATGTCATTATTGTCGATGTTATATATTTGCCTCATCGCCTTGCGTGGGGGGGTTCGAGTTTCGGAGTTGTAATATGCTTTGGAAGCTATGTAGTCTGCATTTTAAAATCGAATTACTATCAGCTAAGTTCTGTTGCATTGTGTACGTTTTGAAGTTGTAATGAGTTAGTGGAATAAGCAGTTTGATTGGAAATTAAGGAAGAAGTGAAAAATTGTACATACGAGTATTTATTTTTACCACGACGCCCCAGGTGAATAATTTTGCAGCGAGCAGAACCCCCATACATTGTAACATTCAAAAGCCGAGTATCATGTCTGAAAGTGGTAGAATGACAACTGTAATTACTTAAAAATCAAGTAAACGTTATTGTCTCCCCCTAAAATCGAGGTCGGATATCTGAAACCAAAAAATGGTTTACTTTGTGTAACATTGTAACAGAAAAGACTGAAACAAACTGTTTATTTGAATAAGATTGTAATTTGATTACGCATTTTTCATTAAATAAATTTTTAATGAAAAAGTCAGTTCTAATGAAAGACAAAAATTCAGTTGTTTACGATGGTATTAACAGTGTCAGAGGGCAAATCGTAATTGATAAAGTAAACAGGCGCTATTTATGCTCTTATTGGTATTGTTTGATGTTTTCATATGTTTATTTTTTCACTTGAACATAGACGTCAATGTTTTGAAATGTTGTTTCAATTCCCAGTAAGTTGGCCAAGAACATACACTGTAAAGTTTTCTTTGGCCGTCAATAACATTTAGCATTGTTGTTCCCTCAATTTTACTATTAAACTATGACTTTCTACATAACAGATTGCCACTCATAACCTCACTTTCAACATCGTGTATTGAGATGGGCAAAATGATGTGACGGACAGTGTGAATAGAACTTGACGTGATGGTGCCGTGACGTGACGTAGACATTACGGACAGTGCGAATTGGCCTTTATCCTACCCCCTCAGAAGTCAGACCACCTGTGAAAGCAGCCATGTAATTTACCAACTCTGCTGCAACCATTGCACAGCGTTTTATATTGGTATGACTACGAACCAGGTCCTCCCCCATCAACCACAGACATTGCCAAGGTGGGGTGGCTTGCATGCCTCAACGATGCAGATAGCCATACCGTAGGTGCAACCACAGCAGAGGGGTATCTGTGGAGAGGCCAGACAAACGTGTGGTTCCTGAGGAGAGGCAGCAGCCTTTCCAGTAGTTACAGGGGCAACAGTCTGGATGATTGACTGAACTGGCCTCGTAACATCAGCTAACATGACTATGCCATGCAGTTACTGCGAACGGCTGAAAGCAAGGGGAAACTACAGTCGTTACTTCTCCCAAGGACATGCAGCTCTACTGTATGACTATATGAAGATGGCTTCTTCTTGGGTAAAATATTCCAGAGGTAAAATAGTCCCCCATTCGGATCTCTGGGTGCGGACTACTCAGGAGGATGTCGTCATCAAGAAAAACAAAACAAGCATTTTACGGGTCGGAGCGTGGAATGTTCTAACCCTTAATCGGGTGGGTAAGCTAGAAAATTTGAAAAGAGAAATGGATAGGTTGAAGTTAGATATGGTAGGGATTAGTGAAGTTCGGTGGCAGGATGAATAGGATTTCTGGTCGGCAAGTACAGGGTTATCAATACAAAATCAGTTGGTGGTAACGCAGGAGTAGGTCTGATAATGAATAAGAAAATAGGAATGTGGGTAAGTTTCTATGAACAGCATAGTGAACACATTATCATACTAAAGATAGACAAGTGTGAAAATTACAGAACTATCAGTCTAATAAGTCATGGGTGCAAAATACTAACACAAATTATTTACAGATGAATGGAAAACCTGGTGGAATCCGACCTCGGGAAAGATCAGTTTGGATTTAGGAAAAATGTAGGAACAATAGTCACATTACGACGACGAAGATAGGCTACGGAAGGGCAATCCTACGTTTTTGACTTTTGTAGATTTGAAGAAAGCTTTTGACAATGTCCACTGGAATATGCTCTTCCAAATGCTAAAGGTATCAGGGAGCGAAGAGTTATATCCAACCTATACAAAAACCAGACAGCGATTATTAGAGTCGAAGGGCAAGAAAGGGACACAGAGATTGGGAAGGGAGTAAGACAGGGTTGTAGCCTTTCCCCATTGGTGTTTAATCTGTACATTGAGCAGGCAGTGAAGGAATGGAAGGAGACATTTGGAGAGGGCATTAAAGTGCAGGGAGAAGAAATAAAAACATTCCAGTTTGCTGATGACATAGTAATTTTGTCAGAGACCGCAACAGATCTGGAAGAGCATTTGAATGGGATGGACAGTGTCTTGAAAGGAAGATATAAGATGAACATTAACAAGAGTAAAACGAAGGTAATGGAATGCAATGTCAGAAAATCACGTGATGCTGAAGGAATGAGATGAGGTAATGAGACAATAAAAGTCGTAGATGAATTTTGTTATTTGGGTAGCAAGATAAGTTCTGATGACCAAAGTAAAGAAGATATAAAATTCAGAATGGCTATGGGAAGAAAAGCGTTTCTAAAGAAGCGAAACTTGTTAACATCCAATATTAATTTAAATGTTAGGAGGTCCTTTCTGAAAGCATTTGTCTGGAGTGTAGCATTGTATGGGAGTGAAATGTGGATGATAAGGAGTTCAGATAAAAAGATGATAGAAGATTTTGAAATGTGGTGCTACAGACGAATGATGAAAATTAGATGGGTAGATCACGTAACTAATGAGGAGGTGCTTAACCGAATCGGGGAGGAAAGGAGTTTCTGGCATATCCTGACTAAGAGAAGGGATATATTGGTTGGGCGCATTCTGAGACATCAGGATGTAAGTTGCTGAATGTATTCTCAGACGAAGAGACTTGCACAGGACAGAGTAGTGTGGAGAGCTGCATCAACCCAGTCTACAGAGTGAAGACCACAACAACAACAACGAACCAGGTATCCATCAAGATCGATGGCCACTGTCAAACTGTGACAAAAAGCAAGATGGACCACTGTGTGGCAAAGCATGCAGTTGAGTACAACACTCAGGATTTTAGTGGCTGCTTCACTACCCGAGCCATCTGGATCCTCCCCTCCACCACCAGCTCTTCTGAACTGCACGGATGGGAGTTGTCCCTGCAACACACTCTGTGGCCCTGCAACCATCCTGGCCTCAACATAAGATATCTTGCCATCCCTACACACTAGGACTAACATCTGCCCCCCTTCCTTCCCCACTCATTATCCTGTATATCTCCAATTCATGTCTTCCTTACAGCTGTGTGTCGCCCCTTACAATACTTCTCTTAATTAATTACTTTTTTATTTCTATTCTTCCCCTAGTTTTCCCTTATTATTTTTATCATTTCAAATCCCTACACTCCTCTACTACTCCCTTTTACCTTTTCCCACCCCTTCCCTTCACTGGATTCAATGCTGCAATTCAAATTCCCACCTGTCAGAGCCTTTAAAATCCACCATGCAACGCGATACTCTCCACTCCCACCCTTACCTGATATCCTTCCCCCTCCACTCTTCATCTCACTCACAGTCAAGATGCTTGCGGCACTGAAGTGGCCGGACATGGTGATTGTGTGTGTATAGTTGTCTGAGTGACTGTGTGAATATCTGTGTTTCTTTTTCTGATGAATCCCATGAACAAAAATGTAAGTTGTAAGAATGTGATTGTCTATTTTTCATGCCTGTCAGCAGCTCAGCAAGCCATATTATTTTTATCTTTATTATCCGAAATATTTGGAAAAGTGGGCCGAAAAAGAGACCAGTAGGATTTTTAGTTTTGATAACGTCTTAGTTTTTGGATCTATTGAAAGACCTATTGAAAGAAATTTACATTACTGCAAAAAATCGTTTATTTGGAAAGCACATTCGGAAAAAACAACCATTTGGCTCAACAAACGTGAATTATTATTTTCGTATTACCAGTAATTTTTTATTTCTGTATAAAAAGATAAATTTCCCATGATATATTCAGCCCTAGATGAAAAATAAGATTCTAACCACTCTTCAAACCGCCCTTATGCTGAAAAAGTGAAGCCTGCCTCCGCCATAATGCTAAGTTTTGGAGAAGTGTTTGTTTTGTAGAGTTAATGTTGTATGTCACTTAAAACAGGAATAAAACTTTCAACAGTTTTGCCGTGATGTACAATGTGTTAAAAGGGCGCAAATTAGCCGATAAAAATCACGTTTTCAAATATATTATGATGAGTATTTATTACTATTTATTCAAGAAAGCATATTGTTTGAAAATTCATACTTTGGAGTGACTGTCAGTTCAATGCATTAACAGTAATAGGGTTGACTTATCACATAGTTGTAATGAAGAAATTGCATTCAAAAACTGACCAAGATGGCGGACAGGGTTCAACTGACTTATGTGCCTCTGTGTAGATAATGCTGCCTCCCGTTATTCTAACCTCCTTGTTTCGAACCAACATTAAGTGACTTACAACAAAATCCATATGAGGAAGTATATCTTGAAACATGTGTACCAACTTTCACAGTCTAAATACGGCATCGAAAAAATTTTCAAATAAAAGTTGCTTCATATCAAATTCTGAACATCTTTTACCTGAAAAATTTTCTGATGGAATGTCTAATGGCCAGACGTTTACATGCAACATATCTTCCGGAAGACGAAAACCAAATTTTGTAAACCGTTTTTTGCTGTCATGTTCAAAAGTTATAGTCTGCATTGGATTTCGTAGCCCACTTAATATGGCTGATTCAGTTCATGATTTAGTCACCACAATCGCTATTTCTCTTTATTTAAATACTCAGATTCATGCTGAATCTAACATTTGTAATTTTATCTCACATTAGAAAATATCACTCTGCCCATATGTTCTGAAAATTCTTAACAAGGAAACACAATCTGACAAGCCAAGAACGCTTGAAAAACGGTTGCTTTTACATGGGCACGAAAATTGATTGTTGAACTGGGAAACCACTTTAGAGAAGTGGAATTCCAGAATCAATTTTGGAGTGTTTAAATGACCAACTAAAAGAGGAATTGGGAAACTGGGTTAACGAAATCCGGTTTTGGGAGCCCATGTATATGGGGTGACAGCCACCCTCTATCACCCCGTTTTCATGGGCTCCCAAAACTGGGTTTCGTAAACAGATTTCCCAAATCTGCATTTGGTTGGTCATGTGAAAGGCCAATTCAAATTGTCTGTAACATCATGGCAATGTCATGTCAAGTTGTATTCACACTGTCCGTCATGTCAGTTCACTTATCCCAATATCCGATGAAAGTGAGGTTATGAGTGGCGATACGTTAAGCCCTCTTTAAACGATCAACAAAGGTGAACAAGATAGATAACAGTCTACTGAAGTGCTCATATCATACTAGCCCTGAACTAAAAACTTGTCAAAGATCTTCTGGTAGCGTGTTTAGACGATAATTGTAATGAGAAAGTAATACCCCATATTGAAAGTGAGGTTATGACTGGCGATTTGTTATGTAGGAAGTCATAGTTTAATACTGGAATTGAGGAAACAATGATAAATGTTATTGACAGCCAAAGAAAACTTTGTAATGTATATTTTTGGTCAATTTATTGTGGTAAAGTGCTGGGAAGTGAAACAATGTTTCAAAACATCAAAATCTATATTCAAGTGAAAAAATAAACATATGAACACATCAAACAATATTTATAAGAGCATAAATAGAGCTTGTTTACTTTATCTACTGCGATTTGCCTGTTGACATTGTTAATAACCTCATGCATAACTTAGTTTTTGTCCTTCATTTGGACTGATTTTTTCATTTAAAATGTTATTTAACGAAAATTACATCATCAAATCACAATCTAATTCAAATAAACAATTGGCTTTAGTCTTTTCTGTTACAATATTGCAAAACATAAACCATTTTTCAGTTTCAGATATACGATCTCACTTTTAGGAGGACGCTCAATTGAGAAAAATATTTGAGTCATCATGAAACATTTGCAATTTACCACTAAACCAAAGTATAATAATGAAGTAAAGATTAACAAGACACATTTGCTTGCAAACCGTGTAATGATCAAATATAATATGAAAATCGCGTGACAAAAATAAGTTAACTTGCGAGTCGTGATGTTGTGCTTAGTTTACACGACAATCAAAAGTTCAAGTTGCACTAGTATGATCGTGCTAGTATTGAAGCACGATAATCATAGCGATAAAGAAATAGAGCCAGTTCTATGCCTAGTTTACACGATGTTCGAAAGTTCACAGGAAAGATAACTGTCTGCTGCAGCGCTCCAAGCGTACTAACTCGGTACTAATGATGTGCAATCATACAGGATTGGTTGCATTAACATGATAAACTTTCCCTCTACACATCTGATTACCACTAACAGCAGTACCTGTGTGCAAATACGGGCTTCTTAATGTTTGTATACATGCATTGTTCACATTTGGGTGTATGTCATAGCTGATAATATTCAACTTAAGAAGTGTACACTGTTGGCGGTTGCAGGAACTGTGGAATTGTTTATTACAACACACCATATGAAGAAGAAATATAAGTTGTGTCCTTAGTTGAAAGGAAGTAACTCATACCAGAGGACATCAATGAATTAAGATTTTTTTTATGAATGTTAAGTGATGAGTGTTTTATCAAGTTACTTTCATTCGTTCAAGGACAAAAGTATGGCGCTAAGATAGAGAGATTAGCTAGTTCGAGAGAGAGAGAATTTCGCCAAGCTGAAGGTACTAAATACTACCCTTCAGTTCCATTTTCAGCTTTGTTAAAGTTATGCATTAGTTACTTCCCGCAATTTTTTTTTTTTTTTTTTCTCTTTTTTTTTCCGGAGGCCTAGCCTTTGCACAAGGAATTTCCGTACCGACTCTTACAAATGTTGCTGTTGAAGTCTGAACAGCAATTTCAATTTCTGATCCATAATGGGACCACCATCAAGTAAATTTTGCTTTACTTTTAGCATAACACTTTCAAGATTATGTGCAACTGACTTTCTGACATGCTAAAAAATATATAATTTTAAAAACATGAAGTTAATCAACAAGATGTATTCAAATTTCATTTAAATCTACACTTTTCTGTTATTTTCATCATAAATAAGTCATTGTACCTTCTTACATAGAACGACCTCGTATGCCTCAATCGAGAGCACAATTTCTGCTCTGTTACACTCCACTGATGCAAGATGTATCACTCTAACAAAGCAAGCGATCATCGTGTAAACTGGGCTTTGGAAGGTGACCGTTCCATCAAAACATTCTTCTTGAGACAGCTCACGTTGACATGAAGTGACAGTCTGGCAAAGGACAGTGTGAATTCCGTTATTAGAAATAAATTGTGGAATACATTCTAATCATAAACTTCGACAAAACGTAATATATACGCAAATATGAAGGAAAATGGTGGACTAACTGGAGCAGTGACTGCAGCAGACAGTTACTAGCTCATGCATGAGCAGTGAAGCCACTAGTACTGGCCGGCCGCGGTGGCCACAGGGACTGAGGCGTTCCAGTCATGGTCTGCACGGTCACTATGCCCGGGGGTTCGAATCCCACCTCGGGCTTGGATATTTGTGCCGTCATTAGTATTAGCTAGTTCATAAGCAGTTTGTAAGTTTAGGGACTGATGACCCTGTAGTTAAGTCCCATAAGCTATACAAACATTTGAATTTGAACACTAGTACCGAATTTAAGACCAGTTTACACGATGATTGCGCTAGTATTGAACAGATTATGTTGCGCGCCATCAAGCGAGGTAAACGCAGAACTACTAGCATTTCATGGGCGCAGATGGCATTTCATATTAGGTAGTACGCTTTAGGACAGGTTCTAAATTTGCTAGTAACCAAGTGGGTGCGCATGCGCAGAAGTGAATTTATTGTGTGGTTTCATGTTTACGTGTGGAAATAGCCGCATCCTTACCAAAATTGCTTGCTTAGTTGGAGTGAAACAGAGCAGGGATTGCGCTTTCGATTGAGGCATACAGGGTTGCTGCAGAAAATCCTCGTTATTGTAAGAAGGTACAATGGCTGTTATTTATGAAGAAAATAACAGAAATGCGTAGATTTAAATGAATTTTGAACACGTCTTGTTGACTAACTTCATATTTTTAAAATTCTATAATTTTTAGCATATCAGAAAGTCAGTTGCAGATAATCTCGAAAGTTTGATGCTAAAAGCAAAGCAAAATTTACTTTACTGAGATCCCATATCGCTGTATTTTTGTCCTTGGAGGAACAAAAGCAACTTGGTAAAACACTCACCACTTAATATTCTTAAGAAAGTTCTAAATTCATTGAGGTCCTCTGGAGTGAGTTACTCCATTATCTGCATGAAGTACACATCTCATTCTTTTGCTCTTCCTCTCAATGAAGGACTCATCCAACGTCTATTTCTTCTTCATGTGGAGTGTTCTAAAAACATTGCCACAGCTCCTGCAACCACTGACAGTGTAAGCTTCTTAAGTTGAATATTATCAGCTATGACATACACCCAAACGTGAACAATCCACATGTACAAACAGTAATAAGCCCGTATTTTCACACAGGCACTGCGGTAATCAGACGTGTAGATGGAAGTTTATCATATTAACGCAACCAAGCCTGTATGATTGCACGTCATTAGTACCGAGTTAGTATGCTTGGAACGCTGCAGCAGACAGTTATCTTTCTTGTGAACTTTCGATCGTCATGTAAACTAGCCATAGAACTGGCTCTATTTCTTTATCGCTATGATTATCGCGCTTCAATACTAGCACAATCACACTAGTGCACACGTTCAAACGACAGATGGCCATCATTAATGCAACTTGTTATCAATCTATTACAAGTTCATTCATCATTTAAAGTGGGTTTTTTAACACTTCTGTCATCCGTCACCATATCATGGATTTTATCAATAATTTCTGGAATTGTAACATCCACAGGGTGTCCAGATCGTTCTGCGTTACCTGTAGCCATATGGCCACTCTAAAAATTTTGAAAGCAATTAGAAAGTGTTCTAATTGAAGTCACAAGGTAAGCATAATGTTTATCAAGCTTCTCTTTAGTCTCCTGAGGAGATTTGCCTGTGAAGTAATGTTTAATCACTGCACGAAATTCTTTTTCGTCCATTCTTTGACAATCACACGAATTGATTCATACGAATGCCAAACACAAAGAAAATGACCAATATGGCTTCAACTTTCTGTGTGTTCTATCCAAAGATGCTACTAACTAAACATGACCTCGATACGCGCCGCTGGTGCCATCTGTTGCACTTTGCATGGCCTTTTCAAATAGTCCTCGTATTATTTATCAAAGGGCCATATTTTTTCCAAGAGACAGGCGCTTCTGGTCCTAATACCGGCACTATCACTGGTAAGCACTATGGCTGTTTTTTTGTACAACCATGTCGTTCCAGCACTCCAACAGCATCGATCGTTCCAGCACTGCAACAGCATCGATCGATTTAAACTTCCTTCAGAAAACGGTGGACAGCAAAAAATGTTCAAATGTTTGTATAACTTATGGGACTATGGGGTCATCAGTCCCTAAACTTACAAACTACTTATGAACTAACTACTACTAAGGACAGTACATATATCATGCCCAAGGTGGGATTTGAACCCCCGACCTTAGTGTCCGTACAGACGGTGAATGGAGCACCTCAGTCACCTCGGCCACCGCGGCCAGCAAAGGACAGCATATTGAACATGTTTTTGTCCAGTCAGATGGAAATTAAAAATCTGATTTGATTTTGAGTGATGCTTTTCATGCGGTTTTTGGCCTCAGGACAATTAAAAAGCCATTCTCCCATCCAATGTGATATCACCTTGCTGTGGTCGATGGGCTTATGTAACTAACAGTATCACACCTACACACTCATGCCCACTGAGTCGTACAGTTTGTTCAATGTCTGTGTTACATATTAGACCTTGTTGTATGATTCCTTTGTCATTTTCAGTTGACCACTATTAAATTATGATGCTTTCAGCGCCACCTATTGATTAATTTTCACACTATATTCATTACTTCTGCATTGCATTTTCCCTCTTCTCCAACAATATTCTATTACAAATTGATGTCATTCTGACCAGTGGTTCAAAACCTGGCCAAACCTCAGATTTTTTTCAGTCTGCATTTTAATCCATGCTTCACCTCTCAGTGGTTTGAGGAGTCGCGAGAAACGACACATTGTTTGGATTCCACATTAAGTTGTATGTTCCTTTCCTTTCCCCGATTGGATATCTGGGGTAGGCTAGGGACACGGAAGTTGCGGAAGTGACTTCCAATTGAAAGACTTGCATCAGGTCAGTGAGCCAAACGAAATAATAATTATTATTTACAGCATTTTGAAAGTTTAATTATCATCATCCTGTACATAATTTGCTGTTAAAAGGTGCGATAAAGTTATACAATATGAACAATTGTAGCGAACGTTCTGAAATATTAACAATCAACATAATTGTATTTTTAGGTGAGGCATTCGAATTTGCACTAAAAATTGAGGGTAACTATTTAAGATTTCAAAGTTGCCCTTCTCTTCTCTCAGGAGGTTTGACTTTAGGTCAGATAGATGTCCTCCTTGTGGACATTCATTGTGTGCACAATGCTTAGTTTAAGGGTTATTTCAATTTGTCAGATTAAATGGGGTACCCTGTATATCTAAGGCTGTGGGAATCAATTTTGCAACACCTGGAAACGAGCTATAATGGGCCGTGCTGTGAACTAACGTGTGACGTTCCCTAGCAACAGTCAGTTTAACCTACTAGTCCTGGTAGGAGCTGATCCGCTGCCTGCTCGTGTACCAGATACATTGTGGTAAGAGCTGAGATCAGCAAGCTGACCATCTGCTGGGGCAATAGTAGCAACCAACAGTCCCAGCATACAAGATTCGTCTGCCCCATCATAGCCGGATGACTGGGAAAGGGCGGCAGCACCTTCAACCTACGCAACAGGAAGGCCGAGCTGCTGCCCTATAGTGGAGATGGCTGTGCTGCTGCTTCCAAGACTCACCAAATCAGTAGAAAAGGTATGGCTGATTCAAACTAATACCGTAGCTACTCATCGTGCTCATTAAATTGTGTGTCGCACTATAAAGCATACAGTATGGCAGCACCCATATAGTGTGCTAATGATGGCAACAAAATGTAACCTTTTACTAGCATTTCGGGACAATGGAGGACAGGAAATCACCCTAAAAACGGCTCATTTATTGGAATCTTTAATGTGACGTAGCACCAGGGGGGCTTTTTTTTCGTAATTACAAAATCTATGAAATATGGCGTGAGATACTATGAAGTCTGAAAGTGATGTTATGTTTTGCGATATTGTTTTGTCAGCCAATGAAAGTCGTGGGAACAGGACAAGGAGGTTAGTATTCTAACCTCCTTGGAACAGGTTATGTTTAGCCAACCAGAAAGTAGTGTTCGAGTAGCGCATCAGCTGGAGTTCGTTAATCACAACACAGCAAAACATATTTAACCAAGGATCAGAAAAAGAAAAAAAAAAAAAAAAAAAAAAAAAAAAAAAAAAAAAAAAAAAAAAGAGAAAGACAAGACCAACGTAACAGTGCTCTAGGAATACGCGACATATTTGGGGATCTTAATTTATGCTTTCCTGCTCTATGGCTATCCCTGTCCGGTCAATTAGATGGGTACGCTTGTATAACTATGCCTTCAGAATTTTTATTGAATAGCGTCATGCAAAACTTTCAAATTATTTATGCTATTTCATTTTTGTTAAATGCGTTGCGTAAAGGAGTACACAATATGCAGAACAATAATATGAAACACAGTGCGAGTGTGATATAGATAGCTGTAGTTGAAAGGAGATGATTGTTAGTCTGTTTAGTGTTGTGGCTTGTATGCAAGTATATAAAACTGTGTGTCGTTTGCTGTTGACACTTGGGGGCAAATCATTCACAAATATTACAGCTGCGGTTTGATCCCGAGCTACAATAACTAATGTACCGTACTGTAAAAATTCTTGTTTCCTTTGCAATTACCTGTTGAAACGTTGTAAATATTTAGCGTATTTGGGCCTGTTTTCAAAGAATGCATGTAATCCCCAGACTACAGTATATTGCAACAGGGTGAGTGAATGTCGATATTTTAGCCCCATTTGAAAGCTAAGTTGGAAGAAGTCTTCGATCCACCTACATACCTGCGAACCTATTCCATATCCTTGTACCTTTGTTAGCAGTCTGAAGTGTGGCACCGTACCAAAGCAGCACAATCTAGAGACACCTTCCGTTTCACTAAACGCCTTTGGCAAATCAAGGAATTATCAATGTACTAGTGATTGGTTCTCAAATTTCACCAGAAAATTCGTCTCCAATGAAACTGCAGTCTGTATATTTTATTTCTTTACACAATCAAATCCTTTACTCTTTCCCTGTCACTATTGTCAATGCCGTAACCAGTAAGCACAACAAACTATGATGCTTGCGTGCTCACTTATCAAAAACTGGGATAAATGTTACTTGTTGTGCCGTGGTGTACTACCGTGATGTATGGCAAAGTTGGCAAAGGTCATTGCATGTGACGTAAGCCAATCCGGCGATAGTATACTGTAGCCAATAAAATTCGTTGATTTGCTTCGTGGTATATTCAAATTTATAAAATTGATGTTCACAGTTTCGCTTGCTAGGAGAAGGCATTATGTGAATATGGAGTGAAAGGCAGTTACTTGTGCTGATGTTATGATGGACCCTAAGGTACGATTACGGTTGTGTTCCAAGTTTTCTGATTCTGGTATATCTGTTGAAATGTGTTTGAGGTTTCCTTGATTTTCTTTAGTTTTTCTATAGAGTTGGTTTAATTACAGGGTGAAATTGTGTACTGGGCTTTGAAACGTGGAGTATTTGCTGGATCTATGTATTGTAAATTATTTTGTGTTCCTTTTAAGTTGGGACCAAGTAAAGTTGGAATGCAGTGGATTTGCAGAGAAAATGGATATCTGTTTTGGCTGAGTATTAGAAATAAAAGATTGTTTGCTCTAAGCAAACAGACTATAGGAGTTATTTTGAAAATGGCTACTGTGTGTGAAGCGATGCAGCAATGACTTCATTTTCTTAGAATAGCACTTATCAATATGTACTGTCGTCGACTGGTGTAGTTTTTGCAAATAAGTATATATATTGGATTCTATCAAGAATGGGGACTGCATTGAAGGCAAGAATAAGTTGTTGAAGTAAACAATTTGGTAAACTTTTACCTACCATCCTTCTGGCCTCGCGTGATTATGTTGGTAACATCAAGAACATGGTAGAAAATCTTTGCCAAGTTGTTAATATTAATTTCTTTCTTGTAGCCTACTGGTATGTATTTAGCTCCATTTGCACTTTCCAGTTCAATGTTGTCACTTTTAGTGCAAATTTTTTGTTATGAAATGCTCCGGTTACAATTATAGGTAAATTACTGATTGGACAAGGGTACACAGAAGAACCTGTCAACCACAGACCAGAAACAGCATTAACTAAATATTTCCTGGTCATCAAACAAGAAAGTAATCTTCTCTTCCATAAGTGTCTTCATAGTTCTGATATGAAAATGTTTTGTTATGAATTTTTTTGGTTAGGATTACAGTCCACTTACTGAGTGGACAAGGGTACATACAAGAACCTGACAACCCTAGACCATGAACATACTTAATTATTTGCTTCATGATCTTTGAAGAAACGTGGATATAAATCTTACCATGGGAATTCCACCCTCTGCTCTTGCACTGAGTGTAAATCTAGTCAAACAAGGTCCAAGATGTGTCTTTTTGAATTTTAGGCAGACGTGGCTTCTTTAATGACACTGACACTATGATAGGTTAACATGGATGCCACATCATGCTGGCCTACAAACAGCTACTTTGTAACAATATCTCATTCTGCCAACAAAAAGATAAAAAAATAAAATATTTCAAGGTAATTGGTCAGCTTCTTTTACTTAGGCCTACACAACAAGCTTTCTCTCAGTACTGTACTTGTATTTCTATATGCATAAAAATAGTTTCTGTATACTATGTTTGCAATCTGTGTCAAAATTTTTTTGTCATTTTTATTCCTCTATTATTACCGTATCGTTTGCTGATTACGCTAAATTGCTTGAAGTCCTTCTGGTACTATAAAAGTTTCTTGCCTGTTATAGGATATATAGTACAAAAAACTGATCAAGTATGCACACTTTTCTCTGCCATATTTCTTCTCTATGAGCATTAGTTGTCATGTAGGGTAATGGAAATTTAAATTTGATGCCTGATGGAATACTGAAGGATTTTTTCTCAGTGGAGTAAGAAGCATTTCTTTAATCACAAGCACCTATAATTTCAAATTACTGTTATCTGACTGTTACTAGTAAACATGGGACAACTGAGGATATTGATGATCGCCATGAAATGTTTTGGATGGATTTATGTTTGTTTCTGGTTCTGAAGGAAATGTGTTGGCATACCAAATGTCTCTAAATATTGCTTTGGCACTACAGCACATGCCACATGATAAATCCTTTCGCCATAGATTTCCCTGTGTGCAATAGTGAAGTGAAAAATGTGGCGATTGGACAAAGTTACAGATGTTGTGTGCAGTCAGAAGGCATAAGAACACAGTTGGAGGTCACTGGTAGTAGCTGGTGTCTGTAACTGCAACTCGCCCACAGCCAACCTCAGAGATGGAAGCAAGGGGCTGAGAAAAGATTCTGATCTCTGACTCCAACTCCTTTCCTGGGGGCAGCGTCCAGCTTTTCTGTATTTATTTATTTCTTACTCCATTGATCCAACTATGATAAGCTCACAAGGATATAGTGTGTGACAATAATAGTAATTACATACTACAGCATATTTGCGTTATGCTTATATCGTAGGAAAACAAATACACCAAACATTAGACACAGTAATTGAAAAAAATTAATGTAAAAACAGTTAAAAACAAATGTAAATTATGATACATGAGTACAGACAAATAAACAAATAAAAAAAATTATGTCATGTAATATCTTGTATAGACACCTTGTATTATCCTGACACATTCCACATCATTATGAAGTGTCGTATGATATTCATGATCTATGGAACAAGTATTAATCTAATCTAATGTACATAATTGCACAACTTACACTGTACTATAACACAATCAAAATTTCTAATACACAGTCCAAGGAGATTTTTTCATTGTGACTATAAACCTCTTCCAAATTGTGAAGTGTCTTTTCCAATAAGAATTGTTTCAGATGCTCCCTAAACATGGTCTTGTTCTCAAACAATTACATACAGTGTGTACAGTACCTCATTTGAAGAGGTCCTCAATACTCTTTTGCTTCAATTTACCCAATTTCGATTTTGCTGAAAAATCACGCCATTTCTTTGTCTACACAGGGGCGGCTCTCGGGTTCTGTGACGTCATCTCTTCAGCTTCTAGATCAACTTCCGTTGATGAAGTCTCATCATCGTCCTTATCAGCACTGTCACTTTGTTTTAATGATGGCCAAATTTTCTTCCATGCTTTTTGAAGAGTTGTCTGTTTAATTTCATCCCATGCAGAAGCGACGGTATAGATTGCATCTTTGATGTTTAAAATCTTCGTAGCCTCCAAGAGTGAGCAGCCTCTTTCCGTTTTGTCCAAAAGAGACCCTACATATTTTTTATTGTACTGCCTTTTTAGCCATTCAATGGCCCCTTGGTCCATGGGCTGGCTCAATGGTGTTAACATGTGGCGGTAAAAACATAGCTTTGATGTTGCCTTTCTTTAATTCAAACTCTGCAGGATGGTTTGGCATGTTATCTAACAACAACACAGTTCGCAGTGACAGGTTTTTTTTTATTTTAAATGTTTTTCTACTGTAGGCATGAATTCAAGAAAAAACCAATCTTTAAAAAGAGCACAATCCATCAAAGCAGACAATTGATTACAGTAGTACACCGGGAGTGTCATATTGAGATTTTTAGAAGCTCTCGGCTTTTTATATTTGCCGATAACAAATAACGGAAGTTTGTGACTGCCACTGGTGTTGCTACACGTAACAGTTGTGAGTCTCTCCTTAGCTAGCTTTGTACCCATAATAGGCTCATTTTTAGCAGCAAGAGTAGGTTTCGACAACATTTTATAGCCATGCGTGCAATATCCAACTGTGCAACCATTGTGGGAGGTGCTCATCTGGCTGCAATGTATCCTCCAAATGCAACCCAGACATGCCCAATTGGATTTCAGACTGGTGAACAAGCTGGCCACTCCATTCATTCAATTCCCTCAGCTTCAAGCATGTTGTGCACCAGTGCAGATCTTTGGAATGAGTCTTATCGTCCACCAGAAGGTGATGTCCCCTGAAGATAAGCAGGATATTTCCAAGTTGCACATTGTCCCCAGATAAGAGAACGATAATTGTCTGGTTGAAACAAAATCGTGACTCATCTGTGAACAGAGCTCGGAACCATTTGTTACGACTCAAATCCTGATGTTGCTCTGCCCAATTTTTGCAGGCTAAACAGTGTCATGGTTTTAATGGGAAACACATCATATACTACGTGTGTGGAATCCACATTTCCAAAGGTGATTTCGGGCTTTTTGTGCTGATATTGCACATCCTGCCTGGAGGGTGCTTTGCAGCTGAGTCGTATTCAGCCTCCTGTCTCGACGGGCTGTTAACTGGAGATAACGGTCATCTCTTGCAGATTTCACCCATGGACGGCATTGGCCTTGCCTCCTTTTAATAGTTTCTGTTGTCTGAAGTCATGTGCAGGTCCTGTAAAATACAAATCACACTTTGGGACACCCCAATAGCTGCAGCCTCCTCCCTCTGTGTCTGTCCCACTTTCAACCTTCCTATGGCTCTCCATGTGATAGCTTCCGGTAAGTCACGTTGTTGCATTGCGCTACCTGTTCATTACACTATCTGAGTCCAACTGCTTGTTAAATTCATTTGGTAGAGTAAACACAAGTCATCAGCAAAGCAGCAACCCCCTCTGCAGCAACTTTCTGTTATTACAACTATCTCAGTTACCGTAATGTTGTCTCCACTCCACAGAACTGCCAGAAAGTTTGTCAACCCATTTTAGTTCATTCTGCGAATGACAATATCCCAGAACATAGATATGTAAACTGATCCCCTAATTGTTTTGATCTGTGTATTGGGGCATAACATGATATAGCGACTCTTTACATTTTTATTACTATTCATTACTGTTACAATATAATAAAATTGACTGTTAGTAAACTGAAGGAAAGGTAATA
This sequence comes from Locusta migratoria, assembly GCA_026315105.1. Taxonomy (NCBI): domain Eukaryota; kingdom Metazoa; phylum Arthropoda; class Insecta; order Orthoptera; family Acrididae; genus Locusta; species Locusta migratoria. The sequence goes on along the minus strand of CM048754.1, from coordinate 28,920,223 downwards.
AATTTGACATGTCTTTGTCTAATAAAAAAAAAACATCAAAGAAGAAGGGAGTGAGCCATCCGAGGCCTGCTACCTGTAAAGGCAGTCATCTGATTTACCAACTGCACTGCAATCATTGCACAGCCTCTTACATTTGTATTTCCACCAACCTTTTGTTCATCAGAATGAATGGCTTCCGCAAAACAGTGAAAGGGAGCAGAATGGACCACCCTGTGGCACAGCGTGTGGCTGAACACAACAAACTTGACTTCAATGACTGCTTTACAGGCTGGGCCACCTGGATCCTCCTCTCCACCACCAGCTCTTCTCAACTGCACAGATGGGAGTTGTCCACACAACACATTCTGCAGTCCTGCAACTGCCTGGCCCCAGCCTGTCATCCCTACATCCCATGGCTAACAGTTCCCTCTCCCGCACACATACTATCCTGTATCTCGTTACAATTCATATCTTTCTACCAACTGCATGTCTCCTTTTTTGGGAATTTTTAAACCTTTATTTATGTAGTTTCATTTAAATTTATTTTTATCATTTTACATCTTTTATTTATTTACACACACACAGATACTACACTTCCGTTTTTGATTCTTTCACTTTTCTCTTTACTGCATTCCAAACTGAATATCAGCATTCCCGCTTATCAAAGTCTTTACAATCTGTCATGCAACAAAGACTGTTCCATCCCTACTTTTGGCTGCACATCGTTCTCTCTCAGCTGACCTGCTTACTTGCTGTCGAGATGCTTGTTGCATTAGAGTGGCCAGAAATCGTGGTCATGTGTGTCTAAGTGAATGTGTGAATGTAAGTGTTTCTTTTATGGCCAAACATTTAAAGTTGAGTGAATGTGATTGTCTATTCTATGTGCCTGTCTATGGTTCAGTGATCATCTCTGCAGTAACTTGCTATCCATCATCTATTATTGACATTCCAACCTAGATTTACCATTGTTAATATTGTATTATCTTGTTTTGTGTAATTGTATCAAACATCATGCCAATTGTATTTAAACCATGATGTTTTGGCTGAATACAGCAAGTTACTGAAAAACACTGACATACATCAAGGAGTTGTAGAGGAGAGATATGTACATCAAGTTTTATCCAAAAACCCTGCCTGAATAACATGATGGAGTGACCTAGGCCGCATGATGCAAGTTTCACTTCGAAAGTAAGTAGTGTTTGAACTTTCCATATCAATTCATTTTTTGTGAATTTCTAAGATTATTTGTAATTTGGTCTAAATAAATTTTCCGTTATTATCTCCCACATCATCTTGATTGCATTTTATCATATCGGACTGTTATCTTATAGATTATGAGCAAACTGAATTTAATTAAATCAATTAAAAGCTTTTTCTTGATAACAGAAAAAAAAGAACTGGAACGAAGCATCAAAACTCCGACCCATAACCAATGAGTGGGATGTACTGCCAATCTAACTAATTTGGTGGAGTGCCTAGGCCACATGATGCAAGTTTCACTTTGAAGGTAATTGGTGTTTGAACTTTCAATATAAATTTGCTTTTTGTTCTTTTCTAACATTAATATATGACATTGTCTACACATGTTTCATTTATCTCCCACATCATCTTGATTGCATCTTGTCATATATGACTGTTATCATATAAATTTATAGATTGTGAGCAAACTGAAGGTAATTAAATCATTTAAAAGCATTTTCTCCCTACCAGAAAAAAAAAGAAGAACTGGAACGAAGCATCAAAACTCTGACCCATAACCAATGACTGGGATATGTTGCCAATCTGAGTAATTTGGTGGAGTGACCTAGGCCACATGATGCAAGTTTTACTTCGAAAGTAAGTATTGTTTGATCTTTCCATATTAATTCAGTTTTTATGTATTCACAGATTAATGAATATTTTTATTAAATTACTAATACAGGGTAGATAACATCTCACCAAAAATAATTTTTGCTAAGCTGCTGACAGAGAAGTAAAGTAGATAATCACTTTCATACAAGTTAATTTATTCTCCAAGGCATTCATCAAAGGAAGAAATACATTCATTGAATCAATCTCTCAGATGACTATACACACACAACCACCATCTCCGCCCCTTCGAGTGCTACTACTTCGTGCCAGTGAGTGAAGATGGCAGTGGAGGGGGAAGATGGTGAATATGCATGGAAATGGAAAGTTCTGCATTGCACGATGGATTGTAAAGGCTGTGATATCCGGGGATGTGAGATTCGGTGTTGATTGCAGTGAAGAGAAGTTGTGGGAGAGGATAAAAGGAAGGTGTAGAGAATTATGGGAAGGTAGGGTAGTGGTTTGAAATGATAAAAGAAATAGTGAATATATGTATATACACTGTGTGATCAAAAATATCCAGACTTTGCCAAAAACATGAGTTTCTCATGATTAGGTACATTGTGCTGCCAGGTACTCCACATCAGTGATCTCAGTAGTCACTAGACATCACGAGGAGCAGAATGGGGCACTCCAGGGCACTCGCTGACTTCGAACGTAGTCAGGTGATTGAATGTCACTTGTGTCTGAAGCCTGTAAGTGACATTGCCAAATTCCTAAACATCCCTAGGTTTCTGATGTGATAGTGAAGTGTAATTGTGAAGGGACACATACAGCACAAAAGCGTACAGGCCAACCTCGTCTGTTGACTGACAGAGACCACCAATAGTTTAAGAGATTCATAGTTAACAGGCAGGCATCTATCCAGACTATCAAACAGGAATTCCAAACTGCATCAGGATCCACTTCAAGTATAAATCACAGTTCCCAGTATGGTTATTCATTGGCCGGATGTGGGTATGACGAATCTCTATACGTATAAGATATTTCTATATAGGGCCTACATAAAAGCAAAAGGTCACTTACCCACTCACTCACTGACTACACCGGACATATAGCGCTGAAATTTTGCCAGTATGTAGTATACAGATAGAAGACGTCGGGCTAAGATTGCCAAGATAACTCGATTAGTATTACGCTTGCCCGCAAAAGGCAAAGGTGCCAGGTATGAATCCAGTTTTAATCCATCACCTAGATTTATGTCAGTGCATGCTCCACTGCAGAGTGCAAAAAATTATGTTTGCTCTTTTTATGATGATGGCTGCATGCAAAAAAATAAGTTCTTGTGAATGTGATTGTAATTTCTATGTTCCTGTCTGCAGCTCAGCATTTGTCCTTACAGTGAGTTGCAACCTATCATAATTACATTACTTTCTGAAAATTTATTTATCTGGCACATAGAACATGACAGTAAACACAGCACCAGAACTTAATAGTTCCACATTTCAGACAATAATAAATACACGTCAAAAGTTTCCATACGGAACACTAATTGGCAGAACAGGTTGGAGGTCAAGCAGAGGACAAGAACATATCTGAAGTAAACTTATCACAACAGAAGTTCAGAAATATGAGCCACAAATTGGAAATCAGTTGTGAAATATTTATGCGATATGGGACCGACCTTCTCAGTTTTACACAGCCCGGGACACATTCAGCCTTGTTCTTTGTTAAGATTAGACTTTTGCAAAATGCAAAATTCTATCCCCTTAAAAAGTACACAGAATCATCAATAGGCACATATACAATAAAACATTTTCCTAGCTCAAGTACACTAAAATAAAATTCAGTTTGATATCAAAATTCTCACACAACAAATGTTTAAGTAACAAAAGTATTTATCTGACGGTGTACGGCATTTCAGTTAAATTCCTTCATTTAATGAACAGCAGTTACTGAGCAATAATTTCACACAACAAGGCTCACATTATCTGCAGATAATGGCTGCGGAGCTTTTTAATCGTGAAATGACAGTTACTCAGGATGTGCTGCCACACTAACTGAAATAGGTGATCATGTGAGGGACAGTTGCTCACTGCACTCTTCTTCGAGGACTCTTTCACCTACAGAGAAATGCATACACCGGCGACACACCCTCTGTTTGTTCGTAATGTTGTGCGTGTAGAGATGACAGAGCTGAGGATCACCACTGAGCAGGACCTGTCTGGCCGGCACTGAATTGTCTTGTCATACATCTGTTGTGCGTGTGCAATTTTCCGGCTATATATGTCTATTTTGAAGAAAACGACATTTGAAAACTTACTTTTTGGATGCACCCCATATTGATTATGTTATTAAAGGAACTCCAAGCTACCTACCATTTATCTGTAGAATTTAAAATAGACTCATAATTTGCTTTGCCTTTAGCAATTTTAATTTTGTTGCAGTTCAGTTTTTGCATGTGTGTGTGCATCATTTCTGATCCTTGTCACTTTAGTAAGTATGATCTTCCAGAACAGTTATCAGATGACTTACTTTTATGTTCACAGGTACTGTTATGAGCAGACCGAGTGTGAGGAGGAGGAGTACAGCAGGGGGATGGGAAGTAACCCACCCTCCACCCTTCGCCTATAAATATACTATCTTCACATGATGGACTCACATACTGCGTCGCCACAAGAATGGACGTTTCGGGAAAGGTGGGAAGTGTAACGGATGCTGAATAGTGGTAAGTGTACTCAGAAGCATTTGTCACAAAACCCATAAACTATTTTGTTATTCACCGTGAAAGTGGTACGTTTGCTGCAGCCCTTCCTGTCCATTGGAAGATAATAAATCTATTTGTCGAATAGCGACTGGAGAAAACTCGTGAAAAATATAGGAAAATGTATGAACAGGTATAAAGTCTGCCAGTCCATGTCAGCAGCTGATGCAGCAAAGAATTTTAGGGATGAGATAGAAATTACAGTCTTGCTTGCAGAACTTTGTCACCAAATGCTAATAATGCATTTTCCCTATATCGGGCATCATCAGATCATAGGCAGTAGTCTTGGCACAGACTATTTGTAAGATACTGTATAATACCAAAGTGCAAAAGCGTCAGAGGAACTGTCGCTCTGTCTGCTGTTAAACCTTCGCCAATGTGTTAGGCAGATTTCTCGCCCTGTCGACAGGAGCAGGAGACACTGCCCTAGCTAGCAGCAGACTGTTGTGTAGAGACGCTGCTGAAAGTGGAGGCACTCTCTGTCTCAAATGTATGAGCTTCAGCGCCAGTGCCTAATTATTCTGTCAGAGGTGAAGAGGGGTGAAGGAAATGGACTGGCAAGGTTTAGGAAATGGGGAGAGCTGTTGAAAAGTCACCAAGATTTCAGCGCTGCTGATAGGAACATATAAAAATAAATGACACTGTCCTAGGTTTTGGAATGAATTGTTACTTTCCCAGTGAGGTGAGAGGATTATTTTGGTGAAGGTTCAAAAGGAAAAGTGAGGTATCACTCACATGCAGGAAGGTGCTAAGAAAACAATGCGGAGACTTCTGTGCTTAATGGCGATAACTTCAATTTCAATACCCTCTGTGAAGGCGGTGGATTTAATTTGACATCTCGTCAGCAAAGGTGGGTCTGTCTTGTTACAGGCCACATTTTTCAATAGCTCAGAGCACAACAATTATTGGTCTGTCAATCTGGTGCTGTCATTGACCTCTTGTATATGTTACAGGCTACAGGGTGTAATGGATATAAGTGCAGATATTTTTACAAATGGCATCTTAATACAGAACCTACAGCCTTGCTGCAGTGGTTAGACTGCTTCCTGCTAGATCATTAAAGTTAAGCACTGTCGAGAGTGCGGCTAGCACTCGGACGGCTCATCGTCTGGGTCTGCTGAGTGGGATGCACTCGACTTTTGTGAATCCAATTGAGGAGCTACTCGAGTGAGTAGCGGCTCCGGTCAAGAAAACTGACCAAATGGCTGGCATGAGGCCATTAACCACATCACTCTTCGTGACCCAATGTCATCACCTTCGGAGGATTACACAGCAGCCGGTCGGCCTTTAGTTTAGTTTTAGAGCTTAATTAATATGGACACACACACAAGCGTGTTGTTTGTTTCTGCTCTTTGTTGAACAGTCTGCCAACAGACATTTCACAAAGTGTATGACCTGATGTTTTCTGTGTGGCCATACTGACTGTGAGGTGAATGAGTCCTGGCAGTAGAGACCATCAGTTTTGCTTTCTCACACCCACACCTTAATAGCTCCTCCCATGATATTGGGGAAAATAGACATTAGTGCCATGTTTGTGCCACCTGCAAGTGGCAAACGTAAAAATGTATGACTTGAAACAACAAAAAATATTAGTCTGCAAATGATGTAATGTTGTTCAGTACACTGTCATCAGTCACTAATAGAAACATCTGCACTTATATACATTGCACCCCTGTATATTTCTCTTTTTTAGGAAATACTTTTTCGCTATTGCTAGACTGTATTTTATTTCCTGTTTGCATTCACAATTATCAGTTACATTGCTACCTAAAGAGCACAACTTGTCCATCAGTTTCAGAATCGCATTTGCCAATTGATTTACGTCGCCGTAAGTATAACTAGATGAAACTACAACCTGGTGGCTAACAGCTTCTTAGTAGCCGTGCCCACAGAGAAAACAGACAGTGGTTGTAATTGAGTTTTGGATCACATGGCTGCTTTTACTGATTTTATGTGGCACTCCTGTAGTAAGCATAGAAATGAAGGCTGACCTGGCAGTATTGCAAATGGGAAACAAAACATCAGAATTAGTTGACATTTCTTCAGATTGTTTAAGATCCTTAAAAGAACCAACCATAAAAATTATTGCTCCTATTATTTTTATATTTACAAGACAAGCCAAATATCACCTGGTTTTAAAATAAATGCAATTCCAGCAACAAAGATGACCAGTGCTGATAATTAAGACTATTATCAAACAAGCACCTTTAGTGAGCCATAGTTATCAGACATCATCACAAATAATCTACAGAAAGATGAAATGACTTGGAGTAGATCAATTTCTGCATCATGACAATTATGAACATGTAACACTAAGCACTTGTCTTATTTTATAAATGCACAGCTATTTATAAATGATTGTTTTTAAAGCAAAGTATGTCAATAGTTTGACTTAGCAAACAGAGAAAATTTGAGTGTACCAGGTATAAAGTTCTGATAGCAAATAGTGTCTACTTCTTGCAAAGAAAGTGGACTGCATTTGTAAGGTTAATGGAGGTACCTTTGGCAGTCAGTAAACAAACTTTTTGAAATGTGATTGAAATTCAGGTTGCATGTAGAAAGTGTGACAGGCGTAGCTAGCCTCTAAGGGATGTGGAAAGGAACTAGCCTAAAAAAGGAACGTAACTCTGCAAGGCAAACATACTATGAATTGGAAATTTGGACATTGGAACACTGGCAGAAAGAGATCAGATGAATAACAATCAATAACAAATTGAATAAGTATTGGAGTAGTTTGGATATATACCCCTCTGGTGGGCCGTACATCTCAAGGATAAGATGATTTTGAGAATGAGCTACAAAGTAGAGTTTGAAAAGTGAAGGAAAAGGAAGTGAAGAATGAATAGCAGGAAATTATAAAGAAAGGAAGGAATATTAGGGTTCAACATTCTACTGACAATGTGGTCATTAGAGATGGACACTAATCTCGGATTTTTATTTATTTATTTATTTATTTATTTATTTATTTATTTATTTTTGGGGGGGGGGGGGGTGGCGGTTAAGGGTGGGGAAGGAAATTGGCCATGCATTTTGAAAGGAACCATTTGCCTGAGTTGTGTGATAGTAGGAAAGAAAGGATGGATGGTTCCAGCAAACAACTGGCCTGATACAGGGCACTGACCTAACACCACTCCTCTTCAGTGTGGTCATTGGCGAGACGACTAGGGTGGCAGAAAATCCAGCAGAAGACAGGATGAAAGTAATGGTGTTTGAAAATGACTTGATAATCTGAGAAAACAGACAGGAAATGATTCAGAAACTTATTGATTATTGGGAAGAAACTGCATGACAGTATGAAATGAAATTTAATGTAAACAATTGTGAGTTCCTGGCTACAGCTAGAAAGAAACATTCCTCTGAAATGGTAGAGAAAAAAAGCATTCTACAAAATATCAAGGAATTAATATATGGATGTTACTATAGGCCAATACTTGATTATTAACAACATTGTGAAATGGGTAGATTGCTAATCACTGTAGGGAAGACACACCAAGCAGTGGACAGGCAGGAGAAAATGACTGTGCACTTGTTTCCAGCCAAAGCGTTCTTCTCAGATGGAGGCAAAATAAACACACAATCATACAATAATATACAAAGCCTATACACACTTGACTGCAAACTCAGGTTTCTCTAGCTGGAGTGTACCCCATTAAGTGGAAGAGCAATCTATGTGGAGGAGGGAGGGTAAAGGATGTGAGGTATGTGTTTTTTTTTTTTTTTTTTTTTTTTTTTTTTTTTTTTTTTTTTTTTTTTTTTTTTTTTTTTTTTTATGGGGAGGTGCTGTTCTGCCTAGTGGAGCCAGCAGGGGGCAGAAGTGGCAGGCTGTGTGGGGGAAGATTGGTGGGTTTGTTGGCAGAGAGCAGAGAAAAACAGAGTGAGGGGCTGTGGAGGAGAGGACAGGAGGAGTGGGCAGTAGGTGAGGCCCGGTGGCTCCAGGAGCAGAGAATGCGCTGCGAGGACAACTCCCGTCTGCACGGCTCAGACAAGGCGGTGGTCGAGGGGGATCCAGATGGCCCGGGCTGCGAAGAGTCACTGAAATCCGGCGTTGTGCTCGTTGTGCCACAGGGAGGTCTGACCTCTTTGGCCACTGTGTGGTTGTGGCCATTCATTCTGATGGACACCTGGTTCGTAATTGTGCCAAATGTAAAAGGCTGTGCAGTGATTGCAGCAGAGCTGGTAAATGACACGGCCGCTTTTGTAGGTGGTCCGGCCTCTGACGGGTAGGACAAGCTTATGGCAGGAATGGAAAGGGAAGTGCTGGGTGGGAGGATTGGGCAGGTCTTCACCTAAGTCTTCCACAAGGATTTGAGCCCTCTGGCAAGGGGTCAGAATTGGGAGTGACATAGGGATGAACTAGGAGTTGTGGAGGTCGGGTGGATTACACACGACTAATTTACGAGGGATGTTAATCTAATATCCTCAGCCCACAGCAGTTTCATTTCTAAGCAAAGGATTCACCTTCAACCCTACACCAAAATTTAACCATATGCCACACACACACATACTCACACACACACACACACACACACATTCTACATGTTACCCAAAATCCTCAAATCCAGCAATCTTGAATGACACATTGTTACTCGGTTACTCAGCCACTGCAAGAAGTATTGCTATACGTCAACAACCTGAGTGCTACTACATCCTTCAGGCACAAAACCCTATACCTCATTATTATCCACCTTACTAACTATATTCTAAAACTCAGATAATTCTCTTTTGAAAGGTGAATTGTTAGAACAATATCTGGCACAGCCATGGTCAGTCACATGGCACCCTCATGTACCAGTTTGTCTTTAGGTCACCTACTGATAAAGATTCCTGTCTTACCAAAATTCAAAATCCTTGGCCTGGTTCAGGTGCATTGATTATATCTTCATGATCTGGAGTAATGAACTCAGAAACCCTACATTCATTTCTTCACAAAACCACACCTCTGCTTCCACCCACAAAACCTAATTCATCTCAACACAGTATGCCACCTTCTTAGAAATAGACTCCTTCACTGATGGCCGCATACACACAACTGTACATTCTAAACCCAGCAATAACCAACACTTCCTGCATTTCAACAGCTGACACTCCTATCACACCAAAACACCCTTCCCATACAGACTGGCCATTCCTGCACAGTGTATATGCAGTGACCTTTCCCAGTTTGCTGAAGGACTCACAAAATCATTTACAGACAGACAATATCCTTCAGGCTTTTTTACCAAACAAATTTCCCCTGTCACATCCCAGCACACCTTCAATCATACCACAGTTCCCAAGTTGAAGCTATAAAGGTACCCCTCTCATCACCTAATACTCTCTGAGACTGGAGCAACAGAGCAACATCCATCAGGGCTTTCATTATCTATCACCATGACCAGAAAAAATGAGAATAAAAGAATTCTACTATCAATTGGTAAATTTTGTCTATTCTTTATTTATTTAGTCCTTTTGGTCCTACATGTATAGAATATATACAAAGATATTGGTCATGGATAGTTCACATTAACCTCACACAACCAGTTTTGCAACTTATGGCCATGTCCTCAGGTGCTCCATCTATGGCATAAAAGGGTTTTAGATGAATCCAATGTTCTTAGTCCAATGTGCCATTAAAACAATAGGAAATACATCTGAAACATAGAAGGAGCCCTTGAGGATGAGGCTATAAGCTGCAAACCGGTTGTGTGAGGTTAATAAACCAAATTTACCAGCTGACAGCAGAATTTATTCACAACAGCTGCAGCTGTCCACATTGTAAAATTGTTTCTGAGGGTCATCCTATCTTAGATTCTTCCCACCCCTCCTAAAGTGGTCATTCCTCATATACCCATCTAACACTACATCCCAGTCCATCTCTATGCTGCACCCAGACCTAACCCCTTGCCACAGGGTTCACATCCCTGTGGCATACTTAGGTGCAAGTCTTACCCAAACCAACCATCAAGCACATCATATTCTATTCCAGTTGTAGGCCTATCCTACCCTATCAGAAGTTGGGCCGCCTGTGAAAACAGCCGTGTCATATACCATCTCTTCCAAACTTACTGCAGAGCCTCTCACATTGGTACGACTGCCGACCAGCCGTCCGCCGGACGGATGGCCGCCACCATCGGAAAGTGGCCGAGACCGAAGCGGACCACCCTGTGCCACAACATGCAGCCGAACACGACACGCTCGATTTCGTGGCCGCTTTACGACCCGGGATCCTCCCCTCCTCCACCAGCTATTCTGAACTGTGGCAGTGAGCTTTATTCTTGCAGCACATTCACAATCGGCCTCGACCTGAGTCCACCTGACACACTGCCTCTCACAAACTTTCCGGTTTAGTAGCCTCACTTCTAGTTCTGCCAATAATTCATTTCATTGCTCCAATCCCCTCACCTCCCTTCTCCCACAGCCTCCATTACTGCAGCAACAGCCTCACTCTGCCTTCTAGTCTGTGCTTGTACACGACTCCCCCCCGGTACCTCCCAACCTTCCCCCTCCTCACAACACTCCAGAATGCTCTTCCATTTGATGCAGCACATTCTGACCACAGCAGCTAGAGACAGCATTTGACTGAGTGTGATTTGTGTTTAAAGTACTTTATTGATTGTGTGTTGGCTCCTATATTGAGGAAAGCATTTGCCACAATCTTATGAGAACAATATTTTCATCATGCTTGTCTGCTGCTGAGACTGTCATATTTGTGGTGATAAGCAATCTACCCATTTCATGATATTGTTAAAATGAGGGCAATAGAAAAAAAGATGAAAGATGAAGTTCTGCATTCTGGTCTTGGTTGGGCCAAGAAGGCCCAACAGACCATTGTGTCACCCTCGGCCATTGGCACCTGATGTGGTGTGGAGGGGCATGTGGTGGGCACAATCTTCTCCTGGTGGTTAGTAAGTTTCTAAACAAGGAACCACAACCACCCAGCCGAGTGGGTCCTCAGTTGGCCTTGTGAGGCCAAGTGCACACCACTGCAGTCTTACCACTGAGGAAAAATGATTGGTGGTACTGGGAATCAAACCCGGGTCCTCAGCCGTACTAAGTACTCAGCTGTGGAGGCAAACAGTGGAGAAAAGAGGTGAAAATAAAGTACAGAAATGTGAAATGAAGGGTAACGAAAATATTGAAAGAGGTACACTTGCAGAGCAAGTCAGAAAAATTGAGGCTAAGGTTAATAAGGTCATTTGAAAAGCGTGGAAAACAAAATACGAGAAGATTGACAAAATGGTGATGCTAATGGTATGTCGTTGGGAGAGTTTCCGTAATGACATTTGGAAAATGTGGTGTTATTGGCAACAGTAAATGTGAAGTGCTTGTGGACACTCGTATGGACTGACAACATTGTAATAGTCCTGCCAACACAGAATTGAACACAGATGTTGCAACTAAGGTTGCTTGCACAGGTGAATAGCCTCACCATTCGTGTATTATCAGACACCACTGACAAGAGTGTCGTAATTGGAGGATGTACGATATAGCTCTTGCATCTGTGTCTATAGCAGCCAGATATGAGCCAGGAGGCAGCGAGTTTGTATAAGGAAGAAGCAGAGATGAACAATGATATACATAACTCACAAAGAATATCATGTACTCCTTTTCTTTTTGCATTTATCCTGCACTACTGCTGGGTCAGCATTGTTACCATGAATTTGGCGTGGTTAGTTTAAGGAGTGGCTAGATCCACTCCATGCTGTCATGCCATTACTACCTGGGAGGAAATGTGTCGTCTGCATAATTTGTAATTCGTGTAAAAGTGTGTGAAAGTTTTCTAAACATTTGCAAGTCATCTAACTGAGGTGCAACATGGGAACTAACCCTGTATTTACCTAGGGGAATTTGAAAAAACTCACCTAAAATCACATCTGGATTGGCTGGAATGCCAACCACCATTTAATCTGCCAGATACACTTGGACCAAGGCCAGGATACCAATATGTACCAGAAAGCAGCTCCTTAAAATACACACCTAACTGGACGGGTGAATGTCATCGGCTCTTGGTGCATTATTTTGATGTTGACTTTTCTGTGCTGTGTCAATGTTCCCTTCTGTATTACTTCAATTATTTCTATGGTCAGTACGTGTTTACTATCAGAGTTCTAGATGTTCACATGGCAGCAACTCTTTTCTCGAATGATTCTTTAATTTTCCTGTAGCAAGTATTTACCTTTTCAGTTGGCATGCAAGTTTCCGACAGCCTTGTTTTGCTTCTCTTGCTATTACTGCTCTGATAATTTGCACTTTCTGTCAATCTCATTTTTAAGTATGTAATTGTATTTTGGTTTCCTTCTTCATCTGCTCTATTTTTATAGTTCCTCGTTTAATTTAGCAAATGAAATGTGCTGCATTATGCAACTCTTTCTAGTAACAAGGAGACAATCTTAACATGAAGTCTCAGATTTTAAAGCCCATTTGGAATAAGGAAGTACTCGTTGTGAGTAAACTAAAGACACCCCTTTTGGCTGGCAATGCTCAGCTGTCTCTCAAGAAAATTCATTTGAATAATGTGCTACAACTTGTTTAGCCATTCATATATCAATACTGTGGTGTAAGCTATCACCAGAGGTGCTTGGCTCAGCATAAAATTAGAGAGATTAGAGTACAAACAGGAGCAAACCTGCAATATTTTATTTCACAAACAATACATGAGTAGAATAGGAAAAAGTGGTGTTGATGGTGTACAAAGTACCCTCTTGTGGGGTATAGAGGTAGAGATGAGGAAATATCAAGGAGGGGAATAGAACACAGCCCACATGGTTACTCATCCACTGAGTCTAAAAATGTTGACGACAGTTATTTGAATGGGGATATGAATCGCATCATATTATTTGAACCAACTTTCCTTGGAAATGGCTGAGCATTGGTGCCCAAAAAGGGGGAGGGGGGATTCTGTAGTTTATTCACAATGACAGCATTCTTATCCTAAAAGGTCTTTAAAATCTGTGACCTCTCGTTGAGACACTCCATGTGAGCCAAAGCTTTTTGCCTAGTGTTTCACCTGTTTATAATTGGTATTGTAAGTCATTTTATGAATCAGGTAGTATAAATGATGTAAGCTGTAGAATTCACAGCCTTGGTCACATGTTAATTTAATGAGTAGATAACTGGTTTCATCTTTGCAGCCATCATCAGACCTGTAAGAGTAAAATGGAGTGCCAGTTATTTCAGAATATGTAATATATGAAAATGAACATATTGCAAGCACATGGAAAATGTAGGGTTAATACCTTGTACTTATAAAGACAGACCCCCAAAGATTTTGGAGCCATAAACATAATTTATTAGTAATACTTAAATAGTGGGTAGTGCTTAAAAATCTTGGTGGTAGGCCTATTGTAGGTCAAGTGATCTTATTTTATGTATAATTTATATACTTTATATACATTACATATCAATTTAGTAAAAGATCAAGGAATGTGAATTATGTGGATATTTATGTCTGCTGGAAGAAAACAGTGGTATGTAAATAGAATGTTTGTAGACTTATTTTACTATTTATTGGACATTTGAATTGAAAAACTAATTGAAGCTATGTTATGCAGTTTAGTAATGGAGACCACAGTTCTGTATTAGAGCATATCGTCTGTAATGGTATGAGTGAGTGTGTGTTCTATACTGATAAAGAAAGTGGGCAAAAGCTATAAGTTGTGTATCATTGCCCTTTTGACATGCCTTTCTGCAACTTGATGATTGTTTTTGCAGTGAGTTGCAAGCTATCCTCATTTTATTGTTGAATTCCAAACTGGACTCTCCAGTATTAGGGTACGTTTAAAGTTATATTTACTTCATATGGATGTTATGTCTTAGTGCAATCCATACACAAGCATCATGCCTACTAAAAGGATATTCCATTACATGGAATTTTTGTCAAACAACCATCAACAATGTCAACACTCACTTGAATACCGGCTGTATGGATTATTTGAAATATAAGGACCATTTTTCGTACATCAACCATTGGTGCTCTTCAGTAACCAGCAGTCATGCAATTAGTAATTAATTTTTACCTGTAGTCAACTATGGTCAGCATTACAGTTAACATTACAGGAAACCATTCTTTCTTGGTCAACAATGATAATGTGGTTCCCCTCCCCTCGATCTAAGAAAAACTACAGCTGCAGAACTGAACTAATGTTTGACTACTCATCAAGCATATTAAGTTGTGTTACATCTACCATGCATCAATGTTTTTCATAAACTCCTAAGTCCTAAACTATACATAGTCTAAACTTTCATATTCCATGTTGAAATTATTTTACCAAAAGTAACTAGAGTAAGTGGCCAACAGAAAAGTCTATCACAAAAATCTTTTGAAAAACTTACTGCATGAAGTTACCCTCCATCTTGAAGCTGGAACATCTTAACATAATTGATACCCTCAAGCTGAAAATAATACAAGTTGCCCACATCAAGTTTTAGATCTTTCTCAACAGAAGGTGTTTGATAATAATGGTAGGAAAATTTCCTTCATATTTTACCCATTTTGTGACTCAGTTTATGGCACGATACTAGCTGACATCCCTACATAACTTTTTACCAGCTGAATTAACTACCTGCTCCTTTAAAAGAAATAGCAATCAACATTGATTTTGTATACTGCATTATGTAGAACATTGTACTTATTTAAAATACCTTGTAATTCTGTTGTAGTCTTAAAGGTGAAACTTAACTATTAGGATGTAATCCACCTTTACACACCGTGAAAACATTTGGAAGATAATGTGCTCTGATTTGCACACTTACCTTCCCCTTCATTGGCTGGTAGATAAAATTCACAAACACTCCTTTCAAATACAGCATTCAGCTGATAACATAGGCACATAATAGAGTTCCTTGATATTAAAATAAATTAATTCTTAAACTTATAGAAATATCAATTAGATCTAAAATAAGCTCACTTTGCTCTCTATCAGCACAAGCATTTGCAACAATTTCTAATACTTAAGTGTCATGAATCTTCTTAATTACTACATTTTGTCTCTGTGTCACTGTCTTATGTATGTAGAAAGTAATAACATCAATTGTTTCCATGTGTATAGTATAGGTTCATGTTCATATCTCAGAAATACTGTTATAATTGGGGTTCTATTTCCCTCTTCTATTAACATGATGATGTCTGTGCAGCTGAAACCATTTATCTCTTAAAGTAAATTAAAATGTGCCCAGACTGAATTCTACAGTTCATATCACATAGACACCAGTAATATTTTAACAGTGAAAAATGCGATTGGAATGTCAATACTGGAGGATAGATAACAACTCACCATAAAGAGGCTAACAGAGCTGCTGACAGGCATGAAAAATAGACAATCACATTCACACAACTTAAAGTTTTGGCCATGGCCTTCATCAGAAGAAGAAACATATACAATCACTGAAATAGCAATAGACTGAGTGATTAGGTGAATGTATTTCTTTTTCTGATTAAGGCCATGGCCAAAAATTTAAGTTGTGTGAATGAGATTGTCTGTTTTTCAGGTCTGTCAGCAGCACAGCAAGCCTCTTTATGATGAGTTGTTATCTATCCTCCATTATAGACACCAATAACATTTTCTTACAAAGTCATAACTATTGGGCAGAGGAAAATCCAGGCAAAAAGACAAGGCTCAGTAGAAATATTTGTTTAATACACACATTTAATTAGTTAAACGAAATTAGAAACTGTAAAAATTAAAGTAAATGAAAGTGGAAAATGGAATACAGTTACATGCCTAAAAATGAGACTACCAGAAGGTGCAAAACTGCAGAGTAATAACGGAAAGAGGAGAAATGCAAAGCTGTGGAAGCATGCTTGACCACTGGATAGAGAAATACCTGGTATAGAAAAATTAAAGAAGCTTTGGAGGAATGATGCATTGCCATGTGAGTGTATAGATTCTAGATAGCATTCCTGTTCTTATCATAGCAATGAAGGCAGACATTCGGAAGTAATACACAATGAAAAATCTGTCACAGTATGGAAATTCTAATGTAATTTGATGTATGGAAAAACTACTTACAAAGTACCAGCAGGGGAGAATACACATAAAAGATAAAATAAAATAAAATGCTATCTATTAGAGTGAGTGGTTTCTGCTTCTGATAGAAGGATTCTTAGGGAAGGGAGGAGGGATGAAGGAAGTGGACGAGTGAGGGTTAGGAAGTGGGGAGAGTTACGGGAAAGTCATGCCGACCTGGAGTTAGGGGAGGTTAACCTGATGGGATGAGAAGGAAGGACCGGTCGTTGCGGAGTGCACAGGAAGAGATTTGGAAACCTGAGAGTTTAAAGGCATAAGATAGGACAGTAAGCAAGACAAAGTTAATATTATGCACGAGTTAGTATGAGCAGAATGCTAAGTGTATTGTATGTAGCAGGCAGGTATGGCAATGGGGAGGGGTTGAATACACAGATCTGGAAATAAAACAAACAAAAATCTAAAATTGATTTACGGAAAGTTACTGGAAAGGAAACTAAAACAAAACAGTAAATAAACGAACATAAATTTGAGCCAGGTGGTGGTGTGAAATGAATGCATGTTATAACAAGAGTTCGTGCCTGTGGAGTTACGAGGAGTGAGGAGGTGGAATTCGGGTGGTGCTCGTGCCGAGACAGGCACAGATGTAACTACTGTCGTGTTGTAGAGTGTGCTCTGCAAATGGTATTTTGCGTTCTCAGTACACAGCCTTGATCTATACCCATTCATCTGCCCCAAATGTTTCCCTCAGAACTACCATCCTTTGAATAAATTTCAAACTTCTACAAAAGGCCAGCCTTCACTTCATGAAGCTATCATCCATTCTCATAAGCTATGTCAACAGAAGTTTTGACAACCCTGTCCCACTCCAACTCCACGTTCACAAAACCATTCACCACTCCACTCCACAAACAGGTCCTGGCTGATCTCACCATCCTGCAGCCGTAACCAATACCTCTGAGAGCAAAGGTAACTCATAATCACAAGAAGTGGAATGGAACAGTGTTCTCCACCTATCGTCCAATGTCCTCTTCACCTCATGAATTACCTGTGTTATGCAAAGGTCTCACATTCAGCCATAAACCCACATTTAATCAAGCTGCCTTGGTTTAGGACCAACTTTCATTCACACATTAATGTAAGAGGAAGTACCACTTTGGAACCAAACCTCAAAACTTTCCCAACATCAAATGTGATATTGAACTCGGGTTTGAAATGTTCCAACCTTATTCACAACTTGCTCCACTACTGCTACCACAAAATCACCCCTTACATGCCTTTAAAGAACCATAACTTGCAACATTACTTAAAAACCATTTTTTCAGCTTGTTACAACAGTGCCCTAAATTGTCCTCTGCAAAACTCCTGGTTCTCCATCAACTAAAATATGGCTATTACTTTCTAAATTCATGTCCTAAATGTAGGGTCTATTATGTCTGACTTTTTCCCACCACACCTGCAGTAGCTTACAATCAACCCCCCCCCCCCCCCAACAAAAAAAAAATGAAAGAAATTTGCAACAACATTGTCAGAACCTAGGCTTCCTCTGCATCTATTTCCTATCATATGACTCATACCACTGTGGCCATCACCACAGTGAAACCTCCCCTCTTACTATGAACTATACCAGCCCTGTAACTGGAGAAACCTGTACCACCAAAGGTAGAGTTACTTGCGAAATGACACATCGTATACCAGCTGTTTGGCTGTTTACTTTGGTATGACTACTACAAAGTAATCACTAGGCTGACTAGCCCTAGGCAGAGCTTGCTGTACAATATACAAGTCATCACCTCTGAGTCTATCTCACCACAAGCACCATCTGGATTCTTCCTCCTGACTCTGGCTTCTCAGAAATTCGCAGGTGGGAACTGCCATTACCTGTACATCACCCACCTGGCTCAAATTTATATTAATGTCTTTCTTTCTCTGGGTTTGTACTTTTGAGTAACAATTATGTTTCGTAACTCACTTTTGGCCATTGTATCTTTTATTTTCAGACCTGTCTATTTACCCCTCCACCCCCTCCCTTGTTACACCTGCCTGCTGCATACAACACACCCGGCACGCTGCTCGCCTATCCCCCGCATGGCGTTCCCTCTGCTGCTTGCTCCTGCCTCCTCCTTTAGCTCTCAGGTCTCCAGACCCCTTCCCCTGCAGCCCCAGCAGCCAGCCTCTCCTCCCCATCCTGTCCGGCCAGTCTCCCCTGGCCCGGGTCCCGACCGACTTTCCCGTAACCCTCTCCATTTCCTGCACTACACCGTCTCTCTCCTTTCGCCTTCTTCCCTTCCCTTCCCATAAATCCTTCTGCCAAAAGGATGAGACACTGGCTCCAAAAGCTAATGCATTATTGTTCTCCCCAAGCTTGGTGAGTAGAGATTTTAATATATCAAGTTACAAAGAAGAAGTTGAAACAAAGCATCAGGATTTCAAGGTTAATGGGCAAACCAGCCGTAATACAATTACTGCACCTGGTAATCAAATATAGTCTGGCTTCAAAATGAATGCAACAACTCCAGCAACAAAGATCACTGATGCTAATAATTCTATTACCAAACAAGCACTTTAGTAAATTACTGTTGTCAAATATCAACACAGATAATCTAGAGAAGGTTGGATAACTGTTTGAAGCCAACATGAGAGAAGATATGCTTCAGTTCTGGAGAAATTATCAACATGCAAAGCAATACAGATCGCTTGTCCTGTCTTCTAAGATAGGATGAAGAAATGTGCATATGCATCAACATCATATGTAGAGTTAGAATACATTTTCCACAGTGGTGACCAGACTCATTTAGAAAACCAAAAGACACTTAGGATAAAACACCTGGAGCAGAGGGTTATCTCCTGCTTGTAAAGATAGTGGACTGTTGTTGTAAAGGTCAAAGATGTGATGGTGAGGCAGCAATTGTCAGGGGAATGAGAATACGCTGTGGCCTGTAACTCGTGTTATTCGACCTATAAATTGCGCAGGCAGTAAACAAACATTGCTACTGCAATGAAAATTGACAGTGTATTCAGAAAGTTTACTAAAAGCCTCGTTAGACAACAGTCGATAAGTGACAGGATAATGAAGATGAAAATAATGAAAAAGGAAAGGGGTTTGTTCGTGGATTTGACATATTTCCATCAAGTGGGCTACACATCTCAAAAGAAGTATTATTTTAATAAAGATGCACAGAAGCTTTTGAGTGGTAAAGTGGTAATAGTCATGAGAAAAATGGATGCACTTGTAGGATGTGAATGACAAGTGCATGAACATGTACTGGGAGCTGATGGAAAAGAAGAAATTTACAAGTAAAAAGAATGCTGGATTTCTGCAGTGGAAGAGGTTTAGTGATACGTAACTCCTGGTCTTGGAGGAAAGAGAACCACAAGTTAACATGCTGCACTGCGATCTCTGTGGGAGATCCTGGTTATCACTAGAAAGATATGTAGACTAAGCAGTGGAATAAGGACTGGAGGTGAACAGTTGGGGGAGGTTACCCATACGAGTGGTAGCTGAGCCCGAGTGATCTAGTGGGAACCATTGTATCCATTGCGGCAGAGCTGTTGGTGGCTAGGGACAGATTCCCACAAAAAATCAAGTAAATAATATGCAGAAGTTACAATTCCACTACTGACCTATGCATCTTCAGTACAATGAAACAATACAAGTTGGATTATCAACAATATTGTGAAAAGAACAAATTGCCTTTCAACAAAAACGGTGACACATCGTGCACCGGGCAGGTGTGACGAATAGACGGTACAATTCAGCTTTTGGCCAAAGCATTCTTCAGAGGAGGAGGGGAAAGAATTCACATATTCGTGCAATAATACACACAACACATACACAGCTGTGGTCTCGAGTTCCTCTAGCTGGAATGCAATGCATTCAATGGCAGAGCAATGTGGCGCGGAGGGGGAAGGGAAAGGGGTGTGGGGAGAGACTGCACTGCCCAGCACAGGGAGCAGGAGTGTGAGGAGGAGACAGAGAGGAAGACGACTGGCGGTGTGAGTGGAGCAGAGCAAGAGAGAGGGATGTGCACTGGAGCAGTGGGTAGGAGAGAGGTGGGGAATGGGGGGTGTGGAGGCAGCAGATCACTGTAGGCTGAGGCTGTATCATTTGTGGAGTGCAGAAGATGCTTTGAGCATAACTTTCACTTGTGTCATTCAGAAAAGATAGTGGTGGAAGGGAGGATCCAGATGAACCGGGCTGTGAAGGAGCCACTAAAAATGAGCATGTTGTGTTCAGCTGCACGTTGTGCCACAGAGTGGTCTTGGCCACAGATTGGTGGTGGCCATTCATTCCACTGGACAGCTGGTCGGTAACCGTTCCAGTATAAAAAGCTGTGCAATGATTGTAGCAGAGAAGGCATAAGGGAAGGCGGCTTTCACAGGTGTCCAGTCTCTGATGTGGCGGAATAAGCCTGTGATAGGACTCGAATAGGAAGTGCTGTGTAGGTGGATTAAGATTTGCACCTAGGTCTTCCACAGTGTTACGATCCCTGTGCAAGGGGTTGGGATCGGGAGTGACAATAGCGAAGGATTAGGATGTCTTAACAGAGCACCAGTCAAGGAGGGTCGCCGAGATCTCGGGTAGGATTTCCCCTATTTAGGGGCAAAGTAATCGGAGGCCTGACGACAGATGTGGTTCGGTTGTTGCAGTTGGGGGTGGAATCGGGTGACGAGGCGGATGCTCTGTTGTAGCTGGTTCTTAGGAGTGGAGGAGGGATTGGAGGTGTGTTGGCATATGGCGTGGGAAATCTGTCTGTGGACTGGGTTAGGGATAGTGCCTGTGTCTGAAGGCTTTTGTGGGACCCTCAATGTACTGGGTAAGGGAGTTCTCGTCACTGTATCTCGGCTGTCTGTGGGTGGCCGTGCTGTATGGGAGTGATTTTCGTAGTGTGGATGGGATGGCATCTATCCAAATGCAGGTACTGTGGTGGTATGTGGGTTTAATGTAGACAGGCATGTGAAGAAGGCCATCAGTGATGAGGCAGTGTCCGTTTAGGAAGATGGCACACTCAGTTGAGGTGGACCAGATGAAGCTGATGGAAACTGAGGCTGTGAAGGAGTAGGCTGTCTTGGCCATGAGTGCGGATCATAACATACCTTCAGTGAAGCAGAACCAGGTCTGGGGTTTAGGGTTTAGAGAAGATAAGAATGTTTCACCTAGATGGCTCACAATCATAATAGGGTTGGTGCCATGTTGGTTGTCAGTAGCTGTGCAGCAGATTTGTTTGCTTACATTTCCTGCAAAGGAGAAGAAGTTGTGTGTTAGCAAGGTGTGTGAAAGATGAGATAGTGTGGAGTTTGAAGGATGTTGGGAGAGGTAGTGTTCAATAGTGGCAATAACACGATCATTACGAATGTTGGTGTACAAGGGAATGGCTTCAACAGTGATGAGTAGGGATCAAGGAAGTAAATGTGTGGGGATGATGGTGAAGGTAGAAGGCTGGATTTTGGGCAATTGGATGGAGGTGTTGGTGAGTGAGGACCAAAATTCTTTCAGTTTCAGCACAGTAATCACACACAGTGAAGTGTATCAGGTTACTCGGTTTGTGAGTTCCTGGAGAATGTAAAATATGGGTTTGAAGGGTTTGATTGTGAGCCATCTAGAAGAAACATTCTTATCTTCTCTAAAGCCTAAACCCCTGATCTGGTTCATGTTCATTAACTAAGATGATGTTGACTTCAGTACAAGACATTCTATCCTCATTCGTCCATAATCCCCAAACTTCCTCTTCCATCAGCCTCATATAACCCTTTTCAATCCAATGTGCTACCTTCCTAGATGTTGGCTTCCTCCTCACTGATAGCTCCATTCACAACTCTGTCTACTTTAACCCTTTAATTACAGCTGACTTCTGTAGAAGACCACCATAATCTGTCCTTGCAGAGGTGGACTGCTTTGGTAATCAGCTGTGAAAGAAATGTTCCATCCAGTGGACTGTACCAGTTCACCAGTTGAAATATCTCTTTCCCAGCTGAGCTGATTACAGTGGACTTCTGTAGAAATCCACCATAGTTAATGGGTTAAGCCCTCAACCATGAACATTAGCTTCATTTAGACAGATGCCATGCCTTCCACAATACACAATAATCACTCCCATACAGCCCGTCCACCTGTGGATGGTGTGTATGCATTGACAAGAACTTACTTGCCCAGTATGCTGAAGACCTCACAGAGGCTTTCATGGACAGGCACTACTCCCAGACCTAGTCTGCAAACAGGAGTCCTATGCCACATTACAACACACCCTCAATCCTTCCTCCACCCCTACTAACCAGCTACAACAGAGCTTCCTCTTTCTCACCAAATACCACTCCTGATCAGAACAACTAAGCGACATCTACCGTCAGAGCTTCGATTACCTCTCAGCCTACCCGAGATCCTTCCCAACTCTCCCAAAGTGGTGTCTGTTGTTCAGTCAACTTCACTATATCTTAGTCCATCACTTTGCATTTCACATTTCTAACCCCTGCCACAGGGATCATATCCCTGCTGCAAGACTGCCCAATCCAGCCATCCAGCACTTCCTATTTCAGTCCTGCCAAAGGCTTATCCTACCCCACCAAAGAACAGGTCCCCTGTGAAAGCAGCCGTATCATACACTGGTTCTAGTGCAATCAGTGCCCAGTCACGGTATGACTGCCATCCATTTGTCCACCAGGATGAATGGCTGTTGACAGCCTGTGGACAGGAGCAAAGCAGACCATTGTGTGGTACAACCTGCAGCTCAACATTACAGACTCGATTTCACTGGCTACTTCACAACCTGGGCCATCCCTTCAACACCAGCTTATTTGAACTGCACAGATGAGAACTGTCCTTACAGCACCTTCTGTGCTCCTGAAACCATCTGGGCCTCTGCCTATGGTAACAAAATATGCCCACTCCCTCCAGTTTGCAGTTTCTGTTCCTCTGTCCCATCATCTTCTACCAATTACTGCCCACTCACTGTCATATTTGTCTGCTCTCTGCCAACAAACCCACCAGTCTTTCCCCCTCCCATTAATACACCAGCACTGTTATGTGGGCCTTCCAGCCCCTGCTAGGCAGCGCTGTATCTCTACCGACATCCTCTGCTCTCCCTTTCACACTCCAACTCGCTCTTCCATATGACAAAGAACGTTCTTGCTAGAGACCCGGCGGCAGTGGTCATATGTGTGTGTACAATCGTATGTAGGTGTGTGTGCATGTGTGTGTTCCCCTCATTTTCTGAAAACAGTCCACGGTCAAGAGCTTATATGAACAAACTCTTTGTCACCCCGTCTGCTGCTCAACATGTTGTCACTGTGGGTAGTAGTGGGACACCCTTCCCATGATATTGTTAAATGTGAGTAATGAAGAAAAGAGGTGTAAGCATATAATAGGGAAGTGAAATTAAGTGCCAGTGAAAGAGATTGCCTTGCAGAGCAGGACAGAAAAATGAAGGTTAAGGTGGTATGTGAACATGATGAGAATTAAAAAATAGAGGATTCTCACAGAGGTATATGATCTGGAGATGCAGGAATAACAAACGATAAATGGCTGAATGCTGTGTGGGAATGTGTTGAAAAATATGCGATAAGTACACAGTAGTGAGAAAAAGATGACCTAGATGTCATGTCTTGTATTACAAAGAGACCCAGCTTGGGTCTAGTAACTATGCAAGATGATGATTATGGCTAATGGAGTTGTAATTCTGCCAGAGATGGCAAAGTAATTTGAGAATTAATTGAATGCAGGTAATGGTGTTGCTATTTGCAGGGTAATATTGAGCACTGGAGACAGTCCTGTTACGGTGTAATCATCATTATTTTCTCGTCATACACACATCAGAAATAGCTGGCAGTAGCTCGGTATTTCTGTTGACATTAGCGGCGCTTTGTCAAAGTACGGTAGATGGCGAATAGTGACTTCCTCGGCGTGTAGCACACTGTAATACCACACCCGGCTGTCTCGACTCGGAAAGCGATGTCAGCTGCAACAGTTCAAGCCAGCTCACATGATGATGGTTTCTGCACTGCACTGTACTGTACAGGTTGTGAACCCAGAGTTCCTCGCACAGCATCTCTCTGTCAGGGAATTGTACAGGCCTGTAGTAGGATGGGAGACAGACTCAGAGCCAGGGATAGTGACCTCACACTATCCAATATCGTGCCTCACCTGTCTGACAACTCAGAGGCACCTACTATTCCCAACTGCGACAAGATAATGAGCTGTCAGATTCTTCGACTGTCTGACTCACAAACTGCCACTGCTCTGAAATGTGTGACTATTTATTCTGGTATTTGCGTCCTTGCCCAAAAGATAGAGCTTCAGGTCACACACCTGGAAGCAACAAGCCTAGTGGAGTGACCTCAGTCATTACGTACCGCAGGTTCAGTCACCGCAATAGAGAGGATGCGGATGCCGTCATTGGAATGTTCCTCTTACACTAACTGCTGGCAGTGAATCTTTACCTCACTAGATCATCCAAACATACTGCAGTTAGTCTGTTTAACTATCTAAAATCCACACAGAATACTTTATAGGTGCTATAGTAGTTCCAAGACAACCACTGACAAAAGTGAAACAAGGATAATGTAATATAATTGAATAAAATTAAGTTATAATGTGGTAAATCATTAGGATATATGCTGCTGCAACTGTGGACAAGTTGTGATAATTAGGCAAGAAACTAGGAGATACCAGTTAAAACTCTCTTACTGGAGTTAAGGATGCATTGTATGGAGAATTTCCATGTGGAAATAGATGACCTAATCTTTACCTCACACATGTAACATTTACATAATCGAAATCACTTAAATTATCTATCACATGAGAGAAAATTCAGAAAAAAATTAATGCTCAGTAGAAATATTTGTACACACATATTTTCTTTGTTAACTGAAATAAGAGGCTACAGAAATGAAGCAAATGGGAGACAAAATGAAATAGAGAAACATGATTACACATGAGATTGGCAGAAGTTGCAAAGCTACAGAGCAGCAATGGTGAAAGGAGAACAAAAAGCACACCTTTATAGGAAGGTAGTTGGAATAAGAAAACTGTAGAAACTTTGGAGAAAGAAACTGATTTATGAGCATTCAGGTTGCAGGTAGCATTCTCTACTAAGCACAGAAATAAGGCAGGAAAGTGGAAATAATACACAGTGAAAACTCGTCAAAAGTATGAAAAATAGAACTTCAAACAAAGCATTTGATCAGATGTATTAATTATTATGTATGTAATTATCTTTCACTTATTATTTGAGATCCGTGAATCAGGCCTAATATCATATGGTTTTAAAATGAATGAAATAACCCCAGAAACCAAGATCACAGGTGAACAAGTGCTTCAGTGAGTCATCACTGTCAAATATCAACACAAATAATCTACATAAGGATGCAGCCAACCTAATAGAATATCAGTTTCAGTTGTGGATAAACTAAAAACAAGCAAAGAGATGCTCACTTGAATTAGAGTAAAATTTAGAATAAATCACAGTTTGAAAACAAAAGGTTATCTACTACTTCTAAAGAAAGAGGACCACTGTTATAAGGTTCAAAGATGTAATAGGGAGGCAGTAACTGATACGAGAATGAGACTGTATTGTGACCAGTTATGCACGTTATTCAGTATCCACATTGCGCAGGATGTAAAGGAAATTTGGGAGGATGATTATAAATGTGGATGTGTATACAAACTTTAGAAAGTTTACTAATAGAACTATAATTCTGCCAATGATGAAATAGGAAGTGGAGTTTGGTATCTCAAAAATCAGACTGAAAACAATCATTGACAGACGATTGGTGGCTTTGGTGAACATAAAATGGCTCTAAATGTGAAGTTGGTGTTAGTTGGAAGAATTCAGACGGCACAGGCTGTTTATCAGTCATTAAAGTGAAGTGTGGGTACCATGTTCACCACTGAGTGATCATAACTTGCCAGTGTGTGCTCATGAGGACAACAACATGTTAGTAGTTGTGCTCTTGTAGAGGGCAGCACAGTGGTTGCAACTGAGTTTCTAAATCAAATGCCTTCTGTCACAATTATCCAGCCTCGCCATCAAACTGATTGGGGTCAATGGTGAGAGGAGTGTGTAGTATGGTACAGGTTTGTGTTGTTGGATATAAGGTTAGAGTCAGTTGGACAAAAACATTAATAAATCTTCAGGATTGTTATCTACTCCCAGTGCCTTATTTGAATTAGATCATCTGTGGATTTAGAAAAAGCTTTCCAAAATATTGACTGGTATTTTGTATACATCTCAAGGAGCAAAAGATCAGCCACTACTCGTAAAACAAGTAGACTGCAATAATAACGTTCTAAGATGTGATAGGGAGGCAGTAACTGATAGAGTAAGAAAGGTGTTGTAGCCTGTAACTCGTGATGAGTACACACATCATCAACCAGGCTTCAATACCAGAAAGGATGGATGTAACAGTTGAAACAACCTGTTAGACAAATAGAATATTTAGGGGGATAAGGGTTTAACATTTGGTTGACAGCGTGGCCATTAGAGACAGAGCATAAGGTCAGATTGTGTGAGTAAACATGAGGAAGGAAACTGCCTGTGCTCTGGGAATCATCCCGGCATTTGCCAGGAATGATTTATGCAACTCAAGGAAAACATAAATCTGGATAGCCAGAGGAGGATTTGAACCGCCACCCTCCTGCTCCATTGTCAAAACCGCTGCAGCTCCACAGAGAGAAAACACTAGTAGAGAACAGAGGAAAAGGTTAGAGATTGTATTTGAGTGGAAGTTATGGTTTCGTTACTACACTTCAAAGGTTCTCATCAGTCACCATATTGAACTATTGTATTAAGTGTAGTTGGGAGCCAAGATGTATGAGGTAAGTCATTTGGTTTCTGCTTCACTTATATTGTGAAGATTCGCCAACCTCTCAAAGAACGAATGGAGGGGCAGTCTATAATTGTGTGATCCAGAGTTTGACTTCTCAAATGTGATTTCCCATTGGCACTTCCTGTAGTTATATCTACCAACTTCTATATGGAAATGATTCAACAGAGACCACTTCCTGCGAGGGAGGTTCATGCCACCAACTTCATCGGAAGGGCTGGATAGTACGAGATGTTGGTTTCATCCATCAGACATGTTCCAGGAGGCTGCCCAGGTGGTGTTGGGTGAGAAAGCCCCTGCAGTCAGCTGGAAAGCTGAATGTAAACTTGGCTTCCTGGACTCTGAGTAGACCAATCTTTTAGGAAGGAAGGGTGAATGCCTTAGTGCACAGCCTTACTCACAGCCCAAGATGTGAGGCCTGAGGTGGTCCCACCCCCTCCCCCTTAGTCTGCCACTGGCCTGACTGTCTGTTAACACAGGGCAACATGAAAGGAGGCAAAATGCTACCAGCATAAGGTTTACTACCATTAATTCAGAAAACCATCCAAGCAGTCTTGGGCAGTTTCAGGTAATGTGGGACACACTTTCTCTACTGACTAATATAACCTTGATGTTTGTCTGCTGTGTTCAAAATAACTAACAAAAAACATTAGTCAATACACACTGAAATAGTACAAATGAATTACAACTCAGCATGATTACATTTAAAAAAAGAATTTAATAAAACAAAGTATCCCAAACTGTTAAGAATTAAAAGAATAATATGCACTTTAGGCTACAAAATTGTCTGTGTCTACATTCACACTGAAGAAGCATTACAAGACTATCACAAAAGTATGCAAAATGATAGCTTGCAGCTCACCACAAAGGCATTCTTCCAGCTGTAGACAGTGTAAAAAATGGCAATCACACACATGCAACTTAGCTTTTAGCCGCAGTCTTTGTCAGTTCAGAACAGACTTACTCATTCACACAATCACACAGCACAACTCACTAACACACAACTGTCATTTCTGGCTGCTGTGTTCTGAGAAATAGCTTGCAGTGAGAACAACTTGGAAAGGGGATTGGGGGAGGGGGGAAGGGGGGAGATACGGGAAGAAGGTGGTGGGGATAGAAGTAGTGCTGTCTTGTAGGACTTATAGGTACTAGAAGGGTGCGAAGAGGGAGAATTTGGGCACATAGTAGGAGATAGCAAAGAGCAGAGAATGGGAAAAATATAGTGCACCCAGTGATTAATGCGACAAGTATTGGAAGAGGTTTAGATTAGAGGGGGTGGGACAGTAGGCTTCTGGAGGCTGAAGCCTGGATAAATTGGGCCTGGAGAACAAACTGTAATGATATCTGCCATCTGTGCAGTTCAAGAAAGCTGGTAGTGATGCAGCCACTGAAATCAAGCATATGCTCAGCTGCATGTGCTGTTGGACACAATTTGACGTGTCCTGGCCTTTGCTGGAGTGGGATAAGCCTGTGACGGGACTGGAGGAGGAAGTTTTGGATGGGTGGATTGGGCAGGCCTTGCAATGGGGTGACCACAGGGATACAATCCCCGTGGTAAGGGGTTGCGGTTGGTGGTGGTGTAAAATGGGCTAGGATGTTGTGGAGATTGTGTGGGCAATGGAGCACCATTTTAAAAGGGGTTGGGAGCATCTTGGGCAGAATTTTTCTAATTTCTGTGTACAATGACAGGAAATCAAAGCCTTGATGAATGGCGTGGTTTAGTTGTTACAGTCGATGGTTGTATTTTGTGAGGAGAGGGGAGTTCTGTTTTGCAGCTGGGTTTTGGGGGTGGAAGGAGGATTAGGGGTGTGTGGGGATATGCCATGAGCAATGTCATTGTGAACTGGGTCTGAGGACTGTCAGAAGGAAGCAAGGGAGTTCTCATCACTGCAAGTACACCATCCATGGCTGTCTAGGCTGTAAGGAAGTGATTTTTTAATGTGGAATGGATGGAAACTGTTAACTTCAGGCATTGGTGGTGGTTAGTGGATTTAACATGGACAGAAGTGTGGATGGTGATGAGGTGTAGATAAACATCGAGGATGGTGGTATACTGGGTTGAGGAAGACCAGGCAAAAATGTTGAGACAGAAGGAGTTGATGTTGTGGGGAAAGAATGATGGGGAAAATACTGTCAATGAATGTGAACCAGACCAGGGGTTTGAGGTTTTGGGAAATTATGGAGGTTTCCTCTAGATGACCCATAAACAGGTTGCCATAGTAGGGTGTCATGCAGGTGATATATTTTACCATGACTGGAACAGTAGCTATTTTTTTATGATAAAGTTATGATGGTTATGAGTAGTGCAGTATCAGGTTTAGTTCATGAAGGAAGTTGAGAGAGGTATTCTTTTTGAGCTACAACACCAATACCACCCAGGACTGTAACAGCTAAATAACATCCTTCATTGTCGGCTTTGATTTTCTGTCACCGTGCCCAGAAATGGGAGACTTACTTCCCGAGACCCTTCCTGCACCTCAGCAAGTGGTGTTCCTTTGCCAGTGCAACCTCCACAACATCCAGTCCATCTCTATGCCATCCCCAACTAACACCCTGCCACAGGGATCATATTCCTGCAAGACCTGCCCAATCCACTCACTCAGAGTTTCCTATTCCATTCCTGTCACAGGCTTATCCTCCCCCATCACAGGCTGGGCCTTGAGTGATAGCAGCCAACTGATTTAACAGCTCAGCTACAATTACTGCACAGCTCCTTTACATTGGCATGACTAGCAACCAGCTGTCCAACAGGATAAATAGTTACTGCCAAAATGTGACCAAAAGCAAGGTAGGCCACCCTGTGGCCCAACATTCAGCTGAGCGTAACAAGCTCGATTTCAATGGTAGCTTCACTACCTGGACTATCTGGATCTTCCCCCTCTACAGCTTCCTTCCCCACCAGATTTTTTGCACTACATAGATGGGAGTTATCCTTAAAGTATATTCCCTGGTCCCAAACCTTACAGTAATGTACTGTCCCTACACAGTCCACACACAACTGTTCCCGTCCTCTCTAGCCTAAACTCTCACAATTCTTGCCTCATTAACCACAGTGTGCACTATAATTTTCCCCTTCTCTCCTCCTTCCCACTTTGCTTTTCTCCTCCCTGCCCTCCTCACCCCGTCCCCTTCATCCCCACTCCAAGTTTCTGTCTCTGCAGGCCGTTACTTGCAACACAGAGCCGGAGATGACTGAGGTGTGTTAGTGAGTTGTATCTGTGTAATTGTTTGAATGAGTGTGTTTGTTCTGTACCGATGAACTCTGTGGTCGAAAGCTAATATGTGTGTGTGCAATTGTCTTTTTTACACATGTCTGTAGCCTGATAATTGTCTTTGTGGTGATCTGGAAGATATCCTCACTATGTAGCAGAAGGTTAGATACTTAACAAAATCTGGTTAATAAATCATTCAATGTGACAATTAAGTCAGTTCATTTGAAAGAAGCAGATTAAGCAGGCATTACCAAGTGTGAAAGTTTGCAGAGTTTCCTCCTTTAAATCTACACGATACAGAATAAAGGTAATGACAAAATTCATGGTGAAGAAGTTGTCCCAAAATTTCTTTACTCGCTGTTAATCTAACTGCTACTGCTTTCTTTACAGAATACACAAAAATCTTGCCTTCAGTAATACTGAAATCCAAAACATATAACCAACTTCCACTTTGAAGGGCTATAATTTTACCATTAATGTAGCAACAACTATAAAAAATGCCCCCCGCAATGAGTAAGACAGAAGATTTGGTGTATAAATAGCAAACTAAGCTGCAGGTTATGTTGAATAGTGCTTCCAGAGTAAAAAACATAAATTTTCTACATCTTGTTATCTCTTGATTGAGAATAATTCAGAATATTTAGTCTACATTACAAGTAAATATTGACTGAATTTACCATGATAATTCTTGATGCCTTGTGGAAGTCATCACTGCTCACAAAGCTGTCATATGCCTTCCAAAAGTTGACAAATCCTCATTAGACCAGTGATAGAAGAATATGTTTGCTGAACCTCTGTTGCAGCATGTGCTGACTAGAGCTGATGCAGATCTAGCTTTGAAAATGCCCTGGCACCGAGTGTCACATTGTTGATTTGGAGCAGAACTGTCTAATATTGGCTAATGACTTTTATTCTCATTTCTGTAATTGGGATTTGCAAATACTCCTGTCACACATTTGAATCATCAGATGCTATAAGTTCTTCTGCTACCTCTTCATCACATTTGTTATCAGACAGCACTTCATCATCAGACAGCGAAAACAAGTAGTCTAAGTAGTATGTTGTTGATCTCGACATTCCCCAAGCCTAGATTTGATAAGCTTTTCCATTTTCTATCAGTAATTCTGGCTAATAGTTTGCAATCATGGAATATTAAATTGCTAGTTCTGTAATTTTCCACTTGCATTTTTTGGAATTGGAATAATTAGATTTTTCTTTATGTCTGAGAGTACTTTTCCTGTATCATAGATCTCGCACACAAAGTAGAACAGTTTCTTCATCACTGGCTCTCCTAAGGATATCAGCAGTTCAGAGGCAGTATCATCTACTCCAGGGCCTTGTTTAGACTGAAATCTTTCAGTGCTCTGTCAAATTTCATATCTCCTGTCTCATCTTCATCTACTTTCTTCTTTGTTTTCTACAATACTGCCTTCAAGTATATATCCAATGTATAGTCCCTCAACATCATCCTTCCCTTTCAGCTTTCTGTAGGCAAATTGAAAAATTCATTCATCAGATTCGTTCTATTGAGAGAGCATCACCAGCTTGAATCGAACTTTCACTACATATCAATGTACTTGAATGTTTTACTATCCTGACTTGAAACTATATGTTGTTTGTAACTTGTGAAATTAGCTGTAGATATTTGTGTTTTGCAATCAGTGTGATGTGGTCTTTACATTTGAAGTAGTTGCTCAAAGTGTCAATAGCATCTGGTGATGCAAAAAGTGGTACACATCTATCCAATGATTGTTTTTGTTTTTAGTCTGTTCAAGGCAGAAGGACAAAAATATTTATGACAGTTACCAAAATGGAGAACTACTCAAATAATTGCCACTTCCCTGCTCTGACATTATTTGTAACAATACTTGTGATTTAAATCATTGTTATGGAAATGCAGATAAAACTAACTGGCCACTGGCCAATACTAAATACTTCTGCTCTCAGTGAACAAAGTGACAGCCGGTGGCAGGGCATTTTTGAAGCATGGTCTTCATCAGCCTTAGCAAGCATATGACACACCAGGCCAAGCAAATGTATCCTGCCATCACTACAGTCTGATTAAAATGACTTGCTAGTTGACATTTCACATGTTGGAGCTGCTTCCCTTCAATCAGATTGCTCAATGTTACATCCGAACCGATCGCCTTCTGCAAACTGGTCAATTAAATTCCATTTTGTTGTCTGCCTCTTTTACTTCATTCACTTTGTTGCCAATTCATAGGTCTGCCCTCTTTATTTGGCATTTCATCACTTAATGATAATGTACAAGACACAGACAACGGTTTTACCTAAATATCTACTCTTAAACAGCACTAAGCTCACACTACTGAATCCTTTCATAAAGGTCTTGACTTAATGTCATACAAGCATTATGTCACAGATATCAGCTTACATTTAGAGAAGCTTCATATGATTTATGTGAAAATGAACCCTCTGAAGGCCACAATTCAGGTTCTTACTGGGTGTGTGCTGTGACTGAGATATAAATAACAATGTGGCTGTGCAACACAGTGGTAAAGTCATAGCTTCCTGTGCTGAAGTTTGTAGGTTCAAACCCCACTGCCTGTGATTATTTTAATTTGTAAATCAAAATTACTTTATTTGTTGTTTT
The DNA here is from genome assembly GCA_026315105.1 of Locusta migratoria. Classification (NCBI taxonomy): domain Eukaryota; kingdom Metazoa; phylum Arthropoda; class Insecta; order Orthoptera; family Acrididae; genus Locusta; species Locusta migratoria. The sequence goes on along the minus strand of CM048754.1, from coordinate 28,887,106 downwards.
TCATAATTCAGTTAATTAAGTCATAATACTGTGCTACGTACGTTTGATAATAGTGCTCACTTTTTTGGTTTAGTGCTGTGTCTGAAATTTTTATGTTTGTGTTTGCTCATAGAGGTGAGCTTTATTTGCTGTGAATAAAGAAATCGTTATTTTAGTTTTGCTGCTGATAGCTGAAGACCATTTTTTCGGAAACGTAGTCCATCACGTGCTGTTAGGTTACAACATAGGATTACATTGAGAACTACAAAAAGTGTCTTCTGTCACTGTTCAGGCACTGATGACTTAAAATTAGCTGTCAACAGAGCTTTTTGCAACCTGCTGTTAACTCTTTGTGGCCTGTTACAACACTGCCCCTCATTCTAAAATAAAATTAACAGCATTTTTAAGCCCGCCATCTTAGTGAGTCATCTAACAGCCGAGCGGTAGCTGGCTGCCTATGTGACGACACTGTAGTGGCACGTGACATGTCAACTAGCTAGTAATTTTAATCAGACTATAGTCTAATGGGGATCTGTCAACATTGTAGAATACATTTGACAGCTGTGTGATTGGTTAAGAATTATCCTGGTAAATTCACATGATATTTTCTTGTTATTTAGACTAGTTAATCTGTGTTGTTCCCACTTAAGGAATAACACAGCTGTAGCACATTTTTATGTTTTTGTGTTTGGGATGTTTTCCAACAGAACCTGCAGCTTAGTTTGTGAGTTAGATTACAATATTCCATCCTCTTCATGATTGGAACAACAAGGGAACGTCATTTTCTATTTTTATGGCACATTAGCCATAAAATTATAGCCCTTCACACAGAAATCTTTAATAGTTTTTAGTTATAATCTGGCTTGAGTCAAAATTTTTACGCATTCTGTAAAAGAGACACTAGCAGGCAGATTGACATTGAGTTAAGACATCTTAAGAGGACTTCTCCCTCAAGTGTTTTGTCATTACCTTTATTATGTAACCTGTGGATCTAAAGGTGGAAAACCTGCAGGACTGCACACTCGTTAATGTTTGCTTTTTTCTGCTTCTGACGAGTGAATTGATTCTGTTGTCTCACTGAATGATTTGTTTGTCGAATTTCGTTATTTATCTACCCTTCCACTACATTTTCATACTTTTGTGATATTCCTGTAACAATTCTTCAGTATCTGTGTAGACAGAGGCTGTTTTGAAGCTGGAAGTGCTTATTATCCTGATAATTGTTAATAATTTGGGATATGTTTTATTAAAAAGGTTTTTTAATTTTAATATAATCTGAACACAGCAGAAATAATGAAAGATAAAAGAGTCAGTAGCAATGTAGTGTCCCAAGTTATCTAAAACTGTCTGATCTAAAATATTTTGAATAGACAATTTTGGGTATTGGGCTGTGATATTATAAAATGCTAAAAGAAATGAGTTGCTGATGATTCAGCAGTGGTACTCTTCGAGGCTATTAACTGTTGGCTGCAGCTGAAAGTCTGCCTCTATCTACTGTTTATTTCATCTACCTTTTTGCTACCTATGTCACACTCCTGGGATGTTATTGGACAGTTAAAGAAAAGTTGTAATGTATAGGAGGAGCTGTGTTGTATACCATTGACTGAGCTACTGAGGTTGGTAGCTGGAGAGCAACTCTGGTAGATGATTAGTAGGCAATGGTGGATTGGCAGGCTGTTGCCTTTGCCACTGTGGTAAGTGGTTGGTAGACCACTGTCACAGTTAACTGCAGGGCAATAGAAAAGTTGGCAGCTTGTTCTCAGGGATGGTGTTTTCCTGCTGAGGCCTCACGGCAGCTGTGATGTTAACGCAGCCACATCTGCCGAACAAGCACACGAGGTTCTGGGAAAATTAAGGAACTGCTGCATTTATAGTGGTATTCTGCCACTGCCGACCTGTTATTCTGTCCCAGCCGTAGGTAACAAACCTGCTCCAAATGGGTCTCCCAATTCCACCGACCCAAATTTTGTCGCATTCACATCGGATTATGTGGACGCCCGCAGTTTTAGGGCATCGGGAAGTCGTTCATGTGCCCCAATAAACCTCTGGTCCTGTGGCCACTCTGGTATATGGGTTTAATTCCTCCCTCACCAAAATCTTTCCTACTCAGTCGCTGACACCTCTCATATAAGGTAAGTGAGACACAGCAAGAGTTTCTTCCGCACCCTTTTCTGTCTCGTCTTTGCTGCACCTCACAGCTCCTTGTATGGCCTTGTTGCAATATCCATTTGGGCTGAATGTTGCTTTAGCTGATTCAGTTTATCTTAATTTTGTCCATTATTACCAGCGATGTTCTGTGACTGTTGTACTTCAGTAAAATAAAATGAATTAGCCTTCAGTTATAAAATTGTGTTTTATTTAATAAGTATTGTGTAATAAGCAGTGCGGACAAGAAGAGGATAGAGGCTTTCGAAATGTGGTGCTACAGAAGAATGCTGAAGATTAGGTGGGTGGATCGCATAACTAATGAAGAGGTACTTAACAGAATTGGTGAGAAGAGGAATATTTGGCACACCCTGACTAAAAGAAGGGATCGCTTGGTAGGACACATTCTTAGACATCGAGGAATCATAAATTTAGCATTGGAGGGAAGTGTGTGAGGTAAAAATTGCAGAGGAAGACCAAGAGATGTGTATAGTTAGCAGATTAAAGTGGATGTGGGTTGTTGTTCTTATGAGGAGAATGAAAGGCTTGCTCAGGATAGAGTAGGGTGGAGAGCTACATCAAACCAGTCTCCGGACTGAAGACCATAACAACAACAATTTTACACAATGCAATTTGTGCCCTGAGCGCTCACCATCAGATGCCTCTATGATTTATTATATATGTTTAAAGGCCTGGACTTATTAAAAGTGGTGCTCAAATAAGTCTGGTGAAGTATGATAATATTGGAACACATTTGTATGTATGATCACCAACACAAAAACTTATCTTGCACTAGATTTATTTGAGCACCACTTTTTAATAAGCCCAGGCCTTTAGACATATATAATACATCATAGAGGCACCTCTTGATGAACCTTCAGGGCTCGAAATGCATTGTGTAAAATAAAACACAATTTCGTGACTTAAGGTGCATTCATTTCATTTTACTGATTCAATTTATGTTGTAAGTGGCCAGTGTCACTAATTCTGTGAGTTTGTGTTGTTACTGTATGTAGCACAGCATTATCAAGAGCTGGTTGGTGGTTGAAAGCTACTACTTATTGGTGAGCATCAGTCCCTGTAGATTTTTTCCTAGTTTGCCACTAGATGGTCTGTATGCCTCCACATTGAAGACAAGGAATTGCTCCATTATTTTCTAAAGTTAACTGTATGGTTTTACATAAGGAAGCTTAGGACTCAGTGTCCGATTGGAAAAGTGATCACTTCCATTGTCATAACCACTGTACCACCTTTGCTCAGTGTAAGCTGTTGAGGTTCAGGTGGAATCTGTGGAAGTCTGCTTTCCTGTGCAGCCGTATGAAGTTTGTGTTTCCTGTGTACCTCAGCCAGAGGTATGTGTGTAGCAGTGCAGAAGCTTCCGAGAACATGTCAGCTGCTACAAGTGACAGGGGGTGCCCATTGCCACTCTTAAAATGTAGCCTGCCAGCTAAAATATGTCGAAGGCAACCACAGTTGAAGTATCTTACGTATGTCTGGTGTTATCTACTCATGTAGGACGTTGACAGTTTCAGAAAATAGTTGATAGTTTCCAAGAATAAATAAAGAAGTACCAGAGCTTCACAAGAACGATTGTCCTCTGAGACAGATTGTCAGTGGCCTACATTTGCCCCATTATTATCTTGCAAAACATTCTGGCCCCTCTAATTACACAGCATGGTTGGTCACATTTGAATGAGTCCACCCTGTTACATCCAGCACTGGCAATTCACCATAATTATCTGTCAGATGTCAGATTTCAGAAAGCATGCCTCTGCTTTATTGTGTGGCACATTTTCTTAATTGTCTCACAATAAACATCTTTTTTGGTTGTTTCACCTTTTGGTAAAACGTCAATCAGTAAAATGACTTGTCTGTCCCAAAACACTGTGCCAAGGTGTCAAGAATTGCTTGAGTTTCACCTTTTCTGGGGCCAAAATTTGCCTGCATTCCATTTATTGCTGTTTTGTTTCAGGTGTGTCATATGCACACAAGTTTCACCCCTGTGACTATTTGGGATAAAAATTTCTCACCATCAACTTGTAATACGTAAAAAATTTGAGTGTGCTGCCCTTTTGTTGCTGTTCGTGTTAATCGTGAAGTGTGCAGAGTTTATGAAAACCCAGTTTTCAGTCTCAGTCTTTGAAATTACTGTTTGTGAAAGTTGTGAAGTCAGTTCATGACATGCCAAAGATAGGCACCCATCTTGGAGTTGATTATTCCTTCCTTAATTCATCATATTCGTTTTGTCACCAGTATTCATTGCATTTCCTCTGTAAACTTTGCAGATTTTTCAATGAAAAGTCACTTGGTTTAACATACTTAGCATTCATAAAATGAGTTACAGCTCACAATTCGCAGGTGGCAGTATTTTAAATCACCAAGCCATTATAAATAATTGCCACAAATGAAACACAACACAGAGTGAGCCCCAAATGGTGTCATTTCATTCTGCTCAAACCAGAGACACTACTGCATGAGAGCAGAACTGCAATCCTAGCAGGGCCACAGAGAAAAATGAGAATGGAACTTACTTTTCCAAACTACCCTCTTATATGACTTATTTGACATATGGCCTTGTAGGGAAGGAGAATTACACAGATTACAGGCACACCTTCACAGCTTGCCTAAGAACACAGAGTTCACATTAGAAATAGAAAATAATGGACCAATTCCTTTCATGGATGTGGAGGTGTGCAGAACATCTGGCAGTAAAGTAGTACTTAAAATGTGCAGGAAATCAATGAACAGCTTTCAGGGTTCAGCAAAGACAAGACACGAAGAGGTGTGGGAAAAACTCTTCCAGTAGCTTACTCAACTTATGTGAGAGGTGCACGGACTGTGTGTATGAGGTTCTGCATCAGGCAGGAATTGAACCTGGACTCCAGAGGGGCCACAAGGTCGGAGACGTGTGACGGCGTTCGAGCGGTCCCGTAGGTGCCCGCACACTGCAGGCGTCTGTGAACTCCGATGTGGATGCGGTGAAGTCTGTGTCTGTGAATCTGAGAGACTCATTAGCACTTGTGTTTCGGAGTAGGGGACAGAATAAACGAGTCAGCTGAGGCCAAATACTGGCAGGGCTGTAGCGGTTCCAACTTTCGAGAACCTCGTGTGCTCGCTCAGCAGTATCTGACAGTTAGCCATCCTCAATAGGACTGCTGAAAAGTAGTCTGAATATTGGTGATTTGTTTGCTCCAGCATTATATAATGAATCAGGTCAATGTCTGCAAAATTTTTTATTCTAAATGACACTGGCCGTGGAAGCCTATGAGCATATATCCGTGCTCGGATGGTGGTTATCTCATGAATTGAGAGTTTAGGATACAATATGTACCATATCAATAAAACAAAGGTTTGTTGGTAGACATAAATACATTAACCAAACGTAACTACTACTGAAGAAGAAATAACAAGACATCCTTAGTATTATAACAGGCTTAGGCCTGAGAAAGAAATTCTAATTGATGACAAGACGTAGGGAGTGAACCAATGTTGAAGTCTGCCTATGGAACTAGCTAGACTCATTTGTAGCTAGATACAGAAGGAAGTGCTGAAATGGTGAAAGCAGTAGAGGAAGTTGGAGAGCAGTGTCTGTACCAAGCGTGAAGGTGGTGCGGTATAGAAAGACTCCATGACAGTAAATGGCAGAGCAGAAACTACAGGTGAATCAGACTGTGCCAAGGTATCTGAAAAACAACATGAGCTTGAAAATGAGTTAGTGTTGAACTTAGAGTTTTGCATTTTTAATTATTGGCCACGGCCTGTCAACCCATTAATATTAAGTGAAGAAAAAAAATTAAAGATAAAAAGTGTTGACTAATTGGGGAGTGTGCTAGAGGAAAAGGCAAGTAATGGAAAAGAGGTTAGTGACTGTGGCAGACATGCATAAGCATTCCTGCAAAGCCTTAAGTGCCCTGTTTCCAACAAAAACCAACCTGGAAGAAGCAAATAAGTAATATACAGAAATTACTCCATCCAAATACTGACCTTTGCATCTTAGAACATGGGTAAATTGCAACAATGAAAAGTCCAGATTGGATTGTCAACAACATGGCGAAAAGAATGGATTGCTACTCAATCATAAAGGCAAAACACCAAGCTGTAGATAGGCACAACAAAAATATAGTTCACATAAGCTTTGAGACAGCCTTCTTCAGAAAATGGAGGGAAGCACGCTCATGCATTCATACACACATGACCACTGTGTATGGCAGCTCTAGCCAGAATATTCTGCAGCTAATGGAAGAGTGGTCTGTAGTGGGATTGGTAGGAGAGATGCAGCACTGCCTAGCAGATGTTACAGAAACTAGAAGGCTGGTGGTGGGTGGAGAGGTATGGGGAAAGAGCGGGGAAAGATTGGACGGGGGGGGGGGGGCAAATCAGTCCAGGGGGTGAGAGGGCAGGGGGAGGAAACTATTAAGTGGGGGTGTGGGGTAGAAGGGTGCCATGGTTCAGGACTGGTTGATTTCAGGAGTGGAGAATATGCTATGAGGATACTGCCATCTGTGCAGTGGAGGAAAGCTGGTAGTGGAGGAGAGGATCCAGATGGCTGGGGTTGTGAAGCAGATGTTGAAATCAATCAGGCTACTTTCAGCTGCAGGATGTGCTTCAGGCACACTTTAATCTTGGCCACAATTCAGAGGTGGCAGCTCATCACAGTTGATGCCTGTTTACAGAAATATTAAAAGCCTCCGCAATATTTGTAGCAGAGCTGGTATATGACAGATGTCTCAGACTCTAATGATGTAAGATAAACCTGTGGTAGGACTGGGATAGGAAGTCTGGCTGAGTGGATTGGGCAGGTCTTGTACCTAGGTCTTCCACATAGATGTGATCTCTGTGGCAAAGGGTTAGGATTCGGTGGAGATGTACGGTGGACCGAGATGGTGTAGGGGTTTGGTGGGAGACAGAACATCACTTTATGAGGGATGGAAAGGATTTTGGGTGGGATGGCCCTCATTTCATGGCATTATGATAGCTACTAGCTCCATATAAGGATGTGATTCAGTTGGTCCAGTCCAGGGTGATATTTGGTGACAGGGTGATCCTTGCTAGCTGTTCTTAGGTGATCAAGGATGTGTTTGGGTATGCCACAGGAAATCAATTTGTAGACTACACTTGGGGGTAGTGTCTATCTGTACAGACCTTAGTGACAGATTCAGCATAGTGGGCAATGCAGTTGTCGACTGCAGCTATGCTGTCCATAATGACCAGCCTGTGTGGGAGCAATATTGTTGAATAGAAAGGGTGGTCACTCTCCAACTGTCAACCTTCCCCATCCCAAATAACTATTGATGACCTACTCCTCAAATTACTTACCTCAATTTTGGCCTCAATATCTGTTCTCAGGTTCCCTCCTATGAATAGCAGCCTCTCAGCAGGAAAGGACAGCTATATTCAACCTCAAAGATTCCAACCTAATCATTCTCCCTGGAGACAAAAAGTTCCACAAATGTCGAGATGAATTACTCTCACAACCTGGCAGAAGTCCTCCATTAGTTCTCAGATTCCTCCAACTACAATCTCTACCAATGTTACCCCATCCCACAAGTTCAACATAACCTCCAATCCCTGCTTTTATCCTTAGCCTTTTTTAGAACCCCTCCCTGGATCAATGTTCCTCCACACTCCTTTAGCAACATACCCACCAACCTTGTACATGCTCCATGAATTCCACAAACCCAGCAATTTTTCAGACCCCATTCTAGCTGGTTATTGTTCTCCCACTGAAAGAATTTTTACCAACCACTTCCCTCACTCACTCCACCATCCCTACCCCTGTACTTCCTTGGTCTGCAATTGAAACTATTAGCACCACTATCCCTGTTCACCATTGTCACCAATGCTCATAGGCTTACTGCTATTGAATGCTATCTCTTCTAATGTCCTTCAGACTCCAAACCCACTATGCTTTCCACATACACCTTACTGACTGTATCCTAATGCACTACTAGGTCCCCTCTAAAGCAAAGGTATACAAGCAAATCCATAACACAGCCATGGGCATCAGCATGGTACTTTGATATGCCAGTCTGTTGATAGGCTATCTAGAGGAAACATATCTGTCTTCACCAAACTCAAACCCCTGCTCTGGTTTTCATCAATAATATCTTCAAGATCTGTACTCATTGCCAAGATAACCTTATTCTCATCCTTCACAACAAAAACCCTCCCGCTTGCTTCACCTGGTCCTCCTCAACCTAGCCTGCCACATTTGTTGATGTTGAATTTCTCACTGATGTCTCCATCCACACCTCCATCCTCATTAAATCCACCAACTGCCAACAGTACTTATTATGATAGTGTCCATACCACCCATACCACAAAATGACTCCCAAACAACCTGGTCACCCATAGACAGCCTGCATGTAGTGATGGGAACTCCTAAAACAGATTTCTTGTCACATATCCCAACACACCCTCAATCCATCCTCCACCCCTAAGAATCAACTGCGAAAGAGCACCCCATCGTCACCAAATACCGCCTCGAACTGCTACAACTGATTCACATCCTTTGTCAGGGCTTTATCTATCATCTTCCCCTGAAATGAGGAACATCCTATCTAAGGTCCTAACCACCCCTCTCAAAGTGGTGTTCTATCATCCACCTTACCTCCGCAACATCCTAGTCCGTCCCTATGTCACTCCCAGTTCCAACCCCTATCCACAAGGATCATATACCTGAGGAACACCTAGGTGGAAGACTTGCCCAATACACCCACCCAGAACTTCCCATACCAGTCTTATCTCAGGCTTATACTACCTCAACAGAGGGCTGGGTCATCTGCAAAATGAGCCAAGTCATATACCAGCTGTGCTGTAATCATTGCACGGCCTTTTATAATTTTTTGACTACCGACTGACTGTTCACCAGGATGGTTGGATACTACCAAACTGTGGCCAAGAGTAAAGTAGACCAGCCTGTGGCACATATTGCAACCGAATGTAACATGTTTGATTTCAATGATGCTTCACAACCCAGGCCATCTGGATCGTCACCTCCACTACCAGCTGCCCTCACAGCACATTTTCTGCTCCTTTTGTCATCTGGGCCTCATCCTACAGTAAGCTACTGTCACCTCACACTCCACCTAACAGTTCATGTTGCCTCTGTCCTACCACCTCTGGTTTTGCTCTGCTCTCTGTCAACAAACACTCCACACTTACCTGCCACCTCCCATCACTTCCCCAGCAGCCTTGATGAGACCCCTGGTGCCTGCTTGCTCCACAGTGCCTCCTCCCCCACCTGTATCCTACATCCTTCTCTCTCCCTGCCACAGTTCAGATGTTGTGGTTAGTGCTGCTCGAGACAGTGACTGTGTGTGCTGGAGTTGGGTGTGTGTGAGTGTAGAAATGTTTGTGTTTTTCCCAGCTTTTCTGAAGAAGGATTCAGCCAAAAGTTTATTGGAGCAGTTATCTTATCGTGCCTCATTTCTTCTCAGCACTTTGTCTCAAAGTAGCAGAATCACATTTTCACTATTTTGTTAACCATGAGAAATGAAGAATGGAGATGTAGGTGTATTGCAGTCATATGGAATGAAGTTCCTTGGAAGAAGGGTATGAGAGACAAGGAGAGATAGGGTGAGCACTGAAACAAGAAAGGAAATAGTGTAAAAGGAAACCTTGCAGAGGATTTCCAGAGATATTAATGAAATAGAGCTATGAAGGAAGTAACTTAACAGGAAGACCAAAGGAGAGCTGCAGTGTGCAGTGTGAATGTTTATTCATGAGACCAATGAAAATGTCCTTCGGACATAGTGAAATATAAGAGCATTCATGGGAGTAGACAAAGTGTGTCATACAGAGGTTTGTGTCCCTCTTGAGGTGTGCGCAAATAGTGTAATGCTTAAGGTGACTGCTTTGAAAAGCTGGAAATCCAGGTTCGAGTTCTGGTCCAGCACACATTTTCATGTGTTGCAGAACCATACAGCATATGCTGACTCATATTGGAAATTTCAAATACATTTCCTGTATTTAAGGGACTGGTGGATGAATGATGTAGAGGAGTAAGTTGGGAGGATGGGACTAAAGTGAACACAGAGAGATGGGAGGCCTATGTTTTCTGTGTATTAAGCTGAGGCTGGAAACTGTGCAAGATAGTGATGATGATGATGATGATGATGTATAGAGTTGTGTGTCTGCCAACAGCAGCTAAGGAATTGCAAAATCTAGTGAATAAAGGCAACAGTAATTTTTAAAAGATGTTCTGAGACAACCACTGGCAACAAAAAACCAAGGGTAATGCAATGTAAATGACTCAGTTTATGCGCTAATGAGATATATCATTTAGTAAATGAGCTGATCAAACTAATGGATAACTTGTGCTACTGGAAAGCAATCCAGTTAAAAGAGGAGACTAGTTGTAATGTAATGACATATATGTTGTAGGGAGAAATCCCACCTGTGCAATTCAGAAAATCTGAATATGGCAAAGGCTGTTATTCTTTCATTAAATTGAAGGCATCTTGTCAACTGACGTGTTCAGTAATTTGGTGATCTGGCCAGTTATCCAATGACAATTTGAGCAGACTGACAGCATTTTAGTGGTCGTGCCCACACAGACAGTGGCACATCAAATGCAACAAAACATGTAGATCACATGGCTGCATCTGGAGGTGATGGTCCTTGCCGTTTATCGTGTAACAGATACCAGAGACATGAGTTTAATAAATGGTAAAGAAGTAAAGTTGTCAACAATCTGAAGATTAATTTGAACACTCACAGTGGCTGGTTGCTATTTTCTTATGTTCTAGAATCAATCATGGTGTTTTACTGGGCACAGTCCTGTTTGGAGGTGGTATGCCATTGCCTTCCTTCAGTGTCTGAAATGATTTTACCAGACAGCTAAAGGGAGACTTAACAGTTTAACATGGATTCTGAATCCTGGTGCAGCTCTCTATTTTTCAGATCAACAACTTTACCATTGGTAAAAGAAGTGAAAAGTGACAGATAAATGTCCAATGACTGAGTGAGGATTGAACCCATGACGTTTGGGTTTGTAGTTTGGCACTTTGCATCGAGGCACAGTGTCAGGATAAACGGTACAGGTCTTGCATCTTTGTCTCCTTATGAGCTGTGAGGCAAAGGGCACAATAAGGCAAAAAATGTACAGAAATTTCGGATAACAGGTAAAAGATGTGAAATGTGGATGACAAACAGTGCAGAAAGAAGAGAATAGGAGCTGTTATGTAATGAGCATAGTAGGTGGCCTCATTGCATTCTGCTACGTTAACCACAAAAAAATGTTGCAACTATCGGAGAATGTCAGGGGTGGTATTAAAAAAGTGCTGAGCTGAGACTGTGTGGCAGTGCTGACACTTGCTGTCCTGCAGCTCCATATTCTGGGGCAGTTCCACAGAGAAGTGGTGGCTGCCGTGGAGCAACTAGCTGGGAGAATGTCAAGCTAAAAATAGTATGACATGCATGATATTTGGACATGGCTCAGAAGGGGCCTTGTAGTGAGTATTAATGAAGTATAGTTGATACTTTGTGATAAAAGTATGGCTCTGATCTTTTATAGGACTGGCGGAATACAGTAATTTATTAAAAGTTCATCAGTGATCTGTAACAGGTAATCCACATGTGACAGAGTCATTCTGCCTGCAGGAGAAGATGTACGATCAGGAGGCACCAATGAGATAATGGCGACTGAGGTTAAAGGAAGGTGTGAGGGAGAGAGAAAATCTGGGTAATGTGAATTCTGCCAGTCTTACTGGAGTGTGCTGTGCTTGACAACAATGCATTCTGAAAGGAATTTGAAAGGCCCACATCACAGAGGCTTGAAATGGTGTTTCAGATAGAGCAACTAATGGAGATGCACTGAATATACATTTTACTGTAGAATTTGACTGAAAGAAGGACTTCATTGTCAGAACGTATACTGACGCATTGAGAAATGCAATGGAGGGATGTTTGCCAGGTAAAAAGTCTAGAAGGAGAGTGAGACTTGAATTTCCAAAAGTTAGGAGAGTGTCCTTTTATATATGCTTATTGGAAGTACTAAACTATTGCCACTTCAACATGAGAACTGACCAGTGCAGAAAATTTTATTTTGCTGAGTGAATTTAGTTTTGATAAAGTACTAAGTATAATGACCATGCTGCAGTGAATACTTTGGTTCCCATTAAATCACAAAAGTAAAACAGTGTCTGGCTTGGCTGTCACTCAAATGGGGCGCCATTCAGGTTTTGTGTATGGTCTAGGCCAGTGGAGTGACTTGTGAGGCCAATTGAGGAGCTGCTTAGTTAAAAAGTAATGGCTTTGGTCATGAAAAGTGACAAAGCCTGTAAGGGAAGTGGTCTGACCACATCTGCTCTCCCCTTCAAGCTGAGGATGTAGGCTTGCAAATTAAAACAGAAGCTGCAATCAATCACAATAAACTAGACACATTCAAATTTGATGTGAGATTAACATAAAAGTTATGAGAGAGTAACTGATTTTAATGAAAAGATCTCATTCATCAGCATTGATACTATGACTGATGAATAATTTTCTGCTTTCCACATCATTATCAAGTACACAGCAATAAAACATGTAACATACAATGGGCATCATCTGTGGGATGTATGCTGTGAGCAGGATAGGGTGAACATATTACTTTTCACGGTGAGTGGTAGAATAGCTCTTTTGGATTTTATGAGAAATGGTTCTTGGTGCAATTGTCATTAGTTAGTATCCATTACACATTACAGCTTTCTCGAACTGTCAGTTTTGTGGTGGGGCAGGATTAAAGTACTTTCTTTGAAGATAAGTTTTTTATAGGACTAGGGGAGGCGCGATTGGATTACTATCCATTTCCCTGTTGTACTCCTCTTTCTCATGCTTGTCTTGAGCATAAACATATCTTGAATTGTACACTTTGCAAGTAAATGAACTAAGGATGCTGATAATCATACTGGAATATAAGCTGTACAAGGGCAAGAAGAGGCGCCTCATTCTGCAACCATCAGTTTCCTTCGGATGAAGAGTCTACAGATCAGTGGTCGCACTCAAGATTCCTGTAGGCAGCTCTAAACAGTTTTCTGCGAACCAAATGACTCTTGTCTTCCAGTGGAATAAGAGTGTTAACAGTGATGGTGAAATCCTTTGAAATATTAACAACCATTCTGCATCCGTCGATTTACTTCAGATGAAGAAGTGTATCAGTGTCCACACTCTTGGTCCCAGAGACAGCTGTGAACATTTTTCTGTGAATTAATGGACTGTCTCCTCTGCCAGTGGAATAGGTGTATTAACAGTGCTGGTGGAAAGACTCGAAATAATAAACCGTGTGCTTATGTTTTTTCATCACTCTTGTTTTTATTTTACCGATCCTTATACAGGGGGTGGACACAGTAATATCAACACCTGAAACAGATATAATATTTATTTAATGGTAAGGATTTACAGTATTTATTTAGTGGTAAGGAGTTGGCCCACTATTTGCTTTGAGAATGTCTGTAACTCTTCGGGGAACAGTGTCGTAAAGTGTGTTCATAGTTTCAAATGGAATGCTATCCTTTTTTGTACCAAAACATATGCCTATAACTTTAACAATGTTGGAGCTATAAAATGGGTCCTCACTCTGTGCTCTATAATTTCCAATAATGGTTGAATTATGTTGGAACATTGCAATTTTTCTGTCCAGGGGAGATGTTTGATAATTTTCTGATGATGCACAAAGCATGTCTGATTTGTGTGTGTGTGTGTGTGTGTATGTGTGTGTGTGTGTGTGTGTGTGGCTATGTTTCTTAGCCATACATTAGTCACAGTAATTTATTTCATGTTATGCTGATCAGTCTTGTGAATATACCACAGTATATGTAATGTGTCAGTTACACACAAATTTGTTTTGGTTAGAAAATGTGCTTTTTGCAAAGAATACTAAGCAATTATTGAATTAACATGTCGATGACTCAAGTTCTATTACTAACAAATAAATATTGCATAAAATTAATTACAGGGAATAAATGTTAGTAAAATATAAGGTGTATAATAAAAGAACAAAGGACAACAATATGGATATCTGAATATATCTGATGCTTTTCATTACAAGAGCACTGTACATTGCAGTTTAGGAACTCTTCTAGAGAGTAAAATGACCATTTTAGTAGAAACTGCCTAGTAAAGTGACCATTTTAGTAGAAACTGCCTTAAGTTCCTTTTAAATGAGTGCTCATCATAAGCTAAATTCTTAATTTGTGAAGGGACGGCATTAAAAATTTTGTTGCCACTGAAATGTGCCTCCCCGTGTATCACTTTCAGATTTGCTTGCGTAAAGTGGATATCACCTTTCCTTCTAGTATCAGTTGTCAGGATTTCTAGATCCTTAAAAAGATTTCTGCATGAGGTTCTAGGATGAACTCCAGTCATAATTCCTATGGGTCTTTTTTGCACACAAAACACAATTAGGTGGTGGCTAATTTCCTCAAAATATGAATCCATATGCCATAATGGCTTGAAAATCTACATCTACATACTAACCGTAAAAAGCTGCTTTCATGGTTTCTATAATAGCAAATTATGCACAATGCATAGGTTGCAGAGCTCAGTCTTTTGCACAGGTCCAGGATGTAGGTGTCGCGGATTGTGAGATTTCCTTCGTTATCCGACCAGTGAGGGTAATGGTGGAAAGTTTAATACCACGATACACATACCCATATCATGACTGTAGGAAGCAGGCATTCCTTATCTTAAGCTTCTTTTGGGGCTTCTGATTCATAAAGCAGGTTGTTTGTAGGAAACAATGTTTACAATTATTCATCGGACCATATCGTATACTTCCAGTCATGTCCATGTTTTATTACTGTAATACCACTAACTTCACAGCTTTGCATTGGCTTTCATTATTAATTGTCCAGTAACAGAAGCCCTTCCATTAATGTTAAACTTCAGCCACACCATTTTTATTGAAACAGTGTTACTCAAGTGAGTGTGGAGCTTCAGTCTCTTTGCCACGGTAGTTTTATACTGTCTGGCCACAATCATTCTCAATTCTCATTGAACATCATCAATTATCTCCGTGTTTCACTCACTATTCCCCTTCAGCAGTGATGTTTCAGCTTGTTTCACGTATACTGCCATTACTGAGGATACTGTAGCTAGTAAAACATCAAACGTTGCAGGTGTTTTCAACACAGAAGGCTCCACTAACTGCACACCAGCAAGTTAGTCTCTTTGGAAGTCTGAGGATCACACACTTTACTTACCATTTGTGCTGACCGTCACAGAACAAAACATATATTATAATGCACGTTAAAGGCTCCATCAAACAGAGAGTTGGCAGAACGCGCTGTAGTCCACCGGGTTCCGCAGCAGTCAGCACGACGCGGGCAGTGTTCGGTGTTCTGGTTGTTGAATGGTGCTTGTAGTGTGTAAGTCAGCTGCAGAGCATATAAACACGAACAGTAGTTCATACTAGGATGAATTTCTACTTATCATTTTGCTCGCTTCAAAGAAGCGAGGAAAACAAGTTCACAAAATTAATATGAAACGAGAAGAATATGGAGAATTTCATCGTCTTTGCAAAGATGGATTGTGTGAAGACAGTTTTTTCAATTATTTTTGAATGTCTCGCTAACTGCATTGGCAGTTACATAAAAAGCATGTACTGATAAAATGTCCAAGAAAAGAGTGGCTCAAGTTATTATTGTTATAAAATAATAATCAGTTGTTTCGTTTTGAGTTGTTGATCATGATGACATCTTCGTGGTTTCAATGTGGGCAGCTAGAGCAGACACAGTGACAGTATTATTTTTTAAAACACTACATTTCTCCACGGATTTATACAAGGAGAAAATATTCTGCCTCGAAAGCCATTGCAGGATACAAGCACTCGTGTGTTAGTAGGCAATGGTTTATATTGCAGAATTATTTAATATGTCCCTTTCCTAAAACTGCAGCCTTCGAAGATCCTCAAAAGGCCATTTACAATAAATGACTCTGCAAGAGACGGCATGTAGTGGAAATTCTTATTGAAAAAATGTCGTGTCTTTTTAGGGCCAATAGACCTACAATCTGATGCTGTAAATATAGATTTGGAAACAACGTGCTGCCTACATAATTTCCTCCACAGTAATGTAAGCTACCTGCCTACTGAAAAAGATGAGCAGATAGATAAACTACAGGCTAATACATTTTCGTATATGCTAAGACTAAAACAGAAACCAATTTCTTACATATTTTGTCAATAACCAGTAACGAGGTATTGGCATCAAGTTGTATGTACAGTTGGCAGCCAACAATTACCTTCTGCACCATCTGCATTGATATTTTTCCAACCACATTGCTTTTCTTACGTTTTTTTAACTGCATTTTGCACAACACAGCCAGAAATGTACTGTAATTTTCAATATTTCACTCAATTCATTTTCATGTAATAGTTTGGATTAGACAAGTAGGTATACGTTGGTTTGTAATTATGAAAAATAAATTACTACCTGTTTGATTCAGAATTCTGCATATCTCCTTCCAACTGTCTGCCTTCTTATATGCATTTTTGTATTCTGGATCAAGTATGACATACCGGTACTGGAATGGCTTTGGACGCACCAGATAGATCAGTTTGTCTGTTTCCTGCCACACTGCTCTCGCTCGCCCGCCGCAGTCTCTGTAGAAAATCACAGCCTTCCCGCTGCACGCGGCGGGCAGCGCGTGCGCTCGCTTCCTGTTTGACTGAGGTGGTGAGGCAGAATGCAACACAGTGCCCATGTGAACTGCCCGCTCTCTGTTTGACAGAGCCTTATAGCCTGAGACTTGGATTTCAGCTGTGCACTGCAGGCACGTCTAGTTTTTAACTTGTACACAGTGGTGCCAACTTGTAACGAGATGTCTTTTAGTTTACTACACGGTGTTCATATTATAAAGCTCCATACACAGCCATTGTAGCTGAAAATAAACGTCACATGTGCACGCTGTGGTTGATGGGAAGATAAGGAACTGAACTTGGAGTGTATCAAAGTGAGGAGCAGAGAAAGTGTGGGAGTCCAAGCAGATGTGAGCTAGGAGGACAGCCTACAAGAATCTGCTGAAAACTCTGCCACCTGCAGAGGACAAAAGCATAACACTCATACAGTAGAGCACAGCTCCTTCTCAATTACACACCACAACTAAGTGGAAATTTTGCATACTGCATTATGAAACATAATTTTATATATCAACAATTACTGGTTAACTGGCCGTCCTTAGCTAAAAAACCCACACCTATTCTTAACATGTCATTTGCTTATTTTATTTTATTTTACTTTCTGTCCATATAACAAACAGTTTTCAATCATTGTCAGCAATTTGCGTTTGCAAGGATTGTGTACATACATACATATGGTATACAGTATACCAGAATACAGTATATAAATACATACATTGGTGCCAACATTGAAGATATGTAGCTTGTGTCTATATCTGTGGCGGTGTGTTGTGCGTGTTCACTGGTTCAGGGAACCCCTGGAAAAATGCTTGTAATGGAAAATAAATAATTAAAAAGAAAAGTGTTTTTAAACTAATATTCTTCATTTCGTTCTTCTGTCAGATCATTTTACATGCACATTCAAAGTATTTTTATTGCATTAGAAACATTTTATGACACGGAGACAACACATATACGAGTTGCAGCTTTGCAATGCACATGCATGGTTGAGGTTGAAATTCTCTTCTGAACCCCCTGTAGACAGCATATAGGCACTCCTGCAGCAAGGAGGGGCGAGGAGAAATGCTGCCTTTAACATTGGCGTTGGAGCTGGTAGAGACACCAACTCCTGGCTACTCGAGCTCTGGAGGTTGTACCACCCCACACCTTTCATACCAGTTAATTTTTTGTTAATGAACCATGATTACTGTTGCCTGCAAAGGATTTGGATACGGCCATCTTTTCAAATTTATTGTGCTAAAAAAAAGTAGTAAGGGAGAGTTGCCACAACAAATTATCATAACAAATAATCCCTTTCCTAATACTCTGCTCTCTATTGAAAAGAACCAGTTGAAAGTTGGAACAATTATCATCAAACACGTATGTACTGAGGTACATAGGAAAATGAAGCACACAGTTGTTGTTGTTGTGGTCTTCAGACTGGTTTGATGCAGCTCTCCATGCTACCCTGTCCTGTGCAAGTACCTTCATCTGAGAATACGTGCGGCAACCTACATTCTTTTGAATCTGCTTACTGTATTCGTCCCTCGGTCTCCCTCTACGAGTTTTACCCCACACACTTCCTTCTATTGCTAAGTTGACGATTCCTTGATGTCTCAGAATGTGTCCCACCAATCTATCCCTTCTCTTACTCAGGATATGCCAGAAACTCCTTTTCTCCCCAATTGGTCCTCATTTGTTACTTGATCTACCCATATAATTTTCATCGTTTGTCTGTAGCACCACATTTTGAACGCTTTTATCATCTTTTTGTCTAAACTCGTTATCGTCCACGTTTCACTTCCATACAATGCTACACTCCAGACAAATGCTTTCAGAAACGACTTCCTAACATTTGAATTAATATTGGATACTGGATGTTAACAAGTTTTGCTTCTTTAATAATGCTTTTCTTCCCATAGCCATTCTGCATTTTATATCTTCTCTGCTTCGGCCAACAGAAGTTATTTTGCTACCCAAATAACAAAACTCATCTACAGCTTTTATTGCCTCATTACCTGATCTAATTCCTTCAGCATCACCTGATTTTCTGATATTGCATTCCATTACCTTCATTTTACTCTTGTTAATGTTCATCTTATATCTTCCTTTCAAGACACTGTCCATTGCATTCAATTGCTCTTCCAGATCCTTTGCAGCCTCTGACAAAATTACTCTGGTGTCGGCAAACCGCGAACTTTTTTTTTCTTCTCCCTGTACTTTAATCCCCTCTCCAAATTTCTCCTTCCATTCTTTCACTGCTTGCTCAATATATAAATTGAACAACATTGGGGAAAGGCTACAACCCTGTCTTACTCCCTTCCCAACCTCTGCGTCCCTTTCTTGCCCTTCGACTCTAATAACCGCTGTCTGGTTTTTGTACAGGTTGAATATAACCCTTCACTCACTATATTTTACCCCTGATACCTTCAGAATTTGGAAGAGTGTATTCCAGTCGACATTGTCAAAAGCTTTCTCCAAATCAACAAGTGCTAAAAACGTATGTTTCCCTTTCCTTAACCTATCTCCTAAGATAAGTCGTAATGTGAGTATTGCCTCCCGTGTTCCTACATTTTACCTAAATCCGAACTGATCTTACCCGAGGTCAGATTACACAAGTTTATCCATTCGTCTGTAAATAATTCGTGTTAGTATTTTGCAGCCATGACTTATTAAACTGATAATTCTGTAATTGTCACACTTGTCAGCAGTTTCTTCCTTTGGAATTGGAATTACGATATTCTGATGGTATTTCCCCTGTCTCATACATCTTGCATACCAGATGGAATAATTTTTTCATGACTGGCTCTCCGAACGCTAGCAGCAGTTCAGACGGAATATCATCTACTCCAGGGGCCTTGTTTCGACTCAAATCCTTCAGTGCTCTGTCAAACTCTTCTTGCAGTATCATATCTCCTATCTTGTCTTCCTCCACTTCACCTTCCATTTCTAGAATACTGCCTTAAGTTTATTTCCTTTGTGTAGGCCCTCTATATATTCCTTCCACAGTTCAGCTTTTCCCTCTTTGCTTAGTGCTGGTTATCCGTCTGAGATCTTGATATTCATACAGCTGCTTTTCTTGTCTCCAAATATATCTTTTATTTTCCTGTAGGCTGTATCTATCTTTCCCCTAGTTATGCATTCTTCTATGGTTCTGCATTTGTCCTCTAGCCACTCCTGCTTAGCACACAGTAACTACACAAATATTGATAATGCAATTAATTTAGAAATGGTTCAATACAGTCGCCAGTGACATAAAAGTTCCACAGTACTCTTTCTACGAAAATAATACTACTTGATTTGTTGGCTTTAAGTAAAATTAAAAATAAATTTTGAAAATAGACCTAATCAGTAATAAATCTTTTTGACTGATTGATTGGAGGTAAGCAATGCACCCAACAACTGACACCACCTCAGATTAATACTTACTCACCTGCATCAGTGTACCTCATTAGCAGGAAAACATTTGAAATAACTTTGATTAACTTGTACTTACATTAATACTGAATTCCCAAACAATCCATCAAAGCCAGTGCAATGGAATCTCTGCACACGAACAACGCCAAAGTACACACTGACTGACTATCAGGAGAACACACGATCAAAACAGTACAAAACATTACAAAATTAATATAACTAATTTTAAATTGTATCTTTAAGTTTTCATTAGTGGCAGCCTTCAGTTATATTGTTAAGCTTTCATTAAATTTTAGTCTATTATTGTTTCACCAAGTTAATGTGATCACACAAAGAAAATGAACTTTAAACAATTAATTTTTACTGTCTTGGCACTTCAAATAATTATTTTCTTTTAGCAACGACACTCGGTTTTCACATCACCTGGACAGGATACGACCCTACCCAAGTAATAATGATTTGGGATAATGAAGGTCTAAGTTCAAAACATTATTATTTCAATCATTAGACATAAGAGTTCTGGGTAAATGCCTCACAAACTGCCTAAACTTTTGTGTCGTAGAAAATGTTGGAGTGGTCTTATAGTACATCCCTGTTGTTGAGAAGCCTGTGACATCTGCCCTCACTCATTACTGGATAAATGTGCCACAACTTAGCTCTCTGCCAACATAGGCCTGGTAACCTGGGACTCAGCACTGCTCGTTTTCGCCCCTCGGTTGTGTCTTCTCTCACTTCGAGCGACATCACACGACTCCCTCTCTGTAGGCTCACATCCACACTCAGTTGTTTGTCAGAGACCACACTCCTCACAATGCAAATCTCTGACTAAGATGCTATCCTTACTTTTCCTAATGACGTATACCCAGTGCAATTACCACTTTCTTTACAGCAAAATTACTCATGAACATACAAAACATTATTACAAAATATACAAATACAAAATTATTAACAAATATATAAATTATAAAACAAGCATTTACATTAGAAAGTTTTTATCTAGACACATCTGCATTAAAGTATTACAAGGTTACGCACGAATGATCCTGAAGCAAGACAATGGAGCTACTGTGCACCTTGCCTTGTACATGCACAAATCCTCCACGAAGGCAACATCCGCCCTTCATATTTCTTTTTGGTGCATTGAATATTTATCAAAAAACACATGTGCAAAATATCTTATAACTATAAATTAAAGACCCATCAACTGTAAAAGCTTTCAGAAGATCTGATCATGAATAATAATGAAGTCACTTCTCTCCACCTAGCAAATAATAGCCGTGTGGTTAGTGGCATTGTGATGGTGTGTCGGAGGTATTGGGTTCAAAAGCCATTGTAGGCAATTCTTTAAAATCCAGTCTTCTTTTTAACAGATACAGCAATGACAACTTTTATATTGTTACTCGCCATGTATCTTTGGATGTTTTTGCAAATGTGACATGATTTTGACAGTAAATGACATTTGTACTCTTCTTTGTAACAAATGTAGAACGTTTTGAAAAGAGGTGGGGGAGAGCAACCCTTGTGTATGCGTAAGGTTAGGAGGGGGTGCTGCTTACAGTGTCATGTGACCTGAATGTAGCCTTTCTTTTTGTCATGACAGATTTATTGAAGCTTGGTAGGCAGCACCTTAGCTGGAGTTAAAGCAAGCACAAAGAAGCTGAAGTCAGACACATTTTGCAGATATTTTGACGAAGATATATCTAAGGTGGGGTGGGGTTGGAGGGGGGGGGGGGAGACAAACCAGAGCGCTTACAATTTGAAGTCCTGTATAGAATAATAACTTTCTCTATTAATAAATGTTTCAGTTTAGTCTTTAGCAGATTTTAATTTGTTTTTTTGATATTATAAGGTATTGCATTATAGGAAATTGTTCTTATTGTGTGTTGGCAGTGGTCAGTGGCATTTTTAATTGCTCCCAATTCTTTGAGCTTAGTGCTTTTTCCGTGATGTGTGTTCATCAACAATCATGCTCAGAAACTTGTGTTGTTTTGCACAGCTAAGTTCCAACAGGGGTATACATGGAGTAGCACTTATGTTAGGATTATATCAGAGCATAAATTGTGTTATTACTGTCTTTTCTTTACTTACAAGGAGCTTATTTGAAGTACAATAAGTAGTGTATATATAAAATTGTTGGTTACTTCAGTATTGTTGGCTGCAGTCTGTATATCTTTGCCCCAGCTGACAAAAGATGTGTCATTGGCATAGCTTATGACCTTGCTGTTTTGTGGTTCATTTCTACCATTTACATAAACAATGAACAGGAATGGTCTTAAAATGCTTCCATGAAGCACACCACATTGAAGTATTCTGAAATTTGACTTACTTGTCAGAGGCTATACATTATGTTTATATGTTAGATTAATGAACAGTTTCCTGTCTTTTAAATATGAGGTATATAGTTGTCGGCCTGTAACTCTCACCCCATATTTTTCCAATTTACGCAGCAGAATGTTATAGTTCACAGTATCAAAGGCCTTCCTCATATCCAAGAACGTGCCTTTTTCTTTGTCTCCTTTGTCCAGCTTGTTTAGTGATGTGTGTATAAAGGTTGCTACTGCTGTTGTTGTTGTAGATCTTTCTTTTCTAAACCCAAGCTGTAAGTGTGTCTGTTGGAATATGATTCAATTTGATTTAGTATTACTCTCTTTGAAATATGGTTAGTTATAATATAGTTATTTACATAGCCATTAAAAGGCACAGCTAGTCTGAGAACCATTTACTCTCTCAGGGTGTCCGGAAAACCGGGAAAACCCTGGGAAAGTCGCAGTACTCAATTTGCTTTTTGACAAACATTTGCTTTCCTTCCACTTGGCTTGATGCATTTCCTCGAAAATAGGTTCGTTCCAGTTGTGAAAAATTTACCAGTCGCCAGTTTCTTACTACCTCTACTGCGCATACACAGCCTCTGCCAGTTGCAACTGAAAATGCCAACTCGAACACATATTTCTTGCGTTTGGCCACCTGCAGCGCTAGTTGACTCATTTACTCATGGAGGTTAGAATTCTAACCTCTTTGCATTGACTCATGGAGGTGTATTTACTCGTATTCTAACTGCCTTGGTTTACTCCATACTCTATGGTCTCTGCTTTGAAGACAACATGTTGAAATGCAAATCGTGACAATATACTATTTTAAGGTGATAGTAGATTAAAGATTTTTCACAGATGCTTCACTTTGTTTTGTTAAATGTCAGTTTTTCTTCTTCATGTGCCGTCTCTATTTTGGAGGTTGGCTACCATCATAGCTACTGTATTTTAGTTTTGGAAGCTGCGGCCTTGAATAGGTCATATGTCGGGACATTAAACAATTTTTGCCGGTTCCCAAACCAAGACATTCTTCTCCTTCCAACAGATCTCTTCCCTACTATCTTTCCTTGTATTACGAGTTGCAGAGTCTCATACCTTGGACCTCTCATGATGTGGCAGAGATATTGTACTTTTTTTTCACCTTTATTCTTTTCTTTTTTCTATTCTTATAGGACCTTTGCGCCTTTCCCCATTCTTCTCAGACCCTCCACATTGGTAACATGTTCTGTCCATGATATTCACAACATCCTACAGTAGGTCCACATCTCGAAGGCTTCTATTTTCTGTTCACAATATATGTTGAGGGTCTAAGCTTCTACTACATACAATAACACTGGTAACACATAACATTTGAGCATATAGTTTCTTAGGTCCAGGCTTGAATTGTGACTACAGAACAGCTTCCTGATCTTCATAAAGGATGCATGGGTCTTCTCAATGCGAGTCTTTATTTCTGAACAGTAATCCATGGAGCAGTTGACACTCATACCTAGGTAGTCATACCTCTTGACTCTTGCCAGCCTTTTGCCTTCCACATAAAGATGTTCATTTGGCACTTCAGTTTTGGCTACAATTGTGTATTTGCTCTTCTTAACATTGAGTGTCGGACCATATTCTTGACTAGCTGTGATGACATTATTCAACATACCTTGTATGTCTTGCAAATTTACAGGTAGAAGTACTGTATCTTTCGCATAACGCAAACTGTTCTGTTGAACACCGTTGACTCGTATTTCACCAGCATTATTTTCAAGGGTGTTGTGAAGAGTTCCTCTGAGTAGACGTTGAAGCAAAGTGGTGAAAGAACGCAACACTGTCTGACTCCCCTCTTGATTTCCACTGCTTTCGTTTGTTCAGACTGAATGCAAACAGTCGCACTTTGGTTTAGATACAGTTTTACTATTACGCGTAAATCTCTTGTGTGAAGATTTTTACGTTTCTGTGATTCTATGAGTTGCTTGTGTCTCTTTTTAATCAAATGCTTTTTTATAATCAATGAAACAGGCATATACATTTTGGTTGGCATCAAGACGCCACTGCATCAAACATTGTAGGCAAACAAAGCTTTCCTTGTACCAAAACCATTTCTAAAGCCAAATTGAGTATTTGCTATAGCTTCTTCTGGCTTCTTGTAAATCCTATGGGGGATGAGTTTGAGGAATGTCATCAGTGTATGACTCATTATGCTGATCGTATGGTGTTCATCACATTTTGTGGCATTATGCTTTTTGGGAATTGTGACAAACATTGATCGAAGCCATTCATTTGGCATTATTCCTGTTTCATAGATTTATTAAACAAGGAAGTAGTAGTGCCTAGGTGTTGTTCTTCAATCAACTTAAGTGCATCTGCAGGTAGATTGTCAGGGCCAGGAGTTTTCCCCACTTTTAGCCAATTTTATTGCTACTTGTACTTCTTCGATAAAAATAGATGGTCCCGTTAAATTTTTATTGTCAACAGTTATTTCTTCTCTTTGGTCACTGAATAGGGTTTTCATATACTCTTCCCATAGAGTCAGTTGATCTTTAGTATCCGGGACAATGTTTCCTTCTTAATTTTTGAGAATGTATGTTTTCTGCCTCTGAATAACTCCGGTAAAATCTTTTATTTTCTTATGCACACTGTGGGAGTTGTGCAGTCTTTGCAGATTTTCTATTTCAGTACATTTCTCTTTTAACCATTCCTCCTTTGCTTGGTGACATTTATACTTGATGTCTTTCTGCATTTCTTTATTTTCTGTCTGTCTGTATTCTGCAGATTTCTTCTTTTTCCATGAGCACTAATATTTCATCAGTCATACGTCTTTCTGATTTTTTCTTTTCTCAGGTTTCAGATGCTTTTTACAAGATTCTATAATATGTTGTTGATGTTGTTGTCTTCAGTCCAGAGACTGGTTTGATGCAGCTTCTAACGTCCATCACCTCTTTTCGGAATGACTCAAACTGAGCCCTAATATATTCCTAAATAACGGAAATGTTTATTAGTTCTCAGTCTATAACGAAATCATTCCACTGTAGGTGAAGTTGAACTTATCTTATATGCTGGCTGAAGTCCATTGCGTTGTGATTTGTCTTCGGCATTCACTAAAGAAATTGATTCTACAGGATATTTTCATAAATTAAATTCTTCTTAGTTGATATGGAAATGATTTTATTTCCATTTAAACATTGCACAATCAAGAAATGCAGCAGCAAGCTAACACAGCTGCTTACAGGCTTCTGGCCACTCGGATACTCCGTCCAAGACTGACTCTATAAACAATGGTTTCTCTCCAACATCTTTCTGCTTAACCACGTATTAAAAATGATGACAAAGTTTTGTAATTCACAATTAAACAATATTCTTTTACATCAAATATGCCAAAATACAGAAATTAAAATATTACATTTAAGCTCTGACTATTTATGTTAATATTTGTACTTGTTTCATGAAATTTGTATTTAAATGTAGTGCACAAATTTAACGTCATCCTTTTGACTAGTGTTTACAGTCGTCAAATTATTTACATTATGTGTGTTTTCGAAATGCACACATATTTGTTTTGCCAATAGTGTGTAGGCGTACTATTATTATGAAAAGGTATTTTAATGTGTTTCGGTTTGTGGTCAAATTATTTATTAATACGGATTTGTATATGGTTGTCGTAGTTTTGTTAATTTCGAAGATAGTTTCTTAGTACCAAACGGATTATTAATTTTAGTGCATGAACAATTATCAGTATTTAATTTAGGATCTAGTGATATATAAAACATGGTCTGCCCTAATTTATTTAAACAATAGGTATATATGAAATCATGTTGTGCAATAGTTTATAACATTTAGCATTATTGTTTTTATACAAATTAGTATCATATAGTTTCAGCAATTTCCGAAACTAACTGTAATGCATTTTTAGTGTTTGCAGCTATTATTTACGAAATTATTAAAAACTGAAAATTACGTAAAAGGTCTGCCAAAGTTATATTTAAATGAACGTACTATTTCTTAAAAGTGTTTTACTAATAGTGTAAATAGAATTTCAATCTGAAGGCGAAAGTGTGAAATATCACATGTCCGGTAATGAAGTTTTACTTTAGGTGTCAGCTATTTCGTGTTTCAATGTTGGCAACAGATTTTTAGGAGTGCACAACATAGCAGAAACGTTACACACCCCCCTACATAGTGTACCTGAAATATAATGTAAGGTTCACTGTGTACTATCGTTTCAATATGTTGTGATTTAAGTGTACATAGTGAGTCTGTATTAGTTTAGGCTAAAATAAAAAAAAATTTATGTTGATTGTAGTCTTGCGAATGCTGGTGGTGGTTGATGTTGCATGATGCGCCGACATGGGTCTATCTGCAAACTGCTGTTGGTGATGTAGTGGCTCTCATCTTCAGCTGACTGTAGTTACAGGCATTCCACATGGTTCCTACAACATGTTTGTATCTTTCTCAGAACCACATACTATTTTTCCCTAACTACATACATAAATAAGCATACTGTTATCAGGCTATTGGAAAGAGCAATCAATTTTCTCTATACGGTATTTAAAACAAACAAAATTATGGGTTCAAATTAACCCTTAAATGTTACTGAAAATTAATGAGAAATCTCTCTAATTTACTTTAGTTTGAATAATGAAATAGCAAGCTTTTACAACTTTTTTTCTTTTCAAAGAGCATTGATATTCATACTGTAAACAGTTATGATTGGGATTAATTCATATAAAAAGGTATTTTACTAGTTTCTTCTATGTGTACGTGTATGTAAATGCCATTATGTGAGTACTAAGCTCCTAATTCCTCTAGAAAGGGTGTTGTATATTGTAATAACTTCACAATTTATAGTCAATTTACTAAGTGAAAGAATGACATAAATAGTAAAACAATGGATAGAAACAAGCTCTCCGTGAGCACATCAAACAATTATCATTCAAAATTATGGTATAATTAAAATGGTTATATAGACAGAAAATGTAATCGTGGTTTTGAATATTTCTCATACTTTTAGAGATTAGAATGAGTAATAGTAAAGAGTATAAACAATTTAGATCATAGTATTACATAATATTTTACTTATTGAAAAAACATATGCATTAATAAAAATTCAAAAACTAACCCCCCTGCAAGTAGTTAGCAGTGGCAATGAATAATCTCATAGCTCAAATCAAGCATGGAAATTAAAGTAATGTGTCAGTTCTCAACTGATCCACCAAAGTGTCAAATTTTTCACAACTTGGAAAAATTTAAAGAAAAATGAAAAAAGTTTTTTTTTTTTTTTTTTTTAAACTGTCAAACTACACCCACTCTCAAGGCAGTAATCAAGAGAGAGCGGAAAAATTCGCTGCCATTAAATTACGTCCACGGCCAGGGCAGGTAACTGACTCGCAAACGGCTACATATGACCTTACATCATGAGTATGTGCAAGTATGCATGATAAAAAAAAATTCCAAGTATATAACTTGTAAAACATCAATAGTTTCATTGTAAACTTTAAGAATAAAAATGAAAATTAAACCTTGCATCAGCCACAGCTGTCATATGTACAATATACTATAATATGGTCATCTTAAACCAGTATTAAATATTTTCCTATTAAGCTGTAAGCTCAAGGATAGAAATTGAATTTTACATTGGTCAACACTTGTGCGGTCTATGTGTCCTCCCATGCTTATAGTCACTTTTGTACTAATTATTAGCAAGTCCCTCTTGACACATCAACGTACAACACAAAATTCAACCAAGAACACAAAAATACTAATGAATGACTAACAAGAGTGAAAAAAATTAAAGAGTTTGAATTGTAATGCACTGTGGACGTGATTAATAGAAAGATCACAGTACGTAACTGAGGTAAGCATTTTCATATATACAATGACATTTCAAGCCATAAACAAATAATAAACATTTCAACATACCTTTGACTATGCATATGAGGTTAATAAATTTATTATTGTGTGCCAATCTGTACATGCAGATACGGTATATGCACTATCTGTGTACCATATTCATAATAGGTATCAATACTATCAACAAATATCTTCCTTGTAGGTTTCAGAGTAAGAGCAAGGTAAACTATTCAAGACAATTAATTAACTTTCTGTAGGTAGGATTTAAATGCATTAACATATCTGAGACCGATCAACATTTGTGGATCGTGGATAAACAAAACTATAAGCATACAGCTAAGGGTTTCAGTTATCTTCAAGAGGCTCAATGTATACACATTTCGATGAACTTCAACTCAGTTCTTAACAAATGGACTACTAACATAGTGAAATAGAACATGGTTTTCAGGTTCAATTACTAGATTTTTTTTTAAACTTCTTCAAAATTATTCATGTTACTAGAATCACAACTTAAGTTGACAATAAACAGAAGGTATACTTTCATATTGCTTTCAATTAATTCTTTAACTAACACTTCAGTAGATGACTTAACATTTATATCAGGGTTTGGAGCTAACATTTTCAGTACACTTAACACTATCATTTTGAGATTCCTCAGCAGTATCAAGCAATTTTAACATCTTAGACTTCAAGTAAAGCATCTGTTCAGAGACTACACTAATCTTAAATACTACATCAACATTTTTCGTTGAAATATTCATTATTTTCATAGTCATTTTCTTTATGACATATTAATTCTTTCTTTTCAATATATGGAGCATTTTTTCACTTCCATTTCAATACACTTAATAACTATTTGTTCAGTACTTTCACTGACAATTCTTAACCTAATTTCTCATGAACAACACTTCCCCTTTTTCTAACTCTGTTAACATCTTTTGATGACTACTCAAAGACTTCCACATTAGCTAGTGGTTCATAAACATCATAATATAAGACTCCAAAATTCCTGTCACACACATTAAATAAACCCCCATCATCTATTGATTTTCTTTTTCTGTACTTAAATTCACATAGTATTTTAATTCATAAATGCTTCTCAATATTTGTTATTCATTGTAACTGTATTAACTGTAAACATGAATTCACTATTTAGTTGAAACTGTATTTCAGTATCTTTACTTTTTAGCTCTTAAGTCCATTGGCCTATACACTGGCATAAGTAATAAATCTCATATTGAAAACCCCCAACTAGTATATCGTATTAGGTACAGTATTAGTATTTGGTATAAAGTTCTTTTGAACTGATGGTCAACATCCACCTACACATTTTTTTTGTTCATATTTTCTCTAAAATTCTTACTGTAATAAAGTTTAGGCTTCACATATTTTAAGTTTCAATAAGCATATAGCAAAGATTTATATATCAAAAGGTATGTCTCAGCTGTTTTCACTTGTCAGTGGTAATTAAAATTTTTTCAAATCATCATAAATATTTACACTGAAGGAAACTTATAGACTACAATTTTTTCTGTACTGTGAAAATGATTAATAGAAGTACACAGCACACGACTGGGGACCTGAACTGTTGTCAGCAGTTTCATAACTAAAGAGTAGTTATGCCCCTAAGGTACTACATCAGTATATAGCCTGATGCATCTCATTTTGTCTGTCATCAGGTAGAATAGGTAGTAGTAGTAGATTACAATTAGGTCCAAAATTAAATGCAAACAGTTGGGTCTGGTTTGCCCAAGAACCTACTTTACTCCTTAGACTTTGCTTAAGCAACATAATTTCAGAAGTGTCATTCAAATCTGACGAAAAACAATCATTGTCCTGTGGCATAAAATAAACAGGATGAAATTTCTTTTTAGGCCTACCAGGTAACCTCACTACTGGTAAACAAATTACATTAGTACATCTAGGAATAAACAAAGTTTCAGCATGTGACTTTTCTTGAATTTTGTCTACACACTGTGGTAATTCTGTGACTGTACGTTCACTTTCAACTTCTAGCTCAAGGTTATCTATAACACAGTTACATTCAGTTTCTACTTTCAAATCAGAAATATTAAGTTTGCTATTACATTCTTCAACATCGCGAATCTTTCCAGTTAACTCTGTTTTAGTATCCTGGCTCTGAGAATTTACATTACATGAACTGTCATCTATTTCTTCAACATTGTCACTCGTCTGAGAAACTACTGAAGTAGTGGCTACCACAACAGTTTTTTCTACACTATTGAATCCACCGGTACTAAAATTTGTCACTAGACTTCCAATGTATTGTTTTAAATCGGTCATTGAGTCATTTGTTTGAGATTTTATGTCAGATAGTTCGGTTTTCATGGTTTTTATATCTAACGAAAGTTCGGTTTTCATAGTTTCCATAGTTTCCATTTGTAATGAAAGTTTGGAGTTCGTGGTTTCCGTTTGTAATGAAAGTTCGGTTTTCATAGTTTCCATTTGTAATGAAAGTTCGGTTTTCATTTGTAATGAAAGTTTGGAGTAAGATTCTAATATAAGTTCCAAGATTGATTTTCTTTCTATTTCCGTGTTTGCTGCCATATTATTAATCTGTTGTCCAGTCTCTTGTAAATCACTAGAAAATGGGACCTGCTGCTTTCTTGTAATCGGTGTAGAACTCGCGATACCAGAACCTTCTACCCCACTGTCAAAGTCCGAAACTTGAGTACTATCATCTCCCTCCTTTCTTACTGTATCCATTTTAAGATAAGTTTTCAGTCCACATAAAACCCCTATCACACAAACAGTCACTAAAAAAAAGAAAAAAAAAAATATGAGTACTTAACTTCACACAAGGATGCGGCGATACAGGAATCTAGTAGTCCAAATTATTTCCATCTTCCTCCATTAAATTTCGACATCGTAGGTGTGGGTAGTATTGTAGTCGAATTCTGCACTTTTATGATGGTTTTACTGCACATCCATCATATATATTATTTTCCTTATATCCTGAAACACATTCTTATATTAGCGAATACTCATTAAAATCGTTTGATCACGTCACCACTTTTAACACTTCACATTAGTGAATACGCTTTTAAAATCCTGGTCACACGGCACCACATCTAACGTCCATCACCTCTTTTCGGAATGACTCAAACTGAGCCCTAATATATTCCTAAATAACGGAAATGTTTATTAGTTCTCAGTCTATAACGAAATCATTCCACTGTAGGTGAAGTTGAACTTATCTTATATGCTGGCTGAAGTCCATTGCGTTGTGATTTGTCTTCGGCATTCACTAAAGAAATTGATTCTACAGGATATTTTCATAAATTAAATTCTTCTTAGTTGATATGGAAATGATTTTATTTCCATTTAAACATTGCACAATCAAGAAATGCAGCAGCAAGCTAACACAGCTGCTTACAGGCTTCTGGCCACTCGGATACTCCGTCCAAGACTGACTCTATAAACAATGGTTTCTCTCCAACATCTTTCTGCTTAACCACGTATTAAAAATGATGACAAAGTTTTGTAATTCACAATTAAACAATATTCTTTTACATCAAATATGCCAAAATACAGAAATTAAAATATTACATTTAAGCTCTGACTATTTATGTTAATATTTGTACTTGTTTCATGAAATTTGTATTTAAATGTAGTGCACAAATTTAACGTCATCCTTTTGACTAGTGTTTACAGTCGTCAAATTATTTACATTATGTGTGTTTTCGAAATGCACACATATTTGTTTTGCCAATAGTGTGTAGGCGTACTATTATTATGAAAAGGTATTTTAATGTGTTTCGGTTTGTGGTCAAATTATTTATTAATACGGATTTGTATATGGTTGTCGTAGTTTTGTTAATTTCGAAGATAGTTTCTTAGTACCAAACGGATTATTAATTTTAGTGCATGAACAATTATCAGTATTTAATTTAGGATCTAGTGATATATAAAACATGGTCTGCCCTAATTTATTTAAACAATAGGTATATATGAAATCATGTTGTGCAATAGTTTATAACATTTAGCATTATTGTTTTTATACAAATTAGTATCATATAGTTTCAGCAATTTCCGAAACTAACTGTAATGCATTTTTAGTGTTTGCAGCTATTATTTACGAAATTATTAAAAACTGAAAATTACGTAAAAGGTCTGCCAAAGTTATATTTAAATGAACGTACTATTTCTTAAAAGTGTTTTACTAATAGTGTAAATAGAATTTCAATCTGAAGGCGAAAGTGTGAAATATCACATGTCCGGTAATGAAGTTTTACTTTAGGTGTCAGCTATTTCGTGTTTCAATGTTGGCAACAGATTTTTAGGAGTGCACAACATAGCAGAAACGTTACAAGCTCTCCACAATACCCTATCCTGTGCAAGCCTCTTCATCTCCTCATAAGAACGGCAAGCTACATCTGTCTCAATCTGCTTACTGTATCAATCTCTTGGTTTTCCTCTGCGGTTTTTACCCCACACACTTTCCTCCAACGCTAAATTCACAATTCCTTGATGCCTAAGAATGTGTCCTACCAATCAATCCCTTCTTTTAGTCAAGGTATGCCAAGAATTCCTTTTCTCCCCAATTGTTTTCATTACCTCCGCATTAGTTACACGATCCACCCACCTTATCTTCAGCATTCTTCTGTAGTACCACATTTCAAAAGCCTCTATCCTCTTCCTGTCTGCACTGTTTATCGTCCATGTTTCACTTCCATACTAGGCAACACTCCACACAAATGCCTTCAGAAAGGACTTCCTTAGGCTTAAATCAATATTCAATGTTAACAAATTTCTCTTTATCAAGAATGCTTTCCTACCCATTGCCATTCTGCATTTTATATCTTCTGCACTGTGACCATCATTTGTTATTTTACTGCCCAAGTAACAAAACTCATCTACCTCCTTTATTGTTTTGTTACCTAATCTAATTCCTTCTGCATCACCTGATTCTCTTAGACTGCACGCCATTACCCTAGTTTTGCTCTTGTTAATGTTCATCTTATATGCACTTTTCAGCACACTAGCCATTCCGTTCAACTGCTATTCCAGGTCCTTTGCTGTCTCTGACAGAATTACTATGTCCTCGGCAAAATGCAACATTTTTATTCTTCATCCTGAACTTTAATTCCGTCTCCAAATTTATCCTTGTATTCTTTTATAGCTTGCTCATTGTACAAATTGAATAACATTGGAGTAAGACTACAACCCTTTCTTACTCCCTTTGCAACCATTGCATCATGCCCTTCAACTCTGGCAACCGCTGTCTGGTTTTTGTACAAGTTGTAAATAACCTTACGCTCCCTATATTTTACTTCTGCTTGCTTCAGAACTTGAAAGAGTTTATTCCAATCAACATTGTCAAAAGCCCTCTCCAAATCTACAAAAGGTAGATATGTAGGTTTGCCTTTTCTTAATCTATCTTCTAGGATAAGCCGTAAAGTGAGTATCGCCCACCGTGATCCTACATTTCTCCTGAACCCAAACTGATCTTCCCCGAGGTCGGCTTCTACCAGCTTTTCCATCCTTCTGTAAATAATTTGAGTTAATATTTTGCAACCATGACTTATTAAACTGATGGTTCTGTAGTTTTCAGACTTGTCTTCACCTGCTTTCTTTGGAATGGGGATTACAACCCTTTGTCTGAGGGTACTTCACCCGTCTCATACATCTTACACACCAGATGAAACAGTTTTGTCATGACTGATTCTCCCAGAGACTGCAGTAGCTCTGAGGGAATCTCATCTACTCCAGGGGCCTTGTTTCGACTTAGGTCCTTCAGTGCTCTGTCAAATTCATCTCTCAGTATAGTATCTCCTATTTCATCCTCATCTACTTCTTCTCCCATTCCTACAATATTGCTTCTAAGTTCATTTCCTTTGTAGAGCCTCTATATATACTCTTTCCACCTTTCAGCTTTCCCTTCTTTGCTGAGAACTGGCTTTCCATCTGCATTCTTGATATTCATAGAGCTGTTTTTCTTATTTCCAAATATCTCTTTTATTTTCCTGTAGGCGGTATCTATTTTCCCCCTATTTATACATTCTTTTACATCCTTGCATTTGCCTTCTGGCCACTCCTGCTTAGCCATTTTGCACTTCCTCTCAATCTCATTTCTTAGTCATCTGTACTCCATTTGCCTGTTTCATTTACTCCTCTACTGTTTTATTTCCCCCCATTTCTGTCAATTGTTGCCTAAAGGTCCCTCAGAAATTCTCAAGAACTTCAAGTTTCTTCAGCTTATCCAGAGCCCATCTCCTTATTTTCCTACCTTTCTGCAGTTTTTTCAGTTTCAGCCTACAATTCATGACCAATAAGTTATGGTCAGAGTTTATATCTGCCCCTGGGTATGTCTTACAGTTTAAAGCCTGATTCTGGAATCTATGTCCTACCATTATAAAATCTATCTGGTATCTTCCAGTGTCTCCTGGTCTCTTCCACATATACAACCTTCTATCGTGATTCTTAAACCAGGTGTTTGTTATGACTAAATTATGTTCCGTACAAAATTCTACCAGGCGGCTTCCTCTTTCATTCCTTTTGCCGAGACCATATTCACCTAGTATCTTCCCTTCCCTTCCTTGTCCTACTTCCGAATTCCAGTCTCCCATAACGATTAAGATTTCCTCTCCCTTAATTGTCTGAATAATTTCCTTTAGCTCCTCATATATTTCTTCGATCTCCTCATCAGTGGCAGAGCTAGTTGGCATATAAACCTGTACTACTGTGGTCTGTGTTGGCTTTGTATCAACCTTGACTATGATATTGCAATCACTGTGTTACACAGAGTAGTTTACCCGCTTTCCTATTTTCTTATTCATTATCAGAGCTACTCCTGTAATACCCCCAACTGATTTTGTATTTATAATCCTGTATTCACCTGACCAGAAATCCTGTTCCTATTTCCACCGAACTTCACTAATCCCCACTATTTCTAACTTCAACCTATCCATTTCTCTTTTTAAATTTTCTAGCTTCCCTACCTGATTAAGGGATCTAACATTCCACACTCCAACCCGTAGAATGCCAGTATTGTCTTTCCTGATGATCACATCCTCCTGAGTTGTCCCTGCCCGGAGATCCAAATGGGTGACTATTTTACCTCCGTAATATTTTACCCGAGAGGATGCCTTCATCATATGTTCATACAGTAGAGCTGCATGTCCTCGAGAAAGGTAACGGCTGTAGTTTCCCCTTGCTTTCAGCCGTTCGCAGTAGCTGTGTGGCAAAGCCACATTAGCTGATGTTACAAGGCCAGCTCAGTCAATCATCCAGACTGTTGCCCCTGTTACTACTGGAAAGGCTGCTGAAAAGGCTTCAGAAACCACAAGTTTGTCTGGCCGCTCCACAGATACCCCTCCGCTGTGGTTGCACCTACAGTACGGCTATTTGTATCATTGAAGCACACAAGCCACCCCACCTTGGCAATGTCTGTGGTTCATCTGATTTGAAACTTTGCCACATGTCTTAGGTTGACTCAAAATTTCCGAACAGGTATTTATTGATTTATTTAAGTTTTCGTTTATCTCCCAGCACACCTCGATTTTAACATTACTATTTCCTAGTAAGCAGGAGTCAATGGGTCTACGGTTTGACGAAACTTTCAGCTTCTTGAGCTTCACCCTAATCTCCGCCACAAGAAGATTATGGTCTGAGCCTACATCTGCTCTTGGATAGGTCTTGGCATTTTTCTCTGCATTTCTGTGTCTGTTTTGAAATTTACATGTTCCAAATCTTATTGATTGTTGTAGCAGTGTGTTCTTTGTGTCGGTTGCATTATTCATACCAGTCACAACTGTCCTTCCCGGAGATCCGATTGGAGGACTTACTCCAGAATTATATTTAGTCCTGACTTCAGCCATGCTGATAATGCAGGGAATATCACTGTGTGATCTTTAATGCAGTGATTTTCCATTTGCCTTCTGCATCCTTATGCCGTTGACTACTTTATGCAGTTTATGCACATTCTGTGTTGATTTCTCAGCCCAAGGGCAAAAGAGTGTCCTTGCACTTTCTGGCCCCTCCACCCTAGGGTGTTGACCAGAGAGTGGGGACTGCTTATTCTGGCAGTTGTTCGGCATATACTAAGGCCGCCCCTAACCTGGAAAACAGATGACTTTACAGCCGCCCCTCTGGAGTACAGACACTGCAGGTAAAAGGGATTCCAGCAGCATTTCCTCTGCTGAGAGCCCACTTACCTCCTATAAGAGCTCATCCTCTTCGGGCCGGTGGCCCTTGTGGACAGTCAGGTTATTTTCTGGCGTCTGACACTCTGCGTCGAGATCCTGGGTGTACAGTCTACTCGATTACCGTTGCATGACAAGCATGGTGTAACG
Organism: Locusta migratoria; assembly: GCA_026315105.1. Taxonomy (NCBI): domain Eukaryota; kingdom Metazoa; phylum Arthropoda; class Insecta; order Orthoptera; family Acrididae; genus Locusta; species Locusta migratoria. The sequence continues at coordinate 28,850,510 of CM048754.1, read as the reverse complement.
CTGTCGTAATAAATCTGTTAGAAAAATTCGCCAAGCTTATAACAGCATAACCTTGATTATTGTCACTTCCTTAACATTAAAAGTTGTTATTAGTTAGCCCTATGGTCGCCTGTTAAGTTAGAATTAATGACAACATTACAATATTGTGGTATTGATGTTATAAGTGTTACACATCTGACTCGTTTTTATCCCAGAAAATCATAGGTTCTAAAAGCATCAGATACCACCCAGGATGAATATATTTACTTCTGTTGTGAACACAAAACCAGCCTTAGAGAGATATAAGAGTACCTATATTGTATATATTAAGGGAAAAAAATGTGGTCACTCAACTAAAATTTTATGGTCACATAATACAACATTGCTACCACTCAAAGCTATCATTCACCTACTTAATATACTACAATTTTAAATAAAATGAATTTCTTCTTTAGTGTTAGTAATTATACAAGACTATATATATATATATATATATATATATATATATATATATATATATATATATAAAATAGATGAAAATTACTCACCAGGCGAAGGAGCACAGGCATGAAAGTAGCACAAATACATAAAACACACAAATGCAAGCTTTTGCAATCCAGTTGCTTCTTCAGGCAGAAGGGAAGGAGAGGGAAAAGGAAATGATAGGGGTTTTAAGGGAGGGGGTAAGGAGCCATTCCAATCCCGGGAGAGGAAAGACTTACCTTGGGGGAAGAAAAGGAAGGTAAACAAAGACACACACACCCTCACACATTTACACAGACACAAATACACCTAGGCACTGCCTCCCTTAAAACCCCCATCATTTCATTTTCCCTCTCCTTCCCTTCTGCCTGAAGAAGCAACTGGGTTGTGAAAGCTTGCATTTGTGTGTGTTTTATTTATTTGTGCTACTTTCACACCTGTGCTCCTTTGCCTGGTGAGTGAGTAATCTTCCTGCTACAAATTGTTCATCTATAATATTGATTTGATTTGATTTTTCCAGGGAAGCCAAAACAGTCTTGGTCAAACACGCCACTGCCCGCATCGAAACTAAGTTTATTGTGTGGTATCACTCCCTGTATATCTAGTAAAGCCAACCACTGCCCTTGAACAGTGCAAGGAGTTCCTTTACCAGTTCTTTATTAGACACAATTTCTTCAGTTCTGGTTCTCCCAAATGTTCTGTGCCTTTTACTCTCCAATGCAATGCATTCGAAGATTAGATGCGATGCAGTTTCATCACCATCATCACAGATCCAACATTTAGGGTCCTCTTCTGTTATTTCCATTGTATGTAGGTGGTTTTTGAAATTCCCATCTCCTGTCAGCAATCCAACCATTAGTCTAATCTCTCTCCTGTTCAGGCCCAGGATTGCAGAGCTTCTTTTAAAACATGGCTTTGGCATCATTATCTTGCCATGTTTTTGTTGATGGACTTTGGTCCAATATTCTACGTGCTGTCTTCTGAGCCAGTTACGTAGCTCCAATTTGATCATTTCCTTGGTGATTGTCAGGACAGGTTCTGGTCCAATAAATGGAGACTCTGCCCCCATCCTGGCTAATCTGTCGGCATGTTCGTTGCCACTGATCCCTGAGTGGCCAGGGACCCACAATAGGTTTACTCTATTGCTTTCCCATAGCTCCACCAGAACCCTGTGACATTCTGCAACAATTTTAGGAGCTGCCAGTGATCTCAGGGCTGCCTGGCTGTGTGAATAGATATAGATGCTACGATCTTTGTAGCGCCTACGCAAATTCTTCTCCACACATGCCCTGATGGCAGTGATTTCGGTCTGGAATACTGAGGCCAGTTTCCCTAGAGAGATGACGACCTCCAGTCTTGGCTGCACCCTGCATACCCCGGGCCCAACGCCTTGGTCTGATTTCGACCCGTCAGTGAACCAGACAATATCCCCCGTACGGTGTCGAACTATTTTCTCCCACTGCTCCCTACTTCCAATTGTTATACTGAAAGGCTTGTTGAAGCAGTATGGGGTTATAATATAGTTGGTTGGAATTTCCCAACCTTTCCTATATTTACCTCACTCACTATTTTAGTGTGTGATTCTGGATATCCCAAAGAGTTCCAGTTGTTGACAGATTTGAGTGTGTAGGCACCAGCTGCTGCCTCCATCTTGACCCACAGGTGTAATGGGGGCATATCCAGCATGGTTTCCATCCCAGCAGTTGGTGTGCTGCTAATTCCGCCTGTTATGGCTAAGCAGGCTAGTCTCTGCACCTTACCAAGCTCCTTAGCAGCAACCTGCTGTTCTACCTTCTTCCACCACATGACTGCCCCATAGGTCATCCTGGGTCTAATCAGTGTGGTGTATATCCAGTGCATACCCTTGGGGCTCAGGCCCAATTTTTTGCCACAAGCTCTCCTGGTACTTACTAAAGTACCTTTTGCCTTGGAGCAAATATTCCTAATGTGAGGGGTCCATGTCAGTTTCTCATCTAGGGTAACCCCTAGATATTTCATTGTCCCCTTCACAGGTAGCGCTTCATTGAAAAGCTTTAGATTCCAACTTGAGTGTTGGATACGTTTCCTTGTGAATGGTACAACAACAGTCTTCTTAGGACTAGCCCCCAGATCCTGTTTTCTGCACCAGTCTTGCACAATGTCCAAGGCACCTTGTGCCATATTCATCACTGTGTCAGCAAATTTGCCAAGTATTACTATGACAAGATCGTCTGCATATCTTTGGCAAAATTACTGCCTAGAGTTTAATTCTCCAATGAGATCATTCACCACTAGATTCCACAATAAAGGGGAAAGAACTCCTCCTTGCGGGCAACCACTAGTGATGTTGATTACCATTTCTTCATTCATCATGGAAGCCTCTACCTTTCTTCCACTGAGCATGGCCCTAGTCCACCTACATATAGTGGTCCCTAGGTCATGCACCTCTGCTGCCCTAACCATGGAATCGAAGGTCGTGTTGCTGGAAATTGAGTCCAGGAAGATACAGAGGGCTATTTCTTGAAAGTGTAGTGCATTCTCCATCTTCCCAACAAGTTGGTGGAGAGCTGTCTCACATGATTTACCTGATTGATATGCATGTCGGTTTGAATGTAGAGAAACCCTACTTAACCTCCTTTCTCCAACATGCACATTAACCAGCTTTTCCAATGTCTTAAGAATGAAGGAGGACAGGCTGACTGGTCTTATATCCTTGGCCTTGGTATGATCAATTCTCCCTGGCTTTGGAATGAAGACAATCTTCACTGCCCTCCAGGCATTGGGAATGATTCCTGCTGCTAGGCTAACCCTGAATAACCTGCATAGGAATCTAATAAGATTTTCTCCCGCTTGTTGCAGGAGAGCTGGAAAGATTCTATTGGGGCCAGGTGACTTGAACGGTTGAAATGTTCCCACCGCCCATCGGACCTTACTGAAATCGACACACTCCTTGGCCAGATCCCAGTCCTCTTTGCGAATACCTGAGAACCGTTGTCTCTCAGGAGTCACATTCTGGTCTGAGTTATCCCCCAGAGTTTATTGAGGAAAGTGAGTCTTGAGGAGCAGTTCCAGCATTTCATGTGCTGTCTTTGTATACTCCCCATCCTCCTTCCTCAATGTTCCTCCTGGATTAGTTGGTACCCTAGTGAGCATTTTATGAAGTCTCGCTTGAGCAGCCGTGCCCTCCACTTCCTCACAGAATACCTTCCAGGATGCCTCCTTTGCCCGTCTGATGGCAAGGTTGTAATTGACAAGGGCCTCAAGATACTTTGCCCATTGTCCTTTGCGCCTCGCAAGGTTAAACAGTCTTCGTACCTCTTTCCTTTGCATTTCCAGGTTATTATTCCACCAAGGCACACTCCTATTTGTGCACTTCTTAGTGATTGAGCAGTTGTCCTGGTATGAGGTCACTATAGCAGAGGTTACGGCCTCTGCTACTTCCTCAAAGTCTGCTGGATTCCTTATCGAAGTTTTAATTTCCGATAGGCTGAAGTCAAGGTCTCTCCTATATGTCTCCCAGTCCGTTTTCCTGGGATTCCTATAGGCCATGGTCTGGTTCCCATTTCAACCTTGAAATTAATATACATGTGATCTGATGAGGATGGCTCCAGGACCACATGACACTGTTTGACGTAACTTCCCATCATCATGGAACCAAAAGTTATGTTAATTACCTCTTCCCTTCTACTATTCCTGAATGTAGGCTCATCACCCCTATTCAGGATCTCCAAGTTGTTAGATAGGAGAAATTCAAGAAGGTGCTCACCTCTACTGTTGGTGTCCTTGCTGCCCCACGATAGATTGTGGGCATTGGCATCACATCCCACCAACAGTTTGTCACCTTGCCGGTGGCAGGCTTCCGTCAGTCTCCTCACTTCCAAAGGAGGAGGAGAGCTGTCTTCATAAGGAAGGTATGCCGAGGCCAAAACAATTTCCTTCTTGATGCCTTCCTCACGTTGGTGCATCCTGATGGTCACCAAGTCCCTGGAGCAAAAATCCATCATTGGTATGAAAGGTATTTCATTTCTAACATAAATGCATGTTCTGGAGTTTTTTAGATTTCTAACATAAATCAGCTTACTTTCAGTACCACCGAGGCTCGATACACCCCCTTTTTATAAATAGGGATCTTGTATCAGGGCCACGTCCACCTCCAGTCTCCCCAGGCGACAGTTTAGGGCAGCAGTGGCCCCTTTAATGTGCTGCAGGTTTATCTGCAGCACTTCCAGTCCCCATCTTGCTGCCATTATTGCCTTTAAGGTCTTTGATTACCCTGATGGCGACCTGCGAGAACCCTAAAAACAGTTTCAGGCCTTGCTCTCGCATTGCCTTCAAGGATTTCTCTCTGACCTCCACCACCAGGGTTCGTCCTTCTGGAACGACCTTTTGGTTAATTACCCTCCAATCCTCTGTCGAGACTTTTGGGTTCTGGACCCTTATTTTCTCGAACAGAGTGTTTGGAGGGACATCCTTAAGGATCTTCGGTAACCATATTGATACCTTTCTGGTCTTCAGGAGTTCGGTTGCTGTCTTGACCAGCAGCTTCGCGTCCTCCCACGGGGATATCATGGGCACCTTTTCCTTAAGCCATTTTGCTGAGTGCTCCCCCTCGCAGTCAAAAATGAGGGCACTGCGATCTCGATAGACCCTCCTGAATTTGGGTCCTGGACCAGCGTCTCCCCCAATCTCTTCAAAGAGGGCCATCTGCACGAGCTGCTCCTGCTGCGAGGTGATGCTCACCAGTGGGTATCCTTCTTGGACAACCGCCATTCTAAAGACCGAGACTGCACTACTATAGGTCTGTTTCCCTATTTCCTGCCTCAGCCTTTTAGAATCACATTTGTCCAGAGAGGAGGGAGTCTTAGATTCCTCCCTAACCCTCTTGCCACCTGTCTTTGACATCGAGGGGGTCTGTGTATCCCCTTCGAGGTGAGGCAGTTTCTTTTTGGAGATCTTGGGCTCAAGCCCTTTTGATTCCCTCCACTTATGCTTAGGAAGCCATTCTTTTCCTTCCTTTTGATTCTGTTCCTTGAGAAGTTTCCTCCTCTGAGCTCCAGACAAGGCCTTAATCCTTATCTGGTCCAACTTCTCTGTTACGGTTCCCACTTCTTGCTCAGGTCTAGACCCTGATTCAGAAGTAGGAATGCACTCCATCGGTCCTGATCCTGATTTCTGAGTATCTGAGGTCTCAGATTCTTTTGAAATACATTCTTTCTCCGTGATCATCTTAGTCCCACGAGAGTTGGGGATTTATATGGTCCACACCACGATAACCCCGCGTGGTGCAAGGCTACTTACTCAGAGAGGTCGCCCGGTATCCCTGAGGCTCCATTTGAGACACATCCACCCATGTGCCACGCACCCCTCGGCACGGATCACTTCACACCTTGGGTTGGGAAGGAATTGGGAAAGGATTGGGAGAGGATAATGAAGACGGGACGTTGTGGGACACTCTTGGTCTGATCCATCAGCTGAGGCCTTTCCGGCAGTAGGTTCTCTACCTTCGGTATAGCCCTCTGCTTCACGCGGACACGCAAGCCTCTCCACCCGCACGGACAGTGCTGAAGCAAGGTGGTGTTCCCCGGAGAGGTGACTCTACAGAACTAAACTGCGTTTACCCACCAAACCTACGTCCCTCTTAGCTGATTTTTGGGTTACTTGAGAGATCTCCAAATAGATTTGTTGGTTCCAAACCCTGTTTATGTGTTTTGCATTTCACACACACTCAATAAACAGGAGATACACGTGTGTACTTTCTACAACTTTATTTATGTTAGTCAAAGATATACTTACACATATACAGAGATTAAAAAACAAAAAGACTTTATAATCCGTAACATCCTCTCCACCCTAGTCCATCCCACTATGTTCAGTCTCAAGTGGGATGACCAGTTGCACCAGTCAAGTAATACTTCTTCCGTCTGGTGTCTGAAGAATTAAGGTCCGCACTATTCCATCTCTCCCTGCTCTTATTTCCACAATGCAGGCTTTCTGTCTGTCTTCCTGTAAGAGTACAATATTTGCAACATGGCATTTATCAGTTTTCCCTTTAGGCCGTTGGACTTCATGAAAGTTTCTTAATTCCAAGAGATACTCCTTCTTCTGTCTTTTCAGGAAATCATTTTGCAGTTTTTACCTTTGTTTTGCCAATTTTATTAGATTCTTCTCTATACTTGGTTTAGGACCAGATGGTATTGCAGTTACTCGTTCTCCTATTAAAAAATGGCTTGGTGCCAGTACATCTGAGTCTCCCTGTACGAGTGGCTTTGAATTGATGGCAGCTTCTATTTCTACCAGTAAGGTTCTGAGAGTCTCTTCATCTATTAGCGATCTTCCCAGTACTTTTCTGAGACAACATTTCATTGTTCCTACCATGCGTTCCCACCATCCTCCCCACCAAGCCGCCCAAGGTGCAATGAACTACCAAGAAACAGCTTGGTGGGCAAAGTGCTGGCTGATTTTCGTATCATCAAATAAGTGTATAAAGTTCTTCAGTTCTGTGTTTGCTGCTTCAAATGTTTTAGCATTATCTGAGTAAACAGTATTCAGCAATCCTCTTCGTGCAGCAAATCTTCTAAACACCATCAAAAATTTATCTGTGCTCATATCTGATACTAGTTTGAGGTGAAGAGCTCTTGTTGTTGCGCATGTGAAAAGTAAGATGTAACATTTCTGCAACAGTGTCCCTAATTTGACAAAAAGTGGTCCTGCGAAGTCCATCCATGTTACCGTAAATGGTTCGGTGAATTGAATGCGGTCAGATGGTAGTGGCGGTTCTATCTGGTGTCTACAAACACTTTTAGATATTTTGCAAGGGAGACACGTATGTATCACCTTTTTTACTGCTTGTTTTCCCTTCAAAATACAAAATTCATTTCTTAATTCAGCTAATACTATGGCAGTTCCTAAGTTTTGTAAACATATGTGTGTCCATCGAATGAGTAACCTCGTAAATGGATGAGAACCTTCTAAGATAAGCGGATGCTTCTCTTGTACATTCAAGTCCGCAAAGTGAAGTCAACCTCCAAGTCATATCAGTCTATCTTGAGGGAACAGGTTGTAATGATGAATTTTTTATTTTCTTGGAAATTCAGTTTTGTTTTTAAGCGAGTGGTATTCTGCTGGAAAGCTTTCCTGCTGAGCCATCCATATCCAAGTGCGTTTAGCTGAGTGTAGTTCATGGGTAGTCAGTGGACCTTTAACCTTTTCATAATGTGTAGTATTTTACGTGAAACGTAGAATCCATGCCATTATGTGCAGTAGTTTCCAATAAGAAATGTATTTTGATGCATAATCGGATGCACACATTTACTGATAATCAAATGTTGCTTGTATACCCGTCGTGTTTCTGGAAGAGAACTGCATCATATTTCTTGTTGAGGCCAAGTATGAGGTGGTTGAGTTGACCATGAAGGTCCATTCCATCATAGCATGGAAGACTTTAATTTTTCTACTGAGGTTCTGCGTGATAACAAATCTGCTGGAGTAGCTGTGGTGGGACAGTGTCGCCACTGCGACGGCATCAAAGTCTCATGGATTTCTGTTACTCTGTTACAAACAAACGTATTCCAGCGATTTGGATCACCCTTTATCCAGCCCAATGCTACCATGGAGTCACTCCACATTATTGTGTTAGCGATGTCAAATCCTGAAGACTGGCAGAAATACTTTATAAGTTGTGAACCCAGTAAGGCAGCTAATGACTTAAGCCGGGGAGGTGTTACTATTTTGATAGGGGAATCTTTATTCTTATTAACAACCAAATGAACAGATGTATTTTTACTTTCGGTGGTTCTAACGTACAGCACTGCTCCATATGCCCTTTCTGAGGCATCACAAAATACGTGAACTTGTGAAGCTGTTGGCATCTGACTGTGAAGTCCTATCACTCGTGGTGTCTTGAACAACTACAGCTGAGTGCGTTGTGAAGTCCAGTTTTTCCATCTGGAGGTCAAGTCTGGAAGCAAAATTTAATCCATTGGTTGCCTCTAGACCATGTATCTTGAAAAAGGATCTTCCCTGTTATGGATGTCGGTGCAAAGATTCCAAGATGATCATAAAATTTTGCACTAGTATGCGATAACTGGAGTTTAGTCACAGGATCATCTTGTAGTTTATTTGTAATGAGACTGTGATCAAACAAGATTGAATCTGATTCTGTGTCCCAGTCAATGCCTAAAACTGTGGTATGTTCTTTAACTGACCGTCCCTCTGTTTTCCATATGCCTTTTAGATCATCAGAGTTCATAGCCCATTTTGCCATAGGAGGTTTTATTTGTTGCAACAGATGTGTCAGCTGATAGTAAATGGATGTAACTGTGTGGTCGTCCTCGCAGCTTGCTGCAAAGTTGTCCATGAAAGTACTTTTATCTAGAAGTTCTGCTGCAATAGGATATGTGTCTTTAAATCTTATAGCCAATTCATGCAATGTTTCAGAAAGAAGAAATGGGCTGCATGTTAGGCCAAATGGTAAACGTTTAAACCTATAAGTAAGTGATGACATCATTTGTAGTCTGCCAAGATGCGTCTTTCTTCTCAACTCGAAACCAAAAGAATCTCGTTAAATCTCTATCCTTCTCGTTCAATGACAATTGTAAAAATGCTTGAGTGCCATCTGCAATAATTGCCATTTGGTACATTCTGAACCGAATTAAGGTTGACAGTATTTCAGGTAACAAATTAGGTCCTGAATCTAAGATATCAGTAAGTGACAGTGAGTCGTTTTCATGTGATGAAGCATCAAAAACAATTCTCCATTTTGTAATTCCTAGTCGTTCTTTCTTCACTGCGTGATGAGGTAGGTAGAATACATCATTTGACATAGTCTGCGTACTAATTCATTCGACTTGCTCATTCTGAATGTAAAGCAACATTTGCGCATGATACGTATCACGAAATTGAGCGTTGTTCGATAATCTTTTTTGTAACATCATGAAACGTTTTTCTGCATTACAATGATTCGAAGAAAGTATCATATCCTTCTTTCTCAATAATGAAACTGCCATTCATCCGTTTTCTATTTGAAATGTATCATGGAATTCTTGCAAAACTGCAGTATATTCCGATGAGAGTGAACATTCTTGTTGATCTTTTATTCCCATCAATTCTAAATCCCAGAAACGATGCACGTCGTTGTCTAATGACGCAGACACTTTGTTAAGGTACACATGACTAACAGTGGCATGCCTGACAACAATACCAGACCTACGACCACTCAAATTCCACCCAAATCTCGAAGGAAGAAGAACTAGAATCATCAAGACATACTGCTGTGTCATTGTTAACTATTTTCCAATATTGATCTGCACCTATCAGAATTTTAATAGGATACTGTTGTTCATCATCCTTTGGATCAGCAAGTCGCAGCTTACAGTCAGTAATATCTTGTGGAACCATTGGAAGTGATGAGTACGTGTTCCCACATTCAAAAGCTGAGAAAGTCATGGTGTCATTTGTACAAACTCCTGTTAACTTAAAGTGAACAAATTTGCGATTTGTTGGCATAAAATGTGGTGACTCGAATTCTGTAACAATTAATGGTTGACGACTGATGACTTGTAACTGCAAACTGTTGACCAATTCCGTGCTTATGAAACTACATTTGCTTCCAGCGTCGAGTAAACAATGCGTACGCTTCTTCACCCCTGTCGGACCTGTGATCCAAACAGATGCAGTCTAAAGATATGTGAAGAGAGGAGATTGAACATCAATCTTCCCTATGGAAACGTGCTGTTCATCATTACAGGTAGCTACGTGGTACTATTTCTTACATTTAGAACAGGCTACTTTATTTTTCTTGCTGCATTCTTTGATATTGTGCCCCTTTTTTAAACACAAGAAACATCGCCGAGTGACTTTCAGTTTGTCGATCCTATCCTTGACATTCGTTATCTTCATACAATCTTGTGCTGAATGACAACATGTGTCACAAAATACACGCTGCCTTTTTGTCTTTCCACCTGGTATCTCTCCCTTAGTGTGTACTTCTAGGGTCGCAGTTGTAGACAGGAATGTATCTGCTATGCTACAACCTCTAATTTTATGCATAATCGTAGTGCCTACCACTTCCTCGTTCAAAAACTCCATTAATCTCGTAATGTGACTTTCAGTAATATTTTCTCTTCAAGTGTAAATAATCCAGCATCGAACTATGTGTTCTGGAAACACACGTAATATTTTAGGTGCCAACATGCACCCGTAGTGGTCAACATTTTCTCCTAATGCTCATAAGGCTTGTATGCGTTTGTTACATTCAATAAACTTAGCGTTCAAAATATCTGTAGACGCATGTGTTATTGGTTCCATAGTTTCAAGGTAGTCGAGATGAGCCTGTATTATATGGTTTTTATCTCCATAATGAGAAACCAAAATTTGTTTTGTTTCTTCACAAGAATCTGCAGTAACTGGAATGCCTTCCACCGAATTCCTTGGTTCATCTTCCATGTATCATTGGAGGAAGACGTGTTTGTCTATAGTAGAAAGTGAATGATTGCTATTGTGGCGCTTTTTAATGTACACACTCTAAAGCCACATTTTTAATACAACACCTTCGGTTGTTCAGTGGTCTCTTAGATCTTGTAGCTCGCCTACCATTAACACATAAAAAAATTATATTAGGACGTCAGGTTCTTATGCATCATGGAAACTTTCAATATGACACGTTTCATTTTGTACATATATTTATTTATCCATTCTTGATGAAGCACAGAAGTAATACAAAAGTAAGACTGGTTCACAACTCACTTTCATTCTGACTCAAGACTAAGTTAGCACACTGCAAAAAACTTAATACTGAATGAAGGCCAAGTTATTACTACTCTACAACTGAACAACTATATGCTTTAGACTGATCACATTCACGCCAATTCTCGTGTATTAATACGTAATAGTATTTCTAGAACCTTGAATTTGTTTATGAAACATACATAAATCTTGCTTTACGTAAAGATACACAAAATTATGACAAATGCAATAATAATATTTACACATCAAAACAAACAATATAAAAGACCATAAGTAAATAACTATTAGTGTGTTAATATATGTTTACATTATTGTTCAACATTAAGTTTACGACTTTCAATAATTAATTAATTTAGTTTCTTAGAAGACTCCAGTAATACAAATGATAATCAATGTGACTTGACAGAAGCGCCATAAGATGCTTATATATTATAAATATGAAATATTGGGGTATAATACCACGACCAACTATGGTATCATATACTTCAATTATTCAAACAAACGGGACCCTCCTGGCTAAATACATAACACTATCTATAGACAACTGGAACTGAGCTAAAACAATCTTTCGCCTTCCTTGTTGCCTTCAAAATAGCTTTCCTAGCAGAGTCGACATAGTCTTCGCATTTACTGACATGAGCCTCATGTGTCGGAAAGTAAATCTTGAATTGCATCATCTAGCACTCGCAAACAATCAAATGACTCTTGCAGTCATGTTCGAAAGTACTCGTGATTGGTATCTTTACCTGTATCTCCTTCATCTATCACTCTACTGAACTGTGTTACTAACTTCCGTTCAGTGCTTTGTTTCCTTTTCAACTAACGTAAGCGTATCTCTGTATCTGATTCTGACATTGTACTACGAAGTGACGTTCAAGCACGGTATCACAATAAACAAGTCAAAGATAAGTGCTACATGGACAGCACACTCTATGACAGCGACAAAGGATTGTAACACTCAAACAACAACTAACAATGGAAGGCGCAGTGTGCGTCTCAATAATCACAATAATTGAAATTAGAGATTAATTCTGTCAACTGCACTTGCGAGTGTAAAACACATAATATGAACAAAACATTATCTGCATGCCTGCGAGAGAAATCGTGCTACACAAGCTGCTTGAGATAGGCTACGTGACTGCATGCTGCACTGCCGTAAGCTCTCTCCGCTCTTACTTCAATTCGAGGGCGTGGAACAAGTGGACATCGTATTTCGTGTTGCTGCTGGTTTCTTTTACCTTCTCTCAGCTTCTGTTGCTTCAAAGTTCCCGGGTTTCGTCACCATTTTGCATTACACACACACTCAATAGACCGGAAATACATGTGTATACTTTCTACAACTTTATATACCTTGTAACGAACCAGCTACAAACTGATAACTTCCATATACTGATGCTAAATAAATGCCACTTTCACATAGCAAGGTTACAATTACAAAATTAAAAAGTTCAACACATTACCAGATTGTCGTAGGTTGGGTGTATCTCGTAGAATCTGCTTTGCTTGTAAAGTTCTCCACTTGCCTGAAATTCGGGTTAAGTTTGCGAGCTGGGTGATATCTTACAGACCTACAACACTTAGTGTGAATTCAAAACACAAGGTGCACTTTTCATAAAACTATATTCAATAATGCATCACATTGTTGATCTGTATACTGACAAACATAGTGACTGCCTAAACGCAGCCTTAATAATTACGCCTCGAGTCTCTCTGCTCGGATCCTTATATACTATTTTGACATGTGATAACAATACATATTATTGTTAGAACCATGAAGTTATACATTTATCATAAACAATGGATTTGTTACAAGATATACTTAATATTGGTAAGTAGAGCATTAAATGTTTATTATTTTAAATATGATCACTTTGATAAGAATTGCCACAATTAAGCAATGTATGATATTATATGTATTCGAACAATGGAATTCATAAAGACGTTAATAATGTGAGAATGATGTTATGAATATAATTCCTAACATGTACAGATTTATGTTTTTGCAAGCTTAACTATTGACAGTTTCCAAGTAATGCTTAAAAGCTGACCATGTGGTCATGTTGGTTTCAGATTAAGTCTTCGGAATTCACATAATACATTATTGCCAGTATTACATTATTGCATCAGACGGCATTTTATGTCCATGTACTGAGTTTGATGTGAATCTAATATCATTTAATATGTTTTCTGTTACTATCTGTTAATTCTACATGTGCTTACTTTACACTCCAGAATACAGCTTTAATATGCAATAACTCTGATTCCTACCAATGGATGAACATTAACTGAGTAGTTATTAGTTTCTGTGGTGTGTTTACAATCTGCTAACATTCTTAAACCAAAGTTATGTGATATTTGTAGATCGGAATAGGGCTAATACACAGGGATTTTCTTACAAGAGTTACAAATTTTATTGGTGTTGCATACATGCAAATGTACAGTCTTTAGTTGTTTCCCTAAGTGGTCTGTTATGTCTCAGATTCAAGGACGTGGAACAAGCATACGTCGTATTTCATGTTGCAGCTGGTTTCTTTTACCTTCTCACAGCTTCTGTCGCTTCAGAGTTCCCGGGTTTCGTCACCATTTGGCATTTCACACACACTCAATAGACAGGAGATACATGTGTGTAATTTCTACAACTTCATTTATATTAGTCAAAGATATACATACATATATACATAGATTAAAAAACAAACAAAGACTTTATTAATCCGTAACAATGTGTTTAATCCGTCGCTGTTACAACTTTGGTTGATTGCCAGATAATTAGCTGGTTTACTCCTATTTATAGTAACTCTTGGAACTCTTTTAGTTACAACTTGACCACAGAGCCAGTCAAAATATAACAAATTGATTCACGTCTCATACATGATCCAAACAAACTCCCACAGTATTCATTTCAATACCAATAAACTGCTCTTGGCAAACTGAAATGTCAACTCTGCTCGGGACTAACACACACACCATAAATCAAAGAAATACATTCCTTAATTGAGTTACTCTTTGCTGTTACACAGCATATATTCTGAATATCCTTTCAGAAAAACCAAATCACAATTTCAAAGTACCATCATTAATACTTCCGGCAAATAGCTGCATACTTATGCAGTTGTCAGCATTACCAACCTAACTTACAATGGCTTCAATCCTGACTGTGTAATATAATTTCAATCTCCACATCTACCCTTCTAAAGAAGAAATAACTGCATTTAAGTCTCTTCAAAATTATTCCTAATATTTTTTATAATGAGAATTAATTATTCCCAATTCTTAAAATGAGTTTAAACAGTTTGATGAATAGTACCTTTTCTTGTCCATACTCTTCATTATTCTTTGCTGGGTGACCTCCAGATAGGCAATACACTCTTCCTCAATAACCTCTCCAATAAACCTCAACCTCCTCTTATTGCACACAAGTCCAGTCTCTCACATCTACTCAATCTCCGACTCCCAACTCCTCCCCCCCCCTCCACCCCCCAAACCTCAAAATTCCAATCCACACAATCCGGAACAACAACATCCCAATTCAGTAATCAACCTCTCCTCTAAACCTCTCTCCCAATCTGAAACCTCTGTCCTATCCAAAGGCCTCACCCTTAGCCCTCCTTCCAAATTCAATCAAACAGCCCTTGTCAAAGATTTACTATCCTATACTCATAGTCTTTGCTGAAGATATCACTTCGCCATGAAGAAAAATAATCCTACCCCTAATGATCCAGCTCTCCAAGACATCATTCAAATTGAACCCTGCCTGGAACAGTTCCGTCCTCCATCTCAGCAAGACCCACCTGCTCTTCCTCGAAATCACCCTCTACAAACCTTCCAACTTGCCTCTCAGTCTTTCCTGAGAAACCTTAATCCTACTCCCAACATTACCGCAGCTGAATCCTGAGCTATTCTTGATCTGATGGCTGACCATTCCAGCCGACAAGGGATCCACGATTGTGTACTTGATCGGTGGGAGTATGTGGCTGAGGTGCTGCGTCAGCTTTCAGATAGCACCACATATAAAGTCTGTCAAGGCAATCCCATTCCTGATATCCAGGCAGAGCTTCAAGGAATCCTCAAAATCTTAGGTCCCCTACAAAACCTTTCACTTGTGTCCATATACCTCATGACCCTAGCAACACCCCGCACCCCCACGTTCTACCTACTTCCCAAGATTCAAAATCCCAATCATCCCGGCCACCCCATTGTGGCCGGTTACCAAGCCCCTACAGAAATAATCTCTGCCTACATAGACCAACACCTTCAACACATCATGTGCAGTCTCCCATCCTTCATCAAAGACACCAACCACTTCCTCAATCGATCTTTCCCCAGCCTGTTACCTCCAGAAACCATCCTTGTAACCATTGATGCCACTTCCTTATACACAAATATCCCACATGCCCAGGGCCTTGCTGCGATGGAGTATTTCCTTTCATGCCGACCACCCACTTCCCCACCTAATACCTTTTTCCTTAATACCCTAGCCAGCTTCATCCTAACCAACAACTTCTTCACTTTTGAGGGCCAGACATAACAACAACTAAAGGCTCCTTACCCACACCCTTAAAACCCTCATCATTTCCTTTTCCCTCTCCTTTCCTTCTGCCTGAAGAAGCAGCTAGGCTGCAAAAGATAGCACTTATGTGTGTGTGTGTTATTTATTACTATCACTACATGTGCTCCTTCACCTGGTAAGTAAACTTCATCTACTTTTTATATATATATTTTTCCTGCTAGGAATTTTCCCTCTATGCGTGTGTTTGTGTGTGATACAAATATTATAGAGGAAAAATTGCCAGCAGGAAAAAAATATATAAAAAGTAGATGAAAGTTTACTTACCAGGCGAAGGAGCACAGGTAGTGATAGTAACATAAATAAGATACACACATACACATAAACACTAGCTTTCGCAGCCTAGCTGCTCCTTCAGAAAGAAGGGAAGGAGAGGGAAAAGGAAATGAAGAGGTTTTTAAGGGAATGGGTAAGGAGCCATTCCAATCCCGGGAGAGGAAAGACATACCTTGGGGGGAAAAATGTAAGGTAAACAAATACACACACAACCACACATATACACAAATGCAAACACACATAGGCAGACATATTGTAGAAAGCAAAGACGTTGGACAGAGATACCACTTGAGGCACAGGATCTGCCCAGAGAACTGAGGCAAAGATGTTAAGGATGGTGGGCGGGGATTTGAATTTAGCTGAGGTTGAGACCTGGTGGGCACTGGGAAGAGAAAATATGCTGAAGGGCAAGTTCCCATCTCCAGAGTTCGGAAAGATTGGTGTCGGTGGGAAGTATCCAGATAACCCAGATGGTGTAACACTGTGCCAAGATATGCTGGTCGTGCACCAAGGCATGTTTAGCCACAGGGTGATCGTCATTACCAACAAACACTGTCTGCCTGTGACCTTTCATGCGAATGGACAGTTTGTTGCTGGTCATTCCCACATAGAGCGCTTCACAGTGCAGGCATGTCAGTTGATAACTCACGTGGGTATTATCACAAGTGGCTCTGCCCTTGATTGTGTACACCTTCTGGGTTACAGGACTGGAGTAAGTGGTGGTGGAAGGGTGCATAGGGCAGGTTTTACAATGGGGGTAGTTACATGGGTAGGAGCCAGAAGGTAGGGAAGGTGGTTTGGGGATTTCATAGGGATGGACTAGGAGGTTACGGAGGTTAGGTGGGCGGAGGAAAGTCACTCTTGGTGGAGTGGGAAGGATCTCATGAAGGATGGATCTCATTTCAAGGCAGGATTTAAGGAAGTCATATCCCTGCTGGAGAACCACATTCAGAGTCCACTCCAGTCCCTGAGGGTATCCGGTGACAAGGGGGGCACTTCTGGGGTTCTTCTGTTGAAGGTCCTGAATTTGTGGGGATGGGGAAGTGGCTCTGGCAATTTCCTTCTGTAACTAACTTATTTATTTGACATTTAGAGGAAGCCTTCCTGGATACCCATTCACGTCAACCCAAAGTTTTGTATAGATTCATTGATGACATCTTCATTATCTGGACTCACAGTGAAGAAGAACTCCAGAATTTCCTCTTCAACCACAACTCCTTTGGTCCCATCAAATTCACCTGTTCCTATTCCAAATCACATGCCACTTTACTCGATGTCAACCTCCATCTGTCCAATGGCCAACTTCACACATCCGTCCACATCAAACCTACCAATTAACAACAGTACCTGCATTATGACAGTTGCCAAACATTCCACATCAAACATTCCCTTCCCTACAGCTTAGGTCTTCGTGGGAAATGTGTCTGCTTCAGTCCTGAATCTCTGAACTAGTACACCAATAACCTAATAACAGCTTTCACATCCCGCAGCTATCCTCCTGATCTGGTACAGAAGCAAATTGCCAGAGCCACTTCCTCATCCCCCCAAATCCAGAACCTTCAACAGAAGAACCCCAGAAGTGTCCCTCTTGTCACAGGATACTTTCCAGGACTGGTGCAGACTCTGAAAGTCGCTCTCGAGCAAGGACCAACTTCCTTAAATCCTGCCACGAAATGAGATCCATCCTTCAGGACATCCTTCCCACTCCACCGAGAGTGTCTTTCCACTGCCCACCTAACCACCGTAACCTCCTAGTCCATCTCTATGAAATTTCCAAACCACCTTTCCTACCTTCTGGCTCCTACCCTTGTAACCACTCCCATTGTAAAACCTGCCCTATGCACCCTTCCACCACCACTTACTCCAGCCCCGTAACCCAGAAGGTGTACACGATCAAGGACAGAGCCACTTGTGACAGCACCCATGTGATTTACCAACTGACTTGCCTGCACTGTGAATCATTCTATGTGGGAATGACCAGCAACAAATTCTCCATTCACACGGACGGTCACAGGCAAACAGTGTTTTTTGGTAATGAGGATCACCCTGTGGCTAAACACGCCTTGGTGCAAGGCCAGCACATCTCAATACTTCCCACCGACACCAGTCTTTCAGAACTCCGGAGATGGGAACTTGCCTTTCAGCATATTCTCTCTTCCCGATGCCCAGCTGGTCTAAACCTCAGCTAAATTCAAATTCCTGCCCAACATCTTTAACATCTTTGCCTCAGTTTTTTGGACAGAGCCTATGCCTCAAGTGGTATCTCTGTCCAACTTCTTTGCTTTCTACAATATGTCTGCCTATGTGAATTTGGTGTTTATATGTGTGAGTGTGTGTGTATTTGTTTACCTTCTTTTTTTCCCCCCAAGGTATGTCTTTTCTCTCCCAGGATTGGAATGACTTCTTACCTACTCCCTTAAAACCCTCGTTGTTTCCTTTTCTCTCTCCTTTCCTACTCTGCCTGAAGAAGCAACTCGGTTGCGAAAGCTTGCTTTTGTGTTTGTGGTTTCTTTATTTATGTTTCCTGTCACTACCGGTGCTCCTTCTTTTGGTAAGTAAACTTCATCTATATATATATATATATATATATATATATATATATATATATAGAAACGGATGCCACCGCTGGTAGCTTCTTCAGGAAAAGAGAAAGGAAGGAAGGGAGAAAGGTAAGGTACGGGTTTTAAGGAAGTGTAAAAGGAGTCATTCCAATCCCAGGAGTGGAACGACTTACGTTAAGGGGATAAAAGGAATGGCAAACTAGCGCGCGAACACACACACACACACACACACACACACACACACACACACACACACTGTGAAAAATAATTTCTTTTCCTCCTTTTCTTACGCTCATAACTGACTCTGGAACGATAATCTAAATGTGTTACCGGTACAAGTATGTTGTATAGTATTAGTCTTTTTTTTTCCGAATATTTTGCGATATACGAGAGTGAAGTTATGCAGAAACCTAACAGTATAGCTCAAATTTGTGTGAATGAAATGAGTATTAATGACATTTACATTATTCCTTATTACAGAGTCGTTGCTGGCCGTCTGTTTCAGAATATGTGGTGATTTCCGAGTTTGTATTTAGGTATGAACCTAAAAAGGAACCTTTCATTACTAGAGTTAAAATGATTATCCTGCCAGTTACATTTAAATTCTACCTTGTCACAAACCATTGGCTGTTTATCAATGAAAATGTGCCTATTTCTGAGTGTGTAGTTAGATAGATATTTATATTCTTCCTCATAGCTAATACGTGTCTGCTTGATGATTGTCATTTATAGGGGACCACAGTCAAATACAATTTTTATTTGGAAGGACATTAGTTTGTAAACAACTATTTGCAATTCACAATTATGATTTCAGTCAAGAAATCCATTTTTATGTGCCACATAAAAATGATAAAATGTTAGGCATGTCAGAGAACCATGTTATTGTCACAGCCATACATATAGTTTCATAAGACGGGTTGTCAAGTTCCATAACTGAGGATGAACTATTGGAAAATGTTCTGTACCAGTAGGCCTACACAGTAACGAGACAATACAGAAAAGTAAAATCTATTTCCTGATTAACATATGGGCATGGTCATGCTTTACTTCCATTCAAACAGCATATAACAGTTACAGTACTATAGGCCAGAACCATAAATGTGATTTTAAAAATAACTGATGACAGTCAAATAACTGGTATTCCCTTAAAAGAAAAAGTTGACTGTTTATATTGAATAAGTAGCCATTTGGTATGAACCTAACAGAAGAACCAAGAGTGAAACAAGTTGAAACTAAGTTCATATTCATGCATGTCAGGAATCGTTGTCTGCTTATTTATGAATTTGTTGCGTTCACGGCATCAAGTGACACGATTTGACCAAAAAAGTCTATAGCAATCAACCTATTTCACTGTCTGCTAACTTCTGGCACTTCTCAGTATTTAGTACCAAGTACACCTCTGCAGATTCAAAGCCACAGAAAAAGTGTGCAGATATGCTATGTGTCAGGAATCATACTCGGAGGGCGGGTCGTCCCTGACTGCCCTTGGCTGTGGGAATATTCAGCACAGGTCAAGGTTGGCTGATCAGCTGGGTCTGCCGCTTGCAGCAGGGCGTTCGCGCAGGTAGCAAGATTAAGGTGTGACTCCGAACATGACAACAGCGACCCACTGCAACTGCAATCAATGACAGCAACGTTGCTGTCTGCTGTTGACCCGTTTCAGAACACAGCAACGGGCAAGCAGCACGGTCTCGGTGAGAGGTGAGGTGTCTGGTGATCCCGCAGTTACTGCGTTGTCGTTGGAGGGGGTAGATGATGACGTTGGTTTGTTCCATACTAAGAAAACACGAAAGCTGGTAATGCTATTATGTAAAAAACATTATTGATAAATCTGAGGCATTGAATTAAAATATGTTGTGCGGCCGGAAATCGAACCCGGACCTCCATGCTTACTGTGCAGACGCCTTAACTGTTAGACTACCACACCACTAACGATTAAGGTGCCTTGGAATAGTCTAAGTACGATTTCATTCCACGAAACAAACTTTTATTCAGCTTCTGTGTTCCAAAGATAATTGCCACTACTGCCAAGGCTCTCCATTCAGCGGAATAGCACCCCGGCAATGGACATATTGGAACAATTCTTTTAAGATGATATAAAGATCAATTTACTTCAAATAAACAATCCCTGAGACTAGTAAGCATGGAGGTCCCTGTTCGATTCCCGGCTGCACCACAAATTTTAATTCAATGCTTCAGATTTATCAATAATGTCTTTGACATATTTGAGATTAAAATCTGTCTCAGGGATTGTTTATTTGTATTAAATTGATATTTATATCATCTTCTACATCTACATCTACATACATACTCCGCAATTCACCGTAAGGTGCATGGTGGGGGGTACACTGTACCACTACTAGGCATTTCCTTTCCTATTCCACTCCCAAATTGAACGACAAAAAAAAGAATTCCTATATGCCTCCGTATGAGCCCTAATTTCTCT